>LR991022.1:25402052-26602052 GCA_905163495.3 Cosmia trapezina
CCCTTGGTAAGACTGGTTGGCAGACCTTCGGGCTTCTGACGACATACTTTCAGGAAGGTTTTTGTATCTTAATACATTAAGCAATTATTCTTATATACGAAGTTATATACATAAAGAATATACGAAGTTATATATCTACGGCATTTTTATGCGGATTTTGATATTTCCTTTTCTTTTCGTTCGTCTTGGGCTTGTATTCAAATGAAAATGGAAAAACAAATTAACTTTAAAAAAAGTAAAAACCAGGTTTTAAGTTTTTTAAGAAAGTTATTTTATTCGGTTTTTACTTTTTTAAAGTAAATTTATTTAAGCAATAGACTTGCGCTTTGGTTTCTATCGCTTTTACGGCATTTTTCCTTTCTTTAAAAAATCACTTAGGTACTTGTAAGAGCATTAAATTTACAGCGCCGTGTGAAATGGGTATTCTACAGTTTAGTGTTCTATGCTAACATTTTATATAACAATGAAACATCTCGAAGACGCAAATAACAGGCGTTGACCCGCTCATTAGCATGGCATTACGATTCAGTCTTCGATACTGGCCGAACAAAGAGCCGCTAAAAAACTAAAACAATGACAAATTACGCCTACTGTAACATCCTGTATACGCGTAATACGTACCTAGTGTTGTTTTTTTTTATCAGAGATGATAACAGTTATTGATAATTACCGTGACCTATTCGGGGCTTTTCTTAGTTTTTATTATTTTCGTCCATCAAAAGTATGATAAATCTTCCAAGATTTATCATACTTTTGATGGATTTTTTTTCGCTATTTTTTAATCAAACTATTTCCTACAACAATTCTACTCAAAAATATTTTGTCAAATGAGACAACATTAGATCCCTCCCTAATCATCAATGACAACGAACTCGATAAAACCCAATTTTAAAATCAACCTGTCTCAAAACTTTTCGTCAACAAAATATTAAATTAATAAATGTTCCAAGAACCAAATATTCCGTACGTTAGTTCCCAAAAAAAACAAAACTTCATCTCGCGTACCCTCGTTTACAAATACATTCTTAGAATGCAGAATGTTTAAAGATTTTGTTTCATGCAAAATTAAACCTCACGACGATTTTTTACATTAACCAAGATAACTTTACATATCATCAAACACATTGACCACTTAATTTAGTACAAGATAAGGTTCAATGTTGTGTGAATAAAAGTTTGGCGACAGTAAATAAAATGTTTTGTTTATGTTTCTTTCTACCGATCGCACTGTCCGATAACTCTTGGCACGGTCCTCGGTGGACTTTCCAGTAACACGTGCTTGAGTCAGACAAGGTCACACAAAACACATGGGTTTCCTCTAAAACGATGACAGAAGACACCATTATAATTGTTACCCAGAAAAGTCTAAGGTAAGGTTGTAAAGATATCGTTTTCTCAGATTTTCTTGCGGTTGTCTAGAATTTTGTCGCAGCTATCCTGTTGAGATTTATTAAGTTTTGGGCATACTGCCAACCGAATAAGAGTCATCAATGTAAACATTAGTAAAGATTATGTAAACATTAGTAGTTTATACATATACTGTCATCAAAGTCATCATCATGGATGATAGCCATATGCAGAGACCTACAACTACATGTACTATTAAGTACCTACTTACTGACAACATAAAAAGAAACGCCGCTATATGAACTACCTACTCAATACTCAGAACAGGACCCAACTAGACTTTATGTCCATTCATCAAATAGGAAAGTTTAACACATTTCAACACCCGATTAAAATCCAATTCATTATCTACCTATTACACATTCAATTCAAGATATTTGCGATTCTAAGTTTCATTAATGCATTCTGTCTGTATGTGAGTGTTTGGCATACATTTCCATTCATTCATCTAGTATTCATTGTATGGAGTCTATAAATATTTGCAAGTCATTAAAAACTGTTTTAAAAATCAGATATTAGTTTAAACGTCTACTTTGCTTGTTGAGGATCGTGAGTTTGATTCTATTACATTGGAAAGACAAATTTTAGGTCCAAATGGACTTCTCAAACATTGCATTGGATTTTTAACCGAGTTCAAAAAGGATGAGGTTCTCAATTCGTCGGAACCTTTTTTTTTTATTTTTTTTTTTTTTTTATGTATGTTCTCCGATTACTTTAAAATGGCTGAACCGATTTGGATTTTTCTTTTTTTGTTCGAAAGGGTATACTTCCCAAATGGTCCCATGATCATCCAGTCGGGATCTGATGACGGAACCCCATGGAAATCGAGGGAAACCCTCAAATTTTATGGGCACACTTATATTGATTTCGGTATTTTTTATAGTAACTCGTGCATTTGCTCTCGGAAAGTACCATTTGGTGAACTGGAACTGATGATGAAGACCACAGATGGCCATCCGAAATACTCAATTCTATCTAAGTATATCACAGGTTGCGATTCGATTACTTTAATATGGTTTATGCTCGTCAATATGCATAATGGTGACTTCACCATGAGCTCCAGTTCCCCTGGTTCTTACTACGAGAACTCCTCAAAAATGAACGTCCCTGCATCGGGAAAAGCAATATTTTGTAAAACGTGATGAACAGTTGACATTGGGTTATTGTAACTTAAATAAATTACAAACTGACCCACTGAAAAGTGAAAAATAAAAACTTTTTTACAAAAAACAAAACCGACTTCCAAAAAAAACACTACAAAGTGAAAAATAACTTTAATTTCGGAAGTCGGGGGCAAAAACCTAAAATACAGATCCAAAGACACCGACTTCCGAAATTAAAGTTATTTTTCACTTTGTAGTGTTTTTTTTGGAAGTCGGTTTTGTTTTTTGTAAAAAGTTTTTTAATTGTCAGGGACGCAGGGCAACCACGAAATAGTTGTCAAGAATATCATAGAATACTTACTCTTTATTATGTACACCAAAAAAATTACAGTCCAAAATAAACAATGTTAATCAGGATACCGTGGAGTGGGTACCTCAATAGTTGCTATCTATATGTTGCAGTAAGATACTTGTAGCCGTGATATAGTTGTAACCCTAGTGATATCTATACGAGTATGATCTAATAATATAAGTATTAGGGCATTCCAACCAAATAGCTTAGGTTAGGGAGCGAGCGTACGTCGAAATTGGTCGCAGTAACATAATCAGGGCACTCCGAAAGTTTTCATATTTAATACATACACACACACACACATACATACATATTTAGTACATTTTATATATTTATTTATTTATTTATTTATTAAAACTTTATGCACAAGTAAAAAAATACTGTACAAAGGCGGACTTAATGCCTGAGGCATTTTCTACCAGTCAACCTTAGGGTGATGCAGAGACAAAACATGGTAGGTGCAACACAAGGGATAGATAACTGGAAAAAGAATAAATACCAATAAATACATACATACATACATACATATAAACAAAATAAACTTTGTCAGGAGAAATAACGATAGGTAGAGGAGAAAAAGAATCCAACAAATCAGCGCTGCGATGATTTTGCCAACTTTTCACGAATGTGTTCACGTGCCTTCACTTTGAAAGATAACGGACTGGTTGCCATCCTGATGTTCAGAGGGAGCGCATTCCAAAGAAATACTGCCTGGACAAAGAATGAAGAATGAATAAAACCAGAGCGGTGAGAAGGACATCGTAGAAGAAGATTGTTGGTTGAACGAAGATTTCTACTATGGGCAGAGCATAAGTATTGAACATGGGAAGTCAAATAAGAAGGAGAAGTAGGCTTGTTTAGTATGGAATATAACATAGTCAGAGCCCTCAGCTCTCTGCGCTGACGAATGGGTAACCATTTTAAAAGCAATCGGTGCGCAGACACATGATCATACTTACGAAGATTGAAAACGAATCGAATGCAGTTATTTAGAAGGCGATCAAGTTTATTGAGGAGATCTGCATTCAGGTCATAATAACACACATCACCATAGTCAATTATGGGAAAGATTAGGGACTGTACAAGCATTGCCTTTATGTGTGATGGAAGAAAGTTTTTCAACCGATAGAGCGACCTCAACGTTCCGGTGACTTTCTTACTTACAGTCATGACCTGCTTTCGCCAGTCAAGACATGTATCGACATGCAGACCAAGATCCTTAACATTGGAGCTAAATGGAATGACTGCATTGTCAAAAATGACTGGTGGCACAGTTAAGTCATTCAACTTTCTCACACTGTGAGGGCTCCCTACAATGATAGCCTGACACTTGGTAGGGTTAACCGCCACTCCAAATCGATCAGACCAGCTTTTAACCCCTCAAGTGTCTGAGTTTGGCTAATTTTAGACCCAAAACCCCAGCGAGTGGGGAGGGTTGGGGGTTAGTTGCGAACCCCATAGGTTCACAACTACTGATGATGATATGTTTTCCGTCGGATGATGTTTTTTTACAATTATATATATGTGATCTAAGCTTATTTACCTATTATGTAAAGTTTTGTCCTTTTGCACACTTTGGGTGCATTTCACACGCGGGGGGGGAGGGGAGGTTAGCTGCGAACTCCATAAGTTCACAACTAATAAATAATAATAATAATAAATAATAATAATAAATATCCTTGGACATTTCACACAACGCCATCTAGTCCCAAGCTAAGCAACCTAATGCTTGTATTATGGTAACGAGATGGCTGATAAACTACATATATACATTTTTTTTTTGTAAATACATACATATTATAGATAGAAAAACACCCAGACTCGGAACAAATACTTGTAGGTCGTACAAATATTTGTTCCGTGCGGGAATCGAACCCGCGACATGCTGCGCAGCAGTCAATCGCTCAACCACTGCACCAACCGTGTCGTCACTAATGATTTGATTGGTTTTCCATCGGATGATGTTTTTTTACATTTATATATATGTGATATAAGCTTATGTACCGAACAAAAAAAGGGTTTTTCTTATGCACACATGGGGTGCATTCGACACTTGAGGGGTTAACCACACCTAGATCCCGGTTTAGCTCTTCAATCGCATCGGATATGTTGTCAACACTTGCCTGGCAATAAAGCTGCAAATCGTCAGCATAAAGATGATACGCAGTCCGAAGCTCGGTGGTAATGAGATTAATAAAAATAGAAAACAACAGAGGAGATAATATACCGCCTTGAGGGACGCCAGCTGCAAGATCACGCCAACTCGACGAAGAGTCTCCAGCACGAACAGATTGCTGACGCCCCTGAAGATAAGAGGCAAACCATTCCAGTACCTCCGGAGCGACCATAAGATAGGAAAGGATGGATAGAAGGACTTCGTGACTGACGGTATTGAAAGCATTGGAGAAGTCAATTAACACCAAGACTGTAACTTTAGTGTCTTCCATACCCCGCCTAATATCGTCAGTCACTTTAAGGAGAGCTGAAACGGTACTGTGCCCGGGCCTGAAACCAGATTGAAATGGACTGATAAGGGAGTTGCGGTGAATAAAGTGGGAGAATTGTTTATGAACACTGGCCTCAAGCACTTTAGACAGAAAGGGAAGGATGGAAATTGGGCGAAAGTGACTAGGAAGAGAGGGATTGGGTATCTTAGGCAGGGGCCGAACAATGGCTTTACGCCACAGGGAAGGAAAAACACCGGTGTAAAGGGAGAAGTTTATGATGTGGGATATTGCAGGGAGAAGTTGATCAAGAGCCGCCACAATCATATGGCGGCTGATATCATCACAGCCCACTGCTTTGGATTTAATGGACAGGATAATCTTTTTGATCTCTCCCGGGTCGACTGGGGTGAAGACAAAGGGGTTAATATTTGGACGCGAGAGACCAGCAAGGTAGTCAAGGGTTAGACATTTAGTTAGACTATCTAGCGTGGGAACAGTGGAGAAATGCCGATTTAGATCGTCCAAACCAATTGTGTTAGGAAGGTCCGAACGTCGCGATTTACCGATGCCTAAAGTTCCAAGGAACTATATACACGGAACTTCGAGAATAAATTCTCTAAATGATGGTGAAAACCGTATCAAAATCCATTGTCTAATTTAGAAGAACTAAGCGATCAATGATCGATCAGTGACCAGCTGATCACATACGCAGACACGAAACGCGACTAAATTTTATACATATAGAATATTTAGATATAAAAGATGTATACATGTTTACATAAGTGATATACTTAGGTATAACACAATAGAAAGAAATAGAGCCAACAGAGCGTGGGATTAAAATGATCAATATATGGCCAAACATAGACAAATAAAAATATCATTATATATGACTTATTAGCATATAAAAATATTCATTATTTTATGAACTAAATGATAACGGCTTTCTTTTCCGGCAGACACAGACATCACCGAGCCGTCTAGCCATTTTTATTGCAGACCGGTTATTGTACATAATATAGTTTATATGATACCTATTTGTTGACAATCATGAATATAATTAATAAAACATTCATTAAATGATTTATATTTTTATAGACAGTCTGAGAAAAAATTGGGAGAAAAACAACAACCGACTCCCAAAAAAACACTACAAAGTGAAAAATAACTTTAATTTCGGAAGTCGGTGTCTTTGGTTTTTTATTTACTTTCGTTTTTTTTTTGCCACCGACTTCCGAAATTAAAGTTATTTTTCACTTTGTAGTGTTTTTTTGGGAGTGGGTTGTTTTTTTTTTAGTAAAAAAAAAATATTTTTCACTTTTTAGTGGTGACTCAAGTAGCGCAATTTGAAGCATATAGTTAGCATTCAATCATTTATAGCCAGAGTGCACCTCATGACAATTCCAGTAAGCCCAAAGTACGGCTACAATATATTATTTTATTACCGAGTTCCGATGCCTACCTTCCGGCTTCTTCATCAGATCGGTTCGATGGTACCATTTTCATCAGAACCTTTTATTTAAAGCTTCGTCATAGTCGCTTAACTATTTTAATGGAGATATGTTATCGCCACCCGTGAAATACTTATCATCGTTGAGGAGTTCCAGTGGCTTTCTGTGGTCTTCTTCATCAGTTCCAGTTCACCAGATGATACTTTCTGAATGCAAACGCTTGATTTGTTGATGAAAATACCAAAATAGCTATATGTGTGCCTATAATATTTGAGGAGTTCCCTCGATTCCTCATGGATCCCATCATCAAAACTGTATTTTGACAAAAAGGAGACCAATCTGGAAGTATACCCTTTCAAATAAAAAAAGAATTGTCTGAATCGGTTCATAAATGACGGAGTACTGAGGTAACAAACATCCAAAAAAAAAAAAAAACACAACCGAATTGAGAACCTCCTCCTTTTTTTGAAGTCGGTTAAAAAAGGGAAATTATGAGAGTAATCACAGTAGTACAATTAATTCGATAAAAAATTGGTGTACCTAATCAAGCAATTCATGAGAAAAGTTTCCTATTCGGAAAAGCTGAGACAGGGATCGTGTGATGCATTATCATCACAGCTGACAGTAGTTATAACGTTACAATATGTTGTGCTCTATTTTAACTACTAAAATTGGGGTTTTACGACTAAATTATGTGTATACCTAAGTAAATTATGTTTTGCTTTACAAAACATAATTTATAATGGAGGATCAATAAAAGTGTTCATTTTATTTCAATATACTTAAAAATAAGCTAAAATAACTTAAAAATATAATATCTTAAACTAAAACTAATAAAAAACTAAAATATGGCTTCGAAAAATTCCTCCGCATCGCTGTCGACTGGTAAAGTACCCAAGAGACTGGCGGCATTGCCACGTTGTATGGCAATGCTAATCCTCTGGCCAAGGTAAAAGCCAGCCCTTGGGTCACGGGAAGTGTCAACAAGCCGTTTGGAGATTTCCTTAAACAAACTATGAGCACTCGGACCCCACGGCCCAAGGGTTTCAACCCCAAACGGCTCAAAAATATAATTACCGATAAGGTTATTATACTTCCGCCACTTGAGGTTTTCCGCAGCCGCAGCAGCAGTGCCAGCACAGCACGCTTTTATTTATAATTATAAACTACTGCATAGCGCACAGCATGTAGTGTCTTTCAAACATAATATTATGTCCAACAAGACATATTTTTAGGTACAGAACGTAGCGAAGAATTTTTATATGACACACGCTATTCTTATATCCACACAACTATGTACCTATACTCCATTTATTATTGCATTAGAAAAATAACGGCAAAATAATGACAGTTATTGTGTACTTAATACTATTGAAATTACTGCACTTTTCACGTGACCCGAGGGCTGGCCAATTTTTAGGTCAAAGATTTTTAGGTCCAACGTGGCAATGGTGGCAGCTTTTTGACCACTTTTCCATCTGACAGCTGCGATGCGGACGATTTTTTTTTATGCCCAATGAGCTCTCCCCTGACCCTCTATACCTATACTTAACATAATATTTATATTTTAGTGTATTCAATCAATAAAATTGACTGCTTATATGAGTTATTTTTAAATACCTAAATTACATTCTTTTGTATTTATCGTGAAATGACGGAGTTTTTTTATACATTTATAACTATCGAAATAACGAAAGGGTGGTGATAAGTGATAACCGTTAATTTTCTAATGTTACAATAAATGAAGTTTAGGTACCTACTATAATACTGACAGTAGGTAACGTTGATAACATTCCTACATAAATTAGGTAGAAACAGTGACACCCTGTCTGCATATCACTAATGGATTATGGGTGGATTACACTGCATAGGTATTTTATGATAACATGCTTCCAAAATTATCATATTTATTATCTACATTGTAAGTATATTTTTTACTGTATAATTCAGTATCAATATCTTGTGCTATCAATAGTGAAATTTGGGTTAAAAGTTTCTAAACTGCATTATTGACTTGTAGGTACACTCTGCAACATTTTCATCAAAGATTTACCTACTCAATGAAAGTTATAGACTACTACTTCATTTAATTCAGACAATCTTCGTCACGACTCTGTTTATTAAAAAAAATAAGTAGCTACGAGTAATACATCATGTTTTTAGAAGCTGCCAGACCATCAAAACGATATAGATCTATATAAAAAAATCGTTTTAAAGGTTATCAAGTATACCTACAACGCGAGACTAACAAAAATACTCTGAGTCACTCCTTCTATTTTCGAGACACGGCGGGCCATTGGCCCATTTTTTGTGGCCTGCAGTACATTACCTCAAGTGTTCCTATTAACTATGATATTACACTGTAGTGAGTAACTGGATTTTTTGCGAGTACATTAAAACATGTCTTAAAATGGCGCTAGTAATTAATTTTAAGAGTTAACCACCGTTATGATGTCAATCATGATGATAGGATGTCGTCTTGGACTGATAAACTTGATTTGATACCGTTGACATTTGAATGGTTTGTCAAGAAGAAATGTTGACTCGATTAATTCGATTTAAAGCTGTGTACAGTTCCATAAATAAATTAATTCTTAAAATCTCTAATTTAATCTCTAACTCACGACGGAAGCTCTTCACCATTCTAGTTGTTGAAGAACCTACATATAAGTACATAAAAAGGTTTTGTCGCCACTCAAAGCTGGCATAATAATGGCCTTTAGATTTAAAAGCGACTTTGTGTTGCAGTAATCGCAAGAAGCAGGTGGCAGGGCTCGACTTATGGGCACCATTAAATACCCTATTAGGTATTTCATGAGAGGCTTTTGCATTTTTATATTTCAACGGGTCTACTCTACGGCTAACTGGCTAATGTTTCAAAACAGTACTTGTATTGGATTTGGTTGTTGAGCTTACCAATAAAAAATTTCATAGCTGCTGGGACACAGGCCTCCTCTCTGAGAGAGGGAGTGGGCCCTAAACTACCACGCGGATCCAGTGCGGGTTGGTAGATGTCACATGTCTTCGAATTTTTGGTTCTAGGATATGACATGTTTCCTATATTTTCCTTCACCGTTTTGAGAGCAGTGATGATGAAATAATTTAGGTACACAAAGTAAAGCGCCTGTCTGGATTCGAACCTACGACCTACAACTCGTAAGTCACGGCCGTTACCACTGGGCCACCACTGCTCTCCAAAAATTTCATGAATTCGGAATTATCACAACTGTTTGCAGAACAAAGTAAAGGAAACATTAAAATTCAACGAGGCATCAAAATATTAACATTGTTAACTTTGTTGTCACTTGTCATGTCACTAATCACTATTTATTTAACATTCTATGTAATCGTGTTAACTATAATTAGCTTCTCTAATTAAACTACTGGGTCTAACGACTTCAATCAGTAACCTTTAGAAATGCCCGGTTCGTGCAGTGGACGTGCCAAAACCGCGTGACGAAATGATAAATAATCCATACGTTGCCTGTCGCCAGCCGCTTTCGAGCCTCCATTTTTGAAATAATTTGTTGTTTTCTTTTTTTAAATCCAATCAACTTTTGAAAACGAATTTCGAATGGGGTTGGCTACTGTCAAAGTGGCGCTAGCATAGCTTTAACCAAAATTATATTCATTTGTATGAAGTATTTGTTTGTTTAAGATTTTACAAAATCCCTAAGAAATGTGAAGTGCCTTATTGCAAAGAAATAGGACCACACCAATTTTCGATAGCTGTAGAATTAAAAATAAAAGGTTAAAAAAGTAATTAAAAAAAAGTGGTCTAATTCGGCTTTTTGTAGTATTGTATAATTGGCGAAAAGTATTATGAAACGTATACTTCCTACAAACAAAACCATTTCATAAATAAAATAGCTTGATGTATAATTTTAAGAGTATACCTTTCAATAAGGTCTGCTTTACTTCCTTGTAAAGAAGCACCTCGTTTTTTTTAGTTCAGCCTTTAGCTTGCTTATTCTTCATGTTGAGTACATGTTTATCTTATCATCCATCCTGGTATTTTGATGAAAAAATTTACAAAACCGAACACACAAATTGAGTAAACAAATGTGACAGGTGAAAGCTATGCTAGCGTCATCTGCCAAAAGTTTTAAGGAGCCAACCCCATTGGCGAATTCAAACGCTTTTTTGTGCGTACCACGTGACAGATAAGCTGTCAATCTAAATTATGTTCTGTAGAATGAGCTGTGTCACCTATGAGATACAATGGTACAATGTTAATGATCACGAATTGAATTGCCACCAAGGTTTTTGATAAATGTCTTGTTTTGGCTATTATCTATTGATACAGTTTGATCATTATTCAGAAGTTTGACACACAATTCCTTCTATCATCCATGTCTCCATCATAATCCGATTCGGAGTTAGCGCAAAGAAACTTGTAGTCATGTAGTAAAGACTTCTATTCATAGTCGGGCTATCATCCGTATCATCACTCCAATTTAAACAGTACACATCAACTAGGTATAATATAAATAACCAACACCCAGGAAATATCACCAAGTAGCAAGTAGCGCTCTTAGCAGTACATCTCGGTGGGTGGTCATTGAAAAGGATGTGTCAAACTATATTCTTTTTTCAGATCCATGGAACGCAATTGGGTAGATTATTGCGTGGGAGGCAGATCCCACCGTTTCCTTTTGCTATTTTTAAACAATGATAAACTGGACAAAGTTGATTAATCTATTATAAAGTAGAGGCCCCAAATTTATAGTTGTAGGTACCCGTATTGTTGGTTTGGTAAAGTAAAGATTAAAGACAGCGTAAAGGTTTGGTACTTGTGGAGATGTAATGCGCCTTCAGTGATAGTCCATAGTAGATAGTGGTGCCTGTTCGTCTAGAGAGTTAACCGCCGCTGGGCTCTATCAATAAAATTGAAGTTTTGAGTTATGAGATTTTATGCTCTGTTACGGAGCTTTCTTGTCAAAGGTTAACAGATGCAAAGGTACCACTATACAGGGTAATTGGTAAAACACCAGCAACCTCTTAAGGGTTCATTTTACTCATGATTATGAACAACTTTTACTATGGGACCAAACCTGAAATCGCGAAAAAAAATCAGCTGTTCAGTACATTTACCTACATCAAACTCGTCAAAATGTAGGGAGTAGCAGATTTCTTTTTCGTGATTTCAGGTTTGGTCCCATAATAAAAGATGTTCATAATGATGAGTACAATGACCCCTTTAGAGGTTGCTGGTGTTTTACCAATAACCCTGTATATACATAGGTTCCCCGGTTAGAGCAAATTAATAGGAAATAAAATACTACCACAAAAAAACGTTGCTTATAAACCACAAACAGTTAGGTTTGACACTTGAACATAAACAGACAATCTCCTTTCGATAATCTCGGTGTAAGACATATAATACTGCATATCTACTAGGTCTATTTATCACAGAAGTGCATCTGTCTCATGTACTCATGACATAACATATTATGCAATGAGCATATAATAAAAAGGTAACGAAATAACTCAAAGTACGCAGCGAAAGGGAGACAGGAGACTTTCACGACCGATAGTCCTTTCACTCATCTAAACAAACCCAAGCAGCAAAACCAACATTGTAAAACTGATCTTAACCTGTAAAAACTACAGTTGAATTTAGATTGTGGGATTGCAATTTGTATTCGATCTGCCCAAAAGCTTATCGATAGTCAAAAATAAAAGCTACGCTTGAAGCTTCAACCGTAATAGATTAATTGGTGGTTGTTAGTAGAAAGTTATTCGTGTGGACGTAATTACTGTGAAGTGTGTACAACAGAACTTATTTTATTTACTTATTAAAGTGTTATTGTAGTTCTTACCTACGTGCTTTTATTTAAGAGAACTGACATTTTTGACCAAGGAGATGAAACCCATTTGATAGGTTATGCTAAAGAAACAGAAAAGGAAGTGAAGCGCTACCAGGAACTAGTCTATGTATGTAATGAAAGGCTAGAGATTGGAAATGTCGATATAAGAGCCAATTAATCTTCAAAAGATAGTAGAACCAAAGAAGGATTTGCAGGGACAAAGATAGAAAAAGAAGCAGTAACTAGTAACCTAGTAGAAAAGATTGTGCAAGCTACATTAGCCAAGGATAATAAAACAATTAATTGCGACTTCTAAGTACTTATAAATAGATCCCGATAAATCTTTCCACGACTCCAGTTGCAGTTTCCATAAAAGGAAAAACAATTTAATTAATGACGTTTATAATGTAACAGTTAATAAAATAAATAAGTAATAAACTGCAGAGATAAATCAATAACAAAGAACTGCAATATAATATAAATGTCGCTGGAAAAATTAATGAGAGAAGATGACATATTGGTCCTAGAAAATTCTCTGACAACATTGTTGCTATAGTGAATAGATTTATAATTGTAATATAAGTCAGTACCTACGGATAGTTTTTAATAACATTAGACGCGTATAACAGTTTTTCCAGTGATATCATTGTTTTGAATGCGCGGCGCATGCGATCTTTACATACCATTGATGTAAATTGTAAATCATTAATCATTCCTACCTACCTATTCTACATATCTACTGTTTGTTAGACATCTACATTGGTACTATCTTTGATGTAAATCGTATTTTGATCACACTGAAAACGTATGATGTTTTCAGGGCGATACTCTACGTTACTTGGCTAATAAAATTTCGTTTTATTCTCCACTTCTCATCTCATCTGCCTAGCCTTTTGACAACTATACAGGGTGTAAGGGACAGCCCTCCGCAAACTGATAGGGTGAATTCAGTATGTCATACTAAGATGACGGGTACATGAAATTATTTCAGGAACGTTGTGGGAATCCAATAAACCTGATTTGTTTGTGTTTTTGTGCACAAATCGGAGCGTCTATTACTGGTTGGGAGGGGTAGGCAATAGGTATGCGGTGAGTTCGATGAACTCTGTAGCTAGACATAAAGTGAACAGATGATTTCACGCGTCGTTCGTTAGAGTATTTCTACATCCATTGCTGGTTTTTTTGTTTTCAGTTTTGTTTTTTGCTGTTTTTTTACATAAATGGAGTGCTGCGAACACACAATGTGATTTTACATTGAAATAATTAAATTTAACTGATAAAATTATTAAAAAAACTAAAATTTTCATGAGAAAATTTCCGGTGAAATATGATTCAAAATGAGGAGCTGAATACACCCTCTTAGTTTGCGGAGGGCTGTCCCTTACACCCTGTATTGGGGGTCGGCTTCCAGTCTATCTGAATACCGTTTAATTCTATACTTATATTGATTTATTACGTCTTTACATCCTAGTACCTGGGCAAATAGAGAAATTGGTGAAACAGAGAAAATAAATTTTCCCAGTTATGAGACCTAATACCACTAACACAATTTTTAAGTAGTTTAAGTCAACCTTTTCAACTCAACTAGTGAAAACAAATTAGGTGCTAATAAAAAAGTGAATGAAAGAATCTAATGCAAAAATTGTGAAAGCTGTAATGAAGGTTCATACCTGAAAATACAAATTACTTAAACATATTCTAATAGTACATAATACGGACAGACAAATTAAAAAAAAAGGACAGCACAAATACCCAAAACAAAAAAAACCCGTGATATATACCAAAAAATAATGAAGAAAATAAACAGAAGTGCGAGCGACATACATGACATGAAAAGCAGAATAACCATCAAAACATAGTGAGGTGCTCCAATGTACCTATGTGTAATAGTGATTTTCCATGCTCCATCATAGAGGGTACCACATGCCAATTATATACTAGATGTCGCTGACGATGACAATAAGTGAAATCAATTACTTTATGATATCTTCTACTACCTTAAACAAAAAAACTTTAAAGAATATTTTAGCATGACTATTATAATTCACTGAATCTTTTAGTTAAGTCTTGTCAGCTATATCGGTTCCGTGTGGATAAAGACCATTTTGACGTCACAGACCAAATCTGCTATAATCTCGATATGAAGAAATTTCCTGAATTTGAACCAATTATCCAACTTTTGTATAAGGTCGTCGAACGCATCATACAATACCTAAGTGATATCACTTACTATCAGATTGCCATCGCCACCTAGATTTTGTCCACTCTATTTTCTTAATTCAAATTCCCATCGAGTGAATTTGTGACGTCACAGTGTGGTAAGCCCCTCATGCCATGCGTGGCGCTTACCCTGTGGAGGCTGTCGCCGGGTGACGGGCCGTACGGGCACATCTCCCTTGGCATCAGGCGCCGCTTCGCCGGACTCTACATCTGCAATCACACTTTGAACTGAATACTGCGTTCGCTAATGATATTTTACAACTTTTGAGAACCTGTCTGGAATAACACATGTCTAAAATGGATTTAAAAATGACAGACTTTGTGTAAAATTATCTGCCTGAAATGATAACCGAAACTTAAACGGTGTTGGTGAATATATTACGTATGTTTCAGATACGTATAATGAAAATGATGCACCTTCATAGGTAGCAAATATTGACACATACAATTTCAATGTATCAACATTTCAATACGATGCCTTTTTTATAAACAAAGGAGTAAACAACTGCTATTCTTGCTTTTTTAGTTGTCTTTTGTTATTAATGCAATTTTGCTCTATGAAACAACTTAATTCGTCCAAAGTAAAAACTTCTGTTACATTACATATGTTAGCATTATAATTGATGCACAGCTTTCTTTACTGATGAGATAAAACCGGAAATCAAGAGTCCATTAGTGGGTTATTAAAATACCATCGAGTACAATATCGTTGTCAAAACAGAAAGCAGAATTGATGCGAAGGATAATAAGTTCGAAATCAACCAAAAATGTTACCTACTTGAACATCTATTGAATTTAGTTCCGTACTTGAAAAGCTATAGGCCTTTCATTCAGTTCAATATTCCCTATCAATGGATTGATTGATGTGAGTTAATCCAGTCAAAGCTTGTGATACATCAATATAACCATTAGGTCTATCTGGCCCAGTGAGCAGAACTTCAGATTTCGGTACTTCAATTCGCATTTGTGTAATCACATTAGACATCCTCCATTAAATTGTGGTATGTGGTTTATTTCCTACTGTCCCTGAGATGAATTGCTCATCTTAGTTGAAATTGAAATAACAAGTGGATAGGTTTGTCTGTTTCAGGTCTTTAATTACATTGTTTATCAATGGTTTCAGGGTCTTCATTAATTATTGTAAAGCTGACCCGACAGACGTTGTCTTGTCCAATCTTCAACAATTTATACAAAAATACAATAGAAAAAAGGACATTCAGTTTTTCCGAATTTGTAAATTTTCCGGGAAACTTTCCAATTTTTCTTTCCTTAAAAACATAATTCAGATTCAGAGGTCCAGCCGTTCTCAAGTGATACGCTTACCAACGAACAAAATTTAGTTTTTAGGGTTCCGTACCTCAAAAGGAAAACGGAACCCTTATAGGATCACTTCGTTATCCGTCTGTCTGTCTGTTCGTCTGTCTGTCAAGACCCTTTTTCTCAGGAACGCGTGGAGGTATCAAGTTGAAATTAATATCAAATACGTAAATCTATGGTCCCATAATGTCATAAAAAATTCAAGCTTCTAAGTCAACGCCATAAAAACATACGGCCATTTATGCGACATATTTTGATACTCGCAAGTAAATCAAAATCATGAAATTTGGCAAGAAGCTAGGTCTCACAGCACAAATAAACGAAAAAGTCCGAAAATTTATTATTTGTAGTTTTATCACATAAAAAGTTGTTTTTCGTTTTTTTTTCTGGCAAATAGTGGGTGTACTAATAGGTACATCTCTGCCTAACCCTTCGGGGAAACAAGTCGTCATGTTATGTTTAAGAATAGTTTTTTGCGAATACAAACTTAAATATGCAGTTGGAGAATTGTCTGTGACGTATATCAATGTATGGGAGAACATGTTTTTCAACTCAATGCTAAAGTACAAACTTTGGGATAAATTCTTTTCAACTACGGAACCCTTCATTGTGCGTGGTCCAACACGCACTTGGCCGGTTTTTTTTTATATAGACGAATAAGTTTTATCAGGACACTTTTTGGCATAAATTATCTGTTGTAATAAAATTCTCTGAATGTTTTTTGGCAAGCTCTATATAGAAATTCCCAAAAATGACTTTACAAATAACATGGGCAGTCATTAAATTCATTATTTCTGATTTTCCTCAAAGACTTGTAAGAGCAATTACTAGAAAAAACTAAAAATAGTCAAAGTAACGTAACGTCGACATCGGTCAGTGAACACACAGAGAGCCGACGGAATTCCCAACCTTTATTAATTAGCTAAAATTACAGACCTGAACAATTCCGAATAAAAATACTACATCATTACATGAATGATTATGTTATTTTTATAATGACTTTAGTCACACTTTAGCGTTATTAACCCTACCTAATTTAAAAGCTTAGGTACTTAGGTGCTTAGGTATTACCTACTTGCATTTCGGTTTTTACCGACCGACTTTGAACCGCCACAAAAAATTTATTAACATACCATTTGTTTGTTTACTTCATTCTGACATTGAGTTATGGCGATCGCACTTTAGATTACCCATGGCAATTAGTTTTTCATTAATTTCTCACCGACACTTGTAAATGCATTAATGTCTTTCAATATAAACTATAGTTACTTGGACTTTTAATCGTATTCAGTAACTTGACAGTTCGAAGCAAAATAATTTTCGTTTTTTAAATTACTTATCGTTTATATTATGGTACAAACGAATATAACGTGTTTCAATTAAAACTATAATCAAGGTAGTTTCGCTAATTCTTTTTTTCACTTCATTTCCTTTTTATTGTCAGGAACTTCAACTGTCAAGTAAGGGCAAGCGCGCACTGCGTTGCGATTTTCTAACGCATAATCTGTGAAGTATGTCTAAGGAATGTCTTTGAAGTGCGCGCACTGCGGTCATGCGTTTTGTTACTGTAGGCCCAGTGCGGCAGAACTAACGGAAACGCACTGCAGTGCGCGCTCGCCCTTACGAATACGATTAAAAGTCCAAGTACTTACTTATAATAGCAAATTAGCTACTACTAGGTACTACAAGAGTTTTAACTCTATCTAGTACCTGATTGGGCAAATATACGTGTGCGAGTCAAAAATACAAATGATTATGTTTTAATTACTACTAGAATATACATAATTATAATTATTATAACAATGTAAATGTGAAAGATTGTATGTTTGGATTTTTGTTACTCAATAACTTTCTCACACAAATAGTTTATAATCTGGATTAACACATAGGATACTTTTTATCCCGGTAAATGACATGATGCAGACGAAGTCGCGTGCAGAATCTAGTTCACAATATTAATATATAAGGTGTATCTATTCAAACACGAAATCTCTTAAGGCGTCATTGTACTCATCATTATGAACAACTTTTACTATGAGACCAAACCTAAAATCGCGAAAAAAAAATCAGCTGTTCAGTACATTTATCTACATCAAACTCGTCAAAATGTAGGGAGCAGCTGATTTTTTTTTCGCGATTTCAGGTTTGGTCCCATAGTAAAAGTTGTTCATAATGATGAGTGCAATGACCCCTTAAGAGATTTCGTGTTTGAATAGATACACCTTATATAAGTCAAAACACCGTCGTTTTTCCCTGTGTATAACCTAAAAACTTGCAAAATCATTTATTATATTAGGTGTTTTCACGTGATGTATTTTTTCCAGCCCAGAAATTAGTAACTTCTATTAAATTATAATAAAAAAATCTATCGTTTGAGATAAAAACTACATCAATCTCCATCAGAAACACCTTGATGCGGTCTCACAAAAATACGTGAAAAAAACTGCATATGAAATTATTTTGAGAATACTAATTGTATTTTAGTAATTATACCTATTAGCTATTGTTTGGCGGTTATTATTCGATACTCAGATAAGTGTATTTTATGCCAACACGGAGGTGGAACAGGGCAAATTATTACCTAATTAGATTTGTATATTTATTTGTAGTTTCAAAGAAGTCATTACAATCCATGGTTGGTGCACACACTTATCTGTTAAATGTACCTACAATAAGATAACTTCAACTAGCACTGTTTTAAAGAATTTATCTAATTACTAGCTGCGCCCCGCGGTTTAACCCAGTAAAGAGACTGGGATAATAGCCGGATAGCCGTTTGAGCGTGAAGAAGGAACAATCATACAAACTCATCTTTATAATATTAGTGTGAAGTGTGATTCGTGAGATTTTTATGAAATGACAATTTGCATTAGAGTTATCAACCTTTTGAGATCATGAGATTAGATTCATGATTATTGTTACGTACCGTTCTCTTTGCAGTTGGTATTACGTACCTACTGAATTAATTCTTAGAGATTTTAGAATAGTGTTTTCTTCACCCCACAACTGGTAATCAGGCTTTTATGTGTAATTGCCGAGGGTGTTGATTTGAATAAGCTTCCGGTGTTTGCTCATCGCCCATTCGTGGAGCCGTCGGATTGGTTGCGGATGAGCACACTAGCGCCGCGCTCCTGCGTGTTTTTTCACTGTACTACTGTACTACATACCATACGGTTGTCGGCGCACACACGCCACGCGCGATTTCTACTTTTCTACGAAAATAAGGTCCTTCGGTGAAAACGTGCTACAATCCCCGCAAGATACCAGATATACCCTGAACCAGCGCCTGTGGAAAAATATGTGAGGTGGAATTGAAGCAAGCTTCAGAACTATCGAGCGCGCCTTCTTAGCCCATCGGTGTGCGGCGGACGGGAGCGACCGGTAAGTCTTATTCGAATCTTCCATTTCTACAGCACATAATTGTTTGATCTCTTCGAGCCTGGATTTATATCTAGGTACTTGTTGTGGGGTTATTTTCCTAGTTTCCTAGTGTTCTTAGTTCAAAGTCCATTTGCGGCGTTACGCGTCCAAAATGGCGGAACTTATTCAACAAGACATTTTTGAACGTGAGATCATTATCGATGATCTCAAGCGTATTTTAGAGTTCATAGATTCAGACGAACGACAGTTTAGGTCACGCTCAAAAGAATTAACTTTGCAACAAAGAAAGTTCTTCAAACTTCAGGCAAAAATAGAAAAATTCTTAATAAAATCCAATACTTTCGACAAAGACGAACAACTGAAGATTCGTAACAATTTTAATGATTGTTATTTCGCAATTAGTGTTCACTTAGATAAACTTAAGGAAGAGGATAATGAGCGTAAACGAAGAATGTCCTCTAGTACGTCATTTAATAATAACTCAGTGGTACATGTTCCATCTACTCATACGAGTAATAGTTGTGCAAGTAGATTACCTATTCTTCCAATGCCTACCTTCTCAGGGGAAACCACGGATTGGCCCCCATTTCACGATTTGTTTCGTTCATTAGTACATGGCAAAAATACCTACACGGAGACAGAGAAGTTTCGTTACCTGTTACTGTCATTAAAAGATGAACCCTATAATCTTATTAAATCGATACCAATTACAGACGGAAACTATAGTGTTGCGTGGGATATTTTAGTTTCTCGGTATGATAATAAACGGGCTATCGCCACGAAACATCTCGAAAAAATATTATACATTGAACCTAGTACCGAGAAAATGACTCAAAGTCTAAGAAACTTACTCAATGTTTATCAAGAAAACATCAAGGCATTGCAGGCTATGCAATTTCCGATAGATCAGTGGAGTTTCATAATAGTGACGATTTTACTACGTAAGATTCCGTCTAGTGTTCGAAAACGTTTCGAATTATCACTAACGAGGCCATCGGATATACCTGACATAAGTACATTGATAACTTTCTTAGAACGCGAGTTAGCTGCAAGCGAATTCTCTTCTCACCCACAAAATAGAAATAATCTTGAAAAGGTAGGTACTTCCCGCGCATCGCGCGGTAACGAAGGCTCGCGACGCGCGCTCGCAGCCAATGTCGCTTCATCGAGTTCGAATACAACAGACTTACAGTCTACCAAACAAAATAATTTAAAAAATAATTGTTTATGTTGTGATGCTCAACATACGTTGACAAAATGTTCGAAATTCCTTAATTTATCTCCCCGTGATAGGTATTCTTTTATTCAAAACAAGAACGTTTGTTTCAATTGTTTACATGTCGGTCATGATTTAAAACAATGCAAATCTAACTTTGTTTGTCGCTCATGTCATAAACGACATCATTCATTAATTCATTTCGAAAAGTCTAACAGTTTATCAGTTATTAGTGGTAGTAGTGATAATGCGGTCTCACTTTCTGTGAACGAAACGACAGAGACAGCGGTTCCCAGTACCTCGCACGCTGCGATGACTGCGGCGGTGAACGATCGCAAGAACGATTCGCGTTCTATTGCTCCGTCGGTTAGCGCGAGTACGGTGCTCCTATGTACGGCACTCATCAATGTGCATGTTGGCCCACAAAAACACACAGTTCGATGTATTATTGATACAGGCAGTCAGGCGACTTTTATTACCGAGTCTTGTGTTCAGCGGTTAGGGTTACATCGCAGCCAAGCGAACGTTCCGGTGTTCGGTGTTGGAGGGACCGAGGTTGGAGCTGTTTACCCAAAGGGTGTAGTATCTTGTCATATCACTCCTACACACGGGGATCAACCTTCAATTTCAGTTAACGCATTAATTTTATCTAATCTTATTTCACGTATGCCATGTGTGACATTGCCTTTTAAGGGATGGCCACACATACAAAACTTAACTTTAGCTGATCCTAAGTTTTATCTTCCACAATCAGTGGAAATGCTTTTAGGTGCGGATATACTATCCCAAGTTTTATTAGGTCACGTGATCACGGGTCCACCCGGTTCACCGATGGCTATGAACAGTATCTTTGGTTATTTATTGATGGGTGATGTTTCATACAACCAAAATACATCTACTTCACTTCAAGTTTGTCTCAGTAGTTTAAGCTCATCCTACGATGACGACATCAACCTGAGACGGTTCTGGGAATTGGAATCTCTTCCGGAAAAAAGAATTCTAAGTCCCGACGAAGCGTTGTGTGAATCTATATTCGTAAATTCACATACTCGTGATGAAACTGGGCGATATGTTGTTCCACTCCCTTTCAAACCTGATGCACCCACCCTCGGCGCATCACGAGATACGGCGGTCTCCAGGTTTAAGAAATTAGAGTATAGGTTGGAACACAATCCTCAACTTAAGGTAGACTATCATGCGTGCCTCCAGGAGTACTTGGAACTCGGTCACATGGAGCCCGTTGATTTACCTGTTTCGTTAGCTAATAGCTATTACATTCCGCACCACTGCGTGGTCAAAGAGTCCAGTGAGACTACTCGTACTCGTGTCGTCTTTGACGCGGGTTGTAAAACTTCGAATGTAATATCACTTAATGATGTTCTACTGACTGGTCCGAAGCTGCACCAGGATATAGTAGACGTTTTATTGGGTTTTCGTATCCATGCTATTGCTGTCACTGCCGACATAAAGCAGATGTACAGAAACATAAAATTACAACAATCCGATTGGGATTTTCAACGCATTGTGTGGCGTAAATCACCCACTGAACCGTTGCGTGATTATCGATTGCGCACCGTCACCTTTGGTGTCAGCTCATCACCATACTTAGCCCTTCGTACTATTCAACAGTTGGCTCATGATGAAGCTGCTAACTTCTCGTTAGGTTCTAAGGTTCTCCAGAACCAGGTTTTTGTTGATGACATCGTCACCGGAGCAGGCGACGTAAAGCAGGCCCTGGTTTTACAACGTGAGTTAGTAGGTATTTGTTCGTCAGCTGGTTTCGAGCTACGTAAGTGGCAGAGCAATTCGCCAGCGTTACTCGCTGCTTTACAAACGTCTGTCGTTCAGGGCGAGCGGTCTGATAACGTTTCTTTCGCTCTGATGGAGAATGACAAACAAATAAAGGTTTTAGGACTTCAGTGGAATCCTGAATCTGATACTTTCATTTTTAGCGTTCAGTCAACTAATGATAAAATTACAAAGCGATCCATACTATCACAAATAGCGAAAATTTATGACCCTATGGGATGGTTATCTCCTGTAACTATTTATGCGAAACATCTCATTCAGTTGTTATGGATTTCAGCGGTCGACTGGGATGAGTCACCTCCTTTAGATATTATAAACGCTTGGTCTAGTTTTCTTAACGAGTTACCATTATTATCAAATTTTCAAATTCCACGTTTCGTTTTTGCAAACGTGAATGCAATTCAAATTCACGGGTTTTCCGACGCTTCCGAGCGGGCTTATGCCGCGTGTGTTTACGCCCGTATATCCGATAATAATGATAACGTTAAAACATTTCTTCTTCTCGCTAAAACGCGTGTAGCACCTATAAAACCGGTTCTTACTATTCCGCGCCTAGAGTTGTGTGCTGCTGTTTTGTTATCAAAGTTGATTGATAAAGTGAGAAGTGTGTACGATAACCACTTAAACTGTGAACATGTTTGTGCGTGGACTGATTCATCCATCGTGTTAGCGTGGCTTCGTTCTCCACCACACGAGTGGAAAACATTCGTTTCTAATCGCACTAGTGAAATCTTATCCAGGCTTCCGGCCAAAACTTGGAGACATGTCCCGTCAGCTGACAATCCAGCTGACGCACCTTCTCGAGGAATGCTTCCTACAAGTTTTGTCCAAAATGAGATGTGGCTCCATGGGCCCTGGTGGCTCGCGCGTGATTCTAGTTCTTGGCCAAGTCCCAAGAAAATACTAGAAGTCACTGAAGACAAACGCAATCTACCTATGTCTATGGTGTCAAACTCTTCCACCTCAGCACTACCTGATGTGGTCGAGTATATTACTAGATTTTCTACTCTAGGTAAACTTGTTAGGATAACAGCACTGTTATTTCGATTCTATAATAAATGTAAGAAAGTTCAAAATTCCTATCCAAAATACATAACTGTATCCGAGTTTAATTTTTGTTTAAATCGACTTATCCATTTAGTTCAACATTCTTGTTTTCCGAAGACATTAATAATATTTCACATGGAAGGTATCCATCAATTAAATTACGTCGACTCAACCCGTTCATGGATAACAAAAATAATCTTCGGGTAGGTGGACGAATTCATAAATCACTTTTACCGTTTGTTTCCAAACATCAATTGATTTTGCCTAAGAAACATCATCTTACAGATTTAATCATTGACCATACACATATCACGCATCTACATGCTGGTCCGCAATCCGTGCAATACAGTTTATTCCAAAAATATTGGATAATGTCTAGTCGTGACGCTATACGTACACGCATACATCGCTGTGTTCGTTGTTTTCGTGCGCGCCCCGTGAATCCGCAGCCATGCATGGGTCCGTTACCGGCCGTCAGAGTGCGCCCCGAGCGGCCATTTCTTAAAACATCTGTTGATTTCGCGGGTCCGTTTTACGTTCGAGCAAATAAAGTTCGAAATGCGAAAATTATTAAATGTTATGTATCTGTTTTTGTGTGTATGTCTGTCAAGGCCATACACCTCGAACTCGTATCCGAGTTGTCAACTGATGCATTTTTGGCAACATTGCGACGCTTCACGTCCCGTAGAGGTTTATGCACCGACATTTACTCTGATTGTGGAAGGAACTTTGTTGGTTGTAATAATTATCTACAAGACTTGTATAATTTTTTACGTAATGATTCTGTTCAAGCCACTCTTAATAGTAAAATTTTAGAACAAGGCATTACTTGGCATTTTCAGCCTCCTTACGCCTCTCATTTTGGTGGCCTTTTTGAATCCGGTGTTAAAAGTTTTAAACATCATTTACATCGAGTCCTCGGTACGCAAACTCAAACTTATGATGAGATGCATACCCTTCTTTGTCAAATTGAAGCGGTACTTAATTCACGTCCACTTTGTGTATTAAGTGCTGACCCATTAGATCCGTTACCTTTGACACCAGCTCATTTTTTAATAGGAGGTCCGTTGACGTCCTTACCAGACATTTCATTAACCGATAATATTTCAAATCGACTCACTAGATGGCGTAGAATACAACAATGTGTGAAACACTTTTGGAAACGTTGGAGTCGTGAATATTTACACGAAATTCAACAACGTAACAAGTGGTTTCGAGATCGCGGCTCACAACTCCGTGAAGGTATTATTGTCATTGTACGAGATGATAATTTGCCACCATTACAATGGAGACTGGCTCGTGTCCATACTCTCCACCCAGGTTCCGATAATATTACTCGTGTCGTAACTTTACAGATGGGCAAAACTTTCGTGAAACGCTCAGTAGTCAAAATATGTCCTTTGCCCTTAGAATAATCACTCTGTAAGTTTAGTTAATATTGTTGCGAATCTTAGTTAAGTAATCTTAAGTTAGAATAACTTTAGTTTAAAAAATTTAAGGCTTCATGCTTTCGTAGCATTTTTCATTCTTTTTTTTCGAATGTTACATTCTTTTTTGTCTTTTAATTTAAAGTTAAAAGAAATTCATTCTTTTAAGGCGAGCGGCATGTTACGTACCGTTCTCTTTGCAGTTGGTATTACGTACCTACTGAATTAATTCTTAGAGATTTTAGAATAGTGTTTTCTTCACCCCACAACTGGTAATCAGGCTTTTATGTGTAATTGCCGAGGGTGTTGATTTGAATAAGCTTCCGGTGTTTGCTCATCGCCCATTCGTGGAGCCGTCGGATTGGTTGCGGATGAGCACACTAGCGCCGCGCTCCTGCGTGTTTTTTCACTGTACTACTGTACTACATACCATACGGTTGTCGGCGCACACACGCCACGCGCGATTTCTACTTTTCTACGAAAATAAGGTCCTTCGGTGAAAACGTGCTACAATCCCCGCAAGATACCAGATATACCCTGAACCAGCGCCTGTGGAAAAATATGTGAGGTGGAATTGAAGCAAGCTTCAGAACTATCGAGCGCGCCTTCTTAGCCCATCGGTGTGCGGCGGACGGGAGCGACCGGTAAGTCTTATTCGAATCTTCCATTTCTACAGCACAATTATATTCAGGACCTGTCTTTGGAAATTAGGTATGGGTTTCTGGTTTTTAGGGTTCCGCACACGAATAAGCCTCCGCTGTCCGCTATTTGTCAGCGGAATCTCATGAACCGTAGACAGTTGAAAATTTCACAGATTGTGTATTTCTATTTGCCGCTATAACAATAAATCTGTCTAGCCTTTTCCCAGCTGTGTTGGGGTCGGCTTCCAGTCTAACCGGATGCATCTGAATACCACTACAATTACATGGAGCGACTGCCTATCTGACCTCCACAACCCACTTATTTACTTGGTAACACAAAACTCCTTGGTAAGACTGGTTATGTGACTTTCGCTCTTCTGACGACCCATAACGACTCTCAAAGATCCAAGAATGTCAGCCGGGACCAACGGTTTAACGTGCTTTCCGAGGCACGGAGGGGTCTTGGTATGTAAAGATGGTCACCCATCCACAGACCAACCGCGGCAATATCAACCCGTGTGTATTAAACCTTTAATAAGTGGATGAAATAATAGACAAAATACCCTCTTCATTAGGTACCTACTAGGTTCGTTCTTTAATCATTTTGATTAGTGTTATGTTTTATCACGGTTATGTATGGGTTGGAATTACATGTGTTCGTTCACGTAGGTTACAACTGATAATAGATTTTTTATCATAGATCAGTTTTAACTTATTATAATGCATGAGGATTATGCGTGTTTTAGGTACTTAAATAATTTGTGAATTTCAAAAGTAGGTATTCGTGTTTCAAGATACTTAAGTAGGTAAACTATTGATAACTTTTATTTACTGCAATGGTTTGCTTTCTTGGGTTTGAATGTTATCACGATTACAATGTTGGAGATATCATGTTTTCCTATAGTTCACTGAAACTCAAACTGAAAGCATTTTATTTTTTAAGTAAATCATTTATTTTTGAACTGTCAAAGAGTCGGTCAGTTAGTCAGAAAGTTGAAGCTAGTTGCCCATTCTAAGATCACTTTGGTGAAGAACGGGAAAGAAACTCCAAGGAGTACCTACTCTATCTATAAACCATTTACCGGCCCTTTTGAACTGTCAAAGAGTCGGCCAGTTAGTCAGAAAGTTGAAGCTAATTGCCCATTCTTATAGATCTCTTTGGTGAAGAACGGGAAAGAAACTCCAAGGAGTACTCTATCTATAAACCATTTACCGGCCCTTTTGAATTGCCAGAAAGTCGGTCAGTTAGTCAGAGAGTTGAAGCTAGTTGCCCATTCTTAGATTTTTATGGAAAAGAACGGGAAAGAAACTTCAAGGAGTACTCTATCTATTCCACCCTTTCGTAGCCGATTGAAAAACTTTAGTCATTGCAATAAAATCATGACCGTTCTATGTAGCCATGTGACAAAATTTATTTCGCATAAGGAAGATTGCGGCAAATATAATTCATTAGCGAAACACATTTGATCAATTGGAATCCAAATATATTTGTACTTCAAGATCGCACGGAAGTTTTAGGTTTTGTTGATTGGTTCTTATTGATTAAAATTGTCTTGTGCATTTATTTTATAGCTATACTGACCAGGTCTTGGTTTATAATCAGCTTACCTATATTGTTCCCACTGCTGGGACACAGGCCTCTACTCGGTGAGAGGGAGTGGGCCATAATCTGCCACGCGGACCCAGTGCGGGTTGGTGGATGTCACATGTCTTCGAATTTTTGGTTCTAGCACATGCCGGCTTAATCACGATGTATTCCTTCACCTTTTTGAGAGCAATGTTGTGCTGGGTTCGAACCTACCTATTACAACTCGTAAGTCGCGGCCGTTTCCACTGGGCCACCACTGCCCTCTCTTCGCACGGGTCGCTGTTGTCAACACATCGAGATTTCAGAGCTTTAACTAACTTAAATACTGTATTATAGGTATACAGGGTGACTTTGAAAACATGCGACAAAATTTAAGGGGGTGTTCTACGCATCAATATGAACAACTTTTACTAAGGGACCAACATCGAATTCGCAAAAAAAAAAAATACCTTCCCATATTATAGTTAAAGGTATTGGACCCTTTTGTAAAAGAAGGTCGGATTTTTTTTGCGAATTCGAAATTGTTCACATAGTAAAAGTTGTTCATATTGATGGGTAGAACACCCCTTTAAATTTTGTCGCATGTTTTCAAAGTCACCCTGTATATAAACTTTCCGGAATAAATTCTATATTATTTTTGTGATCATGGTGAAAACCACAACAAAATTCATTGTGAAGTTTAGAAGAACTAAACGGTCATAGAGACAGACACGGAAAGCGACTTCGTTTTATATTTATGCGTATAGATATAGATTTACCAGAGCTTTTCAAATTCGATTGATTCATTAACACATAATTGTCAGCACTGTAGTTTTTTATTGACATCATACCTGGGTCTTCATAGCCAAGTGTTTTGCATGAAACTTTATTTCCTTTCATTTTATCCATTACACTTTAAAATTATCCTATATATTTATCTTTTCTTTTAATCTTTATTTTTTTATTATTTATTTTTTTATTTTGTATGATACCTTATTAGAACTTTCCTGAAAAAGGATTGAAACAAAGATTGTCTTGAAAATCGCGCGATCAGTCAGACTATCATCGTCGGGAAAACTTAAAAGAATTATTTCAGTGGTTACATAGGCTGGTATATTCATTTCAAAAGACAAGTAATAAACCAATGTTTGATCAAGTAAATAAGCCCCATTTTCCAACTACCTACTTTACTTAAGTAGTGTAATTCAATATTTGTTCTGCAGCCGCGAGTTACGCATATACAACGGATTACACTGTGTGCTTATGATTAAGTTATATACAGGGTGTTAGGTTAAACGAGGGACATACTTTAACGAAGTGTAGTACTCATGAAAATGAGCAACTTTTACTATTTGACCAAACCTGAAATCGCGAAAAAAAAAATCAGCTGTTCAGTACATTTCTGTTCGCATAATTCGTCAAAATGTACTGAATAGCTGATTTTTTTTTCGCGATTTTAGGTTTGGTCCCATAGTAAAAGTTGTTCATTTTCATGAGTACTACACTTCGTTAAAGTATGTCCGTCGTTTAACCTAACACCCTGTATATGTAAGAACTCATCACTGTGTTTGTGTAACGGCAACAAAAAGAATAATTTCTGTTCAAATAAATTAGGTCAGACTTGGATAATAAACAAAGTCTGCAAAGGAACTTAAACTTTTTTATAAATTGAATATTTTCTGCGAAATAAAGTGAACATCTCACCGGGCATGATTTTAATGTAAATAAATAAACAAGCACAAATGGGTCTTAAAAAGTTATGGCATTAAAACAAATGGCGTTAATCTACACATACGCAACCGTTCACTCCCAACGCTCATCTGCCGATTAATATGAGCAGGCTCACTAATAGCGAATTGCCACAAAAGCGTATACTAGGCTCACAGTGGCTGACCACACAATGTACGCTTTTATAATTTTTAACGTGACGATATTATCGTGGACATCCACGGCATCATGATAACATAATTGAAGAAAAATTTATGGAAATATATGAAGACGCTTTTAAATTTCCGAGCACGATAACGTTTTAACGTGCACGTATTTCCATACATTTTATCCAGTCACGCGACAAAACAAAATTCATAATCTAGCCTAGTCACTTTAAGAAACAGTCATCAGTTTCTTGTCCTTTCATAGAAATATTTTGTGTACAAGCCGTGTATAAGTCGCTTATAGTCACCCCGTCGCGCCGACAAAAAGTCTCGATCAATCGTGATGACGTCACGCGGGGTACCGGCCGCGTTAGTGGTTATGAACGACGCGACGTCCACAATAATAATATAGTCACGTTAGAAATTATAAAAGTACACATGTGAACGCGGCCTAATATCGCACTAATCATAGTTAATAACTAATAAGTAACAATATCAAGTGGTCCGATACAAAACAAGTATCTTATAAAACAATCACGTTACTCGCATGATCTTCAAGTTATGAACAACAGTGGATTGGACACAGTCCGTCATTCCACGTCACGCGGGCTGCCATAACGTAACCATAGACAAATAGACTTTGTTCTTAATCTACCGATAAAAGGACTTTTGACAAACATGTCTGTCTATGCCTTTTAGTAGTCAATGTCATGTGACATAATATGGTGCGTGTCTATGGCTAATTATATGATGCGAGTGACTGATGGATGTAGGTTGTTTTCATTGGAGCTATTTGTAGAACTGTCTTTGATATAAACCGCAATTCTGCTAAAAATGTTTTTTGACTTTATTATTTTTTTTTTGTGAATAATAGAATGTTTCTTTCTTATTATTAATGACATTTTTGGAAATGACAAATGCCACTATACAATAGACGAGTTTTGAAACGATAAAGAGTTGTAATTATTAATGCTGCAAAAAAAATTGATATTGTAATTTTTAATGAAATATACTTAGTATGTTTATTTTTATAAACGACAATTTTTTTTTAGCAGATTTACTTTGCGTGCTACTATAATTGTATGTCTTAAGACAAAACATAACGAACTATTTTATATCTGCCTAGTCTTTTCCCAACTATGTTGGGGTCGGCTTCCAGTCTAACCGGATGCAGCTGAATACCAGTATTTTACATGGAGCGACTGTCTGTCTGACCTGCACAACCCAGTAACTGGTTAATACGATACCCCTTGATAAGACTATGGTTGTCAGACTTTCGGGCTTTTGACTATCCGTAACGACTGTCAAAGATCCACGAATGACAGCCGGGACCAACGGCTTAACGTGCTTTCCGAGGCACGGAGGAGTTACCGTATGTAAAGATGGTCACCCATCCACTGACCAACCCTGCGTAGCTTAACCTGATGGATCGATCCATGCGGCTGTAATTACTTAGCCACGAGCTAGCCCCCTATTACATAGGATTTAAACATAACTGACGAAATCGGGTTGTACTATAGGTACACCTCTGCCTACCCTTCGCGGAATACAGGCGTTATGTTACGTATCTTCTAAGCGCCATCAAATAGCTGCACATTTGCATGTTACTACGCTGTCATCTTATCATATTTAGATTACAATAGATAATAATTGTCTAATAAAATAAACTCAGTGTCACGACACGTCACTTAAATAGCTGATAATTGGATTTTAGCAAAATATTTGTGATAAAATAATTTTGAGCATTGCGATTACTTACTGACATATAAAGTTTAATAAATATATTGCTTTGATAGTGAGGTGATCAACATTCCGTTGGAGAATATTATTTCTAGCCGAAAATTACAAGAATTTCTGCGAAAATATACTTAGGTATATTGGAAGTGCGTATCAGAGAAACGTAGGTATTTATTTATCCTATACTATTAAATGAGTAATATTTGTAAATAATACGGGGGTTTGCGAGGGCAAAAAATCGACCTAGCTAGGTCTCATAACTGGAAAATTTTCTCTATTTTCACCAGAGCAGAGGTCGGTCGACCTGGTACTACTTTATAGTATACCAGTTTTTTTTTTTTTGTATTAGCCTATGTTGTGTCCCACTGCTGGGCAAGGCGATATGCGATCTCTGGCCATGTTGGCCCTGCAAACCTTATCAGATCGTCACACCACCTTCGCCGTGGCCTGCCTCGACGGCGATGTCCTCCAAGCGTCCAGTGCCCATCTCTATATGAAAATATATACCTAGCAAAAAATAAATTTAACACTACAAAACATACAATGCGCGGGCGCGGCCTTGTCTTATCGGTATGTTACATTATCGAAACGAATAGTTTGTCAACATAACGTTGACAAGTAAGTCCTTGAGACTGTTGCAAAAACAAGCGACCAAGGCTAGAATTTCCTGGTTACTGACAACACCAGTAAAGGTACGTCCGCTTATATGTTGGGTCCAGTGGTTAATTCGTTCATGGAAAAACCACATAACACTTTGCCCAACCCGAGACTCGAACCAAGGACCTTATGCCCCCACGACACAGGGAATCCTAGTGTGGGGTCCAGAGAATTAGTAAAAATCTAACACCTAAGGACATTTGATATTGATTTATTTATCTGATACTAGATTTCTTTTTTTTTAATTATTGTACCGTGTTTTTTTCTGAACTGAATAAAGTTTTTTTTTTTTTTTTTTTTATTTATTTATGTTCATGGTATGTCATCTCTAAATATTATTGTTCTATCTTAGTGTTCCTAAAACGAATCTCAATTCCATACGGATTGCAGTCACGACTACGACTTCTAAACCAATTTCGCAGCAATCGGGTCAAAAACAAATGAGCGAAATAATCGGTTTGAATGTCAAACGTTTAAACAAACACCACATGAAAATGTAAAATATAAAGTATACATAACTCGGTGAGGACGCGACCTACATTAAAAATATAATTTTAGATTTTCTAGTTTATTTTAGCGACAATTCCCAAAATATAATAGTTGTTTACTTGCCGTGCGTATTGTACTCAATTCCATTAACGCTTAGAAGATTTTATAATCTTTCCAATTACATTCTTTAGCGTCTATGAAGTATTGCATTTATTCATCTATGGTTGTCTGTTAATAAATAAGGAACTTACATAGGCGTGCTTATGTCAACAGTAAAATAAATGGTTAGAAAGAGTACCTATAGGTCGAATTTTACCTTTGAAACTAAACGCGATCAGTACCTACAATCTAAACCGCGTTCAAGATCTGTCAATGGTTGTGGAATATTGACACTGACAGCTCATGAACACAGTTTAGATGTTCTGATCGCGTTCAGATGCAGCTGAATACCTTGTTTTTGAAGTCGGTTAAAAAAGGAAAATGAATTCAATTAGTTTACTGTATTAATAACATTAATATTAAATGTACTTAAGTGAGATCCCGAAACCCGGGACAAATATCCCGAAAAATTTTTAGTCGTAAGGAAGTCTCCACTTTTTCGTCTCTGTTCTTTGAACTGTAGGAAAATTAGCTCTACCTATTCCGATCACTGCTTATATGTATGCCCTCCGTTCCGTCATACCTACCTACAATAAGCAGATAAAAGCAGGTTGAAAAGGGTTTCAAAACGATTACGAGGAGGTATTCTTTTCGTCATTAAATAAGATATATCACTAATTCCTTTACCTGCTATCTGTATGTAAAACTTCATTAAAATGCACTACTTATTTAGTGTAACATCAGCATAAGATAACATTGTTATCAAGCATTAAGCTGTGCTGTCCAGGAGTTTGTCTTAGATAATAAATGATGGTTTTGTTTGTTGTATAAATATTAGCCCAACAATGGACTTTGTGAAGAGTGTACACTTTACATCAAGTAATAGTCCGGGAGGTACCGTTGCATTTCAGGTACCCATTTTACGCCGATCGATTGCCTATTTTTTCAGTAGTTCTCGAATCACTAATAAGTAAACCAAGCGTCAGCTGACGCACCCGCGGTGGGTTTGGGTGTGGGAGGTTGCGAAAGTTGTAAAAAAAAAAAAAAAAAAAGTCATAGTACGCCGGCTGAAACCTTTTTACATAAATAGTTGACATCATACTGAGCTGAAAAAAAATAGTCAGCTGCACTTTGGAAGGGGGAATATGCGTCAGCTGCTCACATGAACTTGTAAAAAAAACACGTAAATAAAAAAGTCATAGTAAGCCGGCTGATGTTGACATGGATAGTTGATCTTGTATGACTAATAAGTAAATCGACCGTCAGCTGCTCAAGTAGCGGTGGGTTTGGGAGTGGGAGGTTGCGAAAGTTGTAAAAAAATAAATAAAAAAAAGTCTTAGTAAGCCGGCTGATATTGACATGGATAGTTGATCTTGTATGACTAATAAGTAAACCGACCGTCAGCTGCTCAAGTAGCGGTGGGTTTGGGAGTGGGAGGTTGCGAAAGTTGTAAATAAAAAAAATAAAAAAGTAATAGTACGCCGGCTGAAACCTTTTTACATAAATAGTTGACATCATACTGAACTGAAAAAAAATCGTCAGCTGCACTGTGGAGGGGGGCATATGCGTCAGCTGCTCACATGAACTTGTAAAAAAACACGTAAAATAAAGTACGCCGGATGAAATTTAACTAGGCGATTGTTTAAATAATTGAAAGTACGAAAACAACAATCAGCTGCGTGCGTAGCGGTGGAAAGACCGTCAGCTGGCGCAGTAAAGATACAGATTATTCGAGCAATGCACAGTACCTTTCAGGGTCCAGCTGACAGAGTTCCCCTGCCCGCACCCAGCTGACTGATAGTTTTTGTAAACGTAACTATTAAACTATCATATTGTCAAATTTCAACCGGCATAGTGGTAATTAAATGCTAATGTCGGGACATGTGTAAAACTATATCGTATGAAAACATTTTGTTTTTTTTTCTTGTTTTATTTTATACTAGCTTTCGCCAGCGGCTTCGCCCGCGTGTATTTCGGAAATTATCCCACGGGAACATACTACCGGGATAAAAAGTGTCCTAGAGTCAGTGCGGAAAGAGAAGCGGCTTAAGATTTGGTGGCGCAGCTGTGCTTAATTACCGTATTTGTGATGTTGTCAACACTGTTACGACATTATAGTGCGACATTATATAACGTCTAGATTATTATGAGGCAAGTTAGAATATTATAATGTTTTTAGATTCTGTGTTAATAATTGTTTTGATGAAATTTTTAGTAGTCATACATAATGTTAGTTCCATTTAACGCCACGCCGCTTCTCTTTCCGCACAGTCTCTATCTCCTATTCCAGGTCATGGTCTATCCGTGTACCAAATTTCATCCAAATCCGTTCTGCCGTTTTAGCGTGAAAGTGTAACAAACAAACAAACTTACTTTCGCATTTTTAATATTAGTTAGGATTAGGATATTTAAACGAAATGCATGATATAAAATAATATTGACTGTAAAAAGGAAATACAATCATTTAATGTAAAGAAATAGAAATAGGAATAGAAAAATTAATGACTGCAGAAATTATTCTTTATGACTGGTATCGCAATCATAATCGTTCTCTGATAAATCATCATCAGAACTCTCCCCTGTTAAAACGTTCTCTTCATCTTGTTCAACTTCTTGAGCTCGATCCTCTTCACCATCATCTTGTAATGAACATTTTAATCATTAAAATTAGGCTACCAGAAATATACTAGCTTAAAGAAAGTGTCACTGACAAAAAATCCATACCGGCAATATTTTCGCTGCTATCATCCGTTATTCTCGTGACTGATGGGGGTACTTGATCTGCTTCGAACCATTTGAAGATTTCTCTTCTTTTTCTTCCCTTCCCCAGTCAGTGGGCGACAATTGAGAAGGGTCTTCAAGGTCAGCATGGCTCCAAAGGTGCGCTATGTACGACGTGCGCAGTAAATGCTGGCGTAGCTCGGATTTACACGGGGGGAAGATTGCCCCGCGCGTCGATATGATTTTTCATTCTCATAATTATTTAAACAATTACCTAGTTAAATTTCATCTGGCGTACCATAACTTTATTTTACGTGTTTTTTTACAAGTTCATGCGAGCAGCTGATGCATATTCCCCCCTCCACAGTGCAGCTGACGATTTTTTTTCAGTTCAGTATGATGTCAACTATTTATGTAAAAAGGTTTCAGCCGGCGTACTATTACTTTTTTTTTACAATTTTCGCAACCTCCCACTCCCAAACCCACCGCTACTTGAGCAGCTGACGGTCGGTTCACTTATCAGTCATACAAGATCAATTAACCATGTCAACATGAGCCGGCTTACTATGACTTTTGTATTTGCAACGCAAACGCCCGGACTATAAGTGTGATCTAGAAAGATGACAAGTCAAGTAAAAGTTTTGTACACAAATTACTGAGATAACACATAACATAACATCACGACTGTATTCCGCGAAGGGTCTTGCAGAGGTGCATCTTATAGTACACCCACATTTCATCAGTTATGTCTTAAGTCCCATGTAATAGGGGGCGAGTCTATTGCCAGCAACCGGGCACTAATCCAGACTCCGGGATACTACTGAGAAATTCCAGATAGAAAAATTCAATAACACTTTGCTTGACCCGGGAATCGAATCCACGAGGAGGATTATGTAAAATACTAAGCAATACCATGAAATAACATTGGAATTCTTTTGGATTTTAGCAATATTAGACAACAGACAAGGTCCTAGGCAATTTCTACTATAGTTAACCATTGGGTGATGCAGCAAAATTTCACGCTATAAAGGGAGTGATTACCGAGGTGACGACTAATAGAGAATTATGGAAAAAGGGGACATGTTGCGCCGACCCCAAATAGATTGGGGTAAGGGCAGGAGAATTATGATGACTTACTTTACACCTATAATATGGCAAAGATCCAAAATCTTAATAAAAATAAAATATGGCTTGGTTGGTCAGTGGATGGGTGACCATATTTCCAAACCAAGACCCCTCCGTACCTCGGAAAGCACGTGTTCCCGGCTGTCATTCGTGGATATTTGACAGTCGTTTCGGGTCGTCAGAAGCCTGAAAGGCTGACAACCAATCTTACTAAGGGGTATCGTATTACCCAGTTACTGGGTTGTGGAGGTCAGATAGGTAGTTGCTCCATGTAAAATACTGGTGTTCAGCTGCATCCGGTTAGACTGGAAGCCGACCCCAACATAGTTGGAAAAGGCTAGGCAGATTGATAGGTGCAACAAAATAATATTATTGAAATTACTACACATTACATACATAAACTCACGCCTTCTTCCCATGGGGGTAGGCAGAAACTGTAGATCGCCACCTGCTACGATCCTTACATACTCCTTTTGCCTCGTTTGCGTTCATACATCTGGTCATACACGCACGCCGGTTGCGTGTACTACGCACCTGACCTCTCTGAAGAACATCACCAACAAGGTCACTATTATGTCTTCCTAAGGGCGTCCTCCCGGCGTTTCCACTCACATCAGCCTTGTAAATACCTTTTGTTAGTCGCAAACCATCTCAGCATACTCATTTCCTTATTTTATTATACCCTTACCTAAACATTTCTCTAGCTACCTAAGTATATCAACTGAATGCAAACTCTTCCATAACAATAACATATTATTTATATCAATGACATGGGTGCATTTTCCAACCTGAACGCATTAAACAAATTTTATAAACAATTGATGTTTATTTGTTTTTGTTTTATCCGTATAAACATGACATAAATGCAGCATACTGTCACAGATTGCATCATTGGTTTATTTGTAGTAGTCATCCGATGTCATTTTATAATAGTGGGTGCTATCGTCTGATTTTTAATTCGACGGAATTCTGACAGCAGTAATTTTTTGACACTTCAGATATCCTAAACCTTTTTTCTTTGTTGTCCTTTTTATAAGTTGAAAATGGCTACAATTTTTTGGGATATAAAATAACAAAATATGAAAGAGGATATGGGATCAAGTAAATTATATGACAATGTAAATAGTGTTTGTTCTGTGCATTCAATGCACACTAATTAAAATATTAATTTTATATGGCTAAATGCAAAAAAGCGTAAAAGAACATATTTTTTTAAATTTAAATATTTATTTAGGTATCATTATCACTAATATCATCATCGTTGTCTGTCTGTAGTTACAAGAAGCGATGATTTTACAAACAAAAAGATATTCCTAAAAAAGGTTTGTAACCTATGGATTATTAGACAGGGATTCCTGTGAAAGAAAAATAATTACCTTACTAATTATCGTAACTTCAATAATATGATAGTAAAAAATCTGATTACCATTTTAAAATTATCAGTCAATTTTTAAGTTTTAGTTTTAATTGAAACCTTATATTCAAGAAAGGTTTTTTTTTTATTTCACTTAAATGCGTTCCGTTTTTATTAGGACCGTTGTAGTATTGGCAACACTTCTGAAATGTCAGAATTCCGTGGAATTAAAAATCAGACTGTAGGTAATTAGCAGCTACTTACTGTTCCTTCGTAGTATTTAATTATTTCGGGTTCTTGACTGTAATAATCACCATACACATACACACACACTCACACCATCATTCTACTTCTCCATACCTGAACTTATCACATGCATTACACTATATTTTTTTTTACTATTGTTATTCAGTTTTTCTTTTTTTTTGTGTTTAATTAATTTAAATATGTCTGTTTTTTCCCCTTCAGCAATAAATAATTTGTCTAGCTAGAGTATAAAAATTTACCATTTATCTAGAGTAGCCGTTGCCCGCGGCTTCGTTCCCGTGGATGTCGGAAATTATCCTATGGGAACTTATGGGTGAAGTGATCTGTCACACAGGGTATCCTAGTATAGACGACAGTCTCTCACAAAGGATATTTTTTTTATTTTTGTAGTTCAACGTTGTCTCTATTTATAAAATTAAAATAAAAACAAAAAAAATATATAATAAATAAATAAAATAAAACTAAGTAATTGAACATTTGTGAAGAGAGAAATAAATTAAGATTACTATTACTAAAATCACTAAATATATCTACTGACCATACAAAAACTTGTGAACAAAGAGGTAGTAAATTTATAAAAAAATATAATATCAAGCCTGTAATCCCCGAAGGGTTAGCCAGAGGTGTACCTGTAGTACAGCCATATTTCGCCAGTTATGTTTTGAAGTCCCATGGGGGCGAGCCTATTGCCATCAATCGGGCACAAATGCAGACAGGGCTCCTACTGACAATTCCCTGATGGAAAAACCCAATAGCACTTTGGCCGACCTGGTAATCGAATCCAGCACCCTAATTGCGTAACACACTATCAATCGGAATCGGTTTCATTTTGACAGTTCAACAACATTCATTGCACTATTTACGTTGTCGAGCAGACTTTTCAAACTTAATGAAGCAATGGATTATCAATTTGCTTCAAAATGAATCAGATTCCGATTGATTACTCTGTTACGCAATTAGGGTGCAGGACCTCATACTCAGCAGTAGAGAAACTAGACCAACGAAGCAGTTAGGAAATAGCTCTTTTATCCCAATTAAAGATTCCAACGGGATCATCTAATAATCTGGGCTAGCAAGACGTACGGGTCTATTGTTGACACGTTTAGCCGTTCATTCACACGGTCATTCGTGTGACATAATCTAGCTAGAAGATGATTGTGTAATTTGTTGGCGTTGATAGCCATGTTCCCTGTTGACACCTCTAAAATAGATTCCTACATTCAAGCCGTTGCTTCATCGCGTGGTATCGCTGTCTGTGTAGTACCGCCGTAAGGCGCCGCGAAGTTAGATGTTACGTATTACTAGCTGCGCCCCGTGGTTTCGCCCGCGTAAACCGGTTTAGAGGCATGAGGAACAGGGTGTAAAGTTCACTCATCCTCCATTGAAAAGGGAGGATCCTCCGACCAGACGGGTGTTGTGTCTGGTGGGCCACTGCCCGTCGGTTGATGTCGGGACGCTGTATATATGCTAATCGCGCGGTAAACTCTAATTGCGCGATGCAGGTTTGCGTGACGTCATGCCATTGATGCGTAGTTCATATGTGGCGATGTAGATGCCGCCACACCGGGATAAAAAGTACCCTATGTTTTAATCCAGGGTATAAGCTATCTAAATACCAAATTTCGTCCAAATCAGTCAAGCAGTTTGAGCGTAAACGAGTAACAAACATAAAAAATAAATAAATAAATAAAAACACACACATTCACAAACTTTTGCCTTAATATAGTGTGATATGTGTAAGTCTGAATTATTGCAAAATTATATTCAATGAATCTGCCTAGCTTTTTTCCAACTATGTTGGGGTCGGCTTCCGGTCTAACCGGATGCAGCTGAATACCAGTACATGGATCGACTGCCTGTCTGACCTGCACAACCCAGTTACTGGGTAACGCGCTACGAGTATCACTTGGTAAGACTGACTGTCAAAACTTTTGGACTTTTGAAGTAACGACTGTTAAAAATCTACGAATGACAGCCGGGACCTTCCAGAGGCACGGAGGAGTCTCCGTATGTAATGGATGGTCACCCATGCACGATCCGACCGCGGCAAGCGTAGCTTAACCTTCAATCGTGCGGCTGTTATCACTTAGCCACGAACGAGCCCCTCGCAAAGCCACTTTATTACTTGTAATAAAATTTTGACACATTAAATTAGTTTTGGAACGTAGTTCTTTACCGCACGTTATAATCTGCACACTTGGCGAATGAAATCTAGACCGAAAAAAGTGCTAAGGCTCCTCCAAAACAGTCGCGATTATATCGCGTGTCGCGTGTGTATGTAGGAGCCTTAACACTTTCACCGTCACGACATTTTATATAGTACCTATGTGTGTTTGTGTGTTTCATCAGTAATTACTAAAATTCAATGCACTGATTAAATATTTTTAAAATAATTATGTGATAATAAAATGTTTGTTTTTAACACTAATCACACTATCACACTATATATTATATAAAGGCGAGAGTTTGTGAGTGTATGTGTGTGTGTTTGTGTGTTTCTTAATTCTTCACGCTCAAACTGCTGGACCGATTTGGATGAAATTTGGTATGTAGATAGCTTATACTCTGGATTAACACATAGGCTACTTTATATCCCGGTCTACGCGGATGAAACCGAAGGGCACAGCTAGTTATGATATTAAAAAAAACCGGTCAAGTGCGAGTCGGACTCGCGCACGAAGGGTTCCGTACCATATTATATGTTTAACAATCACAAAGATAACTTTTTACTATTTTATAATAATACTGTGAATTACAAGGTTATTTTTTGCAGTTGCAGAAAATCACCCATGTTTAAACAAAGTACCTTATGAATCGCCGTTTTCAGTATTGTTGATTAAATACAGTATTCATGGTACCTAAATGGTATAAAGAAGTTTTTTAGAATTCCTAATTTGTTGAATTGTTGCGCTAGAGCTCGTACAAAAATGGTCTAAAATTTACAACTTTTGCGGCCCCCTATTTCTTAATTTTAAAAGATTTAAAAAAATATGTTTGTACTCTACTCAATGAGTTCTAGACGATGACACACATGCTAGATTAAAATTTTTATTTTTTTTTTCAAAATGAAAAGTTTATTGTATGGGGATCGACCCCTTAGATTTTTAACTTTGCTTTATTTTTATTATTTGTTGTTATAGCCGTAATAGACAGCGGAGGCTTAGTAAGTTTGTACTGGACTGTACGTGGTTGTCTGATTTCATGGATTTTAATTTTCTTGCGCGGAACCCTAATTATTTTTCTAAAATAAAAATAGCCTAAGTTACTCCTTAAAACATCCTTAAAACATATGTCGTCAAAATCGGTGAAAATTCGTTTGGCAAGTTTCCTAACTTGACTCAAAGTACCATTTTTTTAATCGGACTGCGCTTTAAAATTCTTCTATACAAACTTTAACATCCCTAGCCTCATTTGAGGCGTAGTTTTGAAAAACTAATAATGACAAACATTATTAATTACTTATGCAAGTATTTGTGCTAAGTTTCAAGTTCATTAACCAAATTAATAAGATTTTTCATATAAACTGTATCTCTGTTTTAACGAACACAATTAAAGAATTTCAAAAATCGTCTGGTATGTTTCCATAACTTGACTCAAATGTTAATTACACCAATTGTAGAGTTAATCAAGCCCCCAATAAAATCTTCCGCTATAAAATTAACTTTTCACCTCTTAGGGGTAGATTTTTGGAAAACCCTCATACACGTTAGTCTTAATTTTTGGTCTCAAGTATAAAAACTGAGTTTTGAGTTAATCGGACCGCGTGTTAAAGTTCTTCCATACAAACTTTGACACCCCCAATCCCTCCTTATGGGGTAGTTTAGGAAAACTAAAAATGATAAACTTTATAATTTACTTAGATGAATATTCGTGCTAAGTTTCAAGTCTATTAACTCAAGGGATAGGATTTTTCATACAAACTTTCATCCCCTGTTTTACCCCCTTAGGGATGGAATTTCCAAAAATCCTTCCTTAGTGGATGTTAACACTATATAAGGTATCTATGTGCAAAATTTCAAGTCTCTAGGTCCATTGGTTTGGGCTGTGCGAGTCAGTGACTCAGTCAGGACTTTGATTTTTTTATATATATAGATTTACCATGTTATTTTAAGACCACAGACTTCTTATAGGTTTTCCTGTAATCTACAGGCATAGAACTATTTTCTATATTTTTTTCAAAATTTTAGACTCAGTAGTTTCGGAGATAAGGGGGGGGGAATGGTCAAATTTCGTCAATTTTCTTAAATAACTTTAAAACAATATATTATAAAATTATAAAAAAAATATATTTGAGACCCTCATAGTAAGCCCTTTCATTTGATATGTCACACGGTACAGTTTACAAAACTTTTTTTTTTAAATTTCTTATTTTCCTCCTAAAAGTGACTCTCATATTCAAAATTCATATATGTACTTTAGATGTACGTGTTTGGGTCACAGAAATCCATATGTGTACCAAATTTTAACTTAATCGGTCCATTAGATTCGGAGCAAATTGGCTGTGACAGACGGACAGACGGACAGACAGACAGACAGACAGACAGACACACGAGTGATCCTATAAGGGTTCCGTTTTTTTCTTTTGAGGTACGGAACCCTAATAAAAATACTTAGGTATATTAATTACTTAGTTACCTACTATTTTATTGCCATTACTTCATTATTTTCTTCATTTAGTTACTCTCAAACTTTGTTAAACTTTTTTGTGTGATGGTTGCATAAATAGTGGCTGAAACCATACTCTGTACAATTAACACCAAAACGCTTTTCAAGTTATACTAGTTTTCCATTCATGCCTGTATAATGAACAAGAAAAGTCAGTTTATGATATAATTTACAGTCGATTGATCGCACGTTAACCTGCATTACTTAGCAATAAACATTATCGAAATGGAACATTACGGTAATAAACAAAATTATATGTTCAAGGTGAGAAAGATTACAAAAGTAACAAAATAAATGAACATCGCTTTCACGGGAATAATATAAAAATATCTTATCAACGGGGAAATGTTAATGAAGTTGTCACGATTCAATATCTGTAAGTGTTTTTTTTATTAACTCATACATAGTTGAATGTGAAAATGTTACTGAATTTGTAGCTTTATTATTTCTGTCAGACATTTAGCTATGTCTGAGGAGCTCGTGGCTAAGTAATAATAGCCGCACGGGTCGATCCGTCAGGTTAAGCTACGCTTGCCGGCGTTGGTCAGTGGATGGGTGACCTTTACATACCGAGATTCCTCCGTGCCTCGGAAAGCAAGTTAAGCCGTTGGTCCCGGCTGACATTCGTGGATTTTTGACAGCCGTTACGAGTCGACAGATGCCCGAAAGTCTGACAACCAGTCTTACCAAGGGGTATCGTATTACCCAGTAACTGGGTTGTGGAGGTCAGATAGGCAGTCGCTCCATGTAAAATACTGGTATTCAGCTGCATACGGTTAGACTGGAAGCTGACCCCAACATAGTTGGGAAAAGGCTAGACACATTTATTTAAGTAGCTATGTCTGGGCTACAAACTATATAACTATAATAACATCACATCTGGAGTTCCAGAAGGATTTCCAGCCCACATTTGCCAGTTTTTAAGTCCCATGTAATAGGGGGCGAGCCTATTGCCATCAACCGGGCACTAATCCAGACTCCGGACTATTACTGAGAAATTCCAGATGGAAAAACAAAAAATGTCATAAGTGTAAATTTTCTTAGTTCAGATAAAATTAGAGACTTGACGAGTTATTTAGATTCGACGTAAAATTAGACGAGATTGCTGTTCGTACAGCAATCTCGTCTAATTTTACGTCGAATCTAAATAACTCGTCAAGTCTCTAATTTTATCTGAACTAAGAAAATTTACACTCAGTCATTACAAAATAACAATATTTTATTCTTGTTTACTTTCTGTTTATTGCTTTAGTAAATAATCTAGCTAATGCTTTAGTAAATACTTAAGCTATTTTTGGTTTCTGTCTAATGTTTTAGTAAATAGATCGCTTTTAGCGATAAGACCGCCCATTGTGTCACCCTATGTAAAATTTTCAAAATTTATATCTGTAAATAGCTGCGGCCCGCGGTTTCACCCGCGTAGACCGGGATAAAAAGAAGCATATGTGTTAATCCGGGGTATAAGCTGTCTACATACCAAATTTCATTCAAATCGGTCCAGCCGTTTGAGCGTGAAGAAGTAACAAACATACAAACACACACCCACACACAAACTTTCGCCTTTATAATATTAGTGTGATTATAAGCCTAAGCGCGCACTGCCGTGCGTTTTGCTAACGCATAATCTGTGAAGTATGGAATATCTTTGAAGTGCGCGCACTGCGGTGAGAAAAACGCACGAGTTTTGATACCGTAGGCCCCGCCCAGTGCGGCAGAACTAACGCAACGCATTCCACCGCACGGCAGTGCGCGCAGGCACTAATGGTGTCCATGATAGGAGTAGGTATTCTATCTATATAGTCTAATATGCACTCTGGAGTCAATGTAACATGTCTGCAACCCGTCTGTCGTGTTCTACCATTAGGTTCTACCTAATATACGTCATTCAGAACATTCAATTAATTTAAAACAATACTAGTATCGTTAACATTCAGTGAAGTTCACAATAATATTTATGGAAATACTATCGTGTAGAAATAACTTTCGTATTTCTTTCAGTCTGTGTTGAGACGTTGCATCCGGAATAAGAGTGTGTGTTACCCAATATAAATTAATTGGTAAGCTGATAGTATAAATTAATTAATTATAGATAATCTACACCAGTGATAATAGTGATAATGATTGATAGCTTTGAGTCACTTTTGTCTTTTTGTTTCTTCAAAAAGTTCATTACATTTTTTGTTTTGTTTTCCTCATTTTCAAAGTAGAGATGCCGCCGATTTTTGGTGATGCTTTGATCTATTGATGATCATTTTTGAAAGCTTTATTTGATATTACCTGTTAATTAGATTCCGTTATATTATCTTTATCATTTAATAGGTATCTAGTAGAAACCTTCCATTGACAATAAAACTATCTTACATTACAAATCAATTTGTTATTCCTGTATAATTTGTTTTTTAAAGAAGATACAATACCAAATTATCACGTCGGGGTCACCAGTATAGAGGCATGAGGAATAGGGTGTAAACTTCACTAATACTCCATAGAAAAGGGAGGATCCTCCAATCAGACGGGTGTCTTGTCTTGTCTTTACAAGGTAAAATTGAATTCATGGGCAATATTTTAAGAGGTCATTGTACTCATCATTATGAACAACTTTTACTAAGGAAACAAACTTGAAATAGCGAAACGAAAATCTGCTGTTCCCTACATTTTGACGAGTTAAGGCTCTTACAGACAGAGGCGATATCGCGGTCGTGACGCGATATTTCGATATTATATCCGTAGAAAAATATCGCGTCGCGACGCGATATCGCCTCTGTCTGTAAGAGCCTTTATGCGAGCATAGATACAATAGTGTATACTCTAGAGTACAATTATTTTCCTGTTAGGTAATTAAATTGAATGTACATACCTCTATGAATACGCATTTATATACAGGGTATATCAGAAAGGTGTGGTCAAACTTAAGGATGTGGTGCAGACCATCAAACTGAACAATTTTCTCCATGGTACCAACATCTTAATCGAGAAAAAAATATCAGCCGTCCCATACATTTGGGTCGAGTAGGTATTGAAGATAGTACAGAACAGCTGATAATTTTTTCTCGATTACGATGTTGGTCCAATGGAGAAAGTTGTTCAGTTTGAAGGTCTGCACCACACATTTCTGATACAGCCTTTATAATGGATATGAAAAACTAATCAACGGGGAATGAAGTAGTGTAGTGAACAAGGAAAAATTACTTGGAAATTGTTTTACTATTCAGTTTTCAGTAACGTACCTACCTACCTCCTTAATTGGCTTTGATGAAAGAACTTAATACTTTTATGTAAATTGAAAGTAGGTAAGTAATAGTATTTTTTTTATTTAGTTTTTAAAATTACTGATATATTTTTATTAGTCGCAAGCCAAAGAAATGGCAAACTTTTCACATAATTTTCAGACAATACATCTGAAGATAGGGAAATATTAGCTTCGGCCTCCATCAATGGTACATTATTGATTAAAAAAAACTGAAAACAAGTTATTTTTTTTTGTAACCATTAAACACGTGGAGTTTTCTTCTCATTTCCAATCATCATTCTCAAGCAAATCAAGGTGTGTGATAGTATGCGTTATCTTTCAATCTAATCACTATTAGTTTTAACTTTGTGATAACATTGTGAACTGTTTCTGTTATGAGATTTAATCTCCACTTTAGATTTTAATCACACTTTTTAACACTTTCTTTGTTAACTATTAAGACCGACATGTTACTTAAACTTTTAGTTTTATAAACAAGTAAGTAATTTATACTAAAATATGAATTAGGTACTATTACAATTATAAATGCATTATCCTATCTTATGCCATGTTTGATTACAGAAACAATTAAAAAGTGATTTTGTCTCGCGTAGATCCGCGTTTCAGGCAGTTGAGTGGTTAATTAATTACATTCCAATCGATAATATTTAAATTATAATATCTAGGTACCTATAAAAGTGATACCATTGATAAGTATATAAAGAAGAATACAAAATGTAAACATTTTTCAGTAATCATTTTTGAAAACTTTTCTTTTGGGAAATTTTTCTTTGTGAAAAATGTTTTACTGAACATCCGCAAAAACATTACCGAAACATACGTAAGTTCTTAAAAAGAATACTAACAATTTATGCCTCACCTTGTAACTGAAAATATTGTGGGAAAAACGCAACCTGCTTTAAGTTCTAACCCTTTAAAACTTCGTAGACACCTTCATAATTACTTGAGTTAGTACTTATAATTATTTATTTTTATAATTATAATAACATAAACTACTTACTGTTTACAGTTTTGCTTGCCATTGTTCTTCAGTAAAATCGAAGTCGGCACAAAAGAATAAAACGATCGGTCGTTTTTGACACTGAACGAACGTACGCGACGCCTCGTAGACAACTGCTACGCCTGCTACGAAACTCGTACGCAGCTAATAATAATACGATTATTATTATCGGATTATTACCCGCACTGAAAATGCTCTGGTTGTATTTGTATAAGGCGCGTGCGTACCGCGCGATGTGCGAACTATGAGTGGTACTGATCCCGACCAATTTTGTTGGCAGGGTGCTGATAAAGTGACAAATTATAGAATAAACATTGTCACTTTATGGAGATGGATGCAGGCTTAGTTCATAGCCTGGAATATACGCGGTATTAAGGCACTCGGCACATTAACGCTTGGCTAGTCTCCGCCTACCATATATGCACGTTCAGAAGCATGTACCACATAAGGCACGCGTGCATGCATCGGTAACTACATACTAGATATGCATTCGTACAAAGTAAATAACATTCTTATCAATGCGTACGCAAAACGGCTATTAAGTTAAATTCGATTTGAATTTCTTTATGTTACTTAACATTTAATAAGTTTAGTTTTTAAGTTGAACTGTAATTAAATTGTTTAGGTGATAGTGAAATAAATACAACGAAATTTGTAGTTTGATCCTCCATCTTGATTCCGCGTTGCTCCCTTGTTACTACCCCGTAATTGCATCATCTCAGGATCTTCATTATATTTGGCACCAAATTAAAGACACGGCGACGCATCTGATATTCTAGTCTTCAGTGGCTTATTGAACCGTTTGATATCTTTTCATGAAATTCGCGACACTTTACAACACTTTTTTTGTTATTTTTATCAGTTACATATCGGTGGATACAACAAAGTTTTTTTACACTTCGAAACAGAAAACACTGACTAGATTCAACTAAAAATGCTTTTTAAATAAATCAAATATTTGATACGACACAACGGACAAAGATATCATAATTTGGGGACTGCAAAAATTCGAACATTTCTTTGCGAGAAAAACGTGACATTCCGGAAAAGCGTTTTTTTTTTTGTTATTATTCGTTATTTGAAGAATCTTTTTGTGTATTTTTTTAAAGTTTATTAGATAACTCATTTAACGTAAAAGCACAATTTTTTTAAAGTTTACATAGCCCTTCCTGAAAAATGACATTTTTCGATATAGCACGTTTTTCTCGCAAAGATGCGGATTCACATTGACAATCTTCTCATATTCCAAAAACACAAAAAATATCTGCAGCTTGGGTTTGTAGAGAGTGTAGTGTATCGCGGAATGACCGATTAATCCAAATGATTGTAGGTAAACTACACGTAGCTAATTAAAAGCAACATACTTATAATCTTTATGGTGATTCGGTGTGCTTAACAAATCAGTACCTACCAGACCAGTCATTGTTCTGTACGCACGGCAACGGATTTCCTCACAATGAGAGGTCAGTGTAAACTGGAAATGTATAGCTTGATGCGTAGCCGTGTGTACTAAGTCTTGCTTGATGTCTTAGTTTTAATTGCGGTAACAGATTGCTAATTAGGGTTCCTTGATTTTATAATGACAAGCCGTGTCCCTAGAACCTGAAATATACAGGACGGTCGGGGTAATAATTACAGGGTGTTAGGTTAAACGAGGGACATACTTTAACGGAGTGTAGTACTCATCATTATGAACAACTTTTACTATGGGACCAAACCTGAAATCGCGAAAAAAAAAATCAGCTGTTCAGTACATTTATGTTCGCATAATTCGTCAAAATGTACTGAACAGCTGATTTTTTTTTTCGCGATTTCAGGTTTGGTCCCATAGTAAAAGTTGTTCATAATGATGAGTACTACACTCCGTTAAAGTATGTCCCTCGTTTAACCTAACATCCTGTATAATATAGGGATGATGACTGTATTTTTTTTTCCGTCATCACGATTATTAAAAAATATTGGACACTAGCTTCTGCCCGCGACTTCGTCCGCGTTAAATTTCTTGTACCCCCCACCTACCAACCCCGACGCATCGCATCGCAATGCCTGCCCGCGCTATTACTTCGCGCTCGGCTCCTAAGGGCCCTAGCGTGATGTTAAATATACTATATCCTTCCCCATCGCCTGCCCGCGCTATTACTTCGCGCTCGGCTCCTAAGGGCCCTAGCGTGATGTTAAATATCCTATATCCTTCCGCATCGCCTGCCCGCGCTATTACTTCGCGCTCGGCTCCTAAGGGCCCTAGCGTGATGTTAAATAGCCTATATCCTTCCGCATCGCCTGCCCGCGCTATTACTTCGCGCTCGGCTCCTAAGGGCCCTAGCGTGATGTCAAATAGCCTATATCCTTCCCCATCGCCTGCCCGCGCTATTACTTCGCGCTCGGCTCCTAAGGGCCCTAGCGTGATGTTAAATAGCCTATATGCAAAAAGATTTTTTCAAATCCGACTGGGGTAGTTCCAGAGATAGCGCGTTCAAACTAACCAACAAAAAAACAAACTGTTCCGCTGTATTCCACCAACATTTTGCACAACGCCATCTATGGGTAAATTGATAAAACGTCCGCTCTAAACATGTTTGCTCAAGAGGAACCGGTATGAATTAAAGTTATTTTGCGTTTTAGTAATTTTATATTATCTCCGAAACTGTATGACCAATTGCCATACTGTTAAGGCCAAATCTTATCTCCATGATGTCCTTGTGATCATAAAATATCTTATTTTGATAAGGATTAATGTTTTGTTGTTTAAATAATCATCCAAACGTGTCTAAAAAATACTTTTTTAAAACAATAAAAGATGTATAAAAGATAAAATATAAAAGATAGAGATATGGTGTCGCGGACTTTTTTGTAGAATTATTTAAGACGAACCAGACTGCCATACATTGTTCTCAATTATAAACAACCGTTTAGGCAGCGCATGCAAAAAAGTCTGTATAAAGAGGTATTTCTTTCCGACTTGTTAGACAAAACTTGTGATAGCTCGGCTAATATGCATGATATAAATATAATTTATAGCCTATAGCACTCAAGAATAATGTAGCTTTCTACCACTGAAAAATTTTTTAGAATTGGATCATTAGTTCCGGAGATTACCCCCTACATACAAACTTACAAACTTACAAACTTACATACAAATTTTACCTCTTTATAATATTAGTATAGATGTATTTTTTTCTTTTTTTACGTAATCAAATGATTACGGCGATACATTGAGTTTTAATGTGGCATTGCTAGATTTTATACGTAGTTTGATAGAGTTAATACGTAGCGACCCCGCTCCCTAAATTTAATGTGTTTTATCTAAGTAAAAGCAAAAAACAAGTGTCTAAAATTTTTTTTATTATCTGACTGACGGACAGGAAACATCCCTATTGCGGAACACGCTAACAATTGCAATGCCTTCCATTTTGACAACATTCATTGCGTTGTTTACGTTGTCGAGCAGATGAATTTTTCAAAGATATGAAGCAATGTATTAGGAACTAGCAATTCACGCGCGGCTTCGCCACGGGAATGAAAATCCTTCCTTTTTAGGGTTCCGTACCAAAATGGTAAAATGGAACCCTTATGGTGCGACTCAGTCTGTCTGTCTGTCACAGCTGGATATCTCAAGAACTACTAATGCTATCAACTTGAAATTTGGAACAGTTTTAGATGTCGTATGCCCCTATTTTTCAAATAGGAAAGAAATAAAAATATACATGTTTTTTTTGCAACAGGGACTGAAAAGGGGTCTTAAAAATTCGAAGTGCGGCTACTAGGGCATGGGGGGTATCATATGAAAGAGCGCTGTTTACACATTCTCAAACATTTTCTTTATTTTTTTAGGCCGCATAGTTTTCAACTTTTGATGAAAAATGTAAAAAAAAATACCGTTCCCGTTCCGTACCCCGTTATCTCCAAAGTTTGCTAGAGAAAAATCTGAAATTATTCTATGTGATAGAAGTTTATATAAAGATTACAGGAAAAATAAAACGATGTCTCTAAATAGTACAATTTTTCAGAAATCATCAACAAAAATTAAATATAAATGATGGTACGGAACCCTCCGTGCGCGAGTCCGACTCGCTCTTGACCGGTTTTTTTTTCAAAATTATTCAGTGTATAGTCAGCGTCAAAAATAACACACATAATTTACATTAACGCCGGAAATGCTTCTGAAATACCCAAGTTCTTATTGATTTACGCGGTGTCATAACTACAAATCATAATATAATTTATCAAACAATGCATTCCTATCCGTATATCCTATCACATTGATGTTTTTTTTTTTGTAATCGATTCGTAATTAGCTGCCTACACTAGTAATCTTTGACACACCTCAATCAAATAAAAATAATCAGAATGTCGCGTAGGAAGAAGGGTAGCTTAAACAATATTTTTATTTAATATACTGGGTGTAATGGGTGTAATTTTAATGGGTTATTCCCGCTCGGTAACACCCTTTCGTCAACACTGTTGACGACCGGGAAAAAAAAGTTTCGTTCGTTCACAGTGTTGACGAACGCTACTTATTATTTCGGGTAATTCCCGTTCGGTAACACCTTTCGTTCCTGTCGTCAAGACTGTTGACGATCGGGAAAAAAAAGTTTCGTTTGTTCGCAGTGTCCATGAATGCTGGTTTTTATTTTTAAAATATGGAAATAAAAATAAAACACGTCATGGATTTTTAAAATGTTTTAATGGATTATGTTAGATCTTTTAAAACACAATTAACTAGAAAATAAAAAAATGGCCTTATCATGTGCATAATAACCATTTTAAACTTTGATAAGTAATAAAAAAACATCATACAAATCATTGTGAAAAAAAGCGATAATAGGACTTTTATAAAGCTAAAGTGAGTTTAGACGTTTACGTAAAATGCTATGGTAATTCGCTTACCTTAATTCTCAAAACTCCACTGCACTTTAATTTACATTGAGAGCTACTCCAAATAACTAAACCACTTTTATGCGCCCTTCTTGTCCCATGTTTTCTTTTTATACGCACTAACACGGATTTTCCACTAGAACTACCTGCTAAATCTTGTTCCGACATGTCCGAATTTAGAACTAATAATGTACTGTACGTACGATGCATAAATCAGGATTAGCTACCCAAAATGAACGACACCTACTTATTATTGCAGTGCTCTGATTGGCTAATTCAAGGTCATGGTGGGTAACGTACTAGAATAGGCCGGTCGGGGGTAGTGTGCGAATCTATTGTTTATTTTATCTACTGTTACCGGCTACCAGCGCGGCATCGGTATACCTGCCTGCTGCAAAGGGAAGTTTGCAATCTACTAACTTAAATTCTACAAATGGAACAACATCCAACATTTTTTATCAATTAAACTAGACTTTTGTCGTAATTAAACATTTGAAAATCCATGACATGTTTTATTTTTATTTCCATATTTTAAAAATAAAAACCAGCATTCATGGACACTGCGAACGAACGAAACTTTTTTTCCCGATCGTCAACAGTGTTGACGACAGGAACGAAAGGTGTAACCGAACGGGAATTACCCGAAATAATAAGTAGCGTTCCTCAAAACTGTGAACGAACGAAACTTTTTTTTCCCGATCGTCAACAGTGTTGACGAAAGGGTGTTACCGAGCGGGAATAACCCATTTTAATCACCGTTATGCTCTTAAGGGGTCATTGTACTCATCATTATAAACAACTTTTACTATGGGACCAAACCTGAAATCGCGAAAAAAAAATCAGCTGTTCAGTACATTTTGACGAATTATGCGAACATAAATGTAATGAACAGCTGATTTTTTTTCGCGATTTCAGGTTTGGTCCCATAGTAAAAGTTGTTCATAATGATGAGTACAATGACCCCTTAAGAAGATAACGGTGATTAAAATTACACCCTGATATACAGGGTGTAATTTTGGTTGGTTGGTTACCGGGAAATGTCTTTTAATATCTGATTTGATTGACCTTTATTTTTTTTAATAGTTAATAACAAATTATTATCGTTTACACAATCTTTAGAGATAAAGTTAATTTTACTTTTAAATCACGATAAGGTTTAGCCAGGTAATTGACATTCGGAGTGTAAATTTATTTTTATTAATATTAACAAACAATAAAAAATATTGTCACCTAAAAAATAGTATCTTGTCTAAATGAATATGGGCCTATTTCACGATGTCCGAATAGCGACTACTCACCGAATCAATTCAAAAAGGGAACAGAATTTGCATGAAATTATCTGCCAAGTTAATAGGAACTTAATCGTAGGTGGTAAAACAGGGCCTAAGCCTTAAAAAACTGAAACAAAAATAGGTAGGTACTGATAAAAACTTTATGAGATTATCGGGTAAGAAAAAGTATTCAGTTGTCATTTGCGAAACGTGTAAGGGGAAGGGACGTGAGACGAGGACGGTACGCCCCGGAGTCCCTTTCACGTATATTCATTATTCTTCATACACAAACGCACAAACCATACAGAAAGGACAAGACGCACACGCGTTGCTTTTCCATCTGCATACTATTGCTGCGCTTGCGTCCCGTCCTCGTCTCACGTCCCTTCTGACCCGTGCCGTGCCGCTCGTGTGGCCCGCGCCTAGGGTGGCTTATTCACTATTTTTTTCCTTTTATTATGATTATTATATAAGATGATATGTCTTCCCTGCCATTATCGCGGCCCCCGGTCTACTCACAGATATACAATGGGAGACCATTGCACCATGAAACATGAGGCAACAGGGACTAGTGTGCATCTTTGGGTTTATTCGAGTAATCGAGTATAGTCAAACCAAGCTGAGGTCGGTGCATTTCATTCATTCATTCATTATGATTATTATATAAGGTGTTGAATTTTTATCAACACTTTAATAATCCCATCAAAGACGAGATACTGAAGGTCGATTCAAAGTTTTACTTAGCAGGTTTTTAGCTATTTCCAGAACTTCTTTCATTTTTACATTGAAGAAACAAAAAATGTCGGAATAATGACAGCGTACGCCCGGGCAAAAACGCGCGGTTTTTTACCTATCTGTTGTTGATGCGGGCTTCCCATTCAATTTACAAATTCTTGCTTAGGTCGCTAACCCATGGCTTCTACTATGGGTATAAGAGATCGAATCAAAACTGACATTAATTTAAATTAGAATTTTCAGTGAGTAACTTGTGATGCTAAAACAAAAATTGCATTCAATGAAAAACTTCTAAAGCTCAATCCAGAGTCACAATCCTACTAATATTATAAATGTAAAAGTTTGTATGTTTGCTACTCATCATCACGCAAAAACGGATGAACGGATTTGGATGAAATTTGGCACACAGATAGAGCATGACTTGAGTTAGGATATAGACTATCTCTTCTCCCGGTAATACGTTCCCGTGGGATAATTCCCGGCCTCTACGCGTCGAAGCCGCGGGCAAAGGCTCATAAAATAATAAGATTGTAAACAATGTTATCTATTCAAGTATGAAATTAGGTCACATTGACCGGTATTTTAAATATAAATTAAGAAAAAATATTTGTTGTATTTTCTCAAGGTCATGTAACAGCTCTAAAAATAGCCTAAACAAAGCAATGTTAAGTTAGGTATACATTGACTAAAAACCAATTAGATTGTATTTCTATCACTGATATTATCCGCATCCGTAGTTGGTAGTTTATTTAGTAAGTATGCACCTTTGTTGGTTCGATCCCCTTCGTAGTGATAACGTTAAAAACCGACTAAGTGCGAGTCGGACTCGCACACGAAGGGTTCCATATCACTGTACAGTATTTAACACAACATATTTAAAAAATACTTCAGTTTAAAAAACACGTTTGTGAAATACACAATCTGTGAAAATTTCAATTGTCTACCTAATAAGGTTCATTAAATACAGCCCGCTGACAGATAGACGGGTCGACAGCGGAGGCTTAGTAATAGGGTTCCCTTAAACCCCCTTTGGGTATAGAAGCCGAAAAAGTAACATTCGGAAACCGTTTGAGCTAGCCTTAAAAGTACCAGTTTTTGTTCCCCATTTTTAGGGTTCCGTACCTCAAAAGGAAAAAACGGAACCCTTATAGGATCACTTCGTTGTACGTCTGACTGTCAGTCTGTCAAGACCATTTTTCTCAGGAACGCGTGGAGGTATCAAGTTGAAATTAATATCAAATACGTAAGTCTATGGTCCCTTGGAGCTCTAAAAAAATCAAGTTTCTAAGTCAACGCAATAAAAGAATACGGTCATTTATGCGCCATATTTTGATACTCGCGAGTAAATCAAAACCTATAGGGTACTTCCCGTTATTTTAGAATCATGAAATTTGGCAAGATGCAAGTTCTTACAGCACAAATAAAGAAAAAAGTCCGAAAATTGTTAATTTATAATTTTTTCACACAAAAAAATATTTTTAAGTCGGTAAGCCTGTAAGACCCTTTTTCTAAGAAACGTGAGGAGGTATCATGTTGAAATAAATATCAAATACGTAAGTCTATAGTCCCTTGCAGCTCTAAAAAAATCAAGCTTCTAAGTCATTGCATTATAAAATACGGCCATTTATACGACATATTTTGATACTCGCAAATAAATCAAAACCTACAGGGTACTTCCCGTTGACCTACAATTATGAAATTTGGCAAGAAGCAAGGTCTCACAGCACAAGTAAAGGAAAAAGTCCGAAAATTATTAATTTGTAGTTTTATCACAAAAAAATTGTAACAATGTTCAATTTGTTTTTGGGATAAATTCTTTTCAACCCTTCATTGTGTGTGGTCCGACACGCACTTGGCCGGTTTTTTTTTTGTGGGTGGGAAATCATCAAATGACTTCTTACGCTCTGGGTGGAGCGGGAGGGCGCGTCAGACTTTTACTGACTAAAACCCACCCGTGTTCCTTCAGTTGCCTGAGCCAGGGCCAGATTAATGAACTTGTATGGGCACAATTTTAAAAAGCTTGATGTGTGGCTATTGACGGTAGGATTTTTGGTGCTGCTTCAGTCTGCACCCAACCTTATATTTTATTACATACTACACAATATTGAGAGATTTACCATGTTATTTTATGACCACAGACTATTCTTATAGATTTTCCAGTAATCTACAAGTAAAGAACTATTTTCTGTATTTTTTTTCAAAACTTTAGGCTCAGTAGTTTCGGAGATTATATATTGGTAAATTTTCATCTATTTTCTTAAATAATTAATATAATTTTAAAATTATAAAAAAAAATATATACATATTTGAGACCCTCATATTAATTAAGCCCTTTCATCTGATATGTCACACGGTACAGTTTGAAAACTTTTTTTTTTAATTTTCTTATTTGCCCCACAAAAGTGACCCCCATATACAAAATCCATTTATTTACTTTACCTACCTGTCCGCGTTTGGGTCACAGAAATTCGTAATTATGTGTACCAAATTTTAACATAATGTGTCTTTGGAGGCATGAGGAACAGGGTGTAAAGTTCACTCATCCTCCATAGAAAAGGGAGGATCCTCCGACCAGACGGGTGTTGTGTCTGGTGGGCCACTGCCCAACGGTTGATGTCGGGACGTTGTATATATGCTAGTCGCGTGGTAAACTCTAATTGCGCGATGCAAGATTGCGTGACGTCATGTCATTGATGCGTAGTTCATATGTGGCGATGTAGATGCCGCCACATCACTCCCCTCCGTAGACCGGAGGTCGATAGTGGGTTGAGTCGTGTATCTTGCGATGCTTACCAGTGCCAGTTGTGGTTCCAGTGAGTCGGAACCGGGTGTCGCATAGTTCACGGTGAGTCGGAACTGTCTGCGGTGATACCCCAGTGAGTCGGGGTGGCGCTGCGTTATGCTCCAGTGAGTCGGAGTGTACAGCGCTGGGTTGAGGCTGAAGGTACCAGGAATGCGCGTCCGCTGCATGCTGTGGTCAGGTTACCCGTTGAAGCCGTGGATGCTGGCTGGCTGTGTGACTCGCCGCTCGAAAGCTTGAGGAAGTGATGCTGATGACGTCACGCTGATGTAGTTGCACGAAGGCTGCGCTGACGTTCATGCTCGGGGTCACCAGTTTAGAGGCATGAGGAACAGGGTGTAAAGTTCACTCATCCTCTATTGAAAAGGGAGGATCCTCCGACCAGACGGGTGTTGTGTCTGGTGGGCCGCTGCCCGACGGTTGATGTCGGGACGTTGTATATATGCTAGTCGCGTAGTAAACTCTAATTGCGCGATGCAAGATTGCGTGACGTCATGTCATTGATGCGTAGTTCATATGTGGCGATGTAGATGCCGGCCACAGGTCCAATAGATTCGGAGCAAATTAGCTGTGACAGACGGACAGACAGACAGACTCACGAGTGATCCTATAAGGGTGCCGTTTTTAGGGTTCCGTTGGTACCAAAATGGTATAAAAGGAACCCTTATTGTGTGACTCAGTCTGTCTTTCTGTCTGTCTGTCTGTTTGTCACAGCTGGATATCTCAAGAACTACTAATGCACTTGAAATTTGGAACAGTTTTAGATGACGTTTACCCAACTATTTTGCAAATAAGCAAGAAATAAAAATATTTTAATTTTTATTGCAACAGGGACTGAAAGGGGGTCTTAAAAATTCATAGTGGGGCTACTAGGGCATGTGGGGTATAATATGAAAGAGCGCTGTTTGCACATTCTCAAAAAAAAATTTTTTTTTTTAGGCCGCATAGTTTCGACTTTTGATGAAAAATGTAAAAAAATTACCGTCTCCCCTCTAATTCTATGTGATAGAAGTGTATGTAAAGAAAACAGGAAAAATAAAAAGATGTCTCTAAATAGCACACTTTTTCAGAAATCGAAACGGAACACTCCGTGCGCGAGTCCGACTCGCTCTTGACCGGTTTTTTTTCTTTTAAGGTATGGAACCCTAAAAATGGGCATATAATTGTAAGATGATAATTAATACTAATAACTGATGTGGTGTTCTGAGTGAAAAAGAATGCAATGTCAGATATAATAATCCTATCAACTTTTCATACACAGAGAAGGTGAGGGGGAGGGTTTGAGAGGGGAGGGGCAGGGGGACGCGGTGAGATCCCTCTCACCGCGTCCCCCTGCCCCTAGGAGAAGCAGTAAGGAGGTGTGAGGGGGAGGAAGGGGGAAGGGGATGCGGTGAGGGGTATTAGAGGGGAGGGTGACAGTGGGGAAAGGGAGGGGGGTGGTAAGATATGGTTGACAGGAGAGTTAGAGGAGGAGGGTTGAGAGGTTGGGTGAGAGGGGGGGTGACGAGCGCCTTAACACCTTAATGTTACTTTTTGACCGAAAAATAGAAAGTCGGAACGGCACAAAAAAAAAGGAAACGCTAGTCGTCGTCAGAGCAGACACACACACTTTTTTTTTAAATCAAACTGGGTACCTTTGTAAGTTTATTTATTGTACGCAGAGCGAGCTTCCAGTTAACCACTGTATCTGATAGATGTTGTATACTTAGACGGAATCGCGGTGTCAAGATTTTCCGCAGAAGAGTGACACTTTTTCAGTCATAAAATAGATGCTGTCCTGGAATTCCGGTCTCTGGACCTGGATTTCTCTCTAGAGGTCGAGATTATTTGAGGCATCTTTATAACCAACTTCAAAAAGAAAGAAGTTTTCAATTCTCCTGTTTTTAGGGTTCCGTAGCCAAATAGTACATAGAAAGGGAAATCTTATCATTTCGTCCTGTACGTCTGTCCGTCCGTATGTCACACACCAGTATGTTTGAAAGAGTTTTCTCCAGAGATGGTGAAAATCTGACAATTGAACTCCTCAATAACGAACAGTAGGTATACCTACGTACTGTGATTTGGTACAGAAATCAAAGAAAATTACTGGCTATCCGTGGTCAACTAATTATGGAGGCAAAACTTTTAAAACCATCGAAGGTTTTAAAAGTTTTGCCTCCATAAACATGGATGTTCACGGTATAAACGAAAGACAGTTTGATGCGCAGTCCAAACCGCACAGATCCATCCGCGGTTTGGAACGCAGTTCACAGATCCGTGGTCCAAAATGTAGGTACGTGTAAACCCCGCTATTCGTTCTTTCCGATAGTTTGGAATGGCGCGTTGTGTTTCCAGCAGTCCGAATACGTGTTAAACCCCGCTATCATAAACCGTAACTGCAGGGCTGTGGTAGAGAACCCCAGGTAGCGGTTCCTACCAGGCAAGATCGCAAGATTCTTCATTTTTATTGGAGGAGTGATACCTACACCATATCTAAGCGACACGTTATGTATTGATTTCCGACATGCACGCGAACGAAGTCGCGGGCACAGCTAGTAAATTAATAAGTGACTCACACTGTATTTTATAGTAGGGGTTATTCCAATCTAGAAGATATTTCCATACATTTTTTGTCTGTTTTACGTTGTAAAAAAAATCTGTACGGGCGAAGGTGAGATTGCAAAACAAAATAAAGGGCGGAAGCAGTAATTACAAGCATGTATCAACTATTAGTCATGTCATCGGCGCCGGCGCAGGAATACAGATGAAGGATTTAGTGCTAATAGCTTAGTGATTCTTTATTATCGTTGTTTTCCTGGTGGCATTTTATCAGTCCATATATGGCCGCTACCTTCCAAATTGTGATGAGGAGCATGTTACAAGAAAAATGATATGAATGTAGGTACTTAGGTAGTTCGCGTGACGTAAGTTTGACCCTCTGAAATCCGGCTTTTCGATGCGCATGGCATGGCGCGCTGCTGTTTCAGTACTTATAGATTGACTACTACCATTGATTATAAATTAGGAAGATATGGTTCGCGCTCCTGGACGTGGACCGCATAAATTGTGCTAACGCACACAATTGACCTTAGTCACAATAGAACTGGTGTTTATGTAGCACATGTGTAGCATGTTAAGTAAGATTACCGTAATCGTCTAAATAAGCAGCAAGTCAGCAACAATGCCTTCATGTTCTTTCAAAATGTGCACAAATAGTTCAAAAACCAAAAAAAAGTTTCACGGGATTACTTTTCGTAGTACCTACAGCCAAAAATCCCGCTGACAGACAGACGTAGACATAGGCGTAGTGCTTAATAGTGTTCCGTTTGGTAGGTATCCTTCGGGTACGAAACCCTAAAAAATAACTATCATGCGTAGCCGGGTCACCGTACCTTTAACTTTTGATGCCATGCTTAAAAGTCATTGTGTTGCATAAGAAAACGAGCAGAACGCTATAAAATCTCTGCATTATAAATAATGAGGTAATAGGACTTCAGCAGAACAGCTGCAGCTTTAATGTTATCGATCACAATGCAATGGCGGCACGCTCTCTGAAATGCATGCATGGTGATTCATAAATATTTAGATATAGAAATTCAGGCATGATGTAAAAATCGTTATTGCATAAATGAATTAAATTGAATTGAAATGCAAAGATATCGACAATAATGATGTCTTTTTGTTACACATTTTCACAGATTTCGCATGAGTTAGATATAGAAATTCAGGCATGATGTAAAAATCGTTATTGAATAAATGAATTAAATTGAATTGAAATGCAAAGATATCGACAATAATGATGTCTTTTTGTTACACTTTGTGGTTGCTACATTGGATTTGTGGAGTTCGGATCCAATTGCTCAGATGCTAGGACGTCTGTTATTTTACAAACAGTCATATAAAGCCGAGTGGTTACCGCCGCCTCTGGATATCTGCAAAACCCAGAGGTGCTCTTTTGTATTTCACAACAGTGCTTACTATTATCCAATTGTGAGCACCTAAATAACATTCCGTGATTGTCACCCACGGAATGTTATTATAGCAAGATGTGTTCACATCCTATCATGATATAGGTGAACAACTTTTCGACCTTATTGCTACGGTAAACGGTTAAAAAATGGTTCACCGCAAATGTCCGCGATGGTACCTACTACCTACGCCTACATTTTTTTTATTTGGGCTATTATTCAGATAGTTATAATGTCTTTCCGAGCTTCCTTTAACCTACTACCATCGTCAATCATTCAGTTTAATAGTCTTAGGCCGTTTGTCCACCGCACCCCGTCACCGGGACATCACGTTGGTTCGAATAATCTTGTTTCTTGTTGACGTCCCGTTGACGTTGTCCGGTGGACAAATTGCAACATCAGTATTGTTCTAATAAAGTGTAGTTTGGAGAAGACTAACTACTTCTAGCAGTGGGGTAAAATCATCGTGCTCCTGTCCTTATCCTAATTTATTTCGTGCCAGCGCAACATGTCTCTTTCTTCCGTACTTCTCTATTAGTCGTCAACTCAGTAGTCACTCCCTTTCTAGCCATATCATCTTTCACACAGTCCATCCATCGTTTCTTTGGTCTTCCCCTGCTCTTATAGCCTACTCTTATATAAGTAAGTACCTCTAAAACTTTCCTGGCGACATTTTCCTCATTCCTCAGCATCACATGCCCATATACCATGACAACCGATTTCCACAAAAACTTTTCAGTCACTGGTGTCACTTTCAAACTTCCTCTTTTGTATTCATTGCAGTGGGGTAAAATATATAATTATTTTTTAAAAAATGTGAAATGTCCAAGGATATTATTTATTTATTTTATTTATCGTTCTCATTATCCTCCTACCCTAATTCTAATTAATTTGGAGTCGGCGCCGGTGCAGCATATCTTCTTCTTCCATACATGCCCTTTCTAGTCATATCATATCACACAAAGCTATACAAATTCATACTCAAATTTTTCTAGATTACTATATGTAAAAGCGACAAAGAAGTTCTCCGTTCACTTTTTTTTCTAAACGTGTGCCGCAACTGCGATGCTCATGAACATTTCTTAGTATTCTGGTGATCTAAGTCAAAAGCTCGTTTCAGGTCATGCTGAACTACTAAACGTGGTGACTGGGAACATTGTCATCGATGCAAGAAAATCCGTTTACCATTTGACTAAGAGCAAAAGGGCATTTCCTTAAAAGGAGTGACACGCCAGTAACCTGAACCTGAATTATTACAAAACCTAAGAAAGAACCAAAAAGGGTTCTTTCTTAGGTCCTTTAAGTAATCCGTAAGTCACTGACCTTAGCTTTATTTGTTTATCCTGTAATGAAGACGTCACTGGAAATGCCGAAAGGGAACGTCGTGGAACACGGAGTAAAGAAAGTCGTGGAAGGACACATCGATCACATTGGCCAAGACCGCTGATAAAGATAAATGATTTCATTTCTGTAAATAAATAGGTAGTACTTAACACTTTTACACGACAATTATTTTTAGAAACTAGATGAGGTCGACGTTTACTATCTGACTACTCTGAGAAGAAAGGCCGAAACAAACTCAGTCACCTCTTTTAAAATCCAGACATAATCTTGGTCAGCTCATGTGATTACCATGCAGGTTGGTGTCTGAAATGATCTTTTGCTGAACGTTTACAACAAGATTTAACTATATGAATATGGATTAAGCAGAAAGCTTAAAATGTGGATCGAAACAAAATCATGCAGTATTAAGGCTCCCGCAGACAGTTGCGACAAGACGGCGCGACGCAGCTCTGGTGAAACAATTTCTATGAAAACTTAATTTAAATTATTCTACCGGAGTCGCGTCACGCCAGTCTGCACGAGCAAATATGTAGATTTGTTTTCCTGTCTTTTAAAATCAACATAATTCACCATGTGAAAAAGGCATTACTTTATGTACCTAGGTTACGTGTAGGTACCTATGTATACTGTGCTTTTCCTGTAATTAAGCATCGGCAGGATATATTCCTACATCGTGTGGGTCAGTAGGAAAACGTGTTATGGGTTTTGGATAAGTTTATATAGAAAACTTAAAGTGTAGCCACGTAAAAAGTGTCTGGCTAGCTCAACAGTTTCACAAGTCAGTGAAAAAATCAAATTGAGGATAAACCTTGTATGATTGTTAAAAAAAATTTGAACATCACTAAAAAAGTGCAAGAAGCACTGCCATATTTTGTTAACTTTGGCGTAAATAAGAAGTCTCCTAATTAATATTATACTTAAATAAAGACAACAAGGAACACTGAACTCACTATTTTTTTCTGTTTTCCATAACATACTTCTGTTTTGCATAAAAAGTTCGGAAAGTTCCTAAATTTTCGCCATAGTTTGTATGAAGATTTTGGTGGAAAAAAGTAGACGCATGGTGGAAAAAACAGGAAATTTCCTAGTACCGACCCTTAAGTACTTACCTACATATCGTATATATCGCTGAATTAACCTAAAGACCTACATTTTTTAGAATTCAACCAGCATTTTTCTCTTCTATTTACCTATTTTTTAAATAATGTTAACAATAATAACTTGGATTGTCAACATTAAACCATATACCCATTGACTACGCACATACCCTCAAAAACAATAGGATAGGTATCTGAAAAAAAAAAACACCGTGCGTAATTTGTAAAAACCAACATACGTATATGCCTGAAACTACGTGTTTTTGATAGATAATAAATATATAGGTACCTAGTGAACAAGGAATTAAATGTTGTAGTAAATAACGTAGGTATTGTAAATCTACTCGCGTCCATCGAGCAATTGTTGTACATTTATACCACAATACATTATTGTAAACGCTTTGCATAAATCTAAGGTTGTTTAAATATTCATACATAGGAATCAATTTACAATAAACATACATTATAGTGATGAGATCAAAATAAAAGAAACGATGTAGGTATATGAGATGAGATGAAGCTAAGGTGTAATTCAGAAATTCTGAAGTAGAAGAGCGATGGATGGACTGTGTGAAAGATGACATGGCTAGAAAGGGAGTGACTACCGAGATGACGACTAATAGAGAAGTATGGAAGGAAGGGATATGTTGCGCCGACCCCAAATAGATTGGGATGAGAATGAAGTAGAAGGGGCACGATGACAACTATAAGCTTTAGAGAAAAATATTTTAATACAGTCCATTTAGAGTAGGAATGTGGGAATAAGAGTAGAGGAAGACAAGACCAAAGAAACAATAGACGACTTATGCACAAGAAGATGGTTACAAAGGCCAAATATTGTGATGACGGTTGATAAAGATGAATGGAAACACACAACGCAAACCCGAAAACAAATTTTCTGTTCTTTCATCGATGAGGCTGACTATAAGTCTCCCTTATACACGGTGGAAGGGACATCGACGCGCAAGCGGTTACCACGTATTCCGTACATCATTCTGAGCCCCCCTATATAGAAATCTTTCAACGGTTAGGTATAAGAACAAAAATCTGCAATAGTACAATACCTACACGGTCAAAATGTATGGAACAGCAGATTTTTTTTTCAATAACCGATGAAAAATTTCTATATAGGGGGGCTCAGAATGTTGTACTGAATACGTGGTAACCGTTTTCGCGTCGATGTCCTTTCCACCCCGTATACATAAGTAGATCAAAGCTTGATACCAAGACCACTACTAACTAAGTTCTACAAAGAACCATTACGCACGCTATTCATATCAATTCCCCATCAAATACCAACTCATATCGTTAACATATTTTCCACCATTCCTACAATAAGTGAATCATTTTAAAATTGATTTCCCGCAAAGCTATTATAGTAATTTATATATTGTTAAGTAAGAATAAGATCGTAGTATTGCGCCCGCGCGGCGCCATCACAAAGTTATACAATAACGTTTATCATGCTACTGCCTACTGGTGGGCTAGATCACGACGTGCGTAGTTTATACCGGGTCCATTATCTCACGAGATGAGATTGCTGACCGAAGTGGCGTAAATTAATATCAAATACGTAGGTCTAGGTATACGTAGGACATGGTCCGTTAGAGTTCTATAAATTAGGCTTCTAGAAGCCTGAAGCCCGGTGGAAATACAAGTACCTATGTAGTTTACTCTTGCGAGGTAAACGGAGTCCTTAATGGGTCCGCTCCGCTCGTGGTGGGGCTTAATTTATTTAACCCTACAAATGCAACAGACTATTTCTAAGACACGTCATAAATGTGGATCTAAGTGTTGAGTGAAACTCAACACTTAGATCCGCATTTACCCTAACCTAACCTCTATGAGTTGGCATGTATTTTTTTTTTTTAATGTCTTTATTCAAGAGGACTTCTACTAAATTAATTTTAAATAACCCTGTCGATTTAGTTAAGCCTAATTAGATAAATTAATTAACTTATCTATATCCTTAAAATTAGGTATCCCGCTTTGTTAAATTATCCAGGAAGACAAACAAATACTAACACAGTTACTTAATTTAATTAATACACGTATAACAGAAATATCTCATTGAGATTGAGACATTGATTGCAATTAAATGTGTTTAAATTAGCGTTTGTAATGAAAAACAGTTTTCTTACGTTTTAATGACATGTTTCTATTAAACTTTTTAAACTTCCGCGATTTGTACACATTATAAAACAATATCGAGAGGTTTGCTGGAGGCTGGTCCAAACCACTGGATTCAACTACACAAGCCACAGGTTCATTCCACCATTTCCATTACTCCAGAATAGTGTTGAAATCAGGAAATATAAAAATTTCAACAGAGAGGATGGATACCCAGTGGCGTAACTACAGGGTGGCAAGTCGGCAAAAGGCCACGGGCCCCCAGCTGGAAGGGGCCCCCGATCAGAGGAGAATCCCAACTCCCAACATTTATTATTACACATTTAGTAAAAAACCGATGAATTTGCCACGGGCCTCGAACGGTATAGTTACGCCACTGTGGATACCGACTGCCTACAACTTGGAATCCAGTCATTAGCAAGTGCAAGCAACGCCGGTCGTCCGACGAGGTCCGCCAGTGTGTAGACGTCCTTAGCGTTGTGTGTAGAAGTACCGACAGTGACATCAATAAAAATTGTGAAGACCAAGTGAGGGTAGATGCACATACCCGCACTTTACGAAGACGTCGCTGAGCTGTCATCAGTCCTCCCGTGACCACGATCGCTGCAAGGCGGTCGAAACTAGGGAAACAAGTAGGTACCTGCAGTGCGATTTTGTAACCATCTCACAGTGAAAACTTAGGTGAAGTGAGCGTGGAGTGAGCTGTCAATAGTGTCAATTCCTAGGAAAAACAAACTCACTTCACCTAAGTTTTCACGGTGAGATTTTTACAGAATCGACCGGCTGTTTACCTCGTTAAAAAGAATATCGCCGCCTAATTGCGTAACACATGATCAATCGGAGTTGGTTTCATTTTGACAGTTCAACAACATTCATTACGTTATTTACGTTGCCGAGCAGACAAATCTTTCGAACATATGAAGCAATGGATCAGCAATTTGTTTCAAAATGATTCAAACTCCGATTGATAATGTGTTACGCAATTAGGGTGCAGTTCTCGATATTGTTTTATAATGTTTCTATTAGCTAGATTAGGTACTTAGGATTCAATCAATCTGCCTAACCTTTTCCCAAGCCCAACTATGTTGGGGTCGGCTTCCAGTCTAACCGGATGCAGCTGAATACCAGTATTTTACATGGAGCGACTGCCTATCTGACCTCCACAACCCAGTAACCGAGTAATACGATACCCCTTGGTAAGACTGGGTTATCAGACTGTCGGGCTTCTGACGACCCGTAACGACGGCTTAACGTGCTTTCCGAGGCACAGAGGAGTCTCGGTATGTAAAGATGGTCACCCATCCACGGACCAACCCCGGCAAGCATAAATTAACCTGATGGATCGACCCGTGCGGTTGTTATTACTTAGCCACGAGCTCCTCTAGGTTCTTATAATTGTCCTAAGTTATACTTGTAACTCATAGCATACTTATTGAAAAACTTTAATGCATAAGTATCTAATCCGTATGGATCGATGAAAAGTTATTTCACCCGACTGAAATTAGAGTTTTTTAAAATACTTACTTTACACCTACAGTTGTGCAAATATCGATTGTCATGGTATTGTGATGCGGAGGAATGAGGAAAATGTCGCGAGGAAAGTTTTGAGTATGAATGTCGTCGATGGCTATAACAGAAGAACAAAGAAACGATGGATGGACTGTGTGAAAGATGACATAGGTAGCGAAAGAGGGTGACTACCGAGATAATACGACTAATAGAGAACCGACCGACCACCGACTAAAGACTTTTACAGACAGAGGTGAAATCGCGTCGCGACGTGTCGCATAGCAGTGTTCCGACGCGATATAATCGCAATATCGCTCGCGATATCGCCTCTGTCTGTAAGAGCCTTTATAGAGAAGTATGCAAGAAAGGGACATTTTGCGCCGACCCCAAATAGATTGGGATAAGGGCAGGAGAATGATGATGACTTACTTTACACCAATAATAGGGCAAAGATGCAAAAACTTAAAAAAAAAAATATTGCTTGAAAATCTAGTAAACATTCGAAACTCGCATTTCTCAACCAAAAAAAACTTATCTACAGTACAATGGAAACAAATAATACCTAAACTATAATAAAATAATGTAGCGCGTCCCATTGTAGAAGTTTCCCGACAACGTTGCGCGGGCGCAGGCTGCAATTATAATGCAATCTGCGCAACGGAAGCGTTCTTGTAATGTTGTCTTCATTACTCTGATGCAGAATGGAGGGTACTGCGTCAGAGGATACAGCTAATTACCTCTTTTTATGCATGTTGATTGATTTGTCAAGTTATTACCTACGTCTTTTTGAAGTAATATAGCTTGGTTTGTTACTTTAAGTCTTAAGGCTCCTACAAACAGGCGCGACACGCGAAATAATCGCGCGCGACACTAACGGGGTGTCCTGCGTGAGCGACGAATACGACGCGACGCGACGCTGCGAATGCGACGAACGTGATGCGTACTTGTTTTGAGGGCGACCACGCGACGCCATGAACTACGAAATGGATGATTCTGAAACGTTGATCACCGCAGTGCTTGAGCAAAAATTGTTGTGGGACAAAAAACACTAACGATATTTTACGATATTTTTTTAAAAGTCTGTACTTTAAATATGAACTTTTAAGCAAAATTGTTCTGGACTTCTTTATCATTCGAGAAGTAATGACCAAAATCACGTAGAACATTTGTCGCGAGTAGTATCGCGTCTCATTACGTCACGTCGTGTTGCGTTGCGTCGCGTCGAATTCGTCGCTCACGCAGGACACCGCGTAACGCACCGCTCGTCGCGCGACACGCGGTATCTTTGTGTTGTGAAAGATCGGAGTGTTCCGAGGGTTTCTATTCTAATCTGGGAGACAGCACAAGGTCTAGCATACATATAATAGACTAGCTTTTCCCGCGGTTTCGCTCGCGTGGTGGTCGGATATACACCACGGGAAAGAACTACCGGGATAAAAAGCATCCTTTGTCCTAACCCAGGTCATGGTCTATATGTATGCCAAAATTAAATAAGGTAACAGATAGACAGAGTTGTCTTCTTTTTAAACTTTCGCGATTTGTACACATTATAAAACAATATCGAAAACGGGTCTTATCGCGATATTCTTTTTAACGAGGTAAACAGAGGGCTTAGTGCGAGTTTTTTATGCTTACTCGATCGCGTTTACGTTAACGTTAACGTATGTCAATTCGTATGGAATAATTGTGTTTCCCATTATAGTCACCAGGCGGCGCTTATTCATTTTCAGTACAAACTGACGTTTACGTTAACGTTAAACTCGCACTAAGCCCTCTGGTACCTACTTGTTTCCCGACGTTTCGACCGCCTTGCAGTATTGTTTTATAAGAGTTATCTTCTTCTTCGCATTTATAATACTAGCTTTTGCCCGCGGTTTCGCCCCCGTGGAGGTCGGAAATTATCCTACGGGAACGTACTACTGGGATAAAAAGAATCCTAACCTAATCCAGGTCATGGTTTACCCATGTGCCAAATTTCATCCAAATCCGTTTAGCCGTTTTAGCGTAAAAGCATTACAAATAAACTCACTTTCGCATTTATAATATTAGTTAGGATAGTTAGGAGTTAGGATTAGGATGTATGTAAGTAATACTTAGGTTTGGATGGACGAAAAAGTTTTCCTATACAAGTCATCCATACTTGTGAGTATGGAAACATGATTGTATGCATGACTTGTCCCGAAGTCAAAAGGCTGAACTTTTCAATAAAAACCGGCCAAGTGCGTGTTGGACTACGCACAATGAAGGGTTCCATAGTTGGGATGAAATTATCCCAAAAACATGCACACATTACAGAACATACATTCCAACAGTAAATGTAAGTTTGTACTCACAATATTGATAGATTTACCATGTTATTTGTAGACCACAAACTTCTTATAGGTTTTCCTGTAATCTAGGTACAGGTATGGAACTATTTTCTGTATTTTTTTAAAAATTTTAGGTTCAGTAGTTTCGGAGATAAGGGGGGAATGGTCAATTTTCGTCTATTTTCTTAAATAACTTTAAAACGATTTATTTTAAAATGATGAAAAAAAAATATTTGAGATCCTCATAGTAAGCCCTTTCATTTGATATATCACACGGTACAGTTTGCAAAACTTTTTTTTTTTCATTTTCTTATTTGCCCCCTAAAAGTGACCTCCATATTCAAAATTAATTTATTTACTTTAACCATACGTGTTTGGGTCACAGAAATCCATATGTGTACCAAATTTCAACATAATCGGTCGATTAGATTCGGAGCAAATTGGCTGTGACAGACGGACAGACAGACAGACAGATAGACAGCCAGACAGACTGACAGACAGACAGACACACGAGTGATCCTATAAGAGTTCCGTTTTTTCCTTTTGAGGTCCGGAACCCTAAAAATTTTACAGAAATTTAGTTGGGAAAGTTTTACAGAAATATTTACTTGGGTAAACTTGGAAAAACTATTCTCACCATAATGCAAGATTCCGGTATTGTTTAAATCTTGCATATAGACTCTTTCCACTACAAAGGGCGTAAAGACCATTTTGGGCCAAATTCACTTTTTGATGCAGTCTTACTTAGTTGACTGATAGAATAGAAGACTGCATAAAAAAATGAATTTGGCCTAAAATACGCCCTTTGTAGCGGAAAGAGTCGATATGGAGTGAAAATGGGGTATACTAGTTTTCCCTTTTTACGATACCATTGTCCAATGTCCAACCTGCTAGAAACGAATGGTGTTATTTGGAACCCTCATGAAAAAGCTTACACTCTACTTATTGAACAAGTACAGAAGTCGTTTGTTCGCTATCTATATTTAAAGCTATATGGATATTACCCATATATGTACCCAACACCATTCGTGCTAGGAATGGTTACTTATCAAAGTTTAGAGGTTAGGAGAAATCTTACGCTTGTGAAATATTTTATCCGCCTTATTCGTGGTTCCCTATTCAATTCTTCATTGCTAGAATACGTCTCCATCAACGTTCCTTTACCTATCAGGCATATACTTCGCCCTCGCCAGCGTCCTCTATTTTCAGTTCCTCCAGCTGGTTCCGTAACTCTAAAAACCAGTCCCTTATACTTAGCCCTTACCCTCATCAATCATATATTACAGTATGATGAGTCGCTCGATGCCTTTGCAAGTACCGAACTGAGGTTCCTGCAAACTGCTAATGCTTACCTGGAGTCTATTGCCACTCCTAGTACTATCTCTGCGTCGTAGATATTACTTATGTTTTTTCTAATGTGTATTAATTTTGTGGTGTGTTTCATCTTGTTTTAAATGTATGTTATAATATTGTTTTAGTTTATATCTGTACCTATATATGACCTATAACTTGTATGTGTAGTATTTTACTGTTAGTGTAAGTTGGTCAGTTAAATAAATAAATAAATAAACCTGTACCTATGTGGATTCTTTACATAACCTCATCAACTAACTTAATCAGTTTATCATTAAAATCAGAGCATAATCAGAGCAGCCGCGCCGACGTCGGGTGAAAGTGATAACATTATGATAACAGCTACTGCGATGACGTACTGTATGCCGAGTGTATACCTCGCCTGATATGGTCTAGCGGCTCTATTGTTCTATATTATCTTACCATGTTTAGTTCACTAATATTTTCTTAAACCAAGGTCGCGATTGGAATTCGCAAGGCGAAACGGTAATCAGGTAGAACGAACAAACGAAAGACAAAAGTTCCTTTATTTTATTTTACACTTGGAATCCAAATTTTATCTGAGTATGTTATTATTATTCTTTGGGTTACTGTTGCCTTACAATGTCATTGAACACGTCATTTAAATCAATTTGGATTTTCAGTACGCAAAAACTGGCTATTCAATTCAATTAAAGTTCTTTATTCAGTAACAATTCACATTGCGTTCGAATGTAATCCAGCATGAAACATTTAAGTATTAAATGTATAAATATAAGAATAAATACAATTCAATTTAAATTAGAAAACAAAAAAGATAAAAATTGTAAAATACCATGCCAACCTAAATTATAAAAAAGTAATCGATTTTCCCACCCGATACGCAAAATACGCGCGACGTGGAGTTGCGGACACCAACCCGTCTTCCAATACGCAATAGTGAGTAGAGAGGAGGCTTGTGTCCCAGCAGTGGGCATAGGATTATTATTAAATGCTTAAGCTAATAGTAATATCCAATAAAACAACAAGGATCGTGCGAAGATTTTTTTTGCTGCTTCAAATTCTTCTCTAAGTTTAAAACTTACACATAATATTGAATGGAACAATGTTTTTATCAAAGTGCAGATAATAGATAGGATTAGCTGATATCGCACAAAAAAATTATGTCAAACATAACGCTTAATGATTATCTAGTGAAAGAACAGTGATATTTTAATTAATTGTGTTTTTTTCAAATGATAGATCTTTTTGATTAGGTAAAAGATACATAGATATTAAACGCAGTCATTTGAATTTTTTTGTTTTTATGGAAAAGAATACCTACTAGCTGCAAAAGATAGGTACATAGGCAGAATGCAGATGCTATAACAATTATGATTGACTCTATCGTATATTTTTTATTTATTTCCTACTTACTTTAGCTGATGCCTTTTTATTTTTTGTTAGTTAGTTATATCATTTTTTAGGGTTCCGTACCAAAATGGTAAAAAAGGAACCCTTATGGTGTGACTCGGTCTGTCTGTCTGTCTGTCTCTCACAGCCGGATATCTCAAGAACTACTAATGCTATCAACTTGAAATTTAGAATAGTTTTAGATGACGCTTACCCAACTATTTTTCAAATAAGAAAGAAATAAAAATATTTATATTTTTTTTGCATCAGAAGCTGAAAGGGGGTCTTAAAAATTTAAAGTAGGGCTACTAGGTCATGTGGGGTATCATATGAAAGAGCGCTGTTTGCACATTCTCAAACTATTTTTTATTTTTTTTTAGGCCACATAGTTTTCGCCTTTTGATGAAAAATGTAAAAAAAAATACCCTTATCTCCGAAGTTTGCAAAGAGAAAAATCTGAAATTATTCTTTGTGATCATTTATGTAAAGATTACAGGAAAAATAAAACGATGTCTCTATGTAGCACACTTTTTCAGAAATCGGAACGGAACCCTCGGTGCGCGAGTCCAACTCGCTCTTGACCGGTTTTTTTTGTTCGTAGCATGTCAAGCCTTGTAACACATCACAAAGATGTGGTACAAGTTATTCCAAATATTCACACTTATCATTCTCAAAACATGATTTAATCACTTTGTTGAGCTAACATTTTGTTTGGATTTTTGCAAATTATGGAATATTTTCTCTTTTATAAATTCAGTGAAGTAACGGTGACGTCATAAAATCAAGATGATTAGATGACTGAATATTTTTGTTAAAAGATGATTATATGACTGAATATCAGTTTGGGTTTGTGTCAATTTGTTTCTTGAATCTTTATTTCGGGAATAAATGGCAATTTTGACATTGTTTTGCAGAGAAAAACTTAGAACGCACTCATATGTGTGTTTGTTACCTCTTCACGGTTAAACGGCTGGACCGATTTGGATGAAATTGGGTATGTAGATAGCTTATACCCTGGTTTAAAATATAGGCTACTTTTTACCCAGACTACGCGGGTGAAACCCCGGGGCGCAACTAGATAAAACAATAAATGGGAAAACGGCTCCACAATATACCTACCTAATCAAGCCCTTATTATAGATATCGTACCAGTTAGCCTATTCCAGTTGGTTGGTTGGTTATTTTTTTAGTTTTCAGATTAAATATCTGATAAATTGTAACACTGAGAATTGAATTCTACTGAGATACCTTCAAAAACTTTTAATTTCTTCTCATCCCGACTAGGCTGTAGGGGTCGCATGGCACCCAACCTTTCCGACTCTGGACAGTCTGGGAAAAATTTAAAAAGTGCTTTAGACCGTCGAACTGAATAACTTTTATTATGGGACCAACTTTGAAATAGCGAAAAAAAGTCAGCTGTTCCGTACATTTTGACGAGAACAGCTGATTTTTTTCTCGATATTTTAATGTTGGTCCCATAGTAAAAGTTATTCAGTTCGATGGTATAAAGCACTCCTTAACGTATTTAGTTAATTTTTTAACACTTTAGATTGTACACGATCGTATTGTACATTTCTCTTTGTGGGGGAAATTTTCCAAATCCTACTAGAATTGAGTACATAGAGTAAAAAAACTTTTTTACAAAAACAAAAACCGACTTCCAAAAAAAACACTACAAAGTGAAAAATAACTTTAATTTCGGAAGTCGGTGTCTTTGGATCTGTATTTTAGTTTTTTGCCACCGACTTCCGAAATTAAAGTTATTTTTCACTTTGTAGTGTTTTTTTTGGAAGTCGGTTTTTGTTTTTGTAAAAAAGTTTTTATTTTTCACTTTTTAGTGGTTCAGTTTGTAATTTATCTAAGTTACAATAACCCAATGTCAGCTGCTCATCACGTTTTACAAAATGTTGCTTTTCCCGATGCAGGGCCGTTAATTTTTGAGGAGTGCTCCTAGTAAGAACCAGGAGAAATTGAGCTCATGGTGAAGTCACCATTACCATTATTTTGACGAGCATAAACCATATTAAAGTAATCGAATCGCAACCTGTTATATACTTAGATATAATTGAGTATTTCCGATGGCCCTCTGTGGTCTTCATCATCAGTTCCAGCTCACCGAATGGTACTTTCCGAGAGCAAATGCACGAGTTACTATAAAAAATACCGAAATCGATATAGGTGTGCCCATAAAATTTGAGGGTTTCCCTCGATTTCCATGGGATCCCATCATCAGATCCTGACTTGATGATCATGGGACCACTTGGGACGTATACCCTTTCGAACAAAAAAAGAAAAATCCAAATCGGTCTAGCCATTTTCGAGTAATCGGGGAACATACATAAAAAAAAAAATAAAAAAAAAAATAAAAAAAAAAAGGTTCCGACGAATTGAGAACCTCCTCCTTTTGGAAGTCGGTTAAAAAGTGAAATGAATAATCTTCTTTAGAAAGACATCATAGATATGATATCTCAATTCATTTTATTACAAAGAATGCCAAGTCAACGTCAGATGATGATTTTACAGTTCTAGAGAAAAACGAGATAATTGGAGATTCATCCAACCTTACCTACTTCCTACGTCAGACTTGTCATAAAGTAATACAATGTTATTATGGATTTCTTAATTATCTAAGGAGATGTTTAGTGGTTGGATATTGTACGTAGGTAAGTATTAGGCCTCATTTACGGAGACGCGGGGCGTCGCGCGTCGCGGGATGCGGGCCGTCAAGTGTAAGAAATCTTAAACGCTTCTCCGTAAACACTCTCTATAGAACGCCCTATGTTTGAATTTAGTGGGGGCCGCGCCGCGCTCCGCGCCGCTCGACGCCCCGCGTCTCCGTAAATGAGGCCTTCCTTAGTGTTTGGTTAGTAACGTGGGAACTATTCTATTCCTTCAACGTTTTTGAGGGCGCTATTAGGTAGATACACGCATTATCGCGCATTCGGGTATCCTAAGGACTTGACTCAATTAATGTTACGAGTAATAACAATGGCAGCCTTGACGAATTCGGGTGTATTCGGCATAAAACGGCGAAGCTGGACGAACTTGTCTTTACACAGGTTTACCTACTTCGACTTTGTGGGCTATCACTTAACCGTTAACCGCAACATCATATTATAGGGATAGGGCTGTAGAGGTAAAACATAGGTACGTTTACGTTACGGAAAATGAGTTACATTTTCCTTAATTATTTCTGTTTCATTTTAAGTGACACAAACAATCGAGAGGTGGACACCCGGTTGGTACGAAGCAGGGATGTTGCGAATATTCGCATACGCATCCGCATATGCGGAACATCCGCATCGATTTAGACATCCGCATCTGCATCCGCATCCGCATAAATCGATGCGGAGCTGATGCGGATGCGGATGTGTAGCAGGTCGCGACAAGAAGAAAGGGGCGGGCCCGGCGAGCGGCACGTGTCGACCGCGCGTGCTGATTGACCAATAATTCTTCTCAGCTCCACCAGCCAGTGTTCCAAGTGAACAGTTATTTAGTAGCGCAGGATTAATATACGAACCCTTGCGAAACAGACTGGAGTCCGAAAAGGCGGCCATTCTACTTTTCATTAAATATAATGCTCCAATATTCAAATTTAATTACTAAAATAATGAATCAGTAATAGTAATTCACTTGCTACTGTATTATTAAATAAAGAAAGAATAAATATTACTGTCTTTTTTTTTACTCTACCCACACTTAAGTTTTTTGTACAGATCTGCATCCGCATCCGCATCCGCGGATGTAAGCCTCTTAAAATCCGCATCCGCATCCGCATCCGCGGATGTGAAAAAATCTGCATCCGCAACATCCCTGGCACGAAGTTCCTTTCGCTGTATTGTGTCACAGATTAATTAAGATGGGACACTCCGCAGTTTAGGTATGCAGCTACAAGTACGCGGCGGGACCCGTACGCGATAGAAAGAGAGGCAACTTGTAGTTGAATATAACTGTAGGTAATAAATAAGCGTTGTGCGACCTGAATTGCACTTTATTATGTCGTAGCAAGTGTCGCTTTTTATTTAAATGATTTTGCGGAGTGTCCCATCTGTATTAATCTGTGATTGATTATGTATTAAATAACAGGCATAAAAACTTGTACACGTAAAGGAAAGTACTAACAATAGCAAAAGTGTCGTGACGGTCAAATATCGTACTTTTTTCGGTCTAGATTTAATTCGTCAAAATGTGCAGTGTAGGTGCGCGATAGAGAACTTCGTTCCAAAACAGCAACCCTTAAAACCACGTAGGGTCGTAGATAAACTACAACTATTAAAGATAGACTACAATTTGCCGTGTGCTGACAATAAACAAGACATCATTCCACATCCCACACAGGAAGGTAAAGTTTAAACTAAGTGTCAATTAAATAAATATTCATCGCTGTACATCGCTGGACAGTAATAAGGTGTGTGCATAGAATAATAATTAGGAATAGGGACATTGTAATTAGCAGGAGGAAGGAGAGAGACGAACGGAAGGAGACGACGTGCATGTTGAAGACGGGTTAGGTCGCCGCGACCTAGACACTTATTTGGAAGAGGAACTAGGAAGATGGGATGATGGCGCTTTCGGAAGCTATACCATTATTCATTCAGGAAGATGCTGATTGTTAGATGCAACAAGGATCTTATCAAATCTTCAACTGGGAGATATTGTACAGATGCTCCACATTATGGTGAAGAGTGGTTTACAGACGCAAAAATCACATAATTAAACACCCACACCTCAAACAAGATATCAGGCCAAGGAATCATAACAGGAGGTGATTGTCAGGTTCACGGGTGTATTTCTCAGAAATGGTTGAAATATATATCAAAATTGAGTACCTAATTAGTACCAAATTGTACCATTTGTTAAATAATTAGTACCTCGTGGAATCGCAAGTTATTGCAATAGTTTTATACACCCGCCATTCTGACGTCAGCCGCCAAGCTGACGTCAGAATGGTGGGTGTATAAAACTAACAGGAGAAGTTCTGTAGCGTCTGGCTAACGTCGTGGGAAAAAGGCGTGTCCTGCATCCCAGTAAAAATATTTCCGCATAATCGACACTTAACTTTGAAGATACTTAGCAATCGCAAGGTGTGATATACACGGGAAGAGACGAGCTGATGTGCATGTGAATGTGCCAGGTCATGACCTAGACGTGCATTTGGAGGACACACGCGGAAGATAGCGCTTTGGAAAGTTAAACAGGTAGGTATGCACATCCTCTTGGCAAGCAAACGATCTCAACGGTTGAATGTCGGAGGATGATATTGCTAGCGAGGCACTTAACAAACTTGTTACTTGGTGTATATGAGATTTATTAATAGTAGGCTCAGACTAATTAAAAAACCTAGACATAACGCTGCGAACATACAGCATGAAGTATGCGCAAAACTACACCTCGCTCTGTGCATACACGCTTGTAACACGCACACATTTACACCAAACTACAATTATAGAAATAATCAAAAGAAAGACAAATACTAAAGGACGGAATAAGATTGATGAAATTACGTTTATAAGCCAAAACGCCATGTCATAGAGTTTGTAGGCATATGAAGAATTTAATATGAGGATGATAAAAAAAATTAGGCTGGTATCTATTATTGAAGAATAACTAATATATAGCCCCAAGGCACCAATCAATATGATAAATTAGCAACTAAGAAAAATTTAATGTTTTAGGTACCTAAAGATACAATTAATTTAATGTCAAAACTGTGTAACGGAACTTGCAAATCAGTAGATAGATAGATATCATTGATCCGCATTATCTGCGAAATACAATTATCACATAGATAACTATGGAATGCCTGCTTTGACATCGCGAAATAGACTTCAATAAGAAAGGCCTTTAGTTAGGGTAACAATTACATCGCCACATAATTTTAATCGCCTTGAATTTGGATGTGCCGACAGTCAGATATTTAGGTAGAATAAAATATTGTTTCAGAGATAGATAGGTATATGTCACAATAGAGATAGTATCGCGACTTGTGCTGCAGTTTCCATTTACGAGATATATTTACTATTGTTATTTTTTTTATTTATATATTTATACGGAATATTTTATTTGTTAAACTTAACTCATCTATAAATAGTAGATATATACAACAATGTCACTTTCCGTGTCTATTTGTGTAACTGCTTAGATCTTCTAAACTTAGGTACACAATGGATTTCAATGTGGTTTTCACCATTAGTATGTATTCTGGTTTCATCATCATTAGCCAAAAGCCGTCCACTGCTGGATATAGGGCTCCCCCAAGCACCGCCATTTCGACCTGTTCTGTGCTTCCCGCATCCAGCGGATTCCTGCGGCCTTCACAAGGTCATCGGTCCACTTTGTGAGAGGCTTCCAACGCTACGTCTTTCGGTACACGGTCGCCAATCCAGAACCTTTCGGCCCCATCGGCCATCTGTTCTGCGAGCAATGTGTCCTGCCCACTGTCACTTAAGTTTGGCAATTCTTCGGGCTATGTCGGTTACCTTGGTTCTCCTGCGGATCTCTTCATTTCTGTTTCGATCACGTAGGGAAACTCCAAGTATAGCCCTCTCCATTGCCCTTTGGGTGACTTTTAGCCTTCATCATCTTCCTGCCCTTATCCCATGTTACTTGGGGTCGGCGCAACACGTTTTCTTCTTCCATTCTCCTCTGTCAACCGTCACGCTCTCATTCACTCCCTTCTCTTTCATATCATTCCTTACACAATCCATCCATGTTTTCTTTGGCCTTCCTCTGCCTCTCCATCCATCAACATGTATATTCATCACTCTTTTAGTCACATGCGTTTCGTCTCTCCTCATCACATGCCCATACCAACCCAAACTTTGTGCCTTTTAGCCTTCATCAGTAGAATATTGCAACCGTGCGAAGCATGGGCAAAGTCACTAGTATATATGAATGAGTATGCTTACTATAGTTGGTTGACATTGGCAACATCATGCAATAGGTAGGAACCAGGAAAGTGGCAGACGCAGCGGGATTAGTACCGGTCAACTAATGTATTACCACAGATTAATACAGGTGGGACACTCCGCAAAATCATTTAAATAAAAAGCGACTCTTGCTACGACACAATAAAGTGCAATTCAGGTCGCACAACACTTATTAGTACAGTTATATTCAACTACAAGTTGCTTCTCTTTCTATCGCGTAACTCTTGTACCTTCTGACCTACTGAATTGGCCCCGTAAGAGGGGCCCACCGCGTACTTCTTCATACCTAAACTGCGAACTATCCCATCTGTATAATCTGTGGTATTACCAGGATGAAATATTGACCTGGTAAAATGTTAAGAGTTATTCATATGTATTTAATCCGATAAAATGTTGGGAGTTAATAGAAAGAATAATTTATTAGATGGTGCATGATTAGATTGACTAGTTTACAGTGCAAGTAGGTACTCTCCTTCGGCTTCCGTGCGTATGCGCGTTTTACAGTTCACTTGAGTAAACTTCCTGCTATTTATGTAGAGGTACGGTACGTACTGCTCATATAATTAAATAATCACGTGTTAAACATATCGGATAGGCAGACAGACAGACGGACATGACGACACTATAAGGGGTTCTTGTTGACCACGGAACCCTAAAAATGTCAATTTCCTGGAAATAAAATAAAACCTAAATACTGTCCAGTTTTAAAGAACATAAGAGGGGCAATTCTCGTATTTTTAACAACGTTCGCAATATCATCTCAAGACTCAATCTGACAGAAATTGTATAGCGTTTACCTTCATTTTTGACATTTTGATTGACGCTGGCATGAGATTGTGAACGTTTTTAGGTACGAGAATTGCCCCTCAGATATCCAGCAGTGTCATATTTCTAGGTTAAAAGCACCCATATAAAGGAAGTATGACCTGTGCCTTGACCGTGGCCGTTAGTTGCGCTCGCGCATCCTCAACATTCACTCAACATCATAATCTGTACAGACAACATATGAACATACTATGTTTATTTGACTCGGCATTTTAATCGCCAACTCACACACACACATGCAAAATGTTCGTTTACGAAATTTAACAAATATTTTAAACTAGCTGTTGCCCGCAACTTCGTCTGCGACCGGGATGAAAAGTAGCCTACGTCCTTTTCCAGGTCATGGTCTACCCCATGTGCCAGATTTCATCCAAACCCTTTGTGCCGTTTCAGCTTGAAAACGTAACAAACAAGCTCACTTTCGCATTTATGATATTAGTTAGGATAGTTAGGATTAGGAGGAGGAGGAGCTCGTGGCTAAGTAATAACAGCCGCACGGGTCGATCCGTCAGGTTAAGCTACGCTTGCCGGGGTTGGTCAGTGGATGGGTGACCATCTTTACATACCGAGATTCCTCCGTGCCTCGGAAAGCACGTTAAGCCGTTGGTCCGGCTGTAATTCGTGGATCTTTGACAGTCGTTACGGGTCGTCAGAAGCCCGAAAGTCTGACAACCAGTCTTACCAAGGGGTATCGTATTACCCAGTACCTAACTGGGTTGTGGAGGTCAGATAGGCAGTCGCTCCATGTAAAATACTGGTATTCAGCTGCATCCGGTTAGACTGGAAGCCGACCCCAACATAGTTGGGAAAAGGCTAGGCAGATTGATTGATTGAGTTAGGATTAGGATGTTGCATTGAGTCCTTTGCTGACGGTATCGGCAGAAGGGAAGAGTGGTGGCAGTCAATGATTCCGGGCTGTAATAGTGATGATGATGATCGAGACCTTTTAATTTTCTTGAAAGACATCCCACAGCAAGCAGGGATACTAATACGATAGAGAGAGATAACTGGAGTTATAAGTACTGTACGCGCAAACCCGTACATAGCAATTGTATAACTTTATGCTGACATAAAAATAAAAAGATATATTTTATTGTATAACTGTGTAGGTACGCACGGCTACAGATCAAGCTATACATATCCAGTATAAGCTGATCTCGCATTGTATAGGATTTCCTTACAATGAGAGGTCAGTGTAAACTGGAAATGTATAGCTTGATGCGTAGCCGTGTGTACTACATGAGTTCTTACTTTTTTACGTTCTTCAATAGTCTACACAAATGTCGAATATGCAATAGACAAGGCATATTTTCAAATAAATTACAATTAGATTACAAACGAACATTATTTTAAAAATATATAGGTTTTTTTTAAATATACGTAATTAAAGTTATAGTGATCAGTACTTAGTCGTATAGCATTCGTTTGGGGTAATATCAAAAGGAATTTTTCGCCGTGCGTCGACTTAAAAAACACCCAAAACTATGATAAATGATCATAGTTTTGGGTGTTTTTTAAGTACTTGAACTATCAATACACAAGTTGAACTCTATCAGTTCCATTTAAATGTAGATAAGATACCTACTTACCAAAATAATCGCAAGTCGCACGTCACTACGCAAGTCCACCACCCTAATTGCGTAACACATTATAAATCGGAGTTTGAATCATTTTGAAACAAATTGCTAATCCATTGCTTCATATGTTCGAAAATTTTGTCTGCTTGGCAACGTAAATAACGCAATGAATGTTGTTGAACTGTCAAAATGAAACCAACTCCGATTGATAATGTGTTACGCAATTAGGGTGCCGTTTGAGAAAATTATTTCATATATAGAAAGTACCTCTACGTTCCCCTTGTTTCCCCTTTAAACTCCTTCCAAATGTGAGATTTGTATGTGTGCGTGAAGCTAGCGAACTTTGTAGGACGTTTTGTCTGTAAGTTTGGCGAACGCGGAACGCATGCTTAACAGCCTTCTTTGCAAATTATAATGTTTTATGGCAATAATAATGACGCACTTTAGATTACTTATCTCGAATTTAACTCTGATTGCTGTTTATTGCCACAAGAATAATATTATTAAACTATATGATGGAATGTATTATAAAGTCTGGTACGTTAAGTTTTTTTTTGGTCTTAATATAAGAACTAAATACAACTTTATGTGGGTTAGAACATATATATATATTTAATTTACGGTTTTTTCTGTAGAGTAGTATTATTTGTGGTTTAATTTATTGCATAATATGTGAGTTACATACCGTATACAACAACGTAATGTATACACGGCTACACATCAAGCTATACATTTCCAGTTTACACTGACTTCTCATTGTAAGGACATCCTAGACAATGCGAGATCAGCTTATACTGGAAATGTATAGCTTGATCTGTAGCCGTGCGTACAAAAAATGTTTGCCATGCCTTCCGCTGATTCACCCCGACAGACAGAACTATCGACTTACAGCTTTTTGATCAGCTTAAAATTAAGATCAAATCTGACTCAGTCCCGAATAGGGTTTCTCATTTTCCGACTTTTTTTGGTCCCGGATACCGAGACTTCATTTCCCGGGAATTCCCGAGAAGTCGGGAATTTGATTAACCTCAATAAAATTGTATGAAAAAGGTTTTAAAATAAAATAAGTACACATTTTCGTATTCAACAATATTTTCATTTTAATCATTCTTCTTAATTTCCTTTATAATCACAGAGTTTTAAAACTAATAAGAATAAAATATAAGTAAAATCTTTAAAATTAATAAAATATCAATCACAGACTTTTTTTTATCATAAAATTAACTGTTACTGACAAATATGATCACTTTTGATAAATATATACCTAATGTAGAAGTCAAAATGTTTCATTAAAATAAATAATGATGTTTATGAAATATACCTTTATAAAAATTAAAAAATGTAATTTTGTTTTAGTTTTTTTTTAATTTCTCGACTTCCCGGGTACTAAACCCTCTTTTTCCCGTCTCGACTAAGGCCAAATTTCCCGGAAATTCCCGCTTCGAGACTTCTCGATGAGAAACCCTAGTCCCGAACCCTTATTAGTACCTACTTAAAGTGAACATCAAAAAAAGGCATCGTTGTGTTTTGTGAAAATGCAACTTGTCCACAGACATTTAGAACTCCTCACCGATTATTACAGAAGCAAGTCACGTAAATGCATCATAACTGGATTTTGTATAAAAACTCGTAAAACTTAACATCCGGTTGTTCTCTAACCGACTAAAAAAAGGAGGAGGTTCTCAAATCGACATGTATGTTTTTACGCATACGCATAACTTTTTACAGAGTAATCCGATTTGAAAGATTCTTGTTTTTTTTGGGAGGTTAGGTATATCTCGAAGTTGGTCCCATGTAAAGTTTAACTTTGCTTAGGTAGTTTTTGAGGTAGCTTCAATAACAAGTATTTTTCCCTCTTTTTATGTGGATAATCTAATTTCTTTTGCAGGTATTCGAATTTTTGTGGGACGTTTCTGGGATGTCGGCGTAGTAAAACACAACAACAACAACAACTAAAAACTGAAAAATAAAAACTTTTTTTACAAAAACTTTTTAACAAAAAAAAAACCGACTTCCAAAAATCACTACAAAATGAAAAATAACTTTGATTTCGGAAGTCGGTCTCTTTTGTTTTTTATTTACTTTCTTTTTTTTTGCCACCGACTTCCGAAATCAAAGTTATTTTTTACTTTGTAGTGATTTTTGGAAGTCAGTTTTTTTTTTGTTAAAAAGTTTTTATTTCTCGCTTTTTAGTGGGTCTGTTTATAATTTGTATAAGTTACAATAGTCTAATGTCAATTGCTCATAACATGTTACAAAATATTGCTTTTCCCGATGCTGGGACGTTAATTGTTGAGGAGTTCTGCTGGTAAGAACCAGGAGAACTCCTCAAGAACCACTCACCACACGCATTGTGTGAAGAGCAGAAATTGCTTAGCAACCATATTAAAGTAATCGAATCGCAACCCGTGAAATATTTATCATTGAGTAGTTCCGGTAGCCATCTGTGGTCTTCATCATCAGTTCCACTTCACCAAGTGGTGCTTTCCGAGAGCAAATGCACGAGCTACTATAAAAAATACCCAAATCGCTATAGGTGTGCCTATAATATTTGAAGAGTTCCTTCGATTTCTCCAGGATCCCATCATCAGAACTGGATTTTGACAAAAATGGGACCATTTGGGAAATATTATACCCTTTCCAACAAAAAAATATTTTTTCAAATCGGTTGGCAAGCGACGGAGTTATGCGCGAACAAACATAAAAAAAAAAAAAAATACAAACATCCGAATTGAGAACCACCTCCTTTTTTAGAAGTCGATTAAAAAGGAAACAATCGACTTCCGAAATTAAACTTATTTTTCACTTTGGTAGTGTTTTTATTGGAAGTCGGTTGTTTTTTGGAAAATAGTAGATTATGCACCGAGGGGCTAAAGTTGTGTCTTATGTCACGGGCGTCATATTGAATCTCGAGCGCAATGAAGGATTCGGGATTTAACTCCCGAGCGGAGCGAGGGAGTTGAGAGTTTAACTCACGAGCGAAGCGAGGGAGTTAATACAAGAATCCTGAATGCAGCGAGGGATTCAAGCTAGCCCAAGGCAAAGACACCTTTAGCCCAGAGGAGGATACTCTACTTTTTACACCTACTGTGAGAAAATAATAGCCATAGTACGAAAAACAAAGTAGGTATTTATTAAATAAACAAACAGTAAGAATAACATATTTAGAACTAGTTAGTTATATGCACTTACATATTAATTGAAGTTAATGGTAACATTTGAGACATTAGTCCAGTTGTGCAAAGACAAAGTTAAGTTTTTATTTGGTACGTTTATAGATGTTGATGTGTAATTTAAAAAAAAAAAACATGAGAGGTGTCAAGGGACACCCGGATGGAACGAAGTTCCTTTCGATTAATTAGTGAAGGAATTGTAACAAAATTTTATTTTTATACTTATCATCATCATCATCATCATCATCATCATCATCATCATCATCATCATCATCATTATCATCATCATCATCATCATCATCATCATCATCATCATCATCATCACCATCATCATCACCATGTTCCTTTCGATTAATTAGTGAAGGAATTGTAACAAAATCTTTCATCATCATCATCATCATCATCATCATCATCATCATCATCATCATCATCATCATCATCACCATCATCATCATCATCATCATCATCATCATCACCACCATCATCATTATCATCATCATCACCATCATCATCATCACCATCATCATCATCATCACCATCATCATCATCATCATCGCGACACCACACTGTTCAATGCGAAATAGAAATGAAAATATCTGGCTTGCTTTCTATAAGAGAGAGAGAGAGAGAGACAGACAGAGAAACATGCGCACGCCGCACGGCTTACAATAGCTACCTATAGCAAAAAGTGTCGTGACAACTTTTCGTGAGACTTTTTTCCGTCTAGCCCCCTTTCACAACGCGCGATAAGGAACTTCGTTCCAAAATTAAAAAAAAAAAATTAAAAAAAATGAAAAATGATTCGTAGTTATCTAATTATTCTTACAATATTATGTCTTCGAAAACATGGCAACGATATGAAGAAGCAGTCGTTATGATTTTGTAGGAAATCGAGAATATCATCCACGCGTAGTAAGGGTTTCGAGAATAGCTTTCCTCTTTCTGGCACCAAAAGGTGTTTGTTAGTACTATACTGCCAATTTAGCTGAGCATGTGAGATTCCAAATTCAAATCACATTACAATTTGACATTTTCGAGCAGGTGGTGTGAAAAAGTTTTTTCACACCACCTGCTCGAAAATGTCAAATTATATGTCAAGCAACCTTAACCTAAAGTGAGTCATTAGTGGCCGGGGGCACAGCCGGTCAATAATGTTGTACTGGATTTCATTATGACCCGCTGGTCAATAATGTGATTTGAATTTGGAATCTCACATGCTCAGCTAAATTGGCAGTATAGTACTAACAAACACCTTTTGGTGCCAGAAAGAGGAAAGCTATTCTCGAAACCCTTACTACGCGTGGATGATATTCTCGATTTCCTACAAAATCATAACGACTGCTTCTTCATATCGTTGCCATGTTTTCGAAGACATAATATTGTAAGAATAATTAGATAACTAGATAACTACGAACCATTTTTATTTTTTTTTAAATTTTTTTTTTTTAATTTTGGAACGAAGTTCCTTATCGCGCGTTGTGAAAGGGGGCTAGACGGAAAAAAGTCTCACGAAAAGTTGTCACGACACTTTTTGCTATAGGTAGCTATTGTAAGCCGTGCGGCGTGCGCATGTTTCTCTGTCTGTCTCTCTCTCTCTCTCTCTTATAGAAAGCAAGCCAGATATTTTCATTTCTATTTCGCATTGAACAGTGTGGTGTCGCGATGATGATGATGATGATGGTGATGATGGTGATGATGATGATGGTGATGATGATGATGGTGATGATAATGATGATGATGATGATGGTGATGATGATGGTGATGATGATGGTGATGATGATGGTGATGATGATGGTGATGATGATGATGATGATGATGATGATGATGATGATGATGATGATGATGATGATGATGATGATGATGATGATGATGATGATAAGTATAAAAATAAAATTTTGTTACAATTCCTTCACTAATTAATTCCTTCATTAATTAATTTATTTTTCATTAATCCATTAATTAATTTGATGATGATGATGATGATGATGATGATGATGATGATGATGATGATGATGATGATGATGATGATGATGATGATGATGATGATGATGATGATGATGATGATGATGATGATGATGATGATGATGATGATGATGATGATGATGATGATGATGATGATGATGATGATGATGATGATGATGATGATGATGATGATGATGATGATGATGATGATGATGATGATGATGATGATGATGATGATGATGATGATGATGATGATGATGATGATGATGATGATGATGATGATGATGATGATGATGATGATGATGATGATGATGATGATGATGATGATGATGATGATGATGATGATGATGATGATGATGATGATGATGATGATGATGATGATGATGATGATGATGATGATGATGATGATGATGATGATGATGATGATGATGATGATGATGATGATGATGATGATGATGATGATGATGATGATGATGATGATGATGATGATGATGATGATGATGCTGATGATGATGATGATGATGATGATGATGATGATGATGATGATGATGATGATGATAAGTATAAAAATAAGAACTTCGTTCCATCCGGGTGTCCCTTGAGTCTTGTCTCAAGTTTTTTTTTTTTAAATTACACATCAACATCTATAAACGTACCAAATAAAAACTTAACTTTATCTTTGCACAACTGGACTAATGTGTCAAATGTTACCATTAACTTCAATTAATATGTAAGTGCATATAACTAACTAGTTCTAAATATGTTATTCTTACTGTTTGTTTATTTAATAAATACTTTGTTTTTCGTACTATGGCTATTATTTTCTCACAGTAGGTGTAAAAAGTAGAGTATCCTCCTCTGGGCTAAAGGTGTCTTTGCCTTGGGCTAGCTTGAATCCCTCGCTGCATTCAGGATTCTTGTATTAACTCCCTCGCTTCGCTCGTGAGTTAAACTCTTAACTACCTCGCTGCGCTCGGGAGTTAAATCCCGAATCCTTCATTGCGCTCGAGATTCAATATGACGCCCGTGACATAAGACACAACTTTAGCCCCTCGGTGCATAATCTACTATTATATAATATGTATGTAAGTACATATACCTATATACCTATTTAACGATTTATCAGACGATATTATCTATGAAAAATCGAAATACCTAGGTACCCTAAATTAATGAGCTGAACTCCTTTACACGTAGAGTTTTACCATACCATGTTAGTTGGAGTAATCTTCTGTTAAAATGTGTTTAAACGAGTGTTTCACCATGCGCTAATCCATGATTAAATATCTTAATTCTGGTGGAACGTAAACACCATTAACATCGATGTTTATTTGAATGGCTGATTTACTAATGTCCGATTATTAACAGTTTGGTGAAATTGGTAGGTACCCCTTAGACTTAGTTTCACCATAACATATTAGTTACTATAATCTTCTGTTTATGAGTAGCGAGTGTTTCACTATGCGCTAATCCATGATTAAATGGCTTAGTTCTGGTGGACCCAATAGCATCGATGTTTATTCTAATGTCAGATTATGGTCAGCAGTTTGGTGGAATTGACCCTTACCCCGCTACTGTCATGTAGGAGGCCGCAGTCCTAAATATACAAGTAGAAAAGTCTAAAAGTTACTTACCAAGTACTTAAGTATTTGTAAGCTATACTAGAAAGGTTTAGGTAGTTAAATAAAGGTAAACATAAACAATCTTGATGTGTCCTTTATCTTTTTTATTTTAAAACCTCAGTTTAAAAATAAAATGCAACTAAAAACCAATGTAAGTACAACAATAATGATCAATAAATCAATTGAACCATTAGGTAGTTTAAGCAGAGTTTATTTGTTTAAGGCTGCTCCTTCCTAAAATACGGCGAAACTAAGTAACTTTGTAACCATCTTTTACAGTAATATAGCATATTTCTGATAGGAAAAAAAAAACAAAGAAATCTACAATACATTTGTAGATTTCTTGAAGTGATTTCATGTGTCCTGAAATCTATTTTAGTTTGTAGAACTAAGGAAAAAAAAACCTAAATCCAGGTCTATTTCGGTCTATTTTTTCGAGTTGTTACCATATTACTACAGTTTTCATTAAAAGTGTTCATAAATTTATACAGTTCTTTACAAACTAATAAGTAATGATTTCTTGTCATTACTTTTTTAGTTTAATCAACAGATTTTATGTAAATCGATAATTACTTCATATTTTGCAAGCGTTGTGTCATCGCGCTTCTCTTTCTTTTCTATGCAGTCCGACAGTGACCGCACTTTTTGCGACGGACAAGCCTTAATATGTGTTTGTAGAAAAAGTCACATCAAGATTGTTTACCTTTATTTAACTAGGACCTAAACCTTTCTATAAATATGCATTATTTATAATTAGCTATAGATAGATGTTAGCTTAGATTCAGTTAGGATAAGCGCATGTACCGCATTGGGTTGCCCTGTAATGGTACATGTAAGTAGAGAGAAAATAAATAAATAAGTAAATAGTATAGAGTCCACTAAACCACGTGACTTATCAATAGCAAGATTCTATTTCAAGCTTCGACATCATTTTCTCACGTTCAAACATATCAATTAACTTTATCGACATCAACCAACAATTTATAAATATTATGTCATTTACAGTACATTCTCGTTACTCAGTTCAGACTTACTCACAACATTGAAGCTTCACAGTCACGACTTGGAAAATTTTTACTTCTTTATAATGTAACTAGCGAACCGCCCCTGCTTCGCGCGGCTGCAATGCGGCATATTGCAAGAACATTTTCGGTCTTATTACAAAACGAGGTTTTTCTTCTGTCATGGTTTAAACCATCGAGCCAGTTTTTGTAATAAGAACCTAGCTGTGATAGAAATACAGTTCTTTATACAAAACTGACAACTTAGTCCGGTACTAAGTTGTCAGTTTTGTATGTCGGAATAAAGTTTGAAATTCAAAAAAGGGTCCATGGTTTATACCTGTGTTTGAAGATGAACCTTGTTTTGTAACAAGACGGTTTTGGATTTTGTTTTATTTAGTTTTTAAGTATTTTAGTTCTAATTACGTTTTTACTTTTTTTTATATTTGTACGCCTTCACGGCAAAACGTAGCGCCCAAATATGTTAACCTAACACTTTTATGTAAATACCTATGTTTTACAAATAAATACGCTGATTCCTTTCTGAAGAACATTGAGATTTCTGTGCTTTAAATAAGTTATGGCCTTGTTAGTCTAGTCGTCTAGTGGTTGCAAACGCTACTCCTGAGTATGAAGTCCTGGATTCGATTCCCTGGTTCAGCGAAGTGTTATTGGGTTTTTCCATGAGGAAATTTTTCAATAGCAGCCCGGAGTCTGGATTCGTTCGCGGTTGATGGCAATAGGCTTGCATACTGCCACAAATGTGGGTGTACTATATACAAGGTGTCACATAAATAACGCACAACCTCTGAACGGGTCATTGTACTCATCATTATGAACAACTTTTACTATGGGACCAAACCTGAAATCGCGAAAAAACAATCTGCTGCTCCCTACATTTTCACGAGTTTGATGTTGTTATACGAGTATATGTTGAACAGCTGATTTTTTTTCGCGATTTCAGGTTTGGTCCCATATTAAAAGTTGTTCATAATGATGAGTACAATGACCCCTTAAGAGGTTGTGCGTTAAACTCAAACTCAAACTCAAAGCATTTATTTCAATTAAACCAATTACAGGCACTTTTGAATTGTCAAAGAGTCGGTCAGTAGGTAAGTCAGAAAGTTGAAGCTAGTTGCCCATTCCAAAACGTAGATCTATGGAGAAGAACGGGCAAGAAACTCCACGGACACTCTTTTAAATCAAAATATGGTTACAAAATATTGGTTACATCATTCATGTTGAAATTATACATGTGAGAACGATGAACGTTAAAAGCGTCCATATTAAAAAAATAAAAAAAAAACAATTCAAAATTAAAATTAAAATAAGCCGTGGCAGCTAAGGTATGACCAGCCACCACCAACAGCGCCCGTTGACGAAGCTGACGTATGGATTCGTTAAATGATCCAACACACGCGCCACCATCAGCGAGGCATTAGAGTGAGCATGACACACTCTCAGCCGCCAGGGCACATCCAAGTCAAATAAAGACGTACCCAGTAAATGGTAGCTTTAGAGTAGGTACATAGTACTCACAAGTGTGCTAAGCAATTATACAATACAATGGTGATTGAGTCTACACAGTTATTTATGTTACACCTTGTATAGTAGGTACCTATAGGTAGGTACACCTCTGCTTAGCTCTTAGTTCTTCGGGGATTTCAAGCTTGATGTTATGTTTATGATGAATGTATACACAATAACCTTCCGGAATAAATGCTCTAAATTGTTGAAAGCCGCATCAAAATCCGATGCGCAGTTTAGAAGAGCAACGCGATCACACAGACAGACCTACACGAAAGCGACTTTGTTTTAAACTATTAAACATTCTACTCAGGTGCAAGATAATGATAAATAAATGATTTATAAGGCGTCCACACGTGGCTTTTCAATAATAAGCATGGTTTACATGTATAAACGCGTGTGGGAGTGTCAGATCGCAACAGATATAGTTGATTGCAAATGGCGTTATAAAACCCCAGACAGATGAATAGATAGTGGAAATTACACAAGCAGGTGCTGGCGATGTTTGAGTAAGGATGGCGCATGCGTTGATTATTTTTAATAACTATCAAATACCACATTTCGAACTTATACTTACTTAATTATCAGTGATAAGCTGCGCCTCAGAGGAGCTCGCGGCTAAGTAATAACAGCTGCACGGGTCGATCCACCAGATTAAGGTACGCTTGCCGGGGTTGGGCCGTGGATGGGTGACCAACTTTACATACCGAGACTCCTCCGCGCCTTGGAAAGCACGTTAAGCCGTTGGTCCCGGCTGTCATTCGTGGACCTTTGACAGTCGTTACGGGTCGTCAGAAGCCCGATGGTCTAACAACCAGTCTTACCAAGGGGTATCGTATTATCCAGTTACTGGGTTGTGGAGGTCAGATAGGCAGTCGCTCCGTGTAAAATACTGGTATTCAGCTGCATCCGGTGAGACTGGAAGCCGACCCCAACATATTTGGGAAAAGGCTAGGCAGATTGAAGCTGCGGCTTCCATTTCTATGCGACGAATTTACTAGAATGATAATTTTAAACCGACTTCCCCTGTGAAAACTTCCATTATATTTTTTGTCGTTGCTCTAGATTTCGGTCTGTTGGTAATCCATAATAATATCTTCCTATTATAAAAGACTTGGAGAGTACCTCTATAGGGTAGATACCTAAAAAGAGCCAAAACTTTGAACCCACGAAATCAATTAACCAAAAGTAGATATCCAATCAAATCACAGCAAAGTAGGTACCTAACATTATTAATTACGTTGGAAAGTTGATTGACTAAATTATTTCCTATTACCCCTTTTGGGATATAAATACCTACCTCGATTTCGATAGAAATTACTGTATTATCTTCATAAACGTTGAACCATAACGAAGGGAATAATCGAATCTACCAGGTGCGCGTTATGCAATGCGTGTGCGCAACTCATTACGCATAATGTGTGAACATGTCGCGATGCTATCACTCAACTCCAGTTTCATTTCCAGGTTATAACAGAATGTCTTTTGCCTATATTTTAGATTTTGATTATTTGCGGTTATGTGATTATTTCTAGTTTTGCTGTCTGTTTGCGATATATCAAGACCTTTTTCGGAACTTCAGAGCATTATAACTTGTAGATCTGCATCAATTTATTTATTCACAAAAACCACAACTCTTTAACAATTTTAGGGTTCCGTACCTCAAAAGGAAAAAACGGAACCCTTATAGGATCACTCGTGTGTCTGTCTGTCTGTCTGTCCGTCTGTCACAGCCAATTTGCTCCGAATCTAATGGACCGATTAAGTTCAAATTTGGTACACGTATGGATTTCTGTGACCCAAACTTGTACAGCTAAAGTTAATATATGAATTTTGAATATGAGAGTCACTTTTAGGGGGAAAATAAGTAAATTAAAAAAAAAAGTTTTGTGAACTGTACCGAATGACATATCAAATGAAAGGGCTCACTATGAGGGTCTCAAATATACTTTTTATATAATTTTAAAATTTATTGTTTTAAAGTTATTAAAGAAAATAGACAAAAATTGACCATCCCCCCCCCCTTATCTCCGAAACTACTGAGCCTAAAATTTTGAAAAAAATATAGAAATTAGTTCTATACCTTAAGATTACAGGAAAACCTATAAGAAGTCTGTGGTCTTAAAATAACATGGTAAATCTATATATATAAAAAAATCAAAGTCCTGACTGAGTCACTGACTAATATACCAACGCACAGCCCAAACCAATGGACCTAGCGACTTGAAATTTTGCACATAGATACCTTATATAGTGTAAACATCCAATAACGAAGGATTTTTGGAAATTCCATCCCTAAGGGGGTAAAACAGGGGATGAAAGTTTGTATGAAAAATCCTATCCCTTGAGTTAATAGACTTGAAACTTAGCACGAATATTCATCTAAGTAAATTATAAAGTTTATCATTTTTAGTTTTCCTAAACTACCCCCTAAGGAGGGATTGGGGGTGTCAAAGTTTGTATGGAGGAACTTTAACACGCGGTCCGATTAACTCAAAACTCAGTTTTTATACTTGAGACCAAAAATTAAGACTAACGTGTATCAGGGTTTTCCAAAAATCTACCCCTAAGGGGTGAAAAGTTAATTTTATAGCGGAGGATTTTATTGGGGGCTTGATTAACTCTAAAATTGGTGTAAATAATGTTTGAGTCAAGTTATGGAAACATACCAGACGATTTTTGAAATTCTTTAGGTATCTGTGTTCGTGAAAACAGAGATACAGTTTATATGAAAAATCTTATTAATTTGGTTAATGAACTTGAAACTTAGCACATATACTTGCATAAGTAAGTAATAATGTTTGTCATTATTAGTTTTTCAAAACTACGCCTCAAATGAGGTTTAGGGATGTTAAAATTGGTATAGAAGAATTTTAAAGCGCAGTCCGATTAAAAAAATGGTACTTTGAGTCAAGTTAGGAAACTTGCCAAACGAATTTTCACCGATTTTGACGGCATATAGCTGATGTTTTAAGGAGTAACTTAGGCTATTTTTATTTTAGAAAAATAATTAGGGTTCCGCGCAAGAAAATTAAAATCCATGAAATCAGACAACCACGTACAGCCCAGTACAAACTTACTAAGCCTCCGCTGTCTATTACGGCTATAACAACAAATAATAAAAATAAAGCATAGTTAAAAATTCAAGGGGTCGGTCCCCATACAATAAACTTTTCATTTTGAAAAAAAAATAAAAAATTTAATCTAGCATGTGGGGTGTCATGTCATTATTTCATCACCGCTATCTTTTAAAATTAAGAAATAGGGGGCCGTAAAAGTTGTAAATTTTAGACCATTTTTGTACGAGCTCTAGCGCAACAATTCAACAAATTAGGAATTTGAAACTTCTTTATACCATGTAAGTACCATGAATACTGTATTTAATCAACAATACTGAAAACAGCGATTCATAAGGTATTTTGTTTAAACATGGGTGATTTTCTGCAACTGCAAAAAATAACCTTATAATTCACAGTATCATTATAAAATAAGTAAAAAGTTATCTTTGCGATTGTTAAACATATAATACGGTACGGAACCCTTCGTGCGCGAGTCCGACTCGCACTTGACCGGTTTTTTTTTACTTAAAATAATTTACAGATAATTACGGATTTACAATATAATAGCTACACTTATTACCTATATGCATCAGAAACAAAGATGATGACATGCTCAGTGGCGTAACTACAGGGTGGCAAGTCGGCAAAATGCCGCGGGCCCCCAGCCGGAAGGGGCCCCCGGTCAGAGGAGAATCCCAACTTCCAACATTTATTATTATGTACTTATTATTGTATTTTGTCTTCGAAATAGCTCGGGCCCCTGGGGTCCCGGACCTTTGGAAGGCGTACGAGGGGCCGAAGCCAACTCGCAGAGGCCCCTTAGACAATTTTAAATTATGAGGAGGCACTAACCGACGATTATCCCTTCATGCACTATGCAAGTGCACCCAAGGACAACCCCCGGTTGGTGCAGGAGTATTGCAGAACATGCAAACAAAACATATTAGACTATTGGTTTGGGGACTGTGGACTGGTTACCTATGACTATGGAAACTCTATGGCCCCTGCCTCACTAATGTTTTGAAAAAATCAAAAAAAAAAATCAAAATCAAAGTCCTTTATTCAAATTAGGCTGAGAATCAGCACTTTTTGAACGTCAAAATTACAGTAACACAGTCCCCACAAAACGCCCGCCCTTCACCACTTCCTAGTGCTTTAGCTGGGAAGAAGAAGTAGCGGAACAAACTCCCCAGCAGCACAGCTGTCTGTTCAGTTAGAAGAACTAGATTCTATACAATAGTACCTATGCAAAATAATTTACGCAACACAATACATTAAATTATATTTTTGTCAAATAAAATAAACAATTTTAGTACTTAACTCATGTAACCTGTCATTATGTAAGCTGATCCTGGAGAAAGAACATAACATAAACATTGTCTTGAGTTAATCACAGCGACCAACTATTCTTATCGTTTAAGTAATCGTTGATAGAATAGTATGCCTTTGAACAAAGATTGGATTTAACTTTAATTTTAAACGCATTAAAAGGCAAATCTAGCAAAGAAGAAGGTAGCTTGTTATAAAAAGCTATACCAAGACGAACAAATGAGTTATGAACCTTATGAAGCCGATGAAATGGAGCACGTAATTTGTCCTTATTTCTGGTGTTAATATTGTGAATATCACTGTTTTTACTGTACAAATGTATATTTTGCCTAATGTATAAGATGTTGACGAAGATGAACTGTGATGCCACCGTGAGAATACCAATATCCTTAAAAAAATCTCTCAGAGAAACTCTAGCTCCTAGCTGGTAAATTGCTCGAACAGCTCGTTTTTGAAGAACAAAAATATTTTGAATATCAGCCGCTTTGCCCCATAGCAGAATACCGTAGGACATAACGCTATGGAAATAACTAAAATAAACTAACCGAGCTGTATCAACGTCAGTGTATTGTCTTACTTTCCTGACGGCGTAGGCGGCTGAACTGAGCCTTCCCGCTAGGCTTGATATATGTGGGCCCCACTGAAGTTTAGCATCTACTGTTATACCCAGAAAAACTGCTGATTCTACAGTCTTAAGTACCTCTTCATCTAAGACGATGTTGGGTCCCAGATTTCTAACATTCGGTAAGGCAAACTTTATACATTTAGTTTTCTTGGCATTGAGAACTAAGTTATTTGTCGTAAACCAATCCGTAACCATTGAGAGTGCACTGTTTACATCATCATCGTCTGTTTCTGTCTACTTTAAAAATAAGAGAGGTGTCATCTGCAAACAGTACAACATCACAGATACCCTTTAAATAGAATGGTAAGTCATTAATATACACTAGGAATAAGAATGGACCCAGTATTGAGCCTTGAGGTACACCTAACTGAACTGGTAGCCCGGAAGATTTCACACCATTAACATCTACACATTGGAACCTATTATGTAAATAAGAATTTATTACTTTGAGAGCTTCGTTTTGGACACCATAATGACGTAATTTACGCAAAAGCGTGTCATGGTGCACGCAATCAAAGGCTTTGGAGAGATCACAAAAAACTCCAATAGCATTTTGCGAGTTCTCCCAAGCGTTAAATATGTGTTTCAGCAGAGCAACACCCGCATCCGTAGTCGAACGACCTTTAGTGAAGCCATATTGTTCATCGTGAAGGAGTCTGTTTAAATTAAAATGTTTTAGCAACTGCTTGAGTATTAACTTTTCAAATATTTTGCTAAATGCAGGTAAGATAGAAATAGGCCTGAAATTTCCAACGTCATTTTTATTACCGGATTTAAATAATGGTATGACTTTGCTACTTTTCATGAGGTGTTCCTAAATGAACACATTTATTAAAAGTAACAGCTAGATAGGGGGCTACGATGTATATTATATTACTTAATAGTTTAATGGAGATGCCCCAGTAATCACCAGTGTTTTTAGACTTAAGTGTGTTAAAAACATTTGTATACAATACACAGATAAAATGGCAGGGGGTGACTTGCACACTCAATAATGGGCCCACGAAAACGGTCGCTAGCACATAGTGTCGTAGCGGCAAGGTGGCAACATGTCCTGAGGCGCTTGTGAGGAGTGGAGAGGTATCCCACGGCTATCAGGACAATCCCAGAAGTACGGTCAAGATCCTTACCAGCATCTTACTGGAATACTTCCTTCCTCCGAGCACGTTTGCTCTTGCGAATATCCACTGAAACCGGCAAATAAAGGCAGGAAAGAGGTGGGAGCTCTGATCCTCGTCAGTGTTCACTCCAGCCGTCCAATAAAGGCAAGCGAGAGGTGATGAACAAGACTTCTCCCGGGAGATAGGGTCCGTGGGGTCGCTAACTGCCCAACAGCTCGACACATGCTGCCCTGCGGGTTTCTATATCTCTCTTGGTCTGGCACCTCATCCTAGACCTGGGGGTCTACTCCCTCAGCACGAAGTCCGTAGTTTCGGCCTTCGTAACGGGCAATCTGCTGCAGAATCTGCTGCAGAATCTGCTGCAGAATCTGCTGCAGAATCTGCTGGTAAATCTGCTGCAGAATCTGCTGGCAGATCTGCTGCAGAATCTGCTGGCAGATCTGCTGCAGAATCTGCTGGTGAATCTGCTGCCGATTCTGCTGGTAGATCTGCTACAGAATCTGCTGGTAAATCAGCTGCAGAATCTGCTGGTAGATCTGCTGCAGAATCTGCTGCAGAATCTGCTGCAGAATTTGCTGCAGAATCTGCTGCAGAATCTGCTGCAGAATCTGCTGCAGAATCTGCTGCAGAATCTGCTGCAGAATCTGCTGGTAAATCAGCTGCAGAATCTGCTGGAAGATCTGCTGCAGAATTCGTTGGTAGAAAGAAAGAAAGAAAGAAAATGTATTTATTACCGCGAAAAATTACGCACATACATTAGTTTTTAACATAATCCTAAATAATAAAAACCAATTATATTTTAAACTTAAAAAGAAAAACAAGAAATACATATTTATGCGTCACTAACGCGCGAAATGGCTAACGCTAAGCATAATGCCGTGACCCGTGCACAAAGGCACGAGGCAGCAGCAGATTCTGCAGCAGATTTACCAGCAGATTCTGCAGCAGATCTACCAGAAGATTCTGCAACAGATTCTGCAGCAGATCTACCAGCAGATTCTGCAACAGATTCTGCAGCTGATTTACCAGCAGATTCTGCAGCAGATTTACCAGCAGATTCTGCAGCAGATTCTGCAGCAGATTCTGCAGCAGATTCTGCAGCAGATTTACCAGCAGATTCTGCAGCAGATTCTGCAGCAGATTCTGCAGCAGATTCTGCAGCAGATTCTGCAGCAGATCTTACAGCAGTATAAATTATTATTAGTATTTAGTAGTAATAGTAATTTGGTTTAGCTGTGTAACTTTAATTTTGAATTTTTAATGTATAAGTACCTATCTATAAGAAAGACTGATTTATTTTGTTTTGGTAAATTAGGAATAAGACTTATATTTTATGCGATATTTAAATAATTATTTTGATCGCATTGTACGTACTGTTGATTTTGCCTGTTTGTATTTTATGATAGTTAAATTGTTATTTAATATTCTGTGATTTTAGACCTTTGTGTGCTTACCAAATGTTTTTTCTAATTTTGTATGTTAGGTATCTTAAGTTTTGAAGAATATGGTTTTTTCCTAAATAATAAGCTTTATTCCATATTATGTATAAAGAACAAAAACTTTTTGTATTATTACTTAGTAGTTGTAGCTTATTTCAGTCATAACAAATGCTCATTAATATATCATATAAGTTAGATAAACGTAAAAAAATACATATTTTGATTAGACTTCAGCATTTTCATTGCTTTACACATATTTTTCATTTCTTTAATAAAATTTATAAAAAAAACCGAAAAAACCGATTTATCCGGTTCCACCGGTTTTGTAAACAAAAAACCCAAAAAAAAACGGTTTTTTAAAACAGCCCGGTTTTTGCATGCCCTAGTGCTAGCATGTCCAGTGGCGTAACTATACCCTTCAAGGCCCGTGGCAAATTCGACGGATGGGCCCCCCATTTATAGAAGCTGAACCAACAATAATAGTATTTTTAGAGTTCCGTATCAAAATGGTAAAAAGGAACCCTTATGGTGCGACTCTGTCTGTCTGTCTGTCACAGCTGGATATCTCAAGAACTACTAATGCTATCAACTTGAAATTTGGAACAGTTTTATATGACGTTTGCCCAACTATTTTACAAATGCTTCAGGCACCATGCGCATCGACTAATTACAGGCGTAACGCCTTCCTCATTCGTAGTGTAAAAGCCTTCAATAGTTTACCATCACACCTGGAGATCGATCTATTTTGCACCAACGCATACAGTATTAGAAAGATCCTAAACAAGGAATATTTTGGAGATAGTCATGTCTAAACTGTTTGATGTTGCACGACTCGACTAATTATCTAATTATCGATAATTAGCTTTTATTAAATTTATATAACCTTTTTTTTTAACTTTTATTTTTGTATCGCTGAATACAGTCAACGCATAGTATGTGTAACTAGTCGTCTAAATGTGGAAGCTTGTCATTAGCAATTTTTCTGACCTACGACATATTGTAAATTTTAGGTATTAGTCTGTAAGCTTTCTGTAAAATAAAATAAATAAATAAATAAATAAGAAAAAAAATTAAAATATAATGTTTTTTTTGCAACAGGGACTGAAAGGGCGTCTTAAAAATTCGAAGTGGGGCATGTGAGGTACCTATTATATGAAAGAGCGCTGTTTGCACATTCTCAAACTTTTTTTTTTGTACTAGCAATAGTTTTCGACTTTTAACGTTCCCCCCTTATCTCCGAAGTTTGCAAAGAGAAAAATCTGAAATTATTCGATTTGATAGAAGTTTATGTAAAGATTACAGGAAAAATAAAACGATGGCTCTAAATTAAAGCAGATTCTGCAGCAGATTTACCGGAAGATTCTGCTGCAGAATCTGCTGGTAGATCTGCTGCAGAATCTGCTGGTAAATCTGCTGCAGAATCTGCTGGTAAATCAGCTGCAGAATCTGCTGGTAGATCTGCTGCAGAATCTGCTGCAGAATCTGCTGCAGAATCTACTTGTGAATCTGCTGGTAAATCAGCTGCATAATCTGCTGGTGGATCTGCTGCAGAATCTTCTGCAGAATCTGCTAAAGAATCGGCTGGTAAATCTGCTGCAGAATCTGCTGGCAGATCTGCTGCAGAATCTGCTGGTGAATCAGCTGCCGATTCTGCTGGTAAATCTGCTGCAGAATCTGCTGGTAGATCTGCTACAAAATCTGCTGGTAAATCTGCTGCAGAATATGCTGTTAATTCTGCTGCAGAATCTGCTGGTAGATCTACTGCAGAATCTGCTGGTAAATCAGCTGCATAATCTGCTGGTGGATCTGCTGCAGAATCTGCTGCAGAATCTGCTGCTGAATGTGCTGCTGAATCTGCTGCTGAATCTGCTGCAGAATCTACTGGTAAATCTGCTGCAGAATATGCTGTTAATTCTGCTGCAGAATCTGCTGGTAGATCTGCTGCAGAATCTGCTGATAATTCTGCTGCAGAATCTGGTACAGAATCTGCTGCAGAATGTGCTGGTAAATCAGCTGCATAATCTGCTGGTGGATCTGCTGCAGAATCTGCTGCAGAATCTGCTGGTAAATCTGCTGCAGAATCTGCTGGCAGATCTGCTGCAGAATCTGCTGGTGAATCTGCTGCCGATTCTGCTGGTAGATCTGCTACAGAATCTGCTGGTAAATCTGCTGAAGAATCTGCTGCAGAATCTGCTGCAGAATCTGCTGCAGAATCTGCTGCAGAATCTGCTGCAGAATCTGCTGCAGAATCTGCTGCAGAATCTGCTGCAGAATCTGCTGCAGAATCTGCTGCAGAATCTGCTGCAGAATCTGCTGCAGAATCTGCTGCAGAATCTGCTGCAGAATCTGCTGCAGAATCTACTGGTAAATCAGCTGCAGAATCTGCTGGTAGATCTGCTGCAGAATCTGCTGCAGAATCTGCTTGTGATTCTGCAGCAGATCTACCAGCAGATTCTGAAGCTGATTTACCAGCAGATTCTGTAGCAGATCTACCAGCAGAATCGGCAGCAGATTCACCAGCAGATTCTGCAGCAGATCTGCCAGCAGATTCTGCAGCAGATTTACCAGCAGATTCTGCAGCAGATTGTGCAGCAGATTCTGCAGCAGATTTACCGGCAGATTCTGCAGCAGATTCTATATTTTATATCAAGCTATACCTGAACCACTTTGAACTGAGAAACATACTTGTCGGTTTGAAAAGAAAAAACACAGAGCATTTAATTAACAGAAAAAAGTGCTCATGCGGTTGACAAGTCTAGCACCATCTAAGCATATCAAAGTGTGTGTGTGTGACAAGAGGTAACCATATACAGGGTGAAATTTTAATGGTTGTTTTCCTCTTCAAGGGTCATTGTACTCATCATTTTGAACAACTTTTACTATTGGACAAAACCTGAAATCGCGAAAAAAACTCAGGTATGAGTTTGATGTAGATAAATGCATAGACTAGTATAAATTACGAAAAAAAAATCAGCTGTTCAGTACATTTATCCATATTATGGATGAATGTACTGAACAGCTGATTTTTTTTTTTCGTAATTTCAGGTTTGGTCCCATAGTAAAAGTTGTTCATAATATGAGTACAATGAACCTTTAAGGGGAAAACAACCATTAAAATTTCACACTGAGGTGTCTAACCGGTGGTGTATACCAGTAGTAGTAGGGTGTGTAGGCACCTACCTTCTCTGTTCCTATATTTCAGCGTCAACGCCACAGAACAGATAATTATCTGTTCTGTGGTCAACGCGGTCGGTAAATTAAGTCGGAAAATGCTTGTTGCAGTTTTGGGAAACAAAGATAATATTCTACTATTAAGTAGGTAGAGGTACCTTAAGACAAGTACATCAATAATTACTGATCTCATGTTGAAGTTGTTGAAGATAGAAGACCTATAATTAATGTCTAACATAAGTGACGGAGAACAATGAAATCTAATTATTTATTTAAATTTATTTATGATCAGTTGTAGTCTAATCATTCTTTCCGTAGTATTAACATGCTGACTAATATGCCAAGAAGCTTTTGCAAATGGCTATTGTATAGGTATGCAATGTTGGAAACGGTTGCAAATCCTAACCAAACCAAAGTTATCATCATTATGAGATGGTGAGCAAAAGCGAGTCAAGAAATTGTAAAATAATTAAAAATTTACTTCAGAAAAAATGATCACGTCAATCAAATGCAAGCAAAACATCAGCCGATGAAATTTTGGGAAGTCCTAATAATTGGCAGCGCTGTTTTTAGTCTTCAAAACAAAAAAACCGAAACGCTAAACCAAAGCTCGTGAGAATCAAAAACAATAGTACCTACCTACCTACCTACTTCTTATAATAACATCACTTAAGTGTTATTATACTGACGTCAGTGGAAAAGAACTTGTGTTAACTTTAATTTTTCTCGACTCTGACATATTTAATCACTTGTCGGCTAATCTCCGAGATCTTCCAAGAATCGAGGAAATATTATAAGGTTGTCTGGATGCTTTGTACCAAGTTATTAAAGTTTAATGCTTAAATAATGCGTTGTTTACTTACAATGCACTTTGCTAATAAGGTCGTGGCAAGGCAACATTATTTTCATAGAGAAGTTTCTTGAGCTGAATCGGTTCCTTATTTCTTTTGTCATGGACTTTTCCGTAGAGTTACCTATATAGTTTTGGTCATAGACTATGATTCGTTTGTGTTCATTTATTAAATACATAGCTTACGCTAGTCGTTCATTCTTCTACACAAACGTAGTTTGGCGATTATTCGTCTGTTTTATTTTTATTTCACATATCTGTTTAACATGGCATAAGGAAGATGATGATACAGAAACCAAACTAGTTTAAGCTCCAGTGTCAATCTTATCGTTACAATTTCTGTCAGATCAACCTGCTAAACGACGATAGACGAATTTCAACAAAGTTCCAAGTCGAAAGAGTATACTTAGACAGATTTCTTTCATACCATATTATCACACGCGCCGTACTAAAATTGAAGATTTTTCCAATCGCATAGCCAGACGATATTAGCTGCGATCTAGATTTATTACAGACGCACTTGACATAATTCTTCTCAGTGAAACCATGTTCACCAATGAGGTTATGACGTCTAAGACGACCCTGAATGCTAACTCGATCTACTACATTATTTTAGAGGAGAGGAGGCTTGTGTCCCAGAATTGGGAATATTATAGCCTGATTATGATGAGGTACCTTAGAACCAGAGCAGATAGATCAGTCTATCCATTGTCATTAAAAATAACCTATTAGGAAAGTAAAATCAGGAATGAAGTTATCGCCGCCAGGGTCGCGGGTTGTTCGAGAGATCGTGGCCCTGGCACAGGCAACTGAAGGAACACGGGTGGGTTTTACTCAGTAAAAGTCTTCCGCTCCACCCAGAGCGGGAAAAGCCATTTGATGATTTCCCATCCACAAAAAAAAAACAGGAATGAAGTTATCCGGAAAAGAACCGGAGTAAGCGACATAGCTTGCAGAGTAAGAAAACTGAAGTGGCAGTGGGCTGGCCATGTTTGTCGAAGGAGCTATGGCCGGTGGAGTAGACGAGTCCTGGAGTGGAGACCGCGTATCGGTAAGCGTAGTGCGGGACGCCCCCCAGCTAGATGCACCGACGACCTGAGAAAGTAGCTGGGACAGACGGAATGTGGAAGGCGGAGGACAGGGTATTGGACTGCGATAGGCTAAGTTGATTAAATAACTTAAGTAGGTAGGTACAGACGCCAGCAGGTCAAGCCACCCGAAACTGACAAATTTTCCCAATCAACCTTGAACCTAATGCTTTAGCAATAAAGATGAAAATCAGAATTTTGACAGATTGTAGAGCTTGATGTTCTGGCGTCTTTACATATTAGATCAACATTATTATTATTACGTAGGTATAAGTCATCACTACTGCATACCTATATATACCTGCATACAATAACAATTAAAAGGATAAGCGAAATAAATAAATAATACCTACCACAATATATAAAATGAAAATAACATAACACAAAATGAGGTAAACAATGCAACAATATTAAGGCTCATTCTTTGTTATTTCCTGTGATGGACACGTAATGTTACAAAGTAGAGCTTTTATCTAATTCCGTTGAAGAGGAAGGTATGAAGAGAATACTGGGAAATTCATAAGTAACCATTTTAACTTGGCATGTACGAACAGAGAAGCCAAGCTTTTCGTCTTAGCGAACAGTCCTATGAGAAGCCATGTTATGCTGGCCACAATAAGATCCATAAGGTCGCTTCGCTTCTAGTACAAAAAACCTAGAATTGCAGCCACTTTACGCGTTTTCCATGAATTATGAATACTTTTGTTAGCAATGGAAAATAATTCTATGGCGAAGCTGCTTTGTCTCGAATTACTTTTAAATGCATTTTATAATGATATGACGCATAGCTGCACTGTGCACTGTTGCATTAAGCGGAATATTATTCATAAGATGATGGGTGATCAAATACCTAACTATTGGTAAAGGTAGGTACCTACTAGTAACTATCTATTTACATTGACACACATATGGCCAGAAAATTAGGTATATCTCGATTTAAAAAGAGGCTGTGACCTCCGAGTTTTGTTTTGGTCTAAATTGGTCTTTCTTCTCAGAGGCGTCAGTCAGGAAACACCGAACTCATCTAGCTTTAGAACATAATTTAATTTGACGTGTAAAAGTGTTTATTATTATTTTTTATTTTTTTTACCAATTTACACAAATAAATATCTTCTAACATCATTCAATTCAAGATCTTGCAAGATGACTATTCTTGATAAAACTAACGATGGTATAAAATATTAGGTACTTTATAAGCTTACCTACATACTTACTGTAGGTAATTGTATAATAGGTAATATGAGTTTGTTTGTGTGTAGGTACTAATAAAAAATACAGTACTTACCTACTTAGACCTATAAATATATTTGTAATCTCGTTCTCGAAAACGGCTCTAACGATTTCGATAAAACGTACAACAAATGGGTTTACTGTGGCGAAAAACCGATCTAGCTATATTAGAAAGGTTTAGGTGGTGAAATTAAGGTAAACAATCTTGATGTGACTTTTTACACAAACACATACTAAACAAATAAACTACTGCTTAAAATATTGGTTCAATTGATTTAGTAATCATTATTGTTGTACTTATTTACATTGTTTTTTAGTTGCATTTTATTTTTAAACTGAGGTTTTAATTTATAAAAAGATAAAAGACACATCAAGATTGTTTACCTTTTTTTCACCACCTAAACCTTTCTAGTATAGGTCTCTTAATTATATGGGAAAATTCAAAAAATAAAATTAAAAAATCGTTTTCTCTATTTTCACCCGCCGAGCAGAGATAAGAGGTATTTTGTATTGTATTGTATTGTATGTTTTTCAAGAATTTTAAGACCGTACTGTATATATGTAAGTATGTTTTCAAACACTTCTATAAATAGTTAGAATTCATAGAATAAGTGGCAAGCACTAATTAGGGTCAAAGTTGAACATAAAACTTGCACTCAAACGGTCGCGTGCTTCGCTGAGTTAACGTTCGTGTTGTTATCTCCACAATCAGACGCATCGTCTTGCTGTTTGTTTTCCATCCGTTTCTGCATGGTTCGAGAGCTTTCCATAAAAAAAAAACCTAGTTTTACACAATTCATCTGCATACCTACGAATCACAGACTGATAAATTGGTACGCTCCTAAGTTTATTCCGTGCATTTTTCTGAAAGGTTTATCTCTATTTACTTTTAAAGAAATCCTAACAATAAGATTACTTCACGTCTCTACGCAAATGCATCGATAATACTGTACTATTCTAGAGCCGAAACTGTCTGAAGTGAAGAACAGATCGACGTCCCAAATATAAAAATAGAAACTCGGCAGTACTCCGCGCGCTTTTACACCGGCTTTCCACGTCTAACCTAAAAGACAAATTATAATAACCATTCATTACATGTGCATCATTCCCAGTTAGCAGAAATGTCTCAAGTCGAGGGCTTCTTCAAAAAGTTCCACGAAACTATAAACGGCTCTCTGGATGACGTGACGAGGAACAATTTCGCCAATTTAGAGTCGAACACGAAGCGAGTCTCCTACTTGTGCAGTCTACCGATCGTCAGAAATTACAATTTAATCGACGATTTACAGAAATGCCAGACAGGCGGCGAGTTTCCAGTGAAAAAAGACTTGGAAAGAGCGCGCCACTTGAAAGATGAAGGGAATAAAGCGGTGCAGAAAGGTGACTGGGCCAAAGCGATGCAGCTATACAGCCAGAGCATGGTGCACATGCCGGAGAAGGAAAGTAAGTCCGTCAGTAACTACTACGAGTAGTAACTGCGCATGTTCACGTAAAAGGTCATGTGATATGTAAACAAACAAAGCATTTTGTAAGTCAAAACCAGTTTTTTTGAGGAAAATGTTTCAATTAATGCTCTGAATTAAACTATTTTTGTTTACCATTATAGACATTCCGAGAGGTGATGTTAGATTTAACCGCAATATATATTTTATTAACGTATTATTGTGTAAAATGGTTTTCCTGTTAGTACTTATATTAAAGGCTTTTAATACTTAATACTTACATATAATATTCTGCGAAGTTATTATCTGTGATGTGACTTAGGGAAATAACTTTTCAGCTAAAGCTCTGAAAACAATTTTGCAAAGGTTTTCCTCATCAGTTCCCGTTAATTGAAAAGAAAAAACATAAATTTTATTTATTGCTAGGTATATATAATTTACGTGTCGCTTATTATGTTTTTTGTTCAATCTCGGTGATATATTTCTTAGTAAAAACGACACAGAGAAGATAAATAGGTACAGGTGGGCACACGTTAAATTTGAATTTGAAACGAAATGAGTAACATCTGTTGGCACAATGAATAGGGTATTTCCTGCCTATTTAGAACTAGATTTTATGAAGACTAACAATCATCAACACTTAAATATATCTTTTTTTTTCAGCTGAAGAGCTATCAATCGTTTTGGCGAACCGATCTGCAGCGCTGAATCACCTGGAGCAGTATGAGGACACTCTGTCTGATATCAAACGCTGCCTAGCCCTCGGATACCCGCGCCACCTTAGGTACAAGGTCTACGAGAGACGAGCTAGGTGTCTTCTAGTTCTGAAGAGGAATAAAGAAGCTATCAGCGCTTTTCAGTAAGATATTATTCACTTTTTAACTTATTGCCATTCTAATAGATGAATTTACTGACCCCTGAATTTACACAGTGATATAAATTCGAAGGAAGTTATATAAATTTTTCACTTTCAATTTTCAGAGACACCATCAGCTCGCTCGATGAAGCCACAAAGTTTGACAAAGAGAAAAGGCACAAGATGCGCACAGACTCTAAACTCATGCTCGAAATATTGAACAAAGGTCTCGTCCTGGCTGGCAATCCAAAAGACCCAGAACCTTTGAAAAGAACTCCACCTAAGCCAAAACTTCCTGGGAAGAACAACCCTCAATATCCCGCAGCTTCAGAAGCAATCCAGATCGATTATAATGAGGTTAAAGGGAGGTTTGCAACTGCTACGAAAGATATAGAACCGGGAGAGGTTCTCTTAGTAGAAAAGCCACATAGTGGGGTTTTATTGGCGGAATATTCAAGCACACACTGCCAGAACTGTTTCATAAAGTATGTTCTATTCATATAGTAATTTGAATAAGCTCTAGGTTTATACAAACAGACTCTATAATTATAATATATCTTGTGGTTTCCAGGTGTCCAATTCCTCTGCCCTGTCCAAAATGTCCAAACGTCGTATTCTGCAGCGATAAATGCTTGGAAGCAGCACAGAAATCTTTTCACGCCTACGAGTGCCACATCCTCCCACTCATATGGAAGTCAGGGTGCTCCATCACCTGTCATATAGCTCTGAGGATGATTACACAACGAAAAAAGGAGTACTTCACCAGTGTTAGTCAAGAACTGGACACCAAACCAACTGGACCTTACAAAACTGATGACTACAGAAATATCTATCATTTGGTAGCTCATGAAGATAAAAGGTCTAAGCTAGATTTCTTACACAGAACTCAAATGACAGCCTTCTTTGTAAAATTACTGGAAATAACTGGTTATTTCGAAGGGAAACCGAGAAGTAAGCCCGTGGAAGTAGACGAGCTGAAGACAATGGCTGTAGATGAGAAGTATAAGGAAGATGTGGCTCTAATTGGTGGTCTTATATTAAAGAATCTACAAATCCTAAAATTCAACGCTCATGAAGTTTTTGAGCTTCAATGTCCTAAACCAAAAGTAGATAAGAATGTTATCAAACATGAAGGGAAGTCAGTGTTTTTGGCGGGAGCCGTGTTCCCGACTCTTGCGCTGTTCAATCATTCTTGTGATCCTGGTGTTGTGAGGTGAGATAATATGTTTTTTTTTTTTTGTTTTATGACAGTTTAGCCATTTAAATTGTTTCCTAGATAACTACGAAAAAAAAAATTAATAAGTGGGGCTTGTTTTTTGATTGCCATTTTTAATATGGTCACAAGGGTTACAATGGTCGTTGTATTTTTAACATTCTTGTTTAAATTTACAATAGCATAGGTACAAATTGTAACCGACTTCCAGGAAGCATTTAGTCCCTAATAGTCTTTGTCTGTTATGTGCTCCAATTTTCGTTTTCTTTGACGGTTGCGGATTTTTTTGTATTTTAATAAAGACCTATTCATATGCGCAGCACACACTATAGGTAGAGGTATACCGTTGCTATAGGTGGGAGGGGTGGTAGAGGGGTATAGGTATAGGTATCCGTATCTAGTAGATACGGGTAATAGCCTTGTTGTAGATACTATCTACAGCTGAGTACAGCTATGGTGGCCGCCAATTAAATTTGAAATAAAGTTCATTGCTCTTTCCTTATTTTCTCTGCGTACGTACCCCGACAATACATTATGAATCGTTTTTTATTACTAGAAAAAGTCAAGGATCACGATAAAGGTCGTTTCGGGACAAGATCATGTCATTATTACTGTTTTCGGAATTACATATTTGAATAAATGTATGCGGGACAATGATCTTTAATTCAGATTTATTTGACGTTAGGCATACAAGGTGTCCTACTTAACTTCACAAAATTCTATGTTGCAGATATTTCTGCGGCAATAACATCGTCGTACGCGCAGTGAAGAACATCAAGAAAGGCGAGGAAGTGTCCGAAAACTACGGCCCTATCTTCACGACTGTTCCCAAAGAGAAGAGACAGGCAGAATTGAAGGAACAGTACTGGTTCGACTGCCAGTGCACGCCGTGTGAGCATAAGTGGCCCATGTATGAAGAAATGACAGAAAATTATATGAGATTCAAGTAAGTACCTAGATTTTAAAATAATTCCAAGCGTTCTGCAGACACCACCACCACTGCTCTCAAAACAGTGCAGGAAAACATCATGAGGAAACCGGCATGTCTTAGAACCAAAAATTCGAAGACATGTGACATCTACATCTACCAACCCGCACTGGGCCCGCGGCCTGGGACCTGGGAGGCCTGTGGGCAATGGGAACATTTTAGGCATAGAACATAATCAATATTCTGCAGAGAAGTAGATACCCTACTCTTGAAATCGAATTAATTTACTTATCTTACTTGACAGATCTGTAATAACTTCACAAGTTGTGACAGGTAGCGCCATCTAAACTCGGAAAAACTCATCAGACTTCTTTCAACTGCCGCGTGGAAATCCGATTGCAAATTAATTCATAATTCAAAGTGAATGTTTTTTTAAATTGCAAAGTTGCTCAAATTGTAGATTGCTGGTTAATCTAGAACTTGCGAGAGCACGGCGAATTGTTTGGAATATGGATAATACACAATCCTTCTAACTTCATTCTCAGATGCGACTCAGACAATCCCTGCCCTAATGTGGTGGCAGTTCCATACGACAGCCAGGAGTTCATGGTGCAATGCGGTCTCTGCCAGCAGTACACGAACATACTGAGGGGATTGAAGGCTTTGCAAGTAAGTTAACATTTTACAATACCGCCCTCTATACAGGCAGCATCAGTACCTACAGCACAGATTAATACAGGTGGGACACTCCGCAAAATCATTTAAATAAAAAGCGACTCTTGCTACGACACAATAAAGTGCAATTCAGGTGGCACTACGCTTATTACCTACAGTTATATTCAACTACAAGTTGCCTCTCTTTCTATCTCGTAACTCTTTACCTTCTGACCTACTGAATTGGCCCCGTGAGAGGGGCCCGCCGCGTACTTGAAGCTTCATACCTAAACTGCGGAGTGTCCCATCTTTGTTAATCTGTGCCTACCGCAAACAACGACGTTCGTGATACATCCTCATTTGTCTATGGTGTTCATCTCTTATTATAATAGAGTGAGAGCATTGTGTTGGTAGATGTTCCTTTTCAGGAACGTTTTCAAAACCTAGCCCTCCAACTGAGAAGAATATTGTTTGTAGGCATGAATATTTGTTTAGCCAAGATCCTGCTAGTCAGCTACTGAGCTGACTACCAGGGTTACAAGACCTTGACCCTGCTGCTGAGAGGTAGCTATACATCTAGCAACTCGAAGATAAGTACTCAAAGTACTGACAGAAACCAATAACATTTCAATGAACAAGGAAAATAATGAAGATACTTTTCAACGTTTCTAATGAATCCAACAGAAATATTTTCATATTGACAATATTCATAACGGGACTAACCAAATTAGGACCTGAAAAACAGGTATTTCTGTAGATATCCGCATATGAAGACACGTAAATAAATTAGAGTATGCATGAAAATGATACAATAAACATAAGTGATATAACTTCATGTAATAATATAGCATATTTTATAAGTATCAGTGCTAATATTAAGTGAGAATTGTTTGAGTAAACTGACTGAGAACTTTATGAAAATTCCGTGACGATGTCATCATACAGGGTGTAAGGGACAGCCCTCCGCAAACTGATAGGGTGAATTCAGTATGTCTAACTAAGATGACCGGTACATGAAATTTTTTCAGGAACGTTAAGGGAATCCAATAAACCTGATTTGTTTGTGTTTTTGTGCACAAATCGGAACGTCTATTACTGGTTGGGAGGGGTAGGTAATAGGTATGCGGTGAGTTCGATGAACTCTGTAGCTAGACAGAAAGTGAACAGCTGATTACTCGCGTCGTTGGTTAGAGTATTTCAACATCCATTGCTGGTTTTTTTTTGCTGTTTTTTTTTTTGCAGTTTTTTTTTACATAAATGGAATGCTGCGAACACACAATGCAATTTTACACTGAAATAATGAAAATGTAACTGAAAACAAAATTGAAAAAATGAAAGTTTTCCTGAGAAAATTTCCGGTAGAATATGATTCAAAATGACGAGCTGAATGCACCCTGTCAGTTTGCGGAGGGCTGTCCCTTACACCCTGTATATAGTCGACGTGAATATTTGTAATGTTTATTGATAAAAGGGAACTGTAATGATTTTTTCGCATTATTGACTCCTAACGTCGCTATTCTAACTAACTGACGTATCTGACATTTTGAAGTAAGCCGACCTAACTATAGTACTCGTAGGTAATTTGATACATTTTCCAAGTCGAATTGATCTTGTCTAATCGGCGTATCTGTACCTATACCTTACCGTTCCCATGATAATGCAAAAAACTTCTACAGAAATCTACAGTTTACAAAAAAAAAAATAGCTTGCCCTGTAAAATATGCTTCGAATCAGTTACGTCACTTAGATTAACATCGTTATGTCATTGAAATAAGGTTTAAATTGCAATGATTGACGTAAAATCATGAAATGCAAAAATTGCGCCTGTTGATATAAATTGACTCAACTACAGACAGAACCTGAAAAAGAAAGCTGCAAGGAAGTACAGAGAAAAACTTTAGTAATATTATGTACAAAGTTTATTAAGATAATTCGCAACCTACATCATCATCATCTTGCCTAGCCTTTTTCCCAAATATATTGGGGTCAGCTTCCAGTCTAACCAGATGCAGCTGAATACCAGTATTTTACAAGGAGCGGCTGCCTATCTAACCTCCACAACCCAGTTACTGGGTAATACGATACTCCTTAGTAAGACTGGTTGACTTTCGGGCTTCTGACAACTCGTAACGACTGTCAAAGATCCACGAATGACATCCGGGACCTACGGCATATTAGCGTTATTTCCGCAATCTACATATAGGTACATAATTGTTGAACTTTATCAGACATTCAAATTCATTCATCTATGCTTCAATAAAATTATCAACTTAATTTTATAAATTAGGTGCTCTAAACATAAAAGAGTTCACATCTCCTAAAATGAAGAAGGCACAACATTACGTGACAAATTCTTAAAATAATACCTACATGATAACACAAACATGATACAACAAACTAAAATTAAATAAAAGATAACATAATGTGACTACATTCATAGCGGGCCCCATCTGTGCTCATAGGTACAGCCAACAAAACAGATGAGAAATCTCTTAGGCTGAGGCTACATTAGGCCGCGACGAGGCCTTAAGAGAGAGAGACACGAGCGATTAAGAGGAAAGGCGGGTGGCCAGTTAGGTATTTTAAGAAGGTATTGCTGTCGCTCTGCGAGCGCTCCGCCCTCGAATTCGTGCGAGTAGGACAACTGCAGATCCGACTAAATAGCCTATGTAAAAAGTCACATTTCGAGGTTTGGCTCTCGCCTATTTCCTCCTCCAATATTGGACCAATTTAAAAGATATTTCATAAACTGAATAAGAAGGATATATACTATGCCCCTATGTTTTTCTTTTTTCGTTAATAGTTGTCAAATTGGTACACTAGGCGTCTGTTGACACCGGTCTGAATAGGCAATTTTGAGCATTTTTGGAGGGTTCTAGTTCCTATAAAAATAATATATCATCAAAAAGGAAAACATAGGGGCATACAATTAACTGATATTTATATTTCTGTAAAAAATCATTGCTTTATGGTCATCAACCAGAAAGAAAACAGGCGAGAGCGTTTGTATCTTTTTGTATGGAGAAAAGAGCACCCACGTTTCCTCTTAAAACAAATAAATGAATGCTCACGTATATTGCTACACCTTACATCAAATATTACTAGCGATCTTTGATTTCTTTATGCGATAGGAACAACATTCTGTAATCACGGCATCGGCTACATATCAGCGAAATAGCCGAATATGCGCCGGATTTTCGCTTATAATGTAGCCATACCATGTTTATCTCGTTTCGCTCGTCCAGTCGCATCGCAAACCGCTGCCTACTGTAGCCTCAGCTTTTGGGCAGGAATACACATGCCTGCAGCCAGTACAAAACTATACACGTAGCTGGGATGCCATTGTGACACTCACCAATCATAAATTGTTATGGCAAACGGCATGCAAGCTACTTGCATAGTTTTGTGCAAGGTATGGCGAAAATACACATGCTTGTCACTGGTACAGTAACTGGCATGCCGTATGCCGATGTGGCGGCATCTACATTTTTGTGCATGTGGTGTTAACCTTTAATTAATTTTTGCACGTGCAAATGTTACCGTAGTCATTAAGTTCAGAAATGTATGTAGTTGTAAAAAATTGTTGGTTGACCTAAAATAAATAAATAAAATAAATACATCGCCACATACGAACTACGCATCACAATGACAAAACGTCACGCAACCTGCATCGCGCAATTAGAGTTTACCACGCGATTAGCATATATACAACGTCCCGACATCAACCATCGGGCAGTTGCCCACCAGACATAACACCCGTCCGATCGGAGGATCCTCCCTTTTTTATGGAGGATGAGTGAACTTTACACCTTGCTCCTCATGTCTCTATACTGGTGACCCCGACGTGATGTCATTGTGATGCGTAGTTCGTATGTGGCGATGTAGATGCCGCCACACCATAAAAACTTCCAATTTGTATTTTCGCCTCTACAGGAATGTCTATTTTCGCCTTATACACGGACAAAGAGCGGCCACTAGTAGTAGAAACAAATAAGATTGGTATAGTAAAAATAAGCGTGTCACCGCTTACCCGAACCACAGATAATATAAATATAACCGAACTATGACGTATAAAAACTGACGGCTTTGAAGGTGGTTCGTGAGAGAAGTTGTGCGCTCAGCGCAGTTCCGTCGCAATTAATTTTATTGTTACTACCGTCTCTGCTCCTAGCCTATCGTGTGCAATAGACAAACTTTTAATAATGCACGAGCAATATTAAAAGTTTGACTATTATAGTTTTATGTTTAAAAAGAGAAAGCTAGGTTAATTTACTAAAGCAATGCAATAGCATCCTGGCTGTTATTGCGGACACGTGTAATTATCCGATTAAATTCATCCATTGCCATTGCGATTCGCGCTGCCGGAAATATTTCCCTAAATATTGCTGTGGCAACGTCAAGAGAAATTATTTTTTACATTGCCGCATCACAGGTCTTTCCAACAACGGAAAACGTAGAAATTCGATAGCAAGTGAACGAGAGAGCAATACCTACATAAACAATCATTCGCGCTCGCGTTGTCGGCCCTTTGATGTCCGCCAAAAAACCGGCGCATTGCTTTAGTACCTAAATTAACCTAGAGTTTTCTCTCTGAACATAGTTCAATACATATAGATACCATAAACAGTGCTATAACAGAATAAAGAATCGTTTCTATACTGTTCGTCTACGTAATCGTCAGTCTCAGGATCCCATATGCATCTCTGGCCGCACTTTACACCCGCGCCTTTCATTTCTATTATTGTTGATTGTACCACGACCTTGTACCTGAAATAAATAATACATTTTAAATATAACATCATGTCACAGTAATCCCCAAAGGGTTAGGCAGAGGTATTCCTATAGTACACCCACATTTCGACCGTTATGTTAAGCAGGATCCGTACAACAACGGTTAAGAGTTAAGTTTTTCGAAGGTTACCCCTTCGAAAAACTTAACTCTTAAGGATGATGCGACAGGGTAGCCCGCGAAATTCAAAATTTCTTACGTTTTTTGCAATTTGTAGGTCAGTGTGAGCTTGTATGTTGATTAAAATATGATTCGCGGGCGTAGCTAATATGGCTTTACAGAATTATAATCATTAGAATCAGCAATACAACTCCATAAGTTAGCATTTATCTCAAATCTAGCGATTTCATGAAATCATGAGGTTTGAGGTAAATGCTAACTTATGGAGTTGTATTGTTGATTCTAATGATTATAATTCTGTAAAGCCTGGCCTAATTCTGTAAATGCTACGCCCGCGAATCATATTTTAATCAACATACAAGCTCACACTGACCTACAAATTGCAAAAAACGTAAGAAATTTTGAATTTCGCGGGCTACCCTGGCGCATCAACCTTAACCGTGGTTGTACTCTTAGCCGTTTATGAGGTTATCTTTATTATGTGTAACTCCTTGAATGGGTTTTAAGCTTGAAACCCAGTAAAAGTTATCCTTTTAATATGGATAACCCATTGAATGGGTTCTATACTTGAAACCCAGTGAAAGGGTTACCCCTTCTTCATAAAGATAACCTATATAATATAAGGGTTTTGATCCGGTTATCATATTAGCTATTTGCAACGTATGCCCAACAACACCATCGAAGTTCATATTACGTTTCTCCGAGTCGGAATGTTACGCTGTTGTCGTTTTTAAGAGAATTGAAGTGTACCCTTTTGAACGTCTTAAATTAAGCCGTTCAAAAGGGTTACCCACATCGTATGGGTTTTTGTTTAACTGCTTAGAAAAACCCTCAAAAATATTAAAAAATTAGTTCAAAGTCACATTAATTAAATTAGTTATCGAGACTCCGCAGACGTGATACCCCATTCACGTCTGTGGGCAACTATTGTTTTATCATGTTTAGATACCGTCACTTCTGCGGCGTTAGCCGATGTTCGCACGGACGTAAAAATATCGCGGCGATTTTTTTTCGCGCACCGAATTTTCAAGGCTCTGCTTAGATTTGAAAATCCAACAGTGTTTTTTTCAACGCGCTGGGATGCACTCTGTTGTTGTTAGGTTGGATTCTCGAAGCTCGGCTCAACACCGAGAGTTGAAAATCCAGTGCGCGATAAAATCCCGCCGCGATATTTTTACGTCCGTGCGAACTTCTGGTAACGGAGTTGATTTGACCATGTATAAAATAAGTACCTCTTCATATCGAGTTCTTGTACTCTCTGCCGGATTCCGTTGGCGATGAGTTTGGCCCAGCGCGGCGCCTGATCAGACCGGTACTGACGCCCCATCAGCTGCTCTTGCATCGTAGACAGGATGATGTCCCTTACGTTGGCTGCTTGGAATCTGAAACATGAAGAACCGGGCTAAAACTCTTCATACATTGAAGTATTATTTTGTGAAGACATGGATTTTATGTCAGATGAGGTAAAGCACAGGACTCGCACTGTCTGAACATACCTTTATGTAGATAGGTACTTAAAAACAGGTCAAGTTCGTGTCGAACCACGCACAATTAAGGGTTCCGTAGTTGAAAAGAATTTATCCCAAAAACAAACTGCATACTTATTTATGAAAAAAATATTTTTTTTAAGTGATAAAATTACCAATTAACGATTTCGGACTTTTTCCTTTACTTGTGTTGTGACTTGTGAGACCTTTCTCCTTGCCAAATTTCATGATTCTAGGTCAACGGGAAGTACCCTAGGTTTTGATTTACTTGCGAGTATCAAAATGTCGCATAAATACATACATACAGGTCAAATACATTACCCTCCTTTTGGGCTTCGCCGCAGTCGGGTAATAAGCCTTATTTTTTTATTACGTTGACGGAGAAGCTTGATTTTTTTAAAGTTCCAAGGGACCATAGACCTACGTATTTGATATTAATTTCAGTTTGATACCTCCACGCGTTCCTGAGAAAAAGGGCCTTGACAGACTGATAGACAGACAGACAGACGGACAATGAAGTGATCCTATAAGGGTTTTAAATATGAATGTACTTAATATTTGTTTTTATTTGTTATTTGTTTTGTTTCTTTATTTTTTTATTTTAATTATTTCATTTATTTTTATTACTACTATTTTATTTTTTTTCAACACAATGTATTTTGTTATGAAATAAATGACTTATGACTTATGACTTTCCGTTTTTTTCTATTGAGGTACGGAACCCTAAAAATGAATACTTAGTAAAAAGCTAGATGAGAAATATTAATTTTATATCAGCAAAATAGAGATCTCTAATTTTGTGTATAATCTAACCAGACTCTTAACTTTCAGCAGCCTTTAGGGTTTACAAATATATTCCTTGGTACTTATCCGTATCATCAGCCGCCTTTTCCCAACTATGTTGGGGTCGGCCTCCAGTCTAATCGGATGCAGCTGAATACCAGTATTTTATATGGAGCGACTGCCTATCTGACCTCCACCACCCAATTACTAGGTAATACGATACCCCTTGGTAAGACTGGTTGTCAGACTTTCGGGCTTCTGACGACCCGTAACAACTGTCAAAGATCCACGAATGACAGCCGGGACCAATGGCTTAACGTGCTTTCCGAGGCACGGAGGAGTCTCAGTATGTAAAGATGGTCACCCATCCACTGACCAACCCCGGCAAGCGTAGCTTAACCTCATGGATCGACCCGTGCGGCTGTTATTACTTAGCCACGAGCTCCTCCTCCACCTCCACAACCCAATTACTAGGTAATACGATACCCCTTGGTAAGACTGGTTGTCAGACTTTCGGGCTTCTGACGACCCGTAACAACTGTCAAAGATCCACGAATGACAGTCAGGATCAACGGCTTAGCATGCTTTCCAAAGCACGGAGACGTCTTGGTATGTAAAGATCAAGCGTAGCTTAACCTGATCGATCGACCCCTGCGGTAATTATTACTTATCCACAAGCCCTTTACCCGTAAAAGTCCTCAAAACATCAAAAGGTTCATACTTTTCTCCAAGACCAGGTCGCACTTCATATTTAGGAGGTGCAAGAGCTTTCTCTTCCACTGGACTAACCTCTTCTGGTATTTCTAAGACAGGTTCTTCAATAACTGTCGCTTCTTCTTCGACCTCTGAAATCGACAATACATTTAATTAGACTTTAATTACATTACATCATCATCATAGCATCTTGGCCCAACCTGTAGCGCAGAGATGAAATTAAAACAAACGAGAAAATAAAGGTCACGCCACTCGAGTTTTTTTGGGTCAGAACAATAGACAAATGATGAACAAAAAAAAAAGGTGTCAGTCAACAACTTTTTACCAACTGACATAGAATAGAAGCTTCATGAATGAGTCGTTTGTTTTTTTTTTGGTTATTATTTTATTAATTAGTTTGTTTGATTTTTTTTTTCAATTTTTTAATGATTTTATCTTATTATAATTTTTATGACTTCTGACCACTAGCCCCACTCTGTGTCTTTAATTAATGTCGCTATAGCAGTGGCAAATTGTATAATTTAAAAAAAAATAAGTAGCAGTTTACCATCTCCTTCATCTGCCATGATGTATTAGGAACTTGTTTGCATACAAAGTAAATTATCTGAAAATAAACAAACATTCATCATTTATTTCATTTCTTTAATCGTCTTTAATAAGGATTTAAAAACAGTCTGATTGGTATTTATTTATTTATTTAGGATCTCCAACAAAAGATACAGTCAGTCAGTCAAAAGACACAAAACAGTCATGATATCATGACACAAATATAGGGAAACAACAGGTGGTGGTGTACTCCTTCACTTATAAATTAAAATAACGATATTCTCTCAAAATTACTTTTCGTCTTTTGTCTGCACATGTCCCATTCAACTATTACATCACAAATATCTGAACTTCAGCCATATTTGTGGCTTTAGTAGCCTTTAGTGAAAGAGCACAAATATCTCATCCAAAAACAGTTGTTTAATTTTAAACAATTCTTTTCTCAGGACACAGAAATGATGTACCGCCTTGGCCGTGCAGCAATGGAAGGAGGCCAGTACGGAGAAGCAATGAAGAAGTTTGTTGCAGTACTGAAGCTGTATGATGAAACACTGTCCCCTCCGTACAGGTCCTATTATGATTGCGTTCAAGACCTTAGGCGTTGTATGTTAGCTATGGGAAACTATAGTATTGTATAGAAGCATAGAGTTTACATAATAAGTTGTTATGTTTAGGCCCACTTGTGCGTTCATGGGTTATCTTAGATAACACGGAGATAACAGCTAATTCGGGGTTTATCAAATAATTCATCTTGCACCACCAAGAGTTGGAGGTAAACTATTTAACCCATCAATGTGGGAGAGTTATGTCGCTAAACTCTGGGTTAGTGCAGGGTTAGTGTAAGTAATGTCAAAATAAATTGATATTATGAGGTACCTGATAACTTTTGTATTTTAAATTGTTTGATGTAAGTAAAAATTCGGTACTTTAGTACCAAATATAAGAGTTAATTTAATCATGAACTCATCTAGAAATAAATACAAATTATAAAAAACTTAAACATATTTTTCCATCTGAAGTTTTCATCAATCAATAAACAACATTTTTGTATTTTACAAAAATTAAATGTCATGTTTTAGGTAATATTCAAAAACAAGAAAGTATTACTTAATATAATGTAGCGTAAAAGAGATGCTATACAATTTCCATTCATTCATTTTTGATCAAATTACAATCAGAACAAAGAAATTGCAATTTTTTTATGTATTGATGATTGGACAGTAATGCCAGATTAACTAACTCCGTTACTTTTTAGTGGTGCAATGCATATTAAGAGTAAAATATTAATTACTTAACTGCGAGTTAAGAAACTCTACATTTATTCATGTAACCTGACTAAATGTGCAAGTGGGCCTTGCTAAAATATGTTCAATGTTTAGTTTTTTTTGCCAGAAATTTGGGACTACTTACCTACTTTATTTATTGTAATAAATAAAGTAGGTAAGTAGTCCCAAACATTTGTTTGTAAATGTGTTTTCCGCTTATTGTTCAGTTAAGAATTTGATCTTTTATTGAAGTTATTTTATACAAATGTTAGAATATTAGATGTTTTACTGACCAAAGTTTCTGTGCTACTAAATTAGAATAATTTGTTATTAACATTCAAATAAAGGTACCATAAACTTTGTTTTTATTAATTTCTGTTTATTATTTATTACATTACTATGCACAACAGTCAGCAGCCACAGTAGAGTGAAGTCATAGGCCTATCCAACTTTCGTACCCAGTAAGAACGTAGAAAGAGTTCAACCTAAAAAGCTTAAATTTTGCACAGAGGTTTCCTTTATAATGTAGACAAAGAATAAGGAAGGATTTTCGTGTAGTACGTTCCCGTGGGATATTTACCGATATCAACGCGGGCAAAGCCGCGGGCATCGGCGGGCAGACGCGGGCAAAAGCTAGTAGGTAATAAATACGTATAGTATTACCTATTATCCTAGTTATAATGCAACTCTACGTCAAACCGCATATTTTTCGTTAGCCGCATTGAAATTGAAAGCACCCTATCAATCCAGCTGTCCCACAGCGATCAACATGGTAAATCTGGATTCTAATCTAACCTCAAAAGAACTGATTTTTTGGGTTTATCAGTAACTATATACTGTGTTTTGTGTTGTATATTTGTTGTAACTCACATTTAATTGGAGGAAAGTCCAGAACAATTATCGCCCAGCGTTTGTTCAACAACTTTTTTTAAAATTGATAGAAATAAAAAAATATATTCGTTTACTTTCCGTTACTATGACAACAATAACATGTCATTCATGGAAAATAAAATTGGAAATCATGAATCGAATGACAGACAATGTCACTCACGGTTTTAGGATTCCGTAATAACACAAGGAACCCTTATAGTTTCGACAAGTCCGTCTGTCTGTCTGTCCACGGTTTAACTCAGAGACCCTTGATAATAAAAAGCTGTAAGGTATGGTAACTTAGGAATCATGCCTACAAAGTTTTAAAATAAAATATTGAAAAAAGGACATTATCTTCAAAAACAAAACCCGCTTTACCTGTAGGGGAGGTATCTCAATTCAATTCAATTCTCAATTCTTTATTGCGTTCCATAATGTTATAATAACAGTTGGTAAGCTTAAAAATAATGTCACAATTATGGACCCTGTCGGGCACAGCATAGTAGGAGAGAGGAGGAAGAGCGCTTATTATTTATTTACTTATAAATGTATTTTGATTTAATGAAATACTATTTTTCCTTTTATTATTTAATTTATTTAAGCAGTTATTTCAATAAATATATATAATATTATTTCCTTAATTACTAAATATAGTTGGTTACTGCAGGTACTCAGTCTATTGCACGATATAGGTATAGCGAGGATGTTTTGTTTTCATCATGTGGGGGGTCATTAAAAAGTCTTTCAAAAACCTACATACATTCAAATACAGACAAAACACTTTACCAAGCATGCAATAATTGAGGTACATTAAAATACAATGACAAATTATGGAGTGTCAAATTCAACTACTTACTGCTCGAAATACAGTAGCGTCAACAGGGGAAAGCGTGTTCGCACAGACGCTAGACGTAAAAATATCGCGCCGGGATTTTTTCGCGCACTGGCTTTTCAACTCTCGGTGTTGAGCCGAGCTTTGAGAATCCAACAGAGTGCATCACAGCTCGTCGAAAAATCCAGTGCGCGAAAAAAAATTGCCGCGGTATTTTTAGGTCCTTGCGAACATCGGCAAATGACACTTCGAGCGCGTTTCTTTATACCAAAATTTTATAAACCGACACTGTTGCCGCTAATGTTTAATGAAAGACATAGGTAGTGTATTGTTTTGTTTACAATATTTATTTACACAATCCAACAAATCCTTGATAGCAATTTTTTTAGACCAAGAAATACCGATAAACATGTCACTGAGACATTCCAAAAAATGCGATTTTTTATAGTAGTTTTATGTTTCATGCTCAAAAGGAGCTCCATTGCTTTTTCTTTATTTATTTAGAATGTAGAATCAAGATGTTTGGTTTCGAAATTCTTTAACATGAAGAGTAATAAACTAATAAGGTAAAACATAAATAATAATAATAATAACCCCCACCGCAGTATCTCTACGTTGACGTCGTGGTGGGGCTTGCGCGCTCCGAATTTTAGGTCTGTGCCGGTAGAGTTAACTTTGCCGGAACAGGTCTAGGATGAGGAGCCAGACCAAGAGAGATACAGAAATCCGCAGGGCAGCATGTGGCGAGCTATTGGGCAGTAGCGACCCCACGGACCCTATCTCCCTGGAGAAGTCTTGTTCCTCACCTCTAGCTTGCCTTTATTGGCCGACTGGAGTGAACACTGACGAGAAACAGAGCTCCCACCTCTTTCTTGCCTTTATTGGCCGGTTTGAGTGGAGATTCACAAGAGCAAACGTGCTCGGAGGAAGGAAGTATTCCAGTAAGTGTTTGTAGGGATCTTGACCATCTTCCGGGCTCCTGAATTGTTCTGAGAACCGTGGGATACCTCTCCACTCCTCACAAGCACCTCAGGACATGTTGCCCCCTTGCCGCTACGACTATGTGCTAGCGACCTTTTCGGGGGCCCATTATTGTGTGTGCAAGTCACCCCCTGCCATTTTATCCGTGTATTACAAAACATTGATCCGGCAGGGGCCATAGACCTTTCATGTTCTAGGCAACCAGTCCACTTTATCCACTCAAATCCATAGTCCAATCTCTTTATTTCCATATACTGCAATAGTCCTGCACCAACCAAGGGTTGTCCTTGGGTGCACTTGCATAGTGCGTACAGGGATAATCGTCGGTTGGTGCCTCATTTCATTGAAAGCGTCTAACGGGCCTCTGCGAGTTGGCTTTGGCCCCTCGTACGCCTTCTAAAGGTCCGGGACTCCAGGGTCCCGAGAATTGTCAAGACACATAAAAATAATAATAAAATTTATTCAAAAATAAAAATTGGTAAAATACAGTATAAATCTTAGAAATAACGTAGGTATTACAAAATTAAAAAATTGTGGGTATCTGAAATATTTGCCCGCGTAAATATCCCATCTACGGAACCCTTCACTACGCATGGTCCGAACTACTTAATCTGTGGTCCGGACACTGGCTGGTTCTTATTTTATAATCTGTCATCAAAAGAATAATGATTACGTGTGGTGTGTTCATTTTCTGATTCCGTTGTCAATCAAGAATCACCAAAACTACTTTTGTTAAATCAAATGTCGGAACCAGACGGAACACTAACAAACCCTGTACAATCCTTTAATGTCAAAGTGCGTTTCAGACTTTCAAAGTTATTTGTTTCAGCATGAAAATAGACAAAGAAAATTCTTCCTCTTTGAGACTGTATAAATCTATCCCTTACTAAATAACTTTAGTGACGATATGTATGAAAACCGTGGGCTTGAATCACGCGAAAAGCATTTTGTTTGGGAACTGCAACTTTGACATGTGTTTCAATTTTGGGGATCGAAAACAAGAAATAATAAGATTAAAATTGAACTAATTAGTGTTAATAATACAATGGCTACATACGATAATAAAATTTGGCTCCTCAAAAACATACGAGATGCATTTATTGCGACTGATGACACCCGTTTATGTGAGACCGTTATGGCAGGAGAGGATTTTTCGGAAGTGTTTCAAAATAAAGCTATTGAAGAGAAGAAGAGGATAAGGGAATTGAGGTTGACTCAGCCAGGACCTAGCAAAGGTAAAGATGGCATGGGCGACATATCTGAAGAGGAAGTGGGAAGAGAAATAGTTACACAGTTCGATCCTTACCCTGATATGGATGATAGTGATGATGACGACTCGCTGAGCGGCAGCTATGTGCGCTACGAGGAGTTTGGAGGACACAGGTATGGTTTTACACAACCTTTTAGTCATAAAAACTCTCTGTGGTTGTATTAATTGGGTCACACATTTACATTGCTTATCTGGTGGTAATAGAGAAACATTGAACAGATCAGCTTTTCGTCGCCATCCAGAATGTTCTCCAGACCGTACTGTTAGTCTAAACAGAACAGTTTGTTCTTCCTTTTGAACAACATTTATATCACTCACATTGACTCACTGCTCTACTGACCCAGTTACAGATTTTTAAGTCTCAATTATGTCATACTTTGTTATTTCATTTGTGACATCATTTAGGGATAACAGTAGTAAACAATAAATGCTATATTATTTATGTTCCAGATTTTTGTTAATTAAATTGACTGACCTAATTTTATAATTTTCTAGACAAAGATCCAACACAGCACAATGGTTAGACAAGAAGGAACAAGCACTGAAAAAGGCAGCTAAAATTAAAGTAATAAAATGGGAGGACTCATCGCCTCTCACCACAGACCAGCTGGTGGAAGTATTTTCCAAGTTTGAAGTTAAAAAGCCTGACAAATATAAGTCTCTCTTAGCTGAACAACTTCAGAACTGCCCGGACCTACCTCACCGTCAGTATTTGGAGTATGCAAAGTTTGATGGAACCGCACAACTAGGATTTCCTATCAAGTCATTCAAGATATTCATGACAATGCTTCCGGAAAAGCATCAGAATTACCCTCTAGTTGTGTGTGTCATTGCCAGTGCTAAGATCAAGGATTTAATTGGCTTCACATGCTATAAATACAGGTAAATATTCTTTTATTCAACACTATTAGGTATTTAAAGTCAGTAATTAAAGGGTTTACCTTTCTTTTTACTAAACTAAAAGAGTAATAATAATAAATGTAAATGTTGATGGATGGAGAGGAAGAGGAAGACCAAAGGAAAGATGGATGGATTGTGTGAAAAATTATATGAAAGTAAAACATGTGAATGATAGAGTGACGGCTGATAGGGGTGAATGGAAGAAACAAACGTGTTTCGTCAACCTCATGTAACATGGGACAAGGTCAGGAAGACAATGACTATCATTTAAATTAATTTGCCTAAATTATTTTCTAAATGGATCCAATCAATCTGCCTAGCCTTTTCCCAACTATGTTGGGGTTGGCTTCCAGTATAACCGGATGCAGCTGAATACCAGTATTTTACATGGAGCGACTGCCTATCTGACCTCCTCAACCCAGTTACTGGGTAATACAATACCCCTTGGTAAGACTGGTTGTCAGACTTTCGGGCTTCTGACGACCCGTAACAACTGTCAAAGATCCACAAATAACAGCCGGTACCAACGGCTTAACGTGCTTTCCGAGGCACAGAGGAATCTCGGTATGTAAAGATGGTCACCCATCCACTGACCAACCCCGGCAAGCGTAGCTTAACCTGACGGATCGACCCGTGCGGCTGTTATTACTTAGCCACAAGCTCCAAATGGATCCAATAAACTAATAAATATTTCTTCTTCAGCATCGAACACCCAGACATATCACTTGGATCTGTGCATGATTACGGACTTTGTATAGCAGAGGATGATGGAGAAGTTGACTGGGCATTCCCCTGCCTTGATGCCAATGAGCCTTGCTCAAAATTCGGCTTCACATGTCTCGGACTTGTGGAACTAAAGAATAAAAATGCAATGACCTTACCTCCTTCGTCTATACCTGAAGATGGCATGAGTGGAGCCTTCCATGTATTCTCAAAGGTCACAGACTCTGGTCAGAGTCATCAGAACCCATCCAGACACAATACAGGAGGAAGTTCAACATCTGAAGCTGTTTTAATAGCATTGAAAGCTTTGAATGAAGGTAATGTACTACTTTAGGTTTCCTTGATCAATGGTTAGTTTTATAAATCATTACCTACCAATGAACTATCGAGGAAATCTGAATCTGATCATTTTTTTTTATTTTATGTGGTTGGATGCTATAGCAGCCGAGGGCTGCAAGCAAGAATAGCCCTTATGGTGTATAGATGTATGTTTCCTCGATAGTACTTAAACAAAACTTTTACAAAAGTAGAAAATTTTAAACTCAAAATGTGAAATATCCCTAATATTTCACATTTTGAGTTTAAAATTTTCCCATGGCCATAGTTATTTCTTATTTTATTCTATAGTACTGAACTAAGTTCTGTACTGGCAAATAATGATTCCATCCCTTCCCTTTCCATTTTGAACTGAATGTTTTATGGTAGGTATGTGGTTAATCATTATGAATCGACTAGCAGCGCCACGCGGTTTCACCCGCGTAAGTCTCGGATCCCTAGGAATTTCGGGATAAAAAGTATCCTATGTGTTAATCCAGGTTATAAACTGTCTGTGCCAAATTTCATCAAAATCAGTTCAGTAGTTCTTGCGTGAAAGAGTAACTTAATTAATTTGAATTCCCTGTCTTTCTTTTTAGGTACTGGAGACACAGACCTAGGCAAGATGCAGTCCCACATAATGGCCACAGAAGCACCTCAGTACAAAGCCTACAAAGTGCAACTACTTCGCAAAGTGAGAACTAACACGTCGGTACAACTCGGCATCTCGCTCGACAGGATAGAAGTGGAGCCTCTAGTCACGCCTAAACACGCTTTTTGGGTAAGATATAGATAGTATCTGATTACTAGCTGCTCGCGGATTCGCCCGCACGGAGGGCGGGAATTAACACGGGAACGAACTACCAGAATAATAAAGTATCCTATGTAAACCCAGGTCATGGTTCACTCGTGTGAAGAATTTCATCCCAATCCGCACCCTAATTGCGTAACACACTATCAATCGAAATCTGAATCATTTTGAAGCAAATTGCTAATCCATTGTTTCATATGTTCGAAAAATTTGTCTGCTCAACAAGCTGGTAAAGGTGTCGACTTCGCAGGCCACCATCGAGCGTCAGCCTTTTAAAAAAAGATAGCTAGGATAGCTTTGGACGATATCCAAATAACCTGCTAAAAAAAACTGCTTCATTTTGTTTCCAACGGTATTGCCGAAAACTTCTCGAAAAAGTTTTATCCTGTTCAATAAAGTTAATACCTAGTCTACATTCCGTTTTGCTGGTGAAAATAATAATGATGTTCTTATCAGAAAACATTCCATTTTGTTGTTTTGTGGTTATCTTCGGTATTTCCCGACACCCTAGTTTAACAAATCGGGATGATAATAATATGCGGAAAAAACATTCTTCTTGTTTATATTACTTATTCCTATTCCATAAACTATTTTGGAATTTTGATAAGGAAAATTATTGGGTATTTTTTTGTTAAAAAAATCATACTTGATACTCCCGGTCTTTAGTGTCTATATGTCTATTTTTATTTACGTCCACTTCTGGATATAAACTTACCACGCATCACCACAACGAATTGTCCTGCACCACAGATTAATACAGATGGGACACTCCGCAGTTTAGGTATGAAGCTACAAGTACGCGGCGGGCCCCGTCCGCGGGGCTAATTCAGTAGCCGCTGGGGTCGCGGGTTGTCTGAAGGGGTTACCGCGGCCCTGGCATAGGCAACTGAAGGAACACGGGTGGGTTTTAGTCAGTAAAAGTCTGACACGCCCTCCCGCTCCACCCAGAGCGGGAGAAGTTATTTGATGATTTCCCACCCTCAAAAAAAAAAAAAAAAAAAAGGGCTAATTCAGTAGGTCAGAAGGTATAACAGTTACGCGATAGAAAGCGAGGCAACTTGTAGTTGAATATAACTGTAGGTAATATGCGTTGTGCGACCTGAATTGCACTTTATTGTGTCGTAGCAAGAGTCGCTTTTTATTTAATTGTTTTTGCGGAGTGTCCCACCTGTATTAATCTGTGCCTGCACTTCCTTCATCTAGCAGACTAGCGGATTCCTGCGACCTTCGCCATGGAGTCGGTCCATCTTGTGGAAGATCTACCCATAGCACAGATTAATATAGATGGGACACTCCGCAAAATCATTTAAATAAAAAATTACTCTTGTTCTTACGACACAATAAAGTGCAATTCAGGTCGCACATAGCTTATTACCTACAGTTATATTCACCTACAAGTTGCGTCTCTTTCTATCGCGTAAGGGTCTCCCCACATTTATCGACGCGGAATCGGCAAACACCGGTCAAAAAAGCCTTTATGTCTACGTAATAAGGGTGTTACTAATACCATCGCATCGGCTCGTCTCGGACGACGCGTCGCGACGCCGGCCGACGGCGAAACGAGCCGTTTGTCGATTAACTGATCGCATCGCACTCGGCTTAAGCCTATTCCGCGTCGATAAATGTGGGGAGACCCTAACTCTTATACCTTCTGACTCGTCAGGGTTGTCTTCTTTTACGACGCGGCGCGTGAGTGAGTATCAAACTGACGTGCGAGCCGGCCGGTGCGCGGCAGCCCACACTGAATTGTCCCAGTGAGATGAACCCGCCGCGTACTTGTAGCTTCATACATAAACTGCGGAGTGTCCCATCTGTATTAATCTGTGCCCATAGTGCATTTTTAAATGAAGAGAACATTTTATATGTATTTTCCCATTTCGTTCCATGTGCAGTCAAGATCGAAGTACTTTCTACACAGCATAGACTCGGTGGCGTGGTGTCAGATCCTGGAGGCGCGGGGGAACAGGACCACCTTCAGAGTAGTTTACTCACCCAGTCATAATGCTGCCTATGGTGATAGAAGTAGCGCAGGTAATTGCATTGACCTTTTTTTTTTGCTCGGCTCCTAAGGGTTCTATTGTGATGATAAATAGCCTATAACCTTCCTCAAGATCTGGGCTAAAAGTACAAAGAGATTTTTTGAATGAATTAATATTTATTTGTTAAACACAGGTAGGTACAAATACGCGCCACGAAAGATGAGACTTGACACACCACGTGGTTTGACTTGCGCAGTAGATGATTTTTAGGTCTCTTTAGCGGTACCTATGAAGTCTGAGGCCGCGGCGCAAAGAGCGCGGAAGGCGCAATCAAGTCTCGTCTTCAGTAACAATTCAGTTGACTCACTATGTTTTGCCGGCGGCGTACAAATTTTATAGTTACAATGCGTTTCAACTAAGAATAGGAAAGTCAATGACCTCTAACTGTCAACTGAAGCTAGAAATCTAAGGCTTGCAAAGTTTTGTAGTGTTATCCTTATCCATTTTAGTTCTGTTTTTGGAAATTGTTTTTATTAAAATATGTCACTGACTTTGCAAATGTGTAAACGAGATGCTATTTTGCTAAATCTTCACAATATGGCGCAAGGTCATTCCTATTCTTAGTTGAAACGCACTGTACAGTAGGCACAATAATATTAAAAATTAAATTCAGAAACATAAGTATTTACAAATTCAGAAAAATAGGTCAGATTAAACAAATGACACAATAAACAATGTGTAACAAAAACCCTGTTCGAACCGATAAGAGGTCGTTGTACTCATCATTATGAACAACTTTTACTATGGGACCAAACATGAAATCGCGAAAAAACATTCATCTATTCCCTACATTTATATTCGCTTAGCTCGTCAAAATGTAGTGAACAGCTGATTATTTTTTCGCGATTTCAGGTTTGGTCCCATAGTAAAAGTTGTTCATTATGATGAGTACAATGACCCCTTATCGGATCGAACAGGGTTTTTGTTACACATTGTATAACAAAAACACACACATTCATTACTTAGTCAATTTATATTAATAATATTATGATAATTAAGAAATTCATCTGTACTGTAATAACATTAACAAATTAGAAACAGTGATAATTTCTTCATAATCAGTAAAGGTTTAACTGTTCAAAATGATGACCATTGCATTTCAATACATATCTGGATTCGACGTCTCAAGGATTGTACTGCATTCAGCATTACAATATTCCTCATAGTTTAGAATTTGGCCATACACGCCCACTTAAAAAATTCACCATGGACATCCGCTTAATATAAACAATCATGGATTTTTCTTTTAGATGAAAAGATTCTAACAATACTTTTAAATTTCTAGGCAACACCACAATGTTCCAGCCCAACGCGACATACAAGCACCACGACTTTGAATGCGAACACGACATGTCTAAAGAAATAGTTGAGAAAGTGAACACAATCCTAGACCTAAGGAACAGCCCGTGCCGCCGCGAATACAAGACTGCCAAAGAAAAGAAACTACAGATAAGACGAAGTTTTCACACCAAACATTTAAGTTGAGTCTCGTAGATACTCCTGTACAGTGTAATATACTCCTGCAAAAGTTTCTTTAATACACTCTTAAGATTAACGAGTGAAACTGTATACATAATTAGGGATCGACGCATAAAGTTATAACAAAGGCCTTACATATTGGGTGAAATGTAGTTCCCAAAATACGAAGACTCAATGTGTAGAGGTCAATCACATTTAGTATTTAAATAAAGCATCCCAGCTTTATTTGGAGAGAAAAGTTTGTTATAAGCATATCTCAACCGTTCGGAATTATTTAGGTTTCATTGACCAGGAAAATTATGTTATTATAATCTAGTCCTTTCCTGCCCTGAATGATTTCAAATGGACGTATTTATCCTCGATATTATAGAACTGTATATTCTCAGTTTAAATCAGCATTATAAGTTATAATTTATAATTGAAGAGATGTATAAAATACTGATGTAGTGTAATGCTTGAAATGGGCTTATTGAGTGCAAGGCATGTTTAGTGAATGAGGCTTCCAGCCATTCAAAAAATTTCGATGAAAATAAATTTGTTCACACTAAGGATCGGTTCATACTGTAGTGTTGAACGCACTCCGAAATAAATCTTATGCTACTAGTAATAGGGGAGTGTATTCCTGAGTCATGCATGAAAAATATTTCTCACACGTCTTATATGAAGCAAAACGGTCAATACTGCTTCAAATCCAATAAAATTCAATGAAAATATTATACAGGGTTATTGGTAAAACACCAGCAACCTCTTAAGGGGTCATTATACTCATCATTATGAACAACTTTTATGGGACCAAACCTGAAATCGCGAAAATAAATCAGCTGTTCAGTACATTTATCTTTAACAACTCGTCAAAATGTAGGGAGCAGCTGATTTTTTTCGCGATTTCAGGTTTGGTCCCATAGTAAAAGTTGTTCATAATAATGAGTACAATGACCCCTTAAGAGGTTGCTGGTGTTTTACCAATAACCCTGTATATTCCAGAAGTGTGTATAGATGCTACAGTGTGAATCGACATAAGATTAAAATTTTAATAATTTTGTATCTAGAAGTAAGACATTTGTAACAATTTAAGTGTGTTGTGTATTTGAGTGTAAATGAGTAACTATTGAGTTTTAAATGTTATGTACCTATTATATTCGTTTAAGTTGTACTAACTTATTTTCGTCCATATTTAAGTTGCGTTAGAATTTATTAAAGCGTTTAGCGTCGTACAGAAATCCTGTTGGATTCATGCAAATATAATTCAATGCAATATTATGTTGAAGATGTCTCGGATAGTTATAGCTGTGATGTCTTTTATTCTTCTTAGTATTTCTAAATAGTGCAGTGCCACTAGTTGCAATCTTAAAGAGATTTAAAGGGTCCCCAAAATTGTTCACATGCTGTACAAGATTTTAAAAAGAACTTAAGTATTCGTCAGGCTGTTATAAAAAAAAAGTGAATTTAAGGTTCCTGTGAAAGCCACCAATTTTAAACAAAACGCACTTCCGTGCATTCGCATTTTAAACCTAAAATTTGCTACTAGTGGCGATGTTACCACCGAAACTGTCGATAATTATAATTCTCATTGATATTTACCCGCGCCTAACAAAATGAAATATATTCTAAGTTCTACAGTATGTGGTAATGCCGCTCGGATTATGAACAAACCTCCACTGCCAGAAACAGCTCAATTTTTATTGGAAGTGATCCATTGTGTGCCTTATTATAATAGTTATTAGTAATGAATTTGTACCATTGGGTAGACAGATATTATTATGATTAAATGTATGGGAAATGAAAGAACTTGTTATAACTTGATGAAATGTTGGTATGAAATAGATTTGCAATTATGATACTTAATTTTCTTTAAATGAAAGCATTTTGTATGCAATGGATTGCTTCATAAATATTCAATGTATAATCTTAATTCTAATATATTTTGTATGAATAAAATAATTTATGTGATGATTTAATGTTGATTTCTGTATGAATCGAATTTATGTATCATGAATGAAATGTAAGTTACAATGAAATAAATTGTTATTCATTATTTAAAAGTATGTCCTTGGTTTCTATTACTACACAACCCTAATTATACTGCCTAGCCTTTTCCCAACTATGTTGGGGTCGGCTTCCAGTCTAACCGGATACAGCTGAATACCAGTATTTTACATGGAGCGACTGCCTGTCTGACCTCCACAACCCTGTAACTGGGTAATATATAGATACCCCTTGGTAAGACTGGTTGTCAGACTTTCGGGCTTCTGACGACCCGTAACAACTGTCAAAGATCCACGAATGACAGCCGGGACCAACGGCTTAACGTGATTTCCGAGGCACGGAGGAGTCTCGGTATGTAAGGATGGTCACCCATCCACTGACCAACCCCGGCAAGCGTAGCTTAACCTGATGGATCCACCTGTGCGGCTGTTATTACTTAGCCACGAGCACCCTAATTCTGGAAGCAAAATAAAATAGCCAACATGTAACGTTAGTGTTTTTATTATAAAAATATTTACAAGTTAATTCGCAATATTATATATTATTTACAACTAATATCTACTGATATATGAACAGCTTGATATAATAACCTAGATTAAATATTGCCTTTAAATTATGGCAGCAAATTAGGCAGCTTTGTTAATCAAGTTTTTATGATTAAACACTCTTACACTTTAATAGCACATTTAAACATATGCACTATTGGGTGTTGATTTAGAAGACCACCAAATTATCCATTCAGCCGTTTTAGCGTGAAAGTGTAACAAAAAAAAAATCTAATCTCTTCTCTATAAAACATTAGTTTAAAAGAGTGACCATGTAGTTTCTAGCCGGCTCTTCTCCATAGGAAACAAGCAATTGGAACCATGCACCTTGCTATTTCATAAGTGCCCATGGAGGTTTATATGAATTAGACTGCTTTGACTTTATTTTACATCTCTGATATCATGTTTGATTATATTTACATAGGCAAAGACTCACAAATCAATGCTTCTGCAATTCTTCCAAAATCTGTTCTGTGGAAAATACACCTAAAACCATTTTAGCCAGTTGCCAGAGACATTTAACCATCTAACTACATATTATTATATACTATTTACAATTCCAAGATTTTATTCTTTTTATTCTAATGGTCCAACAGTACTATTCTCTAATATGTAATCTGTGACCATGCTGACAACATTTTCGCATTTAGTCAATATTACGTCATCAAGTTCATTCGCCCTTCGGTACAATGCTCTCGTCTCTAACACTGATTTGTGGAGCTTCTGTTGACTGTCAACAAGTTTCGATATGTTAGGTTTTCCTTTGAGGAATTCTATGTCTTCATTGGATAGGGCAGAGTAGGACATTATTGACCTGCTGGGTGCTTTTACTGCCAGCTTGTATTGCCTGTAAGTAAAAGTTAGGAATTAAAACAGTAATATCTTAGGAGAGGATTATACTTATCCAATCAATCTGCCTAGCCTTTTCCCAACTACGTTGGGGTCGGCTTCCAGTCTAACCGGATGCAGCTGAATACCAGTATTTTACATGGAGCGACTGCCTATCTGACCTCCACAACCCAGTTACTGGGTAATACGATACCCCTTGGTAAGACTGGTTGTCAGACTTTTGGGCTTCTGATGACCCGTAACGACTGTCAAAGATCCACGAATAACAGCCGGGACCAACGGCTTAACGTGCTTTCCGAGGCACGGAGGAATCTCGGTATCTAAAGATGGTCACCCATCCACTGACCAACCCCGGCAAGCATAGCTTAACCTGACGGATCGACCCGTGCGGCTGTTATTACTTAGCCATGAGCTCCTCCATATACACTATGTATAATAAAACTGCAGTTTATTTTTTTGGTGGAGCGCAGTATTCTCCGGAACTGCCAGTTGTATTTGAAAAAATCTTTTTGCATTTGATAGCCCAATTTTTGAGGCAGGTTATATGCTATTATATCCAGCAACAAGGCATGATAGGCTGCATTTAACTGAGGACTCGAATGTCTGCCATGTCAGTGAAGTAGTAAAAAGCATGACATGCTTAAATTGTAAGAGGTTTGAATATTATGTTGGAAATTGCAATAAGTAGTTTGGTTATATTTTAAAGCGGCAGTGTTTGTGGGTTAAAAAGATAAATACGTACTGTCTCAGGTCATGATATTTGTTTTGCCTCTCATGTACTTCCTTCTTCCACATCTCTTTCTCAGCCAAGAGTTTCTGATAATATCTGAAACATTATTACAAACACCAATGCTCAATTTTGACACAAATACACTTTAGATATATCTAGCATCGTTACTGATATTAGCAATGTATCTTTACTTCGTCATATCTTCGGATCGTCTCTCATTCCCGTCTGACTTTTTCTTATTTGGGTTACCATTTTCGGACGTTGTATAGGGCACTGAAAGGAGAATTTAGATTATAAATCATTTCACTTAATCCACCAAGACATGCAAAAGGTATTTTAACGTAACACACTGTGAGATAACTTCTCAAATTTAAATAAAATGCTCAAGTATCAGCACACCTATTGATTCTCTTGGTTCAAAAAAAGTTGAGCGTCTTCTTCTCGGTGGAGACCGAAAAGATGGATGTGCTTCAGTCTCATCTATAGAATTCTCCATTATTATCACTTTCACCAATTATAAAACTTATTGTTTCAAACAAGCACAAGTAAATATTTTCAAAATTACAAACTACACATGACGTTATAAACGGACGCCGTCATTGACGTATGGCGCTTTCGTTTATTACTTCTTATTTTCTTAATATAGTATATTATCTATGCTTTCGTTCGGTTCGGAAATCAATATGAACACAGCTTAGATAAATAATGTCATTGGAAAACAGACATGCAGTCCACAGAACATACGCACGGACGTAAAATATTGCGGCACAATTTTCGCGCACTAGTTTTTCAACGCTCTGCTTAGCGCCGAGAGTTGAAAATCCAACACTGTGCTGTGTGAAGCTCGGCTCAATATCGAGAGTTGAAAATCCAGTGCGCGATAAAATCCTTGAGTGATGCAGTCAAATCGGAAATCCAACAAAACCAAACGGGATCTATACTAGAAAGGTTTAAGGTTGATGCTTCAGGGTAGCCCGCGAAATTCAAAATTCCTTACGTTTTTTGCAATTTGTCGGTCAGTGTGAGCTTGTATGTTGATTAAAATATGATTCGCGGCCGTAGCTAATATGGCTTTACTGAATTATAATCATTAGAATCAGCAATACAACTCCATAAGTTAGCATTTATCTCAAATCTAGCGATTTCATGAAATCATGAGGTTTGAGGTAAATGCTAACTTATGGACTTGTATTGCTGATTCTAATGATTATAATTCTGTAAAGCCATATTAGCTACGGCCGCGAATCATATTTTAATCAACATACAAGCTCACACTGACCTACAAATTGCAAAAAACGTAAGAAAATTTGAATTTCGCGGGCTACCCTGGCGCTTTCGCCTTAAGTAGTCATGGCCATCCGGCTAGTCCGGGGATACCGTACGGTCTCCGGTGAGGCGGCGAGCCTCTATGCCGGATTGCCACCATATAAAAGCAACGGGTGCTAAAGTACAGTGGTTCCCACAATGACATTTTACATATTATGTATAAAAAAAGTTAGTAGGTAGATATTTTTAGGGTTCCGTACCTCAAAAGGAAAAATGGAACCCTTATAGGATCACTTGTTTGTCCGTCTGTCTGTCTGTCACTCTGTCAAGACCGTTTTTCTCAGGAACGCGTGAAGGTATCAAGCTGAAATTAATATCAAATACGTAAGTCTATGGTCCCTTGGAGTCCTTAAAAGATCAAACCTCTATGTCAACGCAATAACAAAATACGACCATTTATGTGACATTTTTTGATACTCGCAAGTAAATCAAAACCTGTAGGGTACTTCCCGTCGTCCTAGAATCATGAAATTTGGCAAGTAGCAAGGTCTCACAACACAAGTAAAGGAAAAAGTTCGAAAATTGTTAATTTGTAATTCTATCACATAAAAAAATATTTTCAAAGTTGTCAATCTGTCAAGACCCTTTTTTTCAGGAAGGCGTAGAGGTATCAAGTTAAAATTAATATCAAATACGTAGCTCTATGGTCTCTTGAAGTCCTAAAAAACTCAAGCTTCTAAGTCAACGCAATAAAAAAATACGGCCATTTTGCGACACATTTTGATATAGAAATGTGGCCATTAGTGCTGTGCACTCGCTGAGGCTGAGGTATGTGCGCGGCGAGACGGGGGGAGAATCGGCTGCTGCGCTCTGTCAGTGCGCCGTTAACGTTCGAACTCATGAACTTTTTTCCGCCTCCCACCTCGCCTTTTTTTATACTCACAACTGTCGCAAGTAAATTAAGACGTATACGACGTACTTCTCGTTGACCTAGAATAATGAAATTTGGCAAGAAGCAAGGTCTCCCAGCAAAAGTAAAGGAAAAAGTCCGAAAATTGTGAATTTATAATTTTATGACACTTGGCCGGTTTTTATTTTCTAAAAAAATTTTTTTTTACACTACTTGGGATATTATTTGGCTCGTGCGAGGGCTCGTGGCTAAGTAATAACAGCCGCTACAATTCAATTCAATTCAATTTCTTTAATTCAGACTAAATGTGTCCATATAGTGTTAGTAAATACATGTAAAAGAACTTAAAAATAAATGTTAGTATATACAAGAGGAACTATTATCTAACGTGGATGTGTATCCACTGCCTCCATAGAGGACTTTCTACCCTCTCAGCAATGACCCTCAGGTAGCCATTGGAACTGTCCCTCACCCTGCGCATCAGCGATGCCGCTCGCTTACGGATACGCCACCGCCGGCTACGCTTGCCGGGGTTGGTTCGTGGATGGGTGACCATTTTTACATACTTACCGAGACTCCTCCGTGCCTCGGAAAGCATCGTTAAGCCGTTGGTCCCGGGCTGTCATTCGTGGATCTTTGACAGTCGTTACCCAGTCGTTAACGACGTTAACCAGTCTTACCAAGGGGTATCGTATTACCCAGTTACTTTTTCAGATTGGAATTTGTTGCAGCCGAGCCTGAAAATATACAGAAGTCGGAACCGAACCGGTATCTGAATAAAATAACGGTCAAGAGCGATTGTGAGCTGTGACAGACAAACTGAGTCACACCATAATGGTTCCTTTTGACCATTTTGGTACGGAACCCTAAAAAGAGTGCCTGTGTGGTGTGGTACTCTGAGTCTTTTAGTAACACAACCTTACCATAATACTATGAATATAATGATAATGTTACAATACTTTGTTATGTAAGGTTTGCCCAATTAAGTTTTACATAAAAAAAAACTATTTCATTTGCAGGACGTAGCGTTACTTACAGTGAAAATATTCTTTTGTTGCGAAAATTACTTATTACCTACTTCGTGGAACGGATTTTTTATTCGGCTGACATTTTTAATTTGACGTTTTGTTTTCTTCAATCAATTCGTCTTTCGGTAAATACCTACCGCAGTTTTTCATTTAATTTCGCATATTTCAGTTAAAAAAGAATCGATTGCTAAAATGTTTTGTTCTCGCAAGAGAACCTAAAATTCGATGGGTAAGATTGTGTTAGTTTGCGTTGATATATCTATGATAACATAGTGTTTTCATGTGCGAGTCGTATCGTATAGTGCAGCAGTGTTTGTGAAATAAATAGTTTTTGTGAATGTTTCTCAACAGCATGCAGTAATGGAGTTCAATGAATATCAGACAAAAGAGGTATTGGACCCGGCAGACATAGATTTTTACTGTGATCGATCACGAACACCGAGCCCGACGCCCGTATTCACCACAAATGTATGTTGCGATTTGGAAGACATTTTGAGCGACGTAAGTGCACAATGTTAGTTTTTCACGCGGTTTTTCATAGTTTCGCATGTAAGAATGCACTTTAAAACATAAATGAGGCTGGGTATAACGCAACAAGACGACTGTTTGATTAACAGCGTTGCAGTCGTTAGGTGAGTCTCGCGTTGTGTTTTATTTACATAAATAATATATCTGCATAACAACGAGTTTTTTGTTTGCTCTCTTAACCTGCCGGGAATATTAAGTTGCATATGTTTGTGTACCAACCAAGAGGAAAACCTGTGTCTAAATATAACATAAGACAATTAATTTATTTGTTTAAGTTACAGAAAATTCAAAACACCTATTTCACTGTTATGTATACTGTTATCAACATAACAACATTGTTATCTTACAATAGTCTCTTTTTAGATAATAAAATAAATTGGGCCATATTAAGTTATGTTTATATTGTGTAACTTGATTCTTTCTTATACATTAACTCTTAATGGACCGACCTTGAATAATGTCCCCTTAACAGCAGGCTTGTCTACACAGTGCTTACATAATCAGCCTATAATGTTCTCACTGCTGGGACACAGGCCTCCTCTCTGTGAGAGGGGGTGGCCCGTAATCCACCACGCGGGCCCAGTACGGGTTGGTAGATGTCACATCTCTTCGAATTTTTCGGTCTAGGATATGCCGGTTTCCTCACAATGTTCTATGTTAAGGATTTGGTTTCCGCACTTAGTCCTTTATGTGGACCATTGTGCGTGTTCCTCACAATGTTTTCCTTCACCGTTTTGAGAGCAGTGGTGATGAAATAAATTGCACAAAGTGAAGCGCCTGCCTGGGTTTGGAACCACAACCTACAACTACGAAGTTGGGTCCACTGGCCCGCCACTGCTCCTCACTGTTTATTATTATTGTGATTTGTCTGCAACATAATTATGAGAATGAGCAGTCATCTTTACCTGTATGGTCATTGGACTTCACAAATTAAATTACTATATTTTGAGAGTAAATTAATCTTCTATTTAGACTTTTGAATCCTTGACTTGAAACGAAACATTCCAGATTAAGCCTTAAAATTCAATTTTTGTTTTAGGCCATATCAGAAACCTTGCAGGGCTCTCTCCGTGTGAGTCGCAGTCAGCTGATTAACCAAGAGCTTACAATCCGACCGGAGGCTAACATTGAGTCCAACGTACCGGAAGGGTTAGACCTGTACAAGGTTATCTTTGAGGTGGAGAGTGATACGGAGGTTAAGATGAGCGACGTTGATGGTGCTGCAGTACAGAATAACACGTTGAGTGTACAGAATAACTCATTGCGGGAACAGGTTAGTCTTTTGTTTTAAATCTGAGTATTATGTGTTTTTTAGTTACATTACTGAATGTCTAAGCCCACATTTGCAGACGTAAAAATATTGTGCCGGGATTTTAACCTGAGCATTGAGAATCCAACAGAGTGCATTTCAGCATGTCAATAAACACACTTTCGGATTTTCAACTTTCTGCGCTAAGCAGTACGTTCAATATCCAGTGCGCGAAAAAAAATCGCCGCGGGGAAAAAATCGCCCGTGCAAACGTGTTGACAATTACAGTCCATTCACAGTTATTTTACCTCTAACAGCAGCAACCCAAAAGCAATCTTATTTTAATCACAGTAAAGATCATTGTGATTTTGACAGACTTCTCAGTAGCTGCAAGCAAACAGCAAACTTATTGTAAGGAGAATAAGGATCACTGTGATTTTGACAGTGATGCAAGATTAGAGGTAAAATAACTAAAAAAAAATATTTAATTATGTTTATTTATCTCCACAAATTACATTCTTAGGCCGCGTTTCCACTGACGCGGAGCTGGGCGGAGCGGAGCGGAGACGTGCAGGAATCGTCCAATTACAGACGAGGCAAGAGACGCGATGAGGATTTCAACCATTATGATTGGTCGATTCCTGCACGTCTCCGCTCCGCTCCGCCCAGCTCCGCGTCAGTGGAAACGCACCCTTATATTTCATAAAATACTATAGACATATTAAGTTGACAGCTATTTAACAATTTGTAATTTGTGGAAGATCTAGAGTCTCAACTAAGCTTAGGCCTGTGACTGTACATTTTTAAAAAACCGGTCGAGTGTGTGTCGGACTACGCACAACGAAGGCTTCCGTAGTTGAAAAACATGTTCTCCCATACATTCCAACAGTAAATGTAAGTTTGCACTCACAATATTGAGAGATTTACCATGTTATTTTAAGACCACAAACTTCTTATAGGTTTTCCTGTAATCTACATGTATAAATAAATAAATGAAATAAATAAATAAATAAATATCCTTGGACATTTCACACAACGCCATCTAGTCCCAAGCTAAGCAAAAAAAATGTATAGAACTATTTTCTGTATTTTTTTTCAAAATTTTAGGTTTAGTAGTTTCGGAGATTAGGGGGGGGAATGGTCAATTTTGGTCTATTTTCTTAAATAACTTTAAAACTGTTTATTTTAAAATGATAAAAAAAATATGTTTGAGACCCTCATAGTAAGTCGGCGTTCGCACGAGCGTAATAAAATCGCGGCGGGATTTTATCGCGCACTGGATTTTCAACTCTCAGCTTAGCGCCGGGAGTTGAAAATCCAACAGTGTGTTTTTCGTCGCGCTGGGATGCACTCTGTTTTTGTTGGGTTGGGTTCTCAACGCTCGGCTCAACAACTCTGTGCTCTTCAGTTTAGCAACGTTATATAACGATTTATGAAGTTGCTGGATTGAGGACTGCAGCTGTGTCGTCAGTGTCGTGTCGTGGCGGCTGGAGTGGTGGGGGTTGCGTTTGGTCGACCGGCCGGACACCGTTTGTATGCCTTTATTTGATTGCCTGAACCGATGACTGTATTATTATTGTGTATTCTGTGATTCACTACAGGGGTTGGTCGGGCCGGCGCGGGCGGGCTGCGGACACGACACACGCTGATTGTGGCTCCTCCGCAGTCTGTCCGTGCCGGTGTGACTAATCCATGAGTGGAATAGTGCGTGACTGGTGTTAGTTTTAGTTTTGCTATTATGTATAAATAAGTATGTGTAGTTAACAAGCGCTTCTCGCCATCAAACTTAAAAGTTTGGCGAATAAAATTGTTTTTAATTAAAAATTTAATGTATGTTGGTAAAATAAATAAAAAAAAAAAAAAAAAAAAACGAGAGTTGAAAATCCAGTGCGCGTTATAATCCCGCCGCGATTTTATTACGCTCGTGGGTACGCCGACTAAGCCCTTTCATTTGATATGTCAGTTTAGTTATGGTAAGTACAGTTTTCAAAACTTTTTTTTTTAATTTTCTTATTTGCCCCCAAAAAGTGACCCCCACATTTAAAATTCATTTATTTTCTTTAGACGTACGTGTTTGGGTCACAGAAATCCATATGTGTACCAAATTTCAACTTAATTGGTCCATTAGATTCGTAGCAAATTGGCTGTGACAGACGGACAGACAGACAGACACACAAGTGATCCTATAAGGGTTCCGTTTTTTCCTTTTGAGGTACGGAACCCTAAAAAACCATCTTTTTACTTAACAGTCTTTATTTGGTCCCGTGTGAGCGAGAAAGGTTACACAATGCGACAGGCCTCTTAAAAAAGTCATCATAATAATGTTGTTTACAGCTGAACATGAGTTTTTTTTGTCTAGTGTTAATATCTCTATCTATAAATAAAAAGAGAAGTCCTGACTGACTGATTGACTGACTCATCAAGGCCCAGGCCAAACCCCTAGAAAGCTGAAATTTTGTGCAGAGGTTCCCTTTATAATGTAGACAAGGAATAAGTAAGGAATTCCCGGTAGTATGTTCCCGTGGGTTATTTTCCGACATCCACGCGGGCGAAGCCACGGGAAAAAGCTAGTAACTTAATATAATTATGTTGTCTATTACAATATTGAGACAATCTAAATGCTAAGCTTATAGTTAGGGAGGCGAATAAGGGAATTTCGGTAATACTCGAGCGTGGCAGTTTAAGATATGAGAGATACCTTAGACCTAATAGAACAACCTTGTAAAGTATTTCTAGCTCTATATGTAGTGACGCGCGCCTAGGATAGACGATCAGATTAGTAAAAAAAAATCGATAGTCTGAAATACTCAAGCGCGTCAGATTAAGATATTGGGGGATGATTTTAGTGTTTTAAGACTAAATTTAACTAATCTGACGATAAGTCCTTGACGCCGCCGAGTTATAGGGTCGCGAACTTGTAAAAAAAAAACGTTAATCCGGCATTCTCGAGCGCGATTTTTTATTTTTTTATTTTGAAGAATATAATCTAAAACTCACTAAAAATACAAAATCTGCCGGTTTCCGCATGACCCGAAGTGTGGAGGAGCCATTTCGTCTTCCGAAAAACGCGTTGCGGCATATAAGTCGCGAACGATACATTTTACAAAAAAAAAAGTTTAAATAAAAAAAAACACAAAAAAGGTCTCTTTACATTTTTGTCCAAAGTTAAAACTTTTTGACTTGAAGCATCATAAAAACTCAAACTCCCGGTTTTTTGAGTATATCTCGAAAACTGAGGGTGTTAAAAAAAATGATATGAAATAACGATGATTAAATTATGTGACTTTTATTATGTTGAACTGTATTGAGCAAAAATGTAAAGGCCATACATAACAATACAATTATAATACAATTTTTATATCATTTCATTTTTTTATACAATAAATAATAAATAAATAATAATAAATAAATAAATAAATATCCTTGGACATTTTACACAACGCCATCTAGTCCCAAGCTAAGCAACCTAATGCTTGTGTTATGGTAACGAGATGGCTGATAAACTACTTATATATGTATATATACATTTTTTTTTTTTTTGTAAATACATACCTACATATTATAGATAGAAAAACACCCAGACTCGGAACAAATACTTGTAGGTCGTACAAATATTTGTTCCGTGCGGGAATAATCATAATAATAATACAATAATACAATTCGTACTACATTTCATCTACATTTACGTTGGTTGTAATCTATCGCTTTATTGTCATTCTTAAATTCCCCGTTTTATCAGGAGAAAGAAAGGAAAAAAAAGAAACCAAAAAACCTTTTTCGGTCAGATTACCCACCAACATTTTTGTCAGATTAAGAAAATATGCTTTCAGGATACCGAGATAAACCTCCCCTATGAAAATCTGACGCGCTCGAGTATTTCAAAAATACTTTTTTTTTTGCATTTTCAAAAATTCATCGTAACTTATCGTCACGCCGAAATCGTCAGTTTTTTTAAAGGGAGCTTCCTTGGGGCCTACTTAACACCCCTTCCGAAAATCTGACGCGCTCGAGTAAATTTTTTTTGTTTGCATTTTTGACTACTTTATATGCCTACCCCCACCACGCAAACCGGCAGATTAGTATACCGTTGTTATCAGAGGCACTTGGGGCATACGTAGTATGAATATCTGACGCGCTCGAGAATGCCCAAGTAACAGTTTTTTTTAACATTTTTGAAAACCCGTACACGCCAAACCCACCGCTAAAATGGTTTTTACCATACGAGCTTTTCTTTTCGAAATTATTTTATCTTTCGATTTTGATAGGTCTCGACGGCGCCGTTGAATTACGCCATTTAGCTACCTCGCCTCCCTAACTATTATTTTGACTGTTTATTGGATGAATACATCTTTTTTGAGAGTAACACTTCAGTATTCACGTACATTGTATTGTATGCAATGCATTGTGTCAACTGAGTGCATGCACAATGGGCTGGGGCCTGTTTTGTCTATGTATTGTGTACTACACACTTACAAAAAGTAAACTGGTATAGACTACAATATACTTTTATACATAGTATAGCATGACTTGTGATTATAAACCTTGCTCTGGTAATATCAGGTTTAAACATTAATTTTAATAGTAATTGTAGATGGCCGGTTAAAAATAAAATAATCTTAGTTGTCTGGTATTATTTATGTCGCAGTGAAGTGGTTGTAGCCGTGATATAGTTATATGAAAACGGTTTATAACTATCTTAGATAGATAGACGGATAGAATACTCTTTATTATGCACACCATAAAAATTACAGATATAAATGTTGAAATTTTACATAGGGTCACACAATGGGCGGTCTTATCGCTAAAAGCGATCTTTTACAGACAACCTTTGGATGGATTAAGGGGAGAAGGAGAGAATACCTTACAACCTACCAACCTACCAACCTACCTTATACCTTATCTTATATAATATCTTACTAGGAATACATGTATAACTATGATATAAGCACGATCTAGGAATATAAGTACTTATTAGGACACTCCAACCAAATAGGTTAGAACTGTGACCAATTACGCGCGAGCCGACCGAGCGAAGCGAGCAAAGCGGCGAGCTCGTATGTCGAAATTGGTCGCAGTAACAAAATTAGGGCACTCCGACACTTTTCATTATTACGGTAAGTATATATCTACAACCATCTTACTACGACATGTTAGGTTCAGTAATGTCATGTGCCAAATTCTACCTTAATTTGTACACTTTCATTGACTAGCAAAACATCTCCAACTAAACTTCTGTAAAAAAAAAATTGGTTTCAATAAACAAAGTTTCTAACAATGCCAGAGGAAATAGAAGTACCAAGGTCAATCTATATATTGTTATAGTTCCTCAACAGGCTACCTATTGCATCGTTTTGATAAATCGCATTACAGTGCACTCGGGCGCACTCGTTACGTAAGGCGCATAATCCCCGTTTGAAAACGGTACAATTACTATTTGATAGGTGATATATATTTGAGGTCGGTCCGTGGATCGGTGACCAGCCGAAAACACTCCGTGCCTCGGAAAGCACGTTAAGCAGTTGGTCCCGGCTGTCATTCGTAGATCTTTGACAGTCGTTACGGGTAGTCAGAAGCCCGAAAATCTGACAACCAGTTTAAGCAAGGGGTATCGTGTTACCCAGTAACTGGGTTGTGAAGCCGTTCCATGTAAAATTCTGGTATTCAGCTGCACGTGGTTAGACTGGAAGCGAACCCCAACATAGTTGGGAAAAGGGTAGGCGAATGATGAGGTCAATATAGTTCTTAATCCTTATCCATGGACGTCTAGCAACGTCGATTCAAGGTTCAGTGATTGTTATTCGGCACAGCTGCACTCTACAAGGTCTATACTAGAAACCATTAAATCGCATAACTTAAATGTTTCTTTGTATTTCGTGTCCCTCAGGTATTTGCGAGTTGCAAATCAAAAATCAAATCAAATCATTTATTCGCATAGAATGTAGGTATTGTAGAATAAAGTTGTTATAAAAAATTATAGTTAAGTAGTCGGGTACATTCTGCCTGAGTTTTGGCACGTTTTTGCTTTAGGCAATCGATAAAAACAGTAAGCCGACGTACGCACGGACGTAAAAATAACACGGCGATTTTTTTTCGCGCACTGGATTTACAACGCTCTGCTTAGCGCCGAGAGTTGAAATTATAACTGTGTTTTTCGACGTGCTGGATGCACTCTGTTGTTGTTAGGTTGGATTCTCGAAGCTCGGCTCAACACCGAGAATTGAAAATCCAGTGCGCGATAAAATCTCGCCGCGATAGTTTTACGTCCGTGCGAACGTCGGCTAACTGTTCTAACTGTTATGACACCGTTTCGTAGCTCAACGTCATGAGAATAGGGTCCATAGCCGCTTTGGCTATAATAATATAAACTCACGAAAATATTTTCCGATATGTTAGGTCTGGTTATAATTTGTTTGTACAAATTAAGTTTGCCACGCTATTGACGACGCTACATTACAATTTAAATTGCTTCAGATTTCAAACGAGTTTATTTATTGTTTGCTCTGCAATCTGCATGTTATCCCCTCGCATAGGTATTTATATGATAAATTGTAGTCATGAACCATGGAAACAACTCGATTCATTTGAGAATCGATGCGATTGATATTCACTTGAGAGAGGCAGTCAATGTTACGCTTCAGTTGCTCGTGGTTGTAGCATGTTTTAAACTTTTGCAAGATTTTACTGGCAGTTTTATTATCCATCATCACCACTTACTGACCACTCGACCAACGGGGCGGTTAAAAATAAAAACATTTAAAAAATATAGAATACTAGACTTCAGTAAAATTACACTTCTACTGTCTTTTAACGAAATGACAGATAAGAAGTGTAATTTTACTGCAGATAATTCAATCAATCTGCCTAGCCTTTTTCCAACTATGTTGGGGTCGGCTTGCAGTCTAACCGGATACAGCTGAATACCAGTATTTTACATGGAGCGACTGCCTATCTGACCTTCACAACCCAGTAACTGGGTAAGACGATACCTCTTGGTAAGACTGGTTGTCAGACTTTCGGGCTTCTGACGACCCGTAACGACTGTCAAAGATCCACGAATGACAGCCGGGACCAACGGCTTAACGTGCTTTCCGAGGCACGGAGGAGTCTTGGTATGTAAAGATGGTCACCCATCCACGGACCAACCCCGGCAAGCGTAGCTGAACCTGATGGATCAACCCATGCGGCTGTTATTACTTAGCTACAAGCTCCTCCTCCTTAAAGTCGAATATCTTTTCATCACGAAATCGATCTTTTCTGACCCCAGCCACTTACACCACAGGCCACTGCTGATTCCATTAATAGAAGTATTGCAAGAAACTGGCTTTTTCACGGCTAGGTGCGTTTAGGACGTGACTCAATATTCAACACAAAAGATTACACTAAAAAAAAGTTATCAAGAAAGAGGAGTGGTCTACTATCGTATTATTATCGCCATTAATTGCAAAAACATAATATTGAACAATACTTCTATCTTCACGACGCTTCTGTTAGGTAGAAAGTTGTTGCTGATGATTATTAATAAACGCAATTATGCATAAATGTACACCTACATGTGTACAGCAGCGGTCTACCTTGATAGGCATGACATGGCGTCATAGGAGCCTGGCTACGCAGTCAAGTGAGGCCGTTCGGAAGGGCGAGATTAACTAACTACTTTGACAAAACGTACGTACACGTAGGTACTATCGACAAGACGGATGCCTTTACACCTTAGGGCGATCGCGCTTTGCGGTGCGTTTTTCTACCGCATAATCTGTGAAGTATGGAATGTCTTTGAAGTGCGCGCACTGCGGTCATGCGTTTTGTTACTGTAGGCCCCGCCCAGTGCGGCATCGGCAGGACTACCGGAAACGCACCGCAGTGCGCGCTCGCTCTTAAAGTTGCTTTTTGTATGTGTCGCAGTGCAGCCAACTGGTTTAATTAGCCGATTAGTTAACCGCTTAGCCGCGTTTAGTTAAACGGCGCCGTTCAATTAGCGGCCTGAATAATATTCAATTATAGGTTAGGTTGGAACTGTGACCAAACACGTGCGAGCCGAATTGGTCGCAGTAACTAAGCCAGGGCACCCTGACCAAATGGTTTACGGGGTGTCCTGCGTGAGCGACGAATACGACGCGACGCGACGCGACACGACACGATACAATGCGACGCGATGCGACACGCTACAAATGTCTACGTGATTTTAGTCATTACTTCTCGAATCATGGAGAAATACAGTACAATTTACGTTCGCTTCTGAATCAACAATTTCGTAGTTCGTGGTGTCGCGTCTCTGGTCGCCCTCAAAACAAGTACGCGTTACGTCGCGTCTCGCCGCAGACTGCCATATAGGCCGCAAGCCGTTATCGCTTTATTAGTTGATCGCGTTCGTCGCGTTCGCAGCGTCGCGTCGCGTCGTATTCGTCGCTCACGCAGGACACCCCGATAGGTTAGGTTAGGAATGTGACAGTCCGCGTGCGAGCCTAGAGAGCGTTGCCTCTCCAGCGGCCAGCGAGCACTACTTCCAAAGGCTAGGCGGTTAACTAAACGGCTAATTAAGCTAGTTGGCTGTGACATATACATGAAAATACCCTGCTCTTATGGTCCTTTGTTTTACTTTGTCATAAGTACAACTTTAGCTTGCAAACAAAATTGTTTCAAAATTGGAAAGTCCTAGTGTTTGTCGATGGTACCTACTGCATTAAATCCTATTTTTATAGTCGGGAAATGCCACTGTAATCTAGTTAGTTATTAGGTTATAGGTATTACAAAATGCCCGTAAAACATGCCGCCTACGCACGTATTTAATTTCCATCACGAAATAAATGCATTTAGTTAAATAACATAAACTTTTCCTACGTACTTGTTACGTATAGCCATACCCATAAACAGATTGTTAAATTGCAATATATAATCTAATGAACAACGCAGCGATAGTGCGGTCACATTGCTTGTAGGAACTATTCTGAGTTTAGTTGACCGTAAAACTTGCAAGTGGGACACCAATTCCCACGGTAAATTGGTTTGGTTCGGCGAGCTGATTAACTTTATTATGTTCACCCTGTGGACAGAATCACCTATGTACGTATAAACATAATTATATGAAACAGTGAATTAAATTACTTAGGAACATGCTGGTAAGTTCACGTTTACGTTGGTTTAACACCGATTTTTTTAAATTGTATCCAAAAAAATTCAATTCCTATGTTTTGGGCATGGCTCTGTCAGATCTGTTCTGTGATTTTTGTAGAGAATTGAAAAGAACCGTCACAGTTTATCACGTTGTTAATTTCTTACATATCAGTCAATCAGCTTGTTGAACACCTGAGCTGTTCGAGGCGCTGAACAGATGTGTACTGGGGGTCTACTTAAGGTTGCCAGATGTCCGAGATTACCGGGATTGTCCCGGAGTTTTACGTCTTGTCCTGTGTCCAGTAATTCGATCTATTGTCCCGGATTCCGAAAAATTTAATAATTAAAAAGATATTTAGTTTATAAGATCATAATGTACTTGTTGATCATTGCCTACTATAAAAGCAAAGTTCTCAATTTTATATCTTTTCTACCAAACTTTTTTTGTGCACTAATAAAAGTATAAATTTTAAAAATAAAATTTATTTTCCTTTATAAATAAATACTTACAAATATGGAATTCTCGTAATTTATATATATAATTACATTCATAGCTATAGCCACGGCCCGACATGGAATTGTCCCGGACTCGGTAAGTTCCGATCTGGCAACCTTATCTACTCCCTAACTCCGTCCGCTCGTCCGGCAGTCCGTCAGTTCGTCCGTCTGACTTTACGATCCATCAAAACAAGTGTAAAAGTTAATTTACACTTGTTTTGATGGATAATCCGTCAGTCCGTCCGTCTGACTTTACGATCCATCAAAACAAATGTAAAAGTTTATTTTTTCGGACGGGCAAAAACACATCGGGAATATAGACAACTGCCAAATCATGTTGTCCTACATACTTCGTTCGGGCCCTGAACCAATCATCCATCCGTAGGTGATACGGAGTAGGAAACTCCCGATAACGAAGGCCGAAACTACGGGCTTCGTGCTTAGGGACTGAAACTCCGAATCAGGGGGTCTACCCCCTGATTCGAAGTTTTGTAGGTAGCACAAGTAAAATACGGAGTTTTATAGTATTATTTATAACAGATTTAATTAAAGTTTTGGAAGCGGTTCTAAGAACATTTTGAACACAGTAAAGTGGTTGTTTAACATACTACTTACTGTGGCAATACGCTGTCAATGTCTTGTCTGACTGTACAATGTCTTTTTTCTTTTGCCAAAGTTCTCTGAATAGAAGGGTCAAAGTTGATCTAAAACAGTAGTTCAATTTTAGTTTCTTACAATGCAGTATACATATAATGCAGTATGCAGTATATATTTTTATGGTGTGCATAATAAAGAGTATTCTATCTATCTATCTATCTATCTATACTGTATATGTTCAGTGTATTTGACAAATACTCTTTATATGTATTCTAGTAATTTTGGGAAGGGTCAAAGGTTTTTTACCGACTTCAAAAAAAGAGGAGATTATCAATTCGTCGCGTGTATTATATACAGGGTGGAAGGGAACATCGACGCGAAAACGCTTGCCGGGGTTGGTTAGTGGATGGGTGACAATTTATACATACCAAGACTCCTCTGTGCCTCGGAAAGCACGTTAAACCGTTCGCGTTGGTCCCGGCTGTCATTCGTGCATCTTTGACAGTCGTTACGGTTCGTCAGAAGCTCGAAAGTCTGACAACCAGTCTTACCAAGTGGTATCGTATATTACCCCGTAACTGGGTTGTGGGGGTCAGATAGGCAGTTGCTCCATGTAAAATACTGGTATTCAGCTGCAACCGGTTAGACTGGAAGTCGACCCCAACATAGTTGGGAAAAGGCCAGGCAGATTGATTGATTGGTTGGTTAATGGTGCGTTAGTCCCTTGTACAGTAGTCCCCAATCTTTCTGGCCGGGCTGAAGTGAGCGCGACCGCCATCTTGCCCATCTTGCGCATGGTATTTTCCCAACTGATATCTTAATTTTGCATTCTGCGCATCGGCACGCGCCAACGTTCAGCCTGGCCAAAAAGATTGGGGAAACTGTATGTGTATGTACAAACTTATTATTGGATAAATGGGTGCAGTATCTGATGTTTACATATCGCACACCTAGATCTAAACTGAGACAACTCAAAAATCGTTAATTTTGAGTTATGTTTAAAAACAGTGATTATCGATAAAAATGATTTTAGCCCCAGTTTGTATACAGCGACATTTTACAAGCTATTCATTATCTAGAAGTAAATTAAATTGTATAACTTCCCTAACAAAAAATGCAGATATACCTACGTTTTTATCGTCTCCTGAAAAATGAACTTTTTTGAGTTGTCTCAGTTTAGATCTAGGTGTACGATATGTGCAGGATAAACAACTAACGAACTCTGAATCCGCCAGCACCTCAACAAACAGTGACTTGAAGATATGGCTACAAAGAACGTCACTGTAGTTTGCAATGTCAATAATTTTACAATACTGCAAGTCTGTAAACATGATAATATCTGCTGAAAAAAATATAAAGTAACATGAAATATAAAAATTCTAGGAAATAGGTATTGCAAGTAGGGTGAAGTTTGCTTAGGAATCAATAATGTTGGTGCCATAGACTTATAAAAAAAGATGGACTCCGCGCCACGCATATCGAAAGTGAAGCACTCTACCGATCTATGTGTGCGTGATTTGAGTACCTGCAAAGACGCCGTCGCTCGTGTCACGTAATGGCGGCCGGTCGGCATACTATGATATAAATGTGTGCGCGAGGCGTGTTTGTACAAACGGACCCGGCATACTTACTGTGCTTCACTTTCGATATGCGCAGCGCGGAGTCCATCTTTTTTTATAAGTCTATGGTTGGTGCTTTGTCTTGTCTTCGTGGAAGTAAAATCTGATACTTCGGTTGCATGAACTTTGACTAAGGTCTTTCAATTTTGTAGGTTTTATTCGTACGTAGAACATTACTAAAGTAAGGAAAAATATATATGGTAAATAGGTAGGTACCCAAATCTGCCTAGCCTTTTCCCAACTACGTCTGGGTCGGCTTCCAGTCTAACTTGATGCAGCTAAATACCGGTATTTTATATGGAGCGACTGCCTATCTGACCTCCACAACCCAGTTACTGGGTAATACGATACCCCTTGGTAAGACTGGTTGTCAGCTTCTGACGATCCGTAACGACTATCAAAGATCCACGAATGACAGCCGGGAACAACGGTTTAACGTGCTTTCCGAGGCACGGAGGAGTCTCGGTATGAAAAAATGGTCGCCCATCCACTGACCAACCCCGGCAAGCGTAGCTTTACCTGATGGATCGAGCCTAGCGGTTATTATTACTTAGCCACGAGCTCTCTTACTTAGCCAAGGTACTAACATTTGTACTAACTAAAGAGGCAGAGGTATTTCGTCAGTTACACCTGTAATTGCCATGTCATACTTAGAGATTATTGGCTTTATCCTGGCACAAAGGAGACTAGTCTGCTACTGATAATTGTCACTAAGCTAAGCTGTCGTTTGTGACTATCATACCAACGAGGCAGTTCCGAAAAGAAAAGCAAAAACACGGTCAAGAGCGAGTCGGACTAGCGCACCGAGGGTTCCGTTCGGGTTTCTGAAAAAGTGTGCCATTTAGAGACATCGTTTTATTTTTCCTGTAATATTTACATAAACTTCTATCAGGTAGAATGATTTCAGATTTTTCATCAAGAGTCGAAAACTATGCGGCCTAAAAAAAATAAAAAAAAATGTTTGAGAATGTGCAAACAGTGCTCTTTCATATGATACCCCACATGCCCTAGTGGCCACACTTTGAATTTTTAAGCCTCCCTTTCAGTCCCTGTTGCAAAAAAAAAACTTAAATATTTTTATTTCTTTTTTATTTGCAAAATAGTTGTAAACGTCATCTAAAACTGTTCCAAATTTCAAGTTGATAGCATTAGTAGTTCTTGAGATATCCAGCTGTGACAGACAGACAGACAGACAGACTGAGTCACACCATAAGGGTTCCTTTTTACCATTTTGGTACGGAACCCTAAAAAGGAAAATATACCAGGTAAGTAGTTCTTGTTCTTTCCATGACGTAATAGAACGTTTAGAAGCAGTATGAAAAGTGCCTACACGTTACTTCCTGTGTTTACTTAATCGGCTCCAGAACTGTAATAATTGGTTTATCGGCCATCGATAAAATAAATTTCATTACTTATGTACCTATAAAATGTTATATGAGATCGTAAAGTTACGTAACGTTGACTAATCACGGGTCAGTTAAAATGTGGACCAAGTGCCTATTAGCACTGTGTTATCTGGGGCCGTACTATGACGTGAAAAAAGATCATGGATCCAGAATGGTTCCAGTGTGAGAGAGAGACGGAGCTATACACGATCTATAGCACCATCCTTCTTTCTCAACGGAACTATGATGGATCCATGATCTTTTTTCGTCATAGTACGGTCCCTGAGTGAACTTCAAATTAGGCGATGAATACACAGCCGGCAAATACTTGCGATAGAATATTAATGAGGCGTCCTTGATTAAATTTTTGTGAAGAGCAAAACGTGGTAAAACGCTGATATTTTGTTAAAAAACAAGGCTGCTAGGTTATCAACCTTTGCCTTGATATGTAGTTAATCAGACTTTCGGCAAATACGTAAGTAAATGGATGTAATTGACGGCACACATTTGCGCACAATGACGTATTATAGATAGACGCGTCATACACGAACATCAGTGCTTTCAAAAACAGCGTAAGCCATGATGTACCAACATACCAGTATATACTGGCCGCAAAGAAAAGGAAAGACGCATGCCGATACCTGTTGTAAGAAAGAGATGAATATACTTATTTAATTACGTCACTAGCTGCTGCATGTTCACTGGCGCGCGTGCGTGACTGATATCACGCCGGGCAATTACCCTTCATTTAATTTCCCATTTTTGAGACCGGGTAACGCATCTAAAGGTTATATCATTGTTTGCGCAGCATTTGTTCGTCCATGATTCAATCTTGAAAAAATAGGCCACAACACCCTGTCTTCTTTTATCGTAGTTTGAATAATCTATGACGAGAGAATGTAGAGACTTTGTAGCAAATTCCCTAGTGTGTTTCTAACTATACTTACTGCAAACACCAATGGCAAAGTTAGACGTAAGACATAAAACTATGATATTTATTCTCACGACCATTAATTGTGTCTTTATTGTATGAGGAGGCCCAAGTTTGACTCAATGATGACTCAATCACGCCGGTTAGTTGCGATAAATATTGATAGATCAATGTTTGACAGCGTGTTCTCTAATCTAAGTCAGTATGGGTGCACTCAATGTTCTCAAAATCTTATTAATTTTATGATTTTATTTGAAATAAATGCTTTGAGTTTGACACTTTTGTAATTGGACTAGCTTCTGCTCGCGACTTCGTCCGCGTGTAATTTTGGCCACCCGAATCGCATCGCCCGTGTTTTCGCTTAGTGTTCTTTCTATTTTTTTTTCTTTTTGCTCGGCTCCCTAAGGTTCGTAGCGTGATGTTAATATAATATAACCTTCCTAATGAATTGAGCTATCAAATGTAAAAAGAGAGAGATTAGCGCGTTCAAACAAAAATATAAACAAACAAACAAAATAAACTCTTTAGATTTATTATGAGTATAGTTAAATTAGTATAATAGAAGAATTTTTCAAGTGGGCGTGGATGGCCAAATCCGAAACTATGAGGAATAGCGAATAGTACTCAAAGGAGTCTCGGGCTCGATTTTGATAAGAACTAAAACTGCATCATTGGATTTTTGAAAAATCAATAAGATTTCTAGCCAGGAACCGTACCCGTTGATTTTGAAAAAAAAAACACTGTATTATTACACCATTCGATGTGTCGCTAATAAGGATCGAATTCTAGGAAGTAATGACATACGAAAACTAAAGGAAAGAGCTAATTTTTAACACAATACTTTTTTATTTTTCTTATGTTACCTACCAATTAAACCTTAACCGATTAATTGTTCAAAATGATGTCCAATGATGTAGCTGGATTCGAGGTCTCAAGGATTGTACTGCATTCAGCATTACAAAATTCCTCATAGTTTCGAATTTGGCCATCAACGCCCATTTGAAAAATTCACCCTGTTTATTAAAGATGTGAATTAATTATAGCCTGACTGACCACGGAATAGACTATTCCGTGAGCCTGACTAACAGAGGTGAGCCTGAACACCAACATTGTTTTGTGTTGTAAATAAAAACACATGCAGATTAAGTCTCTCCCACGTGTTGCATTGACGTCTTATCTACAACATTTATCGCAATAACATTTTGTTCTGATACAGAAAATTAAATGTAACAAAAATTACTTGCTTTAAAACTCTTGGAATGTTTTCACCGGTCATTTCATGTTTTTTGCGTCACATCTTCAACAGTGTGTCCTATGTATTACAATCGGTAATCGCGTACGTTAATTGTCGCCGGGTTGTTTTGGTTTCCAGTCATTGTGTGTCCATTAAAGTTTGTTACCAGCGGCTGGACGGTCACTTCGACACATCGTCGTCTGAGTGTGGCTCTTATTACGACATAAAAATACCTTTATCTTTTTTTTTTGTGGACTTATAACGTGTGCAGTGGCCAGTTCTTAATTTGAGCTCGAAGTGTTGTGCTAATGACCTTTTGACGATATAATTAGGTGAAGAAGGCTGGGTTTTGTTTACCATTAAGGCGAAGGACATGGCAACGATCATTGTGTGTGGGAAGGTAACAATCAATGCCTTATTTTATAGCTGACTCGCTAGAAGATATCCTGTAAATTTTTTTCCCCATTTTTTTTCTTGTAAAGACGGTCGATTAAGCCGTTTTTAGTTTTAGCGAGACTAACGAACAGCAATTAATTTTTATATACAAGATGTCACTTATAGTTTCACTTAGGTATTGTAAAACGGGTTTTGAATGCTTCTGTTTCCTTATTTCCTAGTGCTATTGTGTTATTATCAAAGCAGTAAATTATTTGGTAGGTACTAGCTTTTGCCCGCGGCTTCGCCCGCGTGGTGGTTGGAAATTAGCCCTACGAGAACGTCCTACCGGGATAAAAATATCATATGTTCTAATCCAGGTCATGGTCTATCCATGTGCCAAATTTCATCCATATCCGTTCATCCGTTTTAGCGTGAAACCGTAACAAACAAGCTCACTTTCGCATTTAGGTATAATATTAGTTAGGATTTCCTGAGATAGTAAAATAAGGAGTAAAATAAGGGTCAAAATCACTCTGTCATTGACAGTTTTTCTTATCCAGATGATATCACGATGTATCAATGATTGTACAGTGTATTTTAGTCCTTCTACTAAGAGACATGTAGTATGTATTTCAATACTCTATAAACCCACTACGGTTAGGTATGTATGAATGTAGACAATTTGCGGTCGGCGTATATGATTCATAGGGAGGAATATAAACAGTTTAATATTCAATTCATGGCAAGCACACGTATCAAATGTATTCGAAATTATTTACACTAACATTCGAACTTTAATAAAATATTGTGATTTAATTTAATACAATATTTGGATTAGTTTTAAGTGAACATCGAAACATGACGCACACAAGAAGATATTCACAAATTGTGGAAAAGGTATTAAGTTTAAATTTAATTTTGATTGCTGTTTCAAGTTTTATAATAATGTTGCTATAGGGAAAGTACAAAACTTCTACATACAATAATCATACCTAAGTAATATACAGGTTGAAATTTTAAACATGCACCAAATCGAAATGGGGACTGTACTCATCATTATGAACAACTTTTACTATGGGACCAAACCTGAAATCGTGATAAAGAAATCAGCTGTTCAATACATTTATCTACATCAAACTCGTGAAAATGTAGGGAGCAGCTGATTTTTTTTTCGCGATTTCAGGTTTGGTCCCATAGTAAAAGTTGTTCATAGTGATGAGTTCAATCTCCCTGGTGCATGTTTTCAATTTCATCCTGTATAATTAAATGTGGTTTTCAGATTACAATAACTACACATACATTCTTGTTGTTAAAGTTTTCTATTTAGTGAAAATATGTTATACTGTGCTAATCTATTATTTATTAGTTCTAGTAGTTCTGCCAACAGTAGACCTAGCGAGAACAAACTTTTTTGAAACAAATAATATACATTTAGGTAGGTTATTTAAAACGGTATGTTTACCATTTTTTTTTTATCAGATATTCTGTGTATTTTCAAATAAAAAAAGTACTATCGAAATCGGTTCTCATAAGGCGGAGACATCCATTAGCTCGCTTTTCCCGTTTTTTGGAGGAAATACCTACTCCTCCAATCAAAAATCCACGACGACAAAAAAATTCTACACAGGGTGTAAGTGTAAACAGTGGCAATATTTTAAAGGGTCATAGTACTCATCATTATGAACAACTTGAAATCGCAACCTGAAATCGCGTAAAAAAAATCTACTGTTCCCTACATTTTGACGAATTATGCGAACATAAATGTAATGAATTACAGGTTTTTTTTTCGCGATTTCAAGATTCGTCACTTGTTCATAATGATGAGTACAATGCCCCCTTAAAATATTGCCACTGTTAGCACTTACACCCTGTATAGAGTCGTAAAGCCTGTATACCAAGTTTCGTCCCGAGTGGTTGTAAAATACGACCTGTAGAGGAGTAGCAACAAACTGACAGAGGAAAGCAAATTTTGCTAGACTTGAAGCAGAGACGCTTCCCTAGCTACGTTCGCTCGGTCAATTAATTATTACTTGACACATACATGTCCTTTATTGTTGAGGAGGTCGTGGCTAAGTAATAACAGCCGCACGGGTCGATCGGTCAGGTTAAGCTACGCTTGCCGGGGTTGGTCAGTGGATGGGTGACCATCTTTACATACCGAGATTCCTCCGTGCCTCGGAAAGCACGTTAAGCCGTTGATCCCGGCTGTTATTCGTGGATCTTTGACAGTCGTTACGGGTCGTCAGAAGCCCGAAAGTCTGACAACCAGTCTTACCGAGGGGTATCGTATTACCCAGTAACTGGGTTGTGGAGGTCAGATAGGCAGTCGCTCCATGTAAAATACTGGTATTCAGCTGCATCCGGTTAGACTGGAAGCCGACCCCAAAATAGTTGGGAAAAGGCTAGGCAGATTGATTGACATATATACATGTCCTTTATTAAGCAAACCAGAACCTTATAAACAGTGTGAAATATTTGTTTACACAAGGAAAAGTTCCCATTACCAGTTGCTTGTTTTCTTCCCCTGACATGTAAATCATACCTACTAAGAAATATGTAGATATGTAAGTAGGTAATGTGGCATTCAAACACTGAACTTTATGCCGAATGCCGAAAATATTACAATAATATAAACGATTCGTCCAGTGCCATTTGAGGAACGATTTTACACTCGGTTTAATAACAAAACCATGATAAATTATTCATTAAATTATTTATAAATTAATAATGAGTCACTAACGAAATAAATGTTTGCCCTTACAAAGTTCCTGTAAGGTCTACAGTCATTATAACATTATTAATCACGCCTATTATTATTTGTCGTTTATTATGATAATTGTGTAATTGTATAGATACTCATACGTACACACATCAAAAAAGTTTGTGAGCACTAGCAAAAGCTGATATATTTTTAAAATTTAACCTTATCAAGAAAAAGTGTTTATATTACATGCAATATAGTACACTGTGTATTCTTATTTAAAAAAAGATATAACGTAAACACTTTTTTTTCTTGATAAAGTTTAATTTAAAAAATACATATATCAGCTACTGATCACAAACTTTTTTGATGTGTGTACAGTCAGCGTCACGATGTGGTAAACCCCCTTGCAAGTACCCGGTGATTCCAAAGGGGGTAACCACATCGTGACGCTGACTGTACATAAACTCACGCCTTCTTCCCATGGGGGTAGGCAGAAACTACAGACCTTCCACCTGCGACTATCCTTACATACTGCTTTTGCCTCGTTTACGTTCATACATCAGAACGTTGTTCGTTGTGAACGTTTCTTTTTTCGTTTTTTTAAAGATAAAAATATATTAACCGTCTTACAAATAAACACAGAATAAAGTTATTCCAAATTTAAACCTATGAAAATGTATGGTTTTTCCTTTGTCCTTTGTTATCCCTGATATAACTTAATTCCGTGTTTTATTTGTAAGAGGGTTACCCTCTTACATAGGTTTAAATTTGGAATAACTTTATTCTGTGTTTATTTGTAAGAGGGTATGTGTTTAAATAATTAAGATAGATATAAAATAAAGGATAAAAATATATATCTACATTTGTAATTAATAATATTATTATTACTTATAAAAAAGTATGCTTGTTGTATGGATTTTTTAGTGGATTAATCTGAAGTTGCATTGTCTTATTCCAGAAGACCTAATTTTGTTAAAACTAAATTACTCAATTGAAGAAACAGTGTTCTTATGAAAGTAATGGCAAAAGCCAATGACCTTAATTCTTGGTTTCCTCTTTATGGTGACCTTTAGCTTTACCCTTACCCTATTGTTTGTAGGTACATTGTTTAGTATTTGTTGTGGGAGGGGTGCTAAAGGGATGTTTTTGTAGGTTACGTTTCAGTGAAAGACGGACAGTTTATAGAATTATTCGTAAGATCGTTACACGTTTCTTGTTGGAGTCTTATTTGTAAGGGGTGGAATGTAGATGGTGTTATTTCTTGAAAATTGTGTTGGCCTTTAAACCCCAATTTAAATTATGAATTTTATTACAATAGGTAGTATCATTTTATAAAGCCTTATTAGTATTACAGTACGCGATATTCAGGGATCCTTTCCCTAAATCGGGATGGTGTAATAAGAGAAAGGGACCCTCCCTGTTAAAACACACAACTTGAATACTGGGCCCTAAATATCTGGTAGTGTAATAGGGGTTTGTATTTGTGGATTTGGCATCCGTCCAGGACATATCCGTCAGATTCATAAATCTAGCTAGGGCCCAGGATTATATGGATTGATGGCAAATCGATAAAATTGAGAGGTGTAGAGTCTAAGCCTATTAATTTTCTAGGACATCATTAAAAAATCTGCGTTTACGTCAATACCAATTTGTGCTATTATTTTGTACATTTTCTCCTCTAAATTTTCCTCATTCTCTATACGTTAAGTCATCAGCATTCCAAACTATGCTGAACTAAGTGTGAGTCGACTCCCAGTTAGCCCCAGTGAAACGTTAGCATCTCTATTTAACATAAAACAAAAGACACCGGCTTCCAATTTCAAATTCTCATGTATTCTCCTTTATACTTCAGGAGTCGTGCCGGCTGGTCGGCGGGTCCAAGTTCTACGAGATGATGGACAGTGCCACGACCGCTGACGTATCTACGCCGTCCCCCACTGAGAAACACGACCACATGAAGCCTACAGAGAGTGACGATGAAGGTGATTGTCTTGTTCCAAACATGGGGGCTATTTAGATACCTGCATCCGTCAAGGGGATGATTATACCCGTCATACTAAACAACTTTCGCTATGAAACTCATGTTAGTATCGTGAAAAAAAAAAAATACAAATTCTTATTAAAACAAAGAAAAAAAATTGAATGCATTTATAAAAAGTGTTCTTTTTAACGAATCGGTTATTATGGATTTATAAGGAAAAGTTCTGCAGTAGGTCGGGTAGCAGGTGACTAAATCGCCATTCTGTACATTGAGTTAGAGTTCAAAATGCCGTATCGGTGTTATAATGTACCAATATTTAACTCGAGTAATTATTATCAATCCGACTGTCTGTTTCAATTCGGAATAGGAAGAAAAGGTAAAACACTTACCCTGTAATTTATAACCACCATGTAATCAGCTTAGCCTATTCCCAATACGGTTGGTTTTGCTTTTGCTATTACCAGATACGCCTAAAATCAACGAGATAGACAGAGTATTTCGGAGTTTCAGAATCATGAAACATTATGAAAAATTACCCATTTATGCTTGACTGCTTTGATTAAGGTGGATCCGCAGTGGTAGCCCTCGAAATTCAAATTTTCTTGCGTTTTTTGCAATTTGCAAATCAAAGTCAGGTTGTATTTGGATCAAAATATGATTCGCGTCCATAACAAATATGTAGTTACATCATTATAACAAAAAAAGGAAAATTAGATTTGCCGTGTTTCGGAAATCAGATTTAGAGCAAATCTAATTTAGAGAGATGTATTGCTGATTATTATAGTTATAATTATGTAAATACATATTTGTTATTATCGCGAATCATATTTTGATAAAGATACAACCTGACACTCACCTGCAAATTGCAAAAAAACGCGATAAAATTTGAGTTTAGCGGGCTACCACCTTAAATTGATTTATAGTAAAGTATGCCTTATATCTCCTCGATAAATATTCCGACAAATACTTAAATCGCTCTGAATTAAAAAAAAAAACATTACTACGTTATATCATGAATTCATTACCTCATATTAAATTAAATCTAACCAGTTTCAGACGTAGACCAAGAATGCACGGTATTCAGCGGTGTTAGTTACCTGGGCGCACAAAACATATCGGATCCGAAATCCGAGAATGACATACAACGGATCATGAAGGAGCTCAGCTCTATGCCGGAGAGTAGAGATGGGATCGCCGTGTCGATATCGATACCGGTGTGCTCTCAAGGACTTGTCGTGTGAGTATAGTATTCTGTTGCATCGTCATTATTATATCAGCCTAAAGACGTAGTAAGATTTTAAACTGTCATGGTCATTAACATTATTATTAACACAAACTGAGAACGGAGAATCGAGTTGCGAGTGACAGTGGTAGTGGTACTGAGTGCAAAAAACGAACAAGAAGTAGGGTAGACCGATTTGTCTGCTCATAAAACACCCACCCGCAATAACTTCAGTTTATCCGTCATCATGGTGCTTTCAACAGTGCCGAAATATCGGGAACTCAAATACAAGAACAGTAAACATGGTAAATATCCCGTTTGTGTTAATAATGACATAGTAAGAGTAGTATATCAGACTAAAGACGAAGTAAGAGCAGTGGTAGCCTGCGGGGCGAGCACGGGCGTACTCAAGACGTTTGTGACAAGACATGATAAATTATGTCATGTCTTAGAATTTGTCTTAAATGCTAGCACGGGTCAACCATGTGACATAATCTAGAGGCGCGACATGCCTTTCTTGTTGCTAAATTCATAGTGTGACATAGTAAATTGAAAAAATTATCAAATTAAATCTTTTTTCTTTCTTTTCTTTTGCATAGAACTCGAAAACGGTGTGTCCTATCGCAAAAATAATGAAAATTTGGCACCCCTTTATGAAACCCATAAACCTATTATTCTGAACATGTAGGTACCAAAAAAAAAAAATAGTACCTAGTATTTAATGTACTCTATGTACTTAAATTATTTCTTTATTTTTTTTTTTGTTTTCGACGCGCATTATTTACATGTCTAAATATGAATTTTTAAAAATTAAAAAAAAAACCGTTTAAATATATAAAAAATAGTAAGTAATTTATTTATTTACTTATTACAATTTTTTTTTTTTGTTATCGCGCGCAATTCTTCACACAAATAAACCACCACCACACAATGCAAGAAAATAATTTATTGCCATTTGGTGCAGAGTAATTAGCAGGAAAACATTATTTTTTTCAATTTTCAAATTTTATCACCACCTCCGAACGAACGTGATAAAATTTTTCTTAGTCACCGTCAAAATGTGAAATTTGTGATATAATTGGTGCGCCCATATTAGCAAATAAGACATAATGAGTCCCAACTAAACGTCAAGAAGTTATGTCACATTCAAGAAATTAACTCACGCAGCCGTGCTAGCATTTAAGACAAAACAGTTTTATCGCCCAAACTATGATAAAATGTGTGACTCAAGCCATGTCACAGTAGGCCGTGCTCGCCGGGCTGGTGATAAAGGCCGTGACTTACAAGTTGTTTGTCGTTAATACAAACCTACCTAGTGAGGCGCTTTACTTTGTGTAAATTATTTCATCACCACTGCTCTCAAAACGATCAAACCGGCATGTCCTAGAACCAAAAATTTTAAGACATGTGACATCTACCGACCCGCACTGGGCCCGCGCGGTGGATTACGGCCCACTCCCTCTCACAGAGAGGCGGCCTGTGTCCCAGCAGTGGGAATATTATAGCCTGATTATGCTATGCTAAAGACGTAGTTAGTAGAAATAGAGCCTTTGTAAAGGTGCTCTTTCGTTGATACATTTTCCTGACGTTAAACAGTGTTGTTGTGTTCAGATTTAAATTATCTCTTGAATTGCAAATGTTCATAGGCAGTGGTGATCCTTCATCACCTGGTTGGCCGCCTGCTTATTGTTTACATTACATCACGCCTTGTCTCCCCGAAGGGTTGGGTACATCCTCATTTTGCCAGTTTTGTTTAAGTCTCATGTAATACGGGGCGAGCCTATTGCCATCAACCGGGCACAAAACCAGACTCCGGGATGCTACTAACAAATTCCAGATAGAAAAACCCAATAACATTTTGCCCGATCTGGAGATTGAACCCAGGACATCATGCCCAGTAGTAGCGCTAGCCACCATTAGACCAACAAGGCAGTCACTAAACAATACATCATCTTCCTGCCCATATCCCATGTTACGTGGGGTCGCCGCAACGCGTTTTCTCTTTCTATTCTCCTCTGTCAACCATCACGCATTCATTCACTCCCTTCTCTTTCATATCATTCCTCACACAATTTATCCATCTTTTCTTTGGCATTCCGCCTTTTTTCTTCCTTTGATATTAATCACTCTTTTACTCACATGCGTTTCGTCTCTCCTCATCACATGCCCATACCAAGCCAAATGATTTCCTTTCAACTTATCTATCACTGGCGCCACTTTCAAACTTCCTATGTATACTCATTTCTTACTTTATCCATTCTCGTCACTTCACACATCCATCTCAGCATTCTTATCGCTCACACATCCATCTCAGCATTCTTATCGCCGCTGCATGAAATCTTTTTTCATACGTCTTCTTCACTGCCCAGCATTCCGATCCATAACAATACTTACAACAAATAAAAAACGTCCACTTCTGGACATGATCTCTCGCAAGCATCGCCACGGCCATTCTTGAGCTATCTGAAGCAAAATCCCGCGAGGCCGCGACCTTCACTAGTCGTCACTGACGACTCGTCAGTCCAACTTGAAGGGGACTCACGCTGCGCCAAAAGTTTTCTTGTTTATTTTTGAATTAAGCTTATCTTGCAATTCGATAACAGACGGCGGTAAGTTATGGGAGCGGCAGCTTTTTGCCCTTGCACAACATTGACATTATGATGCCTTCATCGATTTTGTCATTATTCAAACTGGCTGGCTTATCTTTATGGTGAATCCAGGGCAAGTTAGAGGTTGTCTAAATGACAAGTTCTATGCGGCCAATGATCAGGGACTAAAAGCGAATGTACGGTCAGCAACAGAAGTCGGTAACACTGCTACTTTTTGACATCATCTAAATTAACACAAAATTATTCGATAAACTGTTTTTTTTTCGTTTAGCTGTGAGTTAATGTTCTTAAAAATTTTAAGTACTTCTGTTCCGATTTGAGTTAAATATTTCGCTTAATAATTAAGATTAAAAAACTGCAAGTGTTAATCGACTTTTGTTGCTGACTGTACCTCTCTAATATACAGGGTTATTTTATATTGGCTAGCTAAACTCCGCAGTCGCGATGGTATCGATATCTAAACACACTAATATTATAAAGGCGAAAGTTTGTGAATGTGTGTTTGTATGTTTGTTACTTCTTCACGCTCAAACGGCTGCAACTAGTTGGATGGAATTTGCCATGTAGATAGGTTATACCCTGGAGACCCTAACAAATAGGCTACTTTTTATCCCGGTCTACGCGGGTGAAACTGTAGACCGCAGCTAGTATCTTTAAAAATAAAAAGAGAAGTTAATTATAAAAAGATTTGATGTTTTTTTTGGGAGGCCAACAACCGCTGTTAGTTTTGTTACTTGAAGTATGAGTTGAGAAAAACTGTTTTCTTATGTTTTATCGTTTAACTAGCTGCGCCCCGCCGTTTTACCCGCATAGATCGGTATAAAAAGTAGTCCATGTGTTAATCCAGGGTATAAACGAAATTTCATCTAAATCAGTCCAGCCGTTTGAGCGTGAAGAAGTAACACACATACTCACAAACTTTCGCCTTTATAATATTAGTGTGATGACTTTTATTGCGTGGTTATCTGGCGGAAGGTATAGTAATACTTACCATATCACTAACCCCGCTCATTTCATCACCAGGCTATACCAAGCAGACTCAAACAGCGTCATGACACGATACGCAGTGAACCGTATCTCGTTCTACGCCCGAGGCGCGGCCGGGTCGCCAGTGGCATCGTGCTTCGCGTTCACGTGGTCGCACGGCGAGACCAAGGAGTCTGCCGTGTATAGGTGCCATGTGTTCCGCTGTCATATTGCTGAGGCTGTCAATCAGGTTTCAAGTAAGTGCTTTTTTTTATTTTTTTTTATTGCGATATGGGCCAGCTCTTGTCCTCGATCTCGCCTGATGGAAAGCGATGGATGTGGTCTATGATGGTACAGTCAGCAACAAAAGTCGATTAACACTTGCAGTTTTTTAATTTTAATTATTAAGCGAAATATTTAATTTAAATCGGAACAGAAGTACTTAAAATTTTAAGAACATTAACTGTTAACAGTTAAACGAAAAAAAAGCAGTTTATCGAATCATTTTGTGTTAATTTTTATGATGTCAAAAAGTAGCAGTGTTAAGCGACTTCTGTTGCTGACCGTACCAGCAAGCCCAGAAGTGGTAAAATGGTGTTTAGTGTATAAGTATAACTTTGCTATTTTAAAGATTTCTCTTCCTAAAGTCAAAGATAATCCAACGAAAGTGCCCAGGAACACAGATCCACACCAGACGCAATGGCTTTTTAATTGTTTCTGTAATTACGGCATAGTTCTAGGATAAGGGCCTTAACCTTTCTTGGTTAAGGCCCTTATCCTAGAACTATGTTCAAGAATGTATCTCGATTGTCAGATTTCATCCTACTCATATAATCTGCCTAGTGTTTCCCCTCGGGCTAGCTCTCTGTGATAGATAGTGGGCTGAAGTCCTAGCACCAAAACGACGCGTGGTGGTTTGCTTAGATGAGTCTATTTTACTTGATAAGCCCAATACGTTTTGTTTCCATGTTCTGCAATAGTCCTGCACCAACCGGGGGTTGTTCTTGCGTGCAATTGCATAGTGCATACAGGGATAATCGTCGGTTGGTGCCTCCTCATAATTTAAAATTGTCTAAAGGGCCTCTGCGAGTTGGCTTCGGCCCCTCGTACACCTTCCAAAGGTCCGGGACCCCAGGGTAGATATGTCAAAGACATTTTAAAATAATAATAATTATTATCAACTCTATTTTACTTCCTTCCTCGAAGTTTAGGTAAATATACTCTACCTATTTCGACCTCTGATCATAACTAACTGCTAAGTACATCAATCATAACAATCACGTTTCAAAAATGCCGAAACAGATTAACAACAGTACTGAAAATGAGGCAAAATAACATCAACGGCACACGAATTTAAATTGCTTGTACAAATTCACGTGTCTGTCCTTCCACTTATTACGATTTGCTGTGTTACCATACATTACCGTGGCTTGTCCAAATAATTGAGGCACAGTTTGCGTCCAGTCCTACTGATGCGCGGTACACGAATTACGTAACTGTGTGGTGTTTAAAACAGCTGTTAATTAATAATTCATACATTTTATTTAATTTTGATCTCTAGTGTAAACTTTATTTTTTATTATGAGTGAAAGTGACAGTATCATGTGTTTAATTTATCGTTTCTGTTCTAAAGTAAAGACTTACTGTTAGTTTTGAGCTATAGAGGTAAACTTTAATTACATTCTTGGATCATTATTAATAATATTATAATATTGCTACTCTCTTGAGATTGCTTTGTTCTTATCATTGTTTTACTCTATCCATTCTATACATACTAATATTTTAAATGCGAAAGTAACTTTGTCTTTTACCTTTTCACTGTATAACAGCTGCACGGATTTCGATGAAATTTGGCACACAAATAGACCATGGCCTGGGTTAGGACATAGGCTACTTTTAATCCCGGTAGTACTTACTAGTGGGGTAATTTTCGACCGCCACGTGCGGGTATAGAGCTAGTCTTACTAAAGCACGTATTACCAAAATTAAATGAACGTTATCTTGCTATACCTGTTCATTAAAGGTACTATTTCCCCCAAGCAAAGACAGGAGAACTTCCTTGTCGAATATAATACTAATGTACAGTGCGATTCAACTAAGAATAGGAACGTCAATGACGTCTAACTGTCAACTGAAGCTAGAAATCTAAGGCTTGCAAAGTTTTGTAGTGTTATCGTTATCCATTTTAGTTCTGTTTTTGGTAAAATATATCACTGACTTTGCAAATGTGTAAACAAGGTGCTGTTTTGCTAAATCTTCACAATATGGCGCAAGGTCATTCCTATTCTTAGTTGAAACGCATTGTATTAACATGAATAGTTCACAAACCTGAAATAGTTTAATAATAACAAAGTGGTTTACCTACATCTGACTAACTTGAAAACTATTACGAACTTGTATTTCCATTTTTGTTACGTAAAGTGGGTGCATTTGCCGGTAGCAATGTCAAAGCTCGTCTGTATACCTCTTTACATTATAAATGAGATAACACCTTTCATTCTATCCGTTGATTGATATAGCAGCAACGCGCGCTGCACTGTGGTGCAAAATAAACATTAAAGATATAATTAGAAGTCATGTAATTGCTTAGTAACATCTGTTGATCTTGCGTTGGTTTAAGTGTTAGTGTTTTCACTTCCTTTTAACTGAAGCTGTGACAGTAAATTGTGATGTGTCCTATTGTTAGTATATCTGAAGTGTATAAAGGATTGTTGTGTGCAAAATTAAAAAGGTAACGTAATTTTTTTTTGGGTTATTGAGGGACTTGTGGCTAAGTAATAACAGCCACACGGGTCGATCGATTGGGTAAAGCTATGCTTGCTGCGGTTGGTCCGTGGATGGGTGACCATCTTTACATACTCAAGACCCCTCCGTACCGTACCTTGGAAAGCACGTCAAGCCGTTGGTCTCGGCTGTCATTCGTGGATCTTTGACAGTCGTTACGGGTCGTCAGAAACCCGAAAGTCTGACAACCAGTCTTACCAAGGAGTATCGTGTTACCCAGTAAATAAGTGGGTTGTGGAGGTCAGATAGGCAGTCGCTCCATGTAAAATACTGGTAAATACCCCAACATAGTTGGGAAAAGGCTAGGCACATGATGATGATGAGTTTTGTGTTATTTTTTTTTTGTTTTATCATTGCTCTGTCAACTATCATTTTCGTAATAGTTCACATTCAAAACAATACAAAGTAATGAGCTTATTAAGATAAGAAGTTATAAATAACATGAAAGAGTTCTTTATTAAATAATTTTTTTGTTACGGACGGCGCGCTCAGACTCGTTTAAGCAATTAATCTGGAAACATCATTTTTTTTGTACCAAAATTGTATTCCAATTTGATTACTTAATAATCACTTACATTATTATAAAAAAAATATGTTAAAACTGAAAATACGAGTACTGTCTTAAATTTTCCGTTAAAATTGCAACACATACTTAGTTATTACTCAAACTCAAACCATTTATTTCAATTAAACCAATTACAGGCACTTTTGAATTGTGAAAGAGTCGGTCAGTTAGTCAGAAAATTGAAGCTAGATTCTCTAATCTATCTATATAAATAAAAAGAGAAGTCCTGACTGACTGACTGATTGACTGACTCATCAACGCCCAGCCCAAACCCTTGGACCTAGAAAGCTGAAATTTTGCACAGAGGTTCCCTTTATAATGTAGACAAGAAATAAGGAAGGAATTCCCGGTAGCAGGTTCCCTTGGTATATTTTCCGACATCCACGTGGGCGAAGCCGCGGGCAAAAGCTAGTAGATAATAATTCTTTGCACCTCAGAATTTAAAAATCTTTATAACAGTAGTTACTTCATAAAATCACGCGCTACTATTTATTTTACTTAACAGAGCAAGTATTTTATCTCCTAGTGATAACACAGTGATTCATCTTATTACCTGCTATTTGATAAAGAGTGCGATAGGGCTCCCCTGGAAAATAGAAATAAGCACTAATTTTGTTCAACCTCTAAGTATCCGTTGACTCAAATGCCAGTTCAGTCATCGACACAATTGTTTATAGATAACGGCTTACGTATCGAGTTACTGCTGCATTATTCTGAACTATCTACTCCCTTGCTTGACGATGTGCCAGCCCGCGTCGTACCTGTAGCTTTAAATTCCCCTGAAATAATAATTATCTAGATATGATCCAGTCTGTCCCATGTTGCTGTCCTCCCCCCAGCTACGCCATAAGCCCAGATTCATGCCCCACCGGGGGTGCCCGTAGCGTGCAGTCGCTTAGTAATATGTGTAAGAAATACGCTCCAGGCTGGAGGCTTTTGAGTTCGCTTAAGGCAGCACAGGATAGATCGGTTAAGTAGTCACGACCTCTCAAGGTCAACTACCAGCGACATGCAAAAAAAAACTATCAATTCAGTCTTTCCCAGTCCAATGCTTGTCATAGTCCTTTGCCAAATAGCGCTATAATATCCGTTTCCTCGTCTTCTGCAAACTGTCCGCCTTATGGTTTTCGCCATATCTAGCCCGGGGCCGTTTGACACTATGTTCAGAACTATACAACGTGTAATGCTAAATGCGCAAAACCTCTTAAGGGGTCATTGTACTCATCATTATGAACAACTTTTACTATGGGGCCAAACCTGAAATCGCGAAAAAAAAATCTGCTGTTCAGTACATTTTGACGAAATTTGCGAACATAAATGTACTGAACAGCTGATTTTTTTTTTGCGATTTCAGGTTTGGTCCCATAGTAAAAGTTGTTCATAATGATGAGTACAATGACCCCTTAAGAGGTTTTGCGCATTTAGCATTACACGTTGTATACCGCGTATATTGTCTTATAATGTATGGCTAAGTTATAACAGCCGCACGGGTCGATCCATCAGGTTAAGCTACGCTTGCCGGGGTTGGTCCGTGGATGGGTGACCATCTTTACATACCGAGACTCCTCCGTGCCTCGGAAAGCACGTTAAGCCGTTGGTCCCGGCTGTCATTTGTGGATCTTCGTTATGGGTCGTCAGAAGCCCGAAAGTCTGACAACCAGTCTTACCAAGAGGTATCGTATTGCCCAGTTACTGGGTTGTGGAGGTCAGATATGGCAGTCGCTCCATGTAAAATACTGGTATTCAGCTGCATCCAGTTAGACTGGAAGCCGACCCCAAGGCAGATTGAATGTATTCTGGCATAGTTCAATCTTTGACAAAAGTTTGCACTGTCACTGTCCTGTCTCCTACCAATTTTTTTTTGCCATTTATGACCCAGTTTTACAAGCATGGTATTTCATGGTAATTGCTCTTCATTCAGTTCAATCAATACAATGTCCTTGAAAACGGTTCAAATGAAATATGACGTCAAATCAAATGTTAGGCGCTCTATTAGAACTTGCCTTTTAATAAAAAACTAGGTATATTAGCCTAGACTACCCTAGTATTTGTTGAGTGTCATAATTTCGTCGAAACTTCCGTAATATCGATCGTGTGACGTCACTAAAGTTGGTGGAGTTGAACGTCTGTCTGGCCTGAAGGCTGCCCGATGACCCGATTGACGCGCCGACGACGCGAGGCTGAGACCTTCGCTTATATTCTGTTAATGGTTCGCTACTGAATTCATTAGTCACTTTGTGCAGGGGACAGTTTGTAAAACTCGGTGTAAATTTCATATTACATTAAAAGTTCTTTCAATGTCAAAACTGATCCGGTAGCTTAGTTTTTTTTTACCGACTTCATGTTATTGGTTTGTTACTGAATTTTCTTTAGTTACTTTATACAGGTTACTGTCTGTAAAACTCGGAACTAAATAATGTATGGAAAGTGATTCTGTCAGTGACTAAGATGATCCTTTAATATAGATTTATTTTTAACCGACTTGAGGTTCTGTATTTGTGTGTATAATCATCATAACTTTAACTAAAAATGTGGAAAGATAATCTGTCATGGGGCATGACAGATAATCTTTCCATATTTTTTATAAGCCTTTTTTATATGCATTAGCCATGAGTTATGGCTAATGCACCCGAACACAGTATTTGTTTTTCATTCTTATAAACAATTGATTGTACGAAAACATCCAAAATGCATAGTCAGAATTTTAGTTTAATTAAATTTTCGTCTGTAAAATCAGTCTACATTACGATAAAAATCCTCTGTTTACATACCAAAATAAACAGAGTTCACTGTACAAAACAAATCTTTGACAATCTCGTTTCTGCATCGCTACTAATGGATCGGAATACGATTGCCGTTCGATTTGTTCGTTATCATGTCGATTGAATCGTTCGTTCGCGGTTTTCTGTTATTCATTAACTCTGTTGTTTTAGTGGACAGCGCATGTACTACAGCGTTTATTTTTAAATTATATTGAGTTTTGCATAAAGACTTTTTGATTGCAAGAAGTAATAGATCGATATTTCAACTGTGTTTTGTGTATTGAAAGTGTAGTGTGGGTGGAGTTTATTATTCTTTGGGGATGTGATTATAGAGTGGACTATCGGTCAACACTTACTGTTTGTTTTAAAGTGAATCATTATAAATCTGACTTTGAGGTAAGCATGAGTCCTACAAGCATTAAGAAACTAAACATTTAGAGAAAATTATTATTCGTACAACAGCTAGGCTCTACTTCTTTTGCCCCGATTCTATTCAGTCACCGAGAAACGCGCCTAAACTTAATGATGTTTTATCATTAATCAGCTAATTAGCCTTTGCAAATTAGGATAGTGATACACTTGTTTAAATACTCTAACCTATCTCAAATAAAATTTTATCTAGTAAACAAATACTATAATTTTATATCTGGTTTCCGCCCACTCATTTGATACGCGTTAATATGATTGCCTGAAATACTAACACATGGATGGATGTATCCTCGTATGACCATATCCACATTATGCCCTTCAACACAAGGACAACTTTCGGTCAATTAGAACCGAATGCATATAAACAAACTGGTTTTAGCTGACATTTTAATATAGTGCAGTCTACTTGAGCAATTTGTAAAATACACAAACAAACAAACAAACAAACAAACAAACAAGCAAACAAACTTCAAACACACGTTTGACCAGATCACGGGTTAAGTTCGAAAAAATCTTTCTTCGATCACCCCTACACCCTCTAAAGAACATAATATCTTCCAAAACTCATCATTGATGTTGTGTTGTGTGTGTTGCTGTGTGTTGTGGCTTTAAGCTGTTAGTCAGTCACGGAACTGTTTTGTAAGTCTACAATATAAATGAGTTACTTTGAAGTAATATCTATTATGTCGTTAAGACCTCTGACCGTAGTCAGATTACAGGTCATTAGCCTCTAAGTCTAAGGTCTTGGTTGTCTTGCTTAGGTTTCGTTATAAGTATATTTATCTAAAGCTGCATTTGTACAAATATTGGCGTTGCAAAATAAACTTTAATGTTATACAAATAGGGTATATTTTGAATTAGACAAATAAAGCCAATATTTGGTCCAATACGCCAAACCAAGTACAGTGGTTAACGGTCGAGCAAACTTCGAGATAACAATGTTATTGTTTACGCAATAGAGGTCAATTGAACTGACTTGTGATACATTGAGGTGATTGTGACGATTTGACATTAACTACGTGACAATTAGGGTCACTTTTCAATTGATTTTAATGGAATAAGTGTAACTTTGTATGGCTAGTGGGTTTGTGGACTATGGAAGTGGGTGCAGCTTCCTAGTATAATACAATATTGCAGTCAAAAGGCGTCTGTCGCATACGATTGTTATAAATACCTGTTGTTGACATTGACATAAAAATTGTCTGAATTATGAAATACATATATCATAATACTCAATAATACTCTCAATGCACAACTACCTTTACGCGGACACGCCAAGCCTTGTCTATACTAATATTATAAAGAGGTAAGATTTGTATGTAAGTTTGTAAGTTTGTAAGTTTGTATGTAGGGGGTAATCTCCGGAACTAATGATCCAATTCTAAAAATTTTTTCACTGGTAGAAAGCTACATTATTCCTGAGTGCTATAGGCTATAAATTATATTTATATCATGCATATTAGCCGATCTATCACAAGTTTTGTCTAACAAGTCGGAAAGAAATACCTCTTTAAACAGACTTTTTTGCATGCGCTGCCTAAACGGTCGTTTATAATTGAAAACAATGTATGGCAGTCTGGTCCGTCTTAAATAATTCTACAAAAAAGTCCGCGACACCATATTTCTATCTTTTATATTTTATCTTTTATACATCTTTTATTGTTTTAAAAAAGTATTTTTTAGACATACTTACGTTTGGATGATTATTTAAACAACAAAACATTAATCCTTATCAAAATAAGATATTTTATGATCACAAGGACATCATGGAGATAAGATTTGGCCTTTACAGTATGGCAATTGGTCATACAGTTTCGGAGATAATATAAAATTACTAAAACGCAAAATAACTTTAATTCATACCGGTTCCTCTTGAGCAAACATGTTTAGAGCGTACGTTTTATCAATTTACCCATAGATGGCGTTGTGCAAAATGTCGGTGGAATACAGCGGAAGAGTTTGTTTTTTTGTTGGTTTGTTTGAACGCGCTGTCTCTGGAACTACCCCAGTCGGATTTGAAAAAATCTTTTTGCATATAGGCTATTTAACATCACGCTAGGGCCCTTAGGAGCCGAGCGCGAAGTAATAGCGCGGGCAGGCGATGGGGAAGGATATAGGCAATTTGACATCACGCTAGGGCCCTTAGGAGCCGATCGCGAAGTAATAGCGCGGGCAGGCGATGCGGAAGGATATAGGATATTTAACATCACGCTAGGGCCCTTAGGAGCCGAGCGCGAAGTAATAGCGCGGGCAGGCGATGGGGAAGGATATAGTATATTTAACATCACGCTAGGGCCCTTAGGAGCCGAGCGCGAAGTAATAGCGCAAGCAGGCGATGCGGAAGGATGTAGTCTTTTTAACATCACGCTAGGGCCCTTAGGAGCCGAGCGCGAAGTAATAGCGCGGGCAGGCATTGCGATGCGATGCGTCGGGGTTGGTGGGTGTGGGGTACAAGAAAATTTAACGCGGACGAAGTCGCGGGCAGAAGCTAGTAATAAATAAAAATAGAATTAAAAAGTTTATTTCCATTATAAAGTGCATTTACACACAAGATTTGGAGATCACCTTTTAAGCAAGAAATTGCTTGTGTTAGGAGACTCCGCTTTTCCTCTTAACATTAACCATTAATTAGCAATTGAATGTAAAAATACAAAAAAAATAAAAAATAAGTAGGTTAGTTTTAAAATATAGAAAAGGCAAACTATAAATGAACGAGCGTTATGCAGAAAAAAAAGCAAAAATCCACGTATTTGAAATAGACTCCCCAACCAACCGACCGACTGACTTACTAACTCGTTTTATGCTAGGCTAACTAAATTCTTTCCACTCGGATCTCCGATTGAGCGAAATTAAATCATCAGGTAAAACTTGTATTCCTAATTTTTACATTAATTTTTCTATTTCTTCCCCAGGCTGCTTCGCAAAAGCATTCGAGCGCATCCCTCGCTCAATGGCATCATCATTGGTGGGTGACCTGAGCGCGGCCCCTTCAATGACTGGGTCCCTGACCGAGGGTACGGGGCCCGCGGTGCCGCCGATGCAGCTCATGCATGTGTTGGAATGCACTGTGGATATCAAGGAGACTGATGCTAAGGTAGGATTGAGTTTGAAAGTGTTTAGTAAAGAATAATGATGGCCAGTACTATTGCCACCTGAGCGCGGCCCTTTCAATGACTGCTTGACTGATGTGTTTTATTTTATTATTGTGTGAAATGTCCAAGGATATTTATTTATATTTATTAATTTATTTATTTTATTTATTTGGGACAACAAACAGTTATGCAGAATATACAAAGTAGTCATTTAACAGTCGAGAAAACGTATAACCCACTTTATTGTCCACGAAATAACATCGGAGTATGTTAACGAACGCATGCTAAATGAGAAGTAAAAAAAAGTACATATTTTAGAAGAAAAACACTATATACCGGAAGCGGATGACATAAGCATCCGTCTTATTGGCGACTTGCAAGAGATTGTGAAGTCTTTCAAATTTAGATTTCGACGGCGCGAAAATATCAAAATCAATGAATTGTGAGTTATAAGAATTAATAATGGATTAGTTAATGGATTGTGTGTTGGAATGTAAAGTGCGTTTATCAAGTGCTTATCTTTTTATGTGTACATCGACAGAATCCTTCGGTTATCTTCATCCATAGTATGAATCATAGCTTATTACTATAAGTATGTTCCAGTGTGCATTGTTAGTGGAAGTTGTTGTATTAGACTTCTTCCGATCCCAAGACGCTGTCTTAGGGCTATCTTACACTTACATTTAATTTATATATATAGTGGAACTATATATTTGAATTTTTAACTCAAACACTATACATCCTCACACTCTCATACACTCACACATACTTGTTTACACCACATATACAAGAGCATTGTTGCCTTTTTCTTTGTATAACGTTTATTAATTTAGTGTTTCCTTTGTTTGGTTTTCTTTTTATTTTTAACATATATTATTGTTTTTAATTGCAATTATAGATAATCCTAGTGGAAGAGCGGGGTCTCCAAAACATTTATGACAAAGCACTTTGCAATTGAAATATATATATTTTTTAAATTATTTAATGGTGTAACTCACTCCATAGAACATTGTTGTTAATAATAAAAAAGCCCTCTTTACGTCAACTATAATTTTCTTATTTCTTTACAGGGTACATTTAGCCATGTGCCGAAAGAGCGGCTCGGGTTCAAGCTGCGCGGCGGAATAGACAAACAAGTGACCATCAACGTAAAACAAGTCACCAACAACATACAGCTCGAATCTGATGATCCACAGGTAAGAAATAATTTCTGACTTCTATAAAAAAAATAGCGTTTTTTCTAGGTTTTATATTTTATTTTCTATTTAGATGTTATTGATTTGTGTGATATGTATATTTTCTTTCACTTTGATTCATAGATTTTTTTTTTTGTTGTAATTTGAAGCAAACCTTTTTTTACTTTTAATACGAAAATGTTTTAAAATAAATGTTTAATCGTAAACCCTCCATATTGGTGACCAAGATACGGGCTTGCATAGTTTAGAGCCAATGTAAAATCTTTGTAATACTTTTAGTAGTAATGTTTATTATTATTATTTCATCCATGAAACACATTTGTAAGAACAGAAGGTCTGTCCTTGGAGTTTCTTGCCGGCTCTTCTCCATAAAATATTTAGATTGTTGATCTTACAAATGTCCGCATACAGTGACTATGCAGTAGTGTATACTTGAATTCATAATCTCGGATAATTTTTAAGTCCATCGCCATTTACTCAACTATCTACTTTAGCTTTATGTATTCTTAGTTGATTTTTGAGTGACCATTTGTAATAAAAAGGTCCTAAAAATTTGGTTGCAATGTACTGCGAACTTTGTCATGAATGACGTTCAGTTTTTTGTTCCGAAACTTGATAATTATATCAGATTCTCAAATCGCGTCTTTGCGAAAAAAACGTGACATTTCGGAAAAGGTGTTTTTTTTTTAAATATTATTCGATAATTTAATATTCGATTGTAGAATCTTTTGTGTATTATTGAAATGCTTATTAGATAACTCATTTGGCGTAAAAATACATTAATTTACTTGTCATAATTTTTTTAAAGTTTACATCGCTTCCTGTAAAATTGCATTTTTCGCTAGAGCACGTTTTTCTAAAAAAGTTAAGAAGGTAACAAATAAAGGAAGGAAGGTAATAAAGTTAGGAAGTTGGCGTATTAAAAAAGATAACTTTTGTTAATTTCGGCCAGTGTTTTTGGTTTCAAGGAAGCAATGGAAATGAATAATTATCATTTTTATTATTTTCGTTTCAGTCAACCTACACTGGAGGATTATACATAGAGCGCTGCTTCGGTATCCTTCTTGCTCCCGGTAGGAGCGTAAAGCATTCAGACATGAGGTTACTCGAAATGGTAAGAATACCTTACTTTTCAAATCTTTTAGTTGCCACTCTAAACCCGGTTCAAAGTAATAAACTTTTGCTCATGTAGATGATCTATGCTCGGACTTCTAATTAGCTGCAGTAAAATGACACTTCTTGTCATTTCGTTAAAAAAATCTTCCCATTCAATGACATGTCATTATGGAATGCAATAAAATATTGAGTATTGAGTATTGACATTGAACCTCTAGAAGTTGCCATGATTACAGTGTGAAGTGTGGAAGTGAGACACATATATACGAAATTAGTAGGAAAATTGAGACAAAGCATCGTACCTTCTGTCTCTTACGGCGTGCCGTATTTTTGCTTGGCGAACTTTTCAATGTTAGCCAAACAAAGTGCTTTCACTGTTACAAAATTTATCTTGCGTCGATTAATTTAACTTTTTTGGACAGTTTTTGCATTGTGCGTATGTATTGACATGGGTTTCAGTCCAAAATACGGAAGATTTCTTACGTTAAACTTCATTTCTCATACCACATAACCTAGAAAAGTATTATATTGTTGTCTCATGACCGGCCACGCGGTGGCTCGATCTAGATGTATATTATCTAAGTTCCCATTTGATAGCGTAATGACAGTAAAAATGACATTAGAACTGTCATTTTCTAATTACATCGCAGCTACCGAAACCTCAATTGAAAAGAACCCGAAATCTTTTTGGAGATTTGTTAAGCAGCGATCAAAGTCTAATGTCTTACCAAGCTATTTTAAATATAGTGACGTGACAGTATCTTCCCCTGAGTCCATTTGCAATGCTTTTTCTTCTCACTTTTATTCTACGTTTCTCAACCCTGGCAGCTACTCTGACCCAACCCATGGTAATTGTTCTTCCCAAACTACTTCCAATCCTAATATACTCTCTGATATTCATTCCATTGAAATTAATATTGAGGATGTAGGTAAGCTACTTAGTAAGCTAGATCCCTCAAAATCAGCAGGCCCGGACCATTTATCACCTGTGTTCCTGATTGGTTGTGCTAAAACTATTGCCTTACCGATATCGTTATTATTTAAAAAATCCCTATTAACTTGTACGGTGCCTCATATTTGGAAGGCTGCCTTTATAACACCAGTCCATAAAAAAGGCCGCAAAAACGAAATAGTTAATTATAGACCGATTTCCAAACTGTGTATACTGGCTAAAGTTTTTGAACGATTGGTCTATGATCAGGTTTACGCAGCGCTTAGATCATCTTTTAGTCCTTCACAGCACGGATTTTTAAAGGGTCGTTCAACAGTCTCCAACCTAGCTTTGCTAAATGACTTTGTAACTCTTAGTATGGACAAAGGGGCGCAGGTCGACGTCGTTTATACGGACTATAGCAAAGCGTTTGACAGAATTGATCATGACTTACTTAAAACTAAACTATTTAACATCGGTATTAGAGGTGACCTACTTCGCTGGTTTTCGTCTTACTTGGATAACAGGTCTCAAGCTGTAGTGGTCAGCAACTACATTTCGAGCTGGGTTTCGGTTCCCAGTGGTGTTCCCCAAGGTTCCTTGATGGGGCCGTTACTCTTCATCATTTACGTTAATGATATTGACACGTGTTTCCATAACTCTAATCTTCTTTGTTTTGCTGATGATATGAAGATATTTTCTTCTATATCATCATTTAGTGACATGCATGCTCTCCAATCTGACCTAACAAGACTGGATGATTACTGTCGCCTCAATAAACTAGACCTAAACCCTACTAAATGCTCCGTAATTTCGTTTAGCAGAAAACGCTTTCCACTTCATACCGCCTATACGCTGAAAGGTCAGCTACTACAGAGAAGTGACGGTGTTCGTGACCTGGGCGTATATCATGACTCTAGAATAGAATAGAATAGAATAGAATTTTATTTGTATGAATGTAGTTTTACATGGTATGTATGGTGTTAATATTTGTTTAAGTTCTAAACATTCTACCACAACTTTATGGTGTACAAATATTCAAATGGCACTCTTAATTATGCTACAATACAATTAATAATACAATTAATAATCTTAATTATGCTACAATACAGTACAATTCATTTTAAGTCCAATCCGAATTAATACTATTATAATTAAAACACTCATAAATCAATGTCAAAAAATAAGTACATGTCATCTTGGATTTTCACAATATTCCATATATTCGCTAATGTCATAAAAACAGTTATCCAATAACCAACTTGTCTAAACTGCAGTTTAATGTTCACGTGGAGCAAATAGTGGCTAAAGCATCCAAAGCATTAGGTTTTGTTATGAGACTAGCAGCGTGTTTTAAAAAAGTGAAGACTATCAAGATTTTGTATTGCTCATTTGTGAGGAGTCATTTAGAATATGCTTCTCAAATTTGGAACCCGCGTTACGGCGTGCACATTGATCGCATAGAGGGTTTGCAAAAAAGATTTGTTCGGTTTCTGTGCTATCGTTTGCGCATACCATATCACAGTTGTGATTATTTAGATCTCTGCAGGAAATTTCACCTACAACCACTTACCAACCGTCGTCGATTAGCAGATTGTACATTTTTGCTCAAAATTATATCAAATGAGGTGGACTGTCCGCAGCTTCTGCGTAAGCTGTACTTTAATGTTCCCCAGCGAACACTCAGATTTAATCCTCCTATAGCTATTCCGTTGTCTTCTTCCAACTACAGGCAAAACTCATATGTAGTGCGAGCGAGTAAAGACTTTAATGCCCTAAGCAAGCAGTTCTCTTTTGATTTGTTTTCAACCAAAGGCTCTAGCGTACGCAATAGGCTGAACCTGGAATTTTTCAAAATTAATTCTTAGTGTTAATAGTAAGCAGTTCTGTTTCTTATTTTATTTTATTTCATTGTAGTCTATTCCTTATGTTTGGTGGTACCGATTTGACGATTGGTGCTCATCTTTTTTTTTGATGTCTTGTCGAGTTTAAGATCTCTTATTATAATTAGTGTATAGCTAGCCGTGAAAACCTGTAATTGGCTTCATGTTTCTTATTGCAGTATATTTATTGTTTTTATGTAAAGCTGTTGGTTTTCCACATGATAAATAAATAAATAAATAAATAAATTTTACTGCAGTTAATTAAAAGACCGAGTGTTTGTGTATGCAAGCTATGTGTAAGCAAACACAACTGCGATTCAGGAAGAGATTTTCTAGATAAATGCTAATAAAACTCATGTTTCAGGTAAGCGGTTCATCAGGCGGTTCCGGTTGCTCAGTGTGTGCACTATGGAACGCTGGGGAGTCTGCCCTAGCTGCCTTCAATGTTGCCAGTGGTGATGGAGCTCCGGCGTATATGTCACTCGCACTGGATCTCGTTATTAGAGGAATACCGGATCCTTTAAGGTACAGTAATTATTATATATTATGTGGTTCTCGAAATAGAAAGGGCAGAAAAAATTTAGTCGGCCTGTTGTAGTAAAAGCTCATAAAAATAGTGTTAGCAATTTTAGTAATTTTTTTTTTCAATAATGTAGCACTTGCTTAGAAAACAACATAATATTGATTTGTGGTAAATAGCTATTATCTTACATAAACGCTATCTGTTCTGACCACAGGTTGGTCATCGAGACTCCTGTCAAGATTTTCCCGCCTACAGAAAGATTCTGGTATTACTCAAAGAGGCCGCTTGTGCAACAGTTTTATATCAATCTCAAAGAGGTAAGAACTTACTACTGATACTTACTAAAGCCTCACAAAGACTTGTTCAATATTCAATCCGTCTACAGCACTTATCTCAAGTCCTGTTCAACCCTTAACTACGTATAGCACATGTTTAATTATGATTTTCTCTGTCTTTATAACGCTGATGTGTCCTATATATATATATATCTCGTTCTGTAATTTAGAATATTTACAAATGCATTTATATTTTTATAACACATTTGCTCGTAAAGGGTCTCTTATTTCACGAATTTCAATATCGTAATGTATGTCATTACGTACTTGTGCGTAATTGTAATGTAAAACGCTTTTCTTTTTAATAAGGTTAAACGTAAGGTTTATCAAGATGCTCCGTCTAAAACGAACGGTACTTTTTAAATCTTAGCAAAGAGTTTTTATGTCAGAAAAGTGGTCAACATTTTATAAATAAAATTAACTTTGGGAGATAAAATATAAAAAATAAACATTAATTAAATTAAGGAATTAATTCTTTAATTTAATTAAAGAATTAATTCTTTAATTTAATTAATTTCGACAGTAAATTGCAACAACAAAAACAAAAAAAATATTAATTTACTTTATTAGTAATACTGGCTGTTTTTGTGCCTTTGCTTTAAAAAAAAAAGCGCTGCAGCGCGCATCGCTAATTTGTGAACAAGTAAAAATTATTCCGAGCGCTTTTTCTTTTCGCTGTATTGTTTTTATTTGAAAATGTCGTCAAGTAATGATGAATTTATTAATTCGACACCGCTAGAAGTCTCAGAGGCAGCGAAAAAGGCTACTCTAAGCCTTTTGCCCGAAAAATCGACCGATAGATACTTACAAGCATATCAAAATTTTATCTTATGGAAAACAAGCAAAGATCCAAATTCATTTTCAGAAAGTGTGTTTTTAAAGATTTATTCGTTTAAGAAAGTCCGAGTTTTATTTATTTCCTCGCAAATATGTTATTATAAAACGTCGTATGACATACGTGCGCTTTGATAATTACAGCCTCTGCTTTCTTGTAGCAATATCGCCTCGGTTGTAATTTTCAACTTACCGCACTTATATCATAATGTACTATTGCCGCATAACTGTCTTGTCTTAAAATAACGGTGTACCATTCCATAGTGGTGTTAATAAAATTACGCTTTAAATATTTACCGACTACTTATTATAAACTATTTTACAGTTTATTAACTTACGGCCGAACCCAATAACCTACTGTCAGTAAAAGACAGATCGCTACTGATGATAGACAATAATAATAATAATATCCTTGGACATTTCACACAACGCCATCTAGTCCCAAGCTAAGCAACCTAATGCTTGTATTATATTATAGATAGAAAAACACCCAGACTCGGAACAAATACTTGTAGGTCGTACAAATATTTGTTCTATCTGTCGTTACATTCCTTTCGTTCGTTCGTGTGCTTTTGTTTTATCTGTCTTAGATTATTGGGACGTTATAACCATAGATAGATAGGTTTTTCTATCTCCAGTATGCTAAAACTGGTGACAGATACGTTATTGGGTTCATTACGTTATTCTCATTTCAGTCCGTAGACGCTCTTGGCCAGCTCCAATACGAGGTCGCAAGCATCGAGACATCAGACGAGTTGGACCGCTCGCGTCTGAACTTGCCGCTGTCACTGTCCAGCTTGCTGCCGTCGCCGCTGTCCAGTGCGCCCGCGCCGCCCTCTCCTTCTGAGCCGGACTCCGGTATGTACTGGTAAAATGAGGCAATATTTTATTAGGTGGCGGGTCATAAATAATATGCTTAGACAATCATTGTTGACCATAGAGACCTGTAAAGGCCCTCCCTTCTAACCCGGGGTAGATTACGGACCCCTACGATTACGGATTACGGATCCCTCTTACAGAGAGGAGGCCTGAGAGGCTGAGACCAAACAGTGGAAACATAAAAAAGCTGGTTATACAGGGTGTAAGTCTAAACAGTGGCAATCTTACGGGGTCATTATGAACAACTATTACTACGGGACCAAACCTGAAATCGCGAAAAATTGATCTGCTGTTCCCTACATTTTGACAAATTATGCGAACATGAACAGTTGATTTTTTTTCGCGATTTCAGGTTTGGTCCCATAGTAAAAGTTGTTCATAATTATAAGCCCCCATTAAAAGATTACCCCTGTTTACCCTTACACCCTGCATAACCACCGCGGATATTTCCGTCGCATTTAGGTCTGCTAATGAGAAAGTTACAAAAACTTGAATTAGATGTTTTAGAGAATTATGATCATGTGATTGCTTAACTCGAATTTAACCTAATCACTGCCTTTCAGATGGCGATGAGCCTCTTCTAAGTGGGACCGGTGAAGTATCAAAAGATTGTGGCGAAGATGTACTTGTTAATTGGGCTCAAGTGCTAAGGAGGTAAGATGTACCTTCTTGTTTATTTTTGCACCTAATAAGCTACGCTCATAAACAGTGATCGGAGTAGGTAGATTGATTTTTGGTACTTGTATCATAAATGCACACAGAAAGAATAACATGGATAAGACACTTCCGGAAAGTAATTCCGGTATTTCCGGATTCAATTAAATATTGTTAATGTTGGTAGTGATATTATTACTACTCAATTCAAAATTTAAAGGAAGGTATCAAAACTAAATTAATTCATTATTTATCTGTTGAATAATAAAAACAATCGAATTCCGACCGAAGCTTTAATATTTATTTTTTATTTTTATCCTTTTATGGCTAGATCTTTTATAGATAGATATAAATTGTTGCACTTAAATTTAAATATTTTCATAGTGGTCATGGTAATTTACATTAAGGGTAGAATAAATGACGGGGCCCCATAGAGGGCCAATGCCTGCTGGGGTCGTGAGACTGTTCTAAGGATGCACCACGACTCTTGAGGATGGCAAATCATCAAATGACTCCTTCCACTCTGGCAGAATACAATTCCTACATAAGTTCCGGTTTTTTTTAATAATCCACCAATTCCGGAGGAATGTCCATATTAATATATACGTTTCGGATCAATGACCCCAGTTCAATCTACCTACTCCGATCACTGCTCATAAATGAAACGAAAGTAAATTATTCTGACTCTGTCACACTAAAACGGCGTCTTTGAATTGTAATGTTAAATCTTACATGTTACTTTTACAGCTGGACAGGGCCGCGGCCGCGTGCGTTGAACCACTTGGTTCGTGTCGGTGTGCCCGAAGCTTTACGTGGAGAGGTCTGGCTGCGACTCGCCGGGGTGGATCAGAACGACAAGCTTATGGAGACTTATAGGACGCTTATAAGCAAGGTAGGTTACTTTTAAGTAGTGATTATAAACAAAGAGCAAGCGCATTGATAAAGTGCGAACCTCTCAGTACGCGTGTGCCTGAAGCGTTACGTGGAGAGGTGTGGCTGCGATTGGCCGGGGTCGATTAGAAGGACAATCTTATGGCAACGTGAGTTACTGTTAAGTGGCGATATAAACAGAGCAAGCGCATTGATAAAGTGTGAACCTCTCAGTACGCGTGTGCCTGAAGCGTTACGTGGAGAGGTGTGGCTGCGATTGGCCGGGGTCGATTAGAAGGATAATCTTATGGCAACGTGAGTTACTGTTAAGTGGCGATATAAACAGAGCAAGCGCATTGATAAAGTGTGAACCTCTCAGTACGCGTGTGCCTGAAGCGTTACGTGGAGAGGTGTGGCTGCGATTGGCCGGGGTCGATTAGAAGGATAATCTTATGGCAACGTGAGTTACTGTTAAGTGGCGATATAAACAGAGCAAGCGCATTGATAAAGTGTGAACCTCTCAGTACGCGTGTGCCTGAAGCGTTACGTGGAGAGGTGTGGCTGCGATTGGCCGGGGTCGATTAGAAGGACAATCTTATGGCAACGTGAGTTACTGTTAAGTGGCGATATAAACAGAGCAAGCGCATTGATAAAGTGTGAACGCATCGTTAAAACTGATGGCCACTCCACTCTAGTTATGCCTGTGTGGCGGCATCTACATCGCCACATATGAACTACGTATCAATGACATGACGTCACGCAAACCTGTATCGCGCAATTAGAGTTTACCACGCGATTAGCATATATACAACGTCCCGACATCAACCGTCGGGCAGTAGCCCACCAGACATAACACCCGTCTGGTCGGAGGATCCTCCCTTTTCAGTAGATGATGAGTGAACTTTACACCCTGTTCCTCATGCCTCTAAACATGCGATGGCTTTAAGTGAATCGTTAGTCCTTAAAAAAAAACCTCGAACTAAGGGAAGTGCCGTAATCCATATAAACGAATCTTAAACACGCAAGTGAAGAGAGAAAACGTGCTCGTTTACGCGGGAGAAGACCCAGTGTCACTTAGGCTAAATTAAACTCGTCATTGGTGCAGCCGGTTACAGTGGTACCCAACTGATAAGGCGCGTCGTTAAGCTTCGTTTGCAAAGAAAAGAAAGTATGGCCCTGAAGATTAACGAAAGATTGCTAAAACTTACAATCAACCTTAGATCACTACTATAAGTTTCATAATACACTGCAGCTGTTAGTTCCGTCTCACTCGCAAGTATGGCGGCTGACTAACATGCCATACGCGGCGCGCGCTAACATGGCGGCAGCTGCCGACCAATAGCGGTAAATAGCATTTCCCGCGCTTTGAAAATTCATCTTCTGCGCAGGTACATCGATAAGCCATATAAGTTGGGTACTACTGTACACCGGTCTATTCTGTGTTGTAGTCTTCGAAAACGCTAGTATCAGCGCACAGAGTTTTGGAAAGTTTGTGACGTCAAGACATGCATACCAAGTTTTAGTAAACAAATCCTTTACCCTTACAGGACTGCCCCTTCGAATCAGTAATACAACGCGACATAGCCCGCACGTTCCCAGCACACGACTTCTTCCGCGAAGCAGGCGGCTTGGGACAAGACTCGCTGCTGCGGATGGCGCGGGCGTATGCCGTGTACGACCATGAAGTTGGATACTGTCAGGGACTCAGCTTTCTAGCTGCTACGCTGCTGTTACATGTGAGTATATTCGAGAGAGATAGTAGTAGACTATGAATCGGCATTCAACTTGTTAAGGTTCAGCTAAGATGTCTTATCTTCCCATGTTCCCTATAGACTATACCTTCCGTCATAATAACCGTGCAATAAAAGTCGTTGAAGCCAATGTATTCCAATATTTCAAAACGATATAAAATAAAAAACTTTTAAAAAAAAAAAAAAAAAAAAAAACCGATTTCCAAAAAAAACTGCAAAGTGAAAAATAACTTTAATTTTGGAAGTCGGTGTCTTTGGATCTGTATTTTAGTTTTTTGCCACCGACTTCCGAAATTAAAGTTATTTTTCACTTTGCAGTTTTTTTTTGGAAGTCGGTTGTTTTTTTTTTTGTAAAAAAGTTTTTTATTTTTCAGTTTTTAGTGGGTCAGGTTTTAATTTATCTAAGTGACAATAGCCCAATGTCAACTGCTCATCATGTTTTACAAAATACTGCTTTTCCCGATGCAGGGACGTTAATTATTGAGGAGTTCTCCTAGTAAAAACCAAGAGAACTGGAGCTGATGGTGAAATCACCAGCTCCACTTTACCATTATGCATTGTGACGGACGAGCATAAATTGGTAATCGAATCACAACCCGTGAAATACTTATTATTGAGTAGTTCCGATGGCCATATGTGGTCTTCATCATCAGTTCCACTTCATCAAATGGTGGTTTTCGAGTGCAAATGCACAAGTTACTATAAAAAAACCCAAATCTCTATAGGTGTGCCTATAAAATTTGAGGGTTTCCCTCGATTTTCATGGGATTCCCTCATCAGATTCTGACTTGGTGACAATGGGACCACCTCGAGAGCAGACCCTATCAAATAGAAAAATAATATTTTAAATCGGTCCATTATTGACGGAGAAATCGGTGTACAAACATAAAAAAATAAATATATACGCGACGAATTGTTACAGTAGTACTCAACTAATAAGGCGCGTCGTGAATCTTCGTTCGCACAGAAAAAAAAGTATGGCCCCGAAGATTAACGAGAATACTTAAAACTTACAATCAACCTTAGATCACTACTATAAGGTTCATAATACACTGCAGCTGTTAGTTCCGTCTTACTCGCAAGTATGGCGGCTGTCAAGCGACGCGCTAACATGGCGGCAGCTACCGAGTTACCGACCAATAGCGGTACAGGAAAAAGCGTGTAGCGTGCCGATTGGTCAATAGCATTTCCCGCGCTTTGAAAATTCATCTTCTGCGCAGGTACATCGATAAGCCATATTACTTGGGTATTCCTGTACCCTCCTCTTTTTTTTTGAAAAGTCTGTTAAAAATGTTAGGGCAGTGTCGCTAACACGATCAAAACAAACGTATGCCACGTGCACGAGTCAAGAACGCCTCTTACCGCGTAAGAGGCGTTCTTGACTCGTGCACGTGGCATGTTTTTTTTTTTGTTTGCATTTAAGTTTCGAGACTTTTTTTACAAGTGGGGTTAATGACTTTTATTGCGTGGTTATATAGCGGAACGTATAACAGTAGTCACTGCGTAGTCTTCTACGCTTCGAGATTTTCTTTTTCGGGACGAAATAATAATCTATCTATCCCTGAGTAATTATTACAAAACTGATATCCTGATATAGCGGATCAAAATTACAAATATTTTTATTACTGATTCTAATGATACTCGCTTTCATAAACTTACGCCTTTTTTCTAATGATGCTTAACAAAAACCGACAACTCTACATGCTACCATCCTATACACGTCTTGCTACGTGTTACTGATCTTACGATATTCTATATTACTTTCAGATGCCAGAAGAGCAAGCGTTCTGTCTTTTAGTACGGTTGATGTACGGATACGGACTACGTGAACTGTACAAAGATGGTTTTGAAGCTCTCTACATGAGGTTGCATCAACTCGACCGATTAATGGAGGTAACAATCATTTTCTGTTATATGTACTTCGTTCTCGAAATACAAGATAATTATTATTGTACAAAAACAATAGTAATTATCTTGTACTTCGAGAACGAAGTACATATCTAATACGGCCATACTGACATATAATAAGGTTAAGGAGGAGGGGGAGGGTAAGGGTAGGGGGAAGGATAAGCTTAAAGGTATAATAAGGGTATATGTAATAAGGGTAAGGGAAATCCAAAGAAACAAGGCGTGGATTGTGTGAAAGATGACATGGCTGGTGTGGTAATGACTAATTTTTATGGTGTGCATAATAAGGAGTATTCTATCTATTCTATCTATCTATCTATGGCTGAAAGGGGTGACTACTGAGATACATATATTATGTTCTTTTAACATAATATCCTGCGCCGACCCCAAATATTACAGTCTGATTAAATTATCTAGCAAAACTCCGCGCAAGTGACACACATCTCGTCTGCAGATTTTTGAACAGAACTTATTTAATTTAAATATCGACTGAAAACAAGGACATTCCTCTGTGCAGGGCTTGCCTGGAGGCTGAGGAAACCGTTACGCACGTGCTCTTTGAATGCACAGGCGTCACTCAGATTAGAACAGAAACTCTTGGAACACCCACATCTTTCACAGATGTTCTGAACAGACTAGGAGACTTGATTAACTTCTGGAGTGAGGTGGGCTGGTTGGAATAACCCCCGACGGCCGCCATGGCCCACGCACAATGGTCCACATGAAGGACTAAGTGCGGAAACTATACCCTCTAACATAGACCGAAAACAAAATTTAATTTTACTCTTTAGCTAGATGTTGATAGTAACCACTAATTAATTCTAAACATTTCAATTGCAGGAACAACTAACAGATCTGCGCGCTCACTTCCAAGAGTTAGGCGTGGAGCCTCACATGTTCGCCTCACAGTGGTTCCTCACTGTGTTCACCGCACGTTTCCCCTTGCCGCTGGTAAGTTCCATCTTTAAACAGCAATTTTTAAGACTAGAATGATGATGCAAAAACGCCCATACACAGTGTCTTACAAAATATTTTTTTTTTAATTTTTTAAAGTCTCTTTTCGTGTCTGTTTGTGTGACCGCGTTATTATTCTAAACCACGCAACGGATTTTTATGCTGTTTTCACCATCATTTAGAGAATTTATTTCGGAAGGTTTATGTGTACGTTAATGCCGTGCTAACCAGAGGCGTGTCGCTATTTCAAAATAAAACCGTGGCGAAGCAGACGATGAATTATAATCTAAACAGACGTGAAACAATTGCGAATCGAGGTATACTGTGATAGCTAGAGCTACGTCTCACAATTGTATCGATTACTAGTATCGATATTGAAACCTTAAATCAAGTAGATTTTATTCCTTCGATTAAGAGTGTGGTTCCCTATTTTCGCGCTCGGATTTTAAACATCTGACGCTCGACGCCGCGTAGCGAGTGCGCGTGTGTGCGTTTTTCCTCATGTACGGCACACAGTTGCGAAGCTACGACGATTAAACGATCTTGATCTGTAGCTATGGCGTACCTATATTTTTTTGAAGTAAAAGCTAGAGGTTTACGGAGAAAATAAAAAGACTGTCCACAATACGTTATTAGTGTATTTTAATTAAATTTATACAAATATGGATGAAAAAATAATATTATGTAGGTACTTATAAAAACTAAACTCATTTTACTTATTTGTTTAAGTATTTGTATACTAATAAGTAATTGAAGTTTTATAAAAGTATTTGTCTAAGGAGATCGATCGACTTTTCCTTGGATCTATAATTTCTGGGAGAACACAATCAGAATAAAATTTTGTTAACAGCGGAACCATCTTTTGACCAAAATCATTGTTTTTTTTGTGGAAAACAGTTGAATTTAAGCCCTATTTCAATGTAGATAAAGACGCCACGCGCTAGCTATAATTTTTTATTTTTCTTGCGGCATTATAGGTTTAGCAACCGCATCAAGTTCATAAAACAGTTGAATTTGAACCAACAATAATACATAAATACATAAAGCCGCCTCATGCGCAAATGATTGGTTTACTGTTTTCAAATTTCAAATAGATAGGTCAGCCCGCTGCCACAGAATAAATAATAGTACTGCTGCGTTCGTGTGGGGTTGGTTTTATAATGTTTATTAGCCTAGGCAGGTATTGTACGTGCCCAGTCGACCTAATGACTATACAGTCGACCACACGTCGCACGTCAGTGGTAAGTGATAGGGATTTGTATAGGTATCGTTTTCATAGTTTTCGATTTCGACTATAGCCAATAGTGAAGTCAAAATTAAAATCCAAGACGGCGGCTGCGGAGATTTTAAAATTTTTCGTCATGGATGTCGTTTTCATAGTTCTCGATGATGAAGCCGATAGTGAATCAATCATCGTAGAAGGGATGATTGACTGCACTATGCGGCCCATGAGAGCAATGCAATGGTGGCCCAATGGTAACGATCCCGACATACGAGTAGGTCATGGTTTCGAACTCAGGCAGGCACTTTGTGTAAATAATTTCATCACCACTACTCTCAAAACAGTGAAGGAAAATATCGTGAGGAAACCGCCTAGAACCAAAAATTCGAAGACATGTGACATCTACCAACCCGCACTGGGTCCTCGTGGTGTATTACGGCCCACTCCCTCTCACCGAGAGGAGCCCTGTGTCCCAGCAGTGGGAACATTATAGGCTGATTATGATTGAGACCCATTATGTTGTGAGCGAGCACGTTTCAGTGCCAGAGGTCATCACTGATGTGAGATGAGAAGATATATTACGCTCAACACCGCCGCGCGCGGCCCTTGTCCGATCAGAGCGCGGCTAGCCGCGCGTGGCAGCCGCGCTTAAATGCCGCCCTATATTTGGACACACCTTTATATAGTGCCTTTATCTATGCCTCACTCGTTTCGTATCGTTTAGTGCGGTCGCGATTTGAGTGTATTTCCCATAGTTTTATTGATGTTTTCCTCGACCCCTGTTTTCTTTCTGCGGACTTCTGATCTTGCTTCTTGTACGAACCTTGCTACCACACCGGACACGGTACGGAGAACCCCGCATAAACGTTGGACTTGAACTTGTTATTTTGTTTTACGACCAGCCTACCGATTTCATATTGGCACCATGGATCGTTGTGTAAATTGTGGCAAAGTGACTAGAGGCTGTAGTTTACGTGGTCGTCGAGCTGAAGAACTTCAAAAATCAGCTGTTAAGTACCTATATGTAGATCGGTATGTAACCTCACTTTTTAACCGACTTCCAAAAGGAGGAGGTTCTCAATTCGTCGGAATCTTTTTTTTTTTTTTTTTTTTATTTTTTTTTTTTTATTTTTTTTTTTATGTATGTTCCCCGATTACTCGAAAATGGCTGGACCGATTTGGATTTTTCTTTTTTTGTTCGAAAGGGTATACTTCCCAAGTGGTCCCATGATCATCAAGTCAGGATCTGATGATGGGATCCCATGGAAATCGAGGGAAACCCTCAAATTTTATTGGCACACCTATATCGATTTCGGTATTTTTTATAGTAACTCGTGCATTTGCTCTCGGAAAATACCATTCGGTGAACTGGAACTGATGATGAAGACCACAGAGGGCCATCGGAAATACTCAATTATATCTAAGTATATCACAGGTTGCGATTCGATTACTTTAATATGGTTTATGCTCGTCAAAATGCATAATGGTAATGGTGACTTCACCATGAGCTCCAGTTCTCCTGGTTCTTACTAGGAGAACTCCTAAACAATTAACGTCCCTGCATCGGGAAAAGCAATATTTTGTAAAACATGATGAGCAGTTGACATTGGGTTATTGTAACTTAGATAAATTACAAACTGAACCACTAAAAAGTGAAAAATAAAAACTTTTTTACAAAAAAAAAACCGACTTCCAAAAAAAACACTACAAACTGAAAAATAACTTTAATTTCGGAAGTCGGTGGCAAAAAACTAAAATACAGATCCAAAGACACCGACTTCCGAAATTAAAGTTATTTTTCAGTTTGTAGTGTTTTTTTTGGAAGTCGGTTTTTTTTTTGTAAAAAAGTTTTTATATTACATCTCTTTTAACTCGGAACTCAGACCGCAAAAATCCGCAAAATGTTCAGTGATGGTTTGATAATATAGTAGCTATAAATTGACACCAATTTCATCTTTTTACAACCCAGGCCCAGGCCCAAGTTTATATGACATGGTTTCCGTCTCCTTTGTCACGGATCCACAATAGAGATTGTGGCAGTAGATATTTCAAATAAAAATCTGATATAAATTTTTTCTCCATATTCATCATCCAAAATTCTTGTAGCCATCTTGGATTTACATTTTGACTACACTATCGACGTTAGCACCCACAAGAACCATGAAAACGATACCCATGATGAAAAATTTTAAAATGTTCGCAGCCGCCATCTTGGATTTACATTTTAACGTCACTATCTGCTTTAGCATCCTCGAGAACAATGGGAACGATCCCCATGACGAAAAATTTAAAAATTTTCGCAGCCACCATCTTGGATTTACATTTTGACCAAATTATATTGTATTATTGATATTGTAATTACAATATCAATATTACAAGTAATACAACATAATTCAAGAATTGTAACATAATTCTCCTAAAGTAAGTGTGCCTACCACTTTAGCTTCTTAAAATATTACTTAAATGAAAGGATTAAAAATATTTAGTCGCACTACAATTTACTATATATCACGCGAGGCGCATGCGCGGCGGCGGGAGGTCAACCGACATAGGTCCTGCGTCGACGAGCGCCAGAGCGCGACTGACTTAGGCCGTTCGATGCACCCGATTTTATACTCACTTTAAAAAATTATTTTCGTAAATGATTGAAAACAGATATATTTTATTTTTTACACATATATACTACAATCTTTCTTCTTACGTATAAAATGATTTGTGTTGCCAAATGACTTTTAGATTCTGAGAAATGACGTGTTTTTTTGTAGTCGATTTCTCGATTTTTGATTATCTTAGACGTGATTAAAATACAAGTTAATGAATTAAAAATCAAACTTTTCTAAATGCATTTTAAATTTCAGGATATGCCTCTTCGAATGAATACCACTTTACCTTCTTAATTAGTAGTAATAATTGGTGTAAGATTACTTCAAAGTTGAGCCTTCGCGCGTCATCTGGAAATCGCGCCTTCGAAATCGACTGTTTTCGTAGTCAATAATTCAATTTGAACAAGTTTTTTTTAATAGACTTTAAATAAAAATATATGATAATTACGATGATTGAAGTCAAAAGAAGCTAAAAAAATAAATTATGTGACCAAAATCACTTCAAAATCTCCCAAGTTCTCGATTTACGTATGAAAAATGCAACAACGCTCTTAATGGTTTATATAAATAACCGAGTGTCATTATTTTGTGTGTACTTGTTACAAAGTATAATTATTACAGGTGTATCACATTCTGGACGTGTTCCTGCTACAAGGCATTGACACGTTGTTCCAAGTTGCGCTGGCGCTGCTGTCACGGTCGCGCAAAGATCTGTTGTCGCACGACTTTGAAGGTGTACTCAAGTATTTTAGGTAAACATATTGCACTTGGCAAGGAAAACAAATGTATTGCCGTCGCGCTCGCACATTAGGAGACCTTGTAATGTGCGAGCGCGACGGCAATACATTTTTGCGCTAGCGATAGAGATAAGTAATAAGGGGTCATTGTACGAAATTCTTTCTGCTTCGCAACCTGACTTTAGAACCAATAATTCGAAGGCTTGTGAAGCCAACAACCCATATTTGGTTCACGTGATGAGTTACGGGCTTCGTTCTGCATCTTATAATCCTCTTGGCCTTATTATGATCATAATACAGATTCACATAACAGCTTTGTACAATATTCTAACAAATAAATGCATTCATTCATTCATTCATTCCAATTGTTTGAAGTCGGCGCAGGCGCAGCATGTCTTCTGCCTTACATCTATCTCTAAGAGCCCTGCATCTTATATCCGCTCACGCGAAAAAAGCGGCCGCCTGGAAAAAAAAACCCGTTGAGCGTCCCACCCGCTGACGTCATACGGCTGCGCGGGCGCCACTTGCATTATACAGACCGATAACGACCACTGTTTCTCGGAAGGCAACAACTCTTGTTTTTTATAATGCTAGCAAGCTGGGCTATATTTTAGAGTGCGTTTTGTTTGAATATAATATTGTATAAGTACATTTCTAGAATTGCTTGTTGTCCACACGTAGTATTTATTTATTAACTTTAATTAAAATGGTTAAAAACCAATTACAATAATAATTAAAGACACATGAAGGAGAAAGAAGAAAATTTAATAAAATTATATTTTGTTCTACAGAGTAACGTTACCAAAGAAGTGCCGCGCTGAAGAGTCGTCGCGCCAGATCGTGAAGCTAGCGTGCAGCATCAAAGTGAAGCGGCTGCCCAAATATCAACAGGAGTACGAGAAATTTATTAAAGGTTAGCTTTATTTGAGTACTGTCCGCGAGGTTTCAGCTGAGCTTTGCATTTGTGTGAGTGCACATAGATAGTGTAGGTGTGACGTCCGGCATTGAGCGCGATTCGTCCGTTTAAAACCGGTTTATACTGCTTTTTGGCAATCGGCTTTTATTCTTTTAGTACGAGAGGCCATGACCAAAACCATGTCGCATCGTTGTAAAATGTAAAACGAAGAATTTGTCTTACGTAAAACGATAATACAAAAATGTTGGTCTCGTACCATTTTGGTGATCACTCACTCAAATGCAAAGCTCAGCTTAGGCCTCGCGGACTTGTAGACTTTGGTAGTCTAAAACAGTTCTATGACAATTTGGTTTAGCTAGGCTAAACAGTCAAAATGATTTCGGGAAGATTATTATGTTGCTCGAATTTTTAGATTGTTTTGATGTTAACTGTGTATAAGAGCGGTGCACTAATAAAAATGCAAAACTCAACTTTTGAACGAGTCTGTGATAAATTGCTGTCCCACGGCCCGTTAAATGACAGGCCGCACCAGACGTTGCCACGGCCGTCGAGGCATGTCGCGACCCGTGTCGAGCATTCCCACGGCTGGTACGGCTTGTTGGCTGCTATTCCAACATGTCAAATGATACATGTCTGACTCCCGACGCATAGGACGGGCGACGACAGGCCACCACAGGCCTCAACTAAAGCGACAGTTCCCACGGCCTATCGGCCTGGCTTGGCGTGATCTGACCTGTGAGAAAGCGGGCCGTGGGACCGCAGCTATACGGGGAACAGCTAGTATAGTAAATAAAACGCATGATTTTCTTTGTTTTAGGGAGTTTTTACAACTACAATCGTTGTAAAAGGATTTTTGCCATTGCATATATATATTTTTTCTTTCAGAATCCGCTGAAAAAGAGAAAATCAATGTGGAACTTGAGAGGCTGAAAAATATCAATACACAATTACAACAGGAGAAAGAGTTGCTAGAAGCACAGCTAACAGAGGTAAGGAACCGAAAGGAAATTGATTCGATTTATAAATTTATTACGATAAAGTATAACAAATAATGATTATCTAAGTTATACCAGTATATACAGGGTCGATTTTTAAGAGGTATGCGTAACGTCATGACGTTGTGGCTGCATCTACAGCGCCACATGTGAACTACGCATCACACTGACGTCACGCAAAAATCCTTCATCGTGCAAGCAAAGTTTACCGCGCGACTAGCCTATACAATGTCCGTTCCGTCGGGCAGCAGCTCACCAGACACAACATCTGTCTGGTCGGAGGATCCTCTCTGGAGGATCGACTCTGGAGGACGTGAACTTTTCACCCTGTTCCTCATAGACCTATAGCGTTAATTACTGATCATTATTCGCAGGCCCGTTCGTCATCAGAAGAGAGTCATAAAGAAGCGTCACACTACGCGGCGGTAGCGCGGGATTACCGTGAAATATGCGCAAGACTTGACAAGCAGTTGCATAACATGCAGGTTAGTTATACTTTATTATATCGTAAATATTACATACATACATAAACTCACGCCTTCTTCCTTCTTCACGGGGTAGGCAGAAAATACAGAACGACACCTGCTACGATGCTTATATACTTCTTTTGCCTCGTTCGCGGTCATACACGCACGGCGGTTAAATAAATAAATATCCTTGGACATTTCACACAACGCCATCTAGTCACAAGCTAAGCAACCTAATGCTTGTGTTATGGTAACGAGATGGCTTATAAACTACTTATATACATTTTTTTTTTTTTGTAAATACATACATATTATAGATAGAAAAACACCCAGACCCGGAACAAATACTTGTAGGTCGTACAAATATTTGTTCCGTGCGGGAATCGAACCCGCGACATGCTGCGCAGCAGTCAATCGCTCAACCACTGCGCCAACCGTGTCGGTTGAGAGTACCACGCACCTGACCTTTCTGAAGAACGTCGCCAATAAGGGCACTATAAAGCCGGGTACAGACTACGAAATGTCGTATGCTAACTTATGACTTTATGACACACGATTTCTTACTTACAGAGTAGGTAACTAAGTTTCATTTTTCGTTGCAGGACTATGTCAAGGACTGTGTAAATTGCAGTGTGAAACTTGCGCAAAAGGATAATAAAGAAGGTAGGTAATAAACAAACAAGTCAAAAATGTAGGCAATGCAGGCAAACTTGAGACATATTCTCAAGTTTTATCTTTACTGCAAAAATGAAAATCAACCGTATTGCTAATACAATAAAGTCCACAATTAATTGCAGAGACAGAACAAAAAGGCGATGACAAGGAAGGCTCGAGCGAGACGGAGGCGCGACTAAGACAACGGGTGCGTGACCTTGAACTTGAGCTCGCGCAGGTCAAACTCGCACATGTGCAGGCGCAGTGTAGCAACCAGGTAAATAAATAATTACTCAGCGTTGTATACAGGGTCATCAAACTTAGAACTAAAAGCCTGACAGAACTTGGATCATGATACTATTTGCGAACGCCGAATTGGTAAAAAATTGTGGAGTACCAGATGTAACTTAAAAATCTTCGTAAAGAAGTAGTTTTGTCATTAGTAGTATTATATTGCGAGAGTTTCGATCTGATGGATATAGAGGTCACTACTATAGCATTAAACAGACATATTAAAATGAATATTATGTTGTACGATATTTCTACAATTGACGGACAGTATAATTTAGACGGGTTATTTTCTAAACATCATTTACCTTAGTGTTGTTTACTACGCTAATGGTAATTTTGTGTGTGTTTGTGGGGTGTGTGTACTTATTTAATTTTAATTATTAAAATCAATTAATACTTTTATTTGCCATTCATTTTATTGCGTTTCTAGTTTTATGATGTTCTTTTTTTTAAACAGTTGTAACAGTTTATTTCGGTATTTTTAGAAATGGCTCCAAACAGAGTTAGTAGAATTTTAGAATTACGGCTACTGGTAACATTAATTTTCATGTCAATATTGTCAATACGTCAGTATTGTCAGTCAGATTTTTTGTATTTAATTATTGCAAAACAATTAATAAAATTCTTACTTACTCGAAAGCAAGATAAGTACTATCAGCGACACCGCTAAATACCAAGTACCTAATGGCTAGAAATTACTATAAAATTCTTACTGGAAAGCAAGATACTATCAGCGACACCGATAAATACCAAGTAATGGCTAGAAATTACTATAAAAAACATTGTAAAAGGCCTCATAGTTGATGAAATAAATGTAATTAATTACCTAACAAGTTTATGATGTTTCATTTTATTTAATGTATGGATTACGATGGTAATGGTTTTAATAATCATTTAAAACACTATACTTAATCCATACATTAATTTAAAACGCTAAAAAGGAATGAGCAAGCTTTAATTAGGTACCTATAGCTATAGAAATATATACAGATAGTTTTCATCGGAGAAATCTAGATGTCGCTGTTGTCCATTGCTTGAAAAACCCGTGAAGTCAGATCTCTATGCCCTATAAGTAAAAGTACTCTGTGGTTGTATAGATAGATGGGATAGTGATTGCTCTGTGGTAGCCCACGAAATTCAAATTTTCTTGCGTTTTTGCAATTTGCAGGTTGTATCTTGATCAAAATATGATTCTCGACAGTAAGAAATATGTATTTACATACTTTTAACCATAAAAATTATCAATACAGTTAGATTTCCTCCGGATTGGTCTGATTTCGGAAATCAGATGAATCTGGAGGAAATCTAATTTATACCTACTTAATTGATATTAATTTCGACTTGATACCCTCCACGCGTTCCAGAGAAAAAGGGTCTTGACAGACAGTCAGACGGACGGGCGGACAACGAAGTGATCGTATAAGCCGACGTTCACACGGACGTCAAAATAACGACGCGTTTTTTTTTCGCGCAATGGATTTTGAACACTCTACTTAGCGCCGAGAGTTGAAAATCCAACAGTGTTTTTTTCGACTCGCTGGGAATGGCCAGAATGCACTCTTGGATTTTCAAAGCTTGGCTCAACACCGAGAGTTGAAAATCCAGTAAGCGATAAAATCCCGCCGCGATATTTGTACATCCGTGCGAACGTCGGCTAAGGGTTCCGCTTTTTTTCCTTTTTAGCTACGGAACCCTAAAAAAGCAGGAATGTGTGCCTTACGGCTGCGCGAAATGGTGAATTAGTTCTTACGTTATCATAAAATCCTTGGTTTGACAATTTTCACCGATGGGAGATACAACATGTTTTGGGTTTTCAGAGATATCAACCCAAAACCGGGATATCAGACGTAGACTGGCGATTAATTAACCGAATGTTTTTTCTCAGGAGCTGAGCCATCAATTAACAGTGGCTCTCAACGAAGTACAGTCTGCCGTCAATCAGAAACAATCCGTCGCGCCCTGGCTGGTCCGCACGCTCGGTAAGGAACATTACATTTGAACTAATCAAACTCCACAGAATAGGCACACAATGTGTGTTACGTATATTATGCATGGTGCATAATATATTGTATATTATGCACTAAATGTTGATGCAAGGATTGGCGTATTTGTCTAAACTTTAGCGGGTCAATCCTAACTACAGGGTGTAAGTGTAAACAGGGGCAATCTTTTGAGAAGTCATTGTACTCATCATTATGAACAACTTTTACTATGGGACCAAACCCGAAATCACGAAAAAAAAATCATCTGTTCCCTACATTTTGACGAATTATGCGAACATAAATGTACTGAACAGCTGATTTCTTTTCGCGATTTCAGGTTTGGTTCAATAGTAAAAGTTGTTCATAATGATGAGTACAATGACCCCATGTATGATTGCAACTGTTTACACTTACACTCCATATAATATTATAAATGCGAAAAAAGTTTTTTTTTTACGCTTTCACGTCTAATCGAATTTGGATGAAAATTTGGCTCATGGGAAAACCATGACCTGGATTAGAAATATAGGATATTTTTTATCTCGGTAGTACGTTCCCGTTGGATAAATTCCGATATACACGCGGGCGAAGGCGCGGGAAAAAGCTAGTACTTACATAATATATTAACGCGAATGTATGTACAAACACGCCAATAAGAGACACAAAAGTGCCTGTAATTGGTTTATTTGAAATAAATGCTATTAGTTTGAGTTTGACAATCAAATTCTTGCAGCTGTACTGTAGTACTATCTGAACTTGCTGCGTGTGATTCTCAGCTGCTTTTTCAGCGCTTTTTTACGCAGAATTAAACGTGAATTGATCATGTAATAATATACACGATGCTTCTGATGGAGTATGAAATATTTTTTTTGTATAACACGCGATTCTATCGCTTTTAAACTACTTATTATTATTTTGACGTCAATACAAATGAGTTTGAGTTGCTTTATTATGACAGTTCGTTATAGAGATGTTGACAATCGACTTGTATTATACGCTTCCGGACTCTTATAATCTTTACAACCATTTTATTTTACTTTATCTAATCCCATGCTATAAATACTCTATAAAAGTTTCTGAAACAGTTAGCTTATTGCCAACATTAAAACAGCCAGTGTCATAGTAACCATGGTAACCATAATAGCATCCAAACGGGTGTTTTAATGTTGTACTGAATTTCATAATGCAACTCGTTTTCAAAAAAAGATCATTGTAATGCACGCGCGTTTCACTACAACGGCGCCGTAATTTAAAAAAGAACTTATTCGAATTCACGTCGTATACTATAACGCCGGCCGCCATGTTCGATACGAGTATTAGTATTGCAAAAAACTGTTTCAGAACCTTTTATATAGGATTGATAACATGGATGTAGATAAAGTCTTGTATGCAACTGTACATAATTAGGCATTAAAACACGGCTTCGCCTCGTGTGATAAACCCACATTCGTGTTTTAATACCCCTTAGTATACGTCAGTTGCATAAATAACTATTAGCATCCATGAATTGAATTTTTTCGTCTATGTTTGTTTGTCAATAAATAATAAACTTCATAGCGTCCATGGAATATTGCATTTGTTCGTCTATGGATGCCTGTCAATAAATAATGAACTTCATAGGCGTGCTTATGTCAAAAGTAAAATAAATGGTTGGAAAGAGAATCGCCATCCTGCTTTTTTGTATATAAGTTCTATAGCTTTTGAAATGGTTGTGTATTTAAATTTGGAACAATAAGAACACCAAAATGATGGCCAGTATATCGGCTTCAAATCAGCATCAAACATTTTCTTGGACTTTACACTATTTTGATGTTGTAGGCCTTTATACATATCATGGAAATGCAAGATGGCTTGATTTAGTAGTTCGGGAGTGTATCTAGCTGTTGGAGTTATATTTTATTTATTTATTTTACTGTTTAAGTTAAGAATACTCCTGTGATTGGGAAACACAACGTTAGAAAAGGGGAAAACCAATGAATGCAGCCGTCAGTACAATTATTTTTTTTAATGTTTTTGAAATCTTTGTCTAATGCTCGGTTCCTTTAACGAAAAACGAATCGTTTTGCTTACCAATTATTGTAGCATTTTTTATTGCCAAACCTGTGATCCATATAGGAGGGTCTACTATGCAAAGCTATGAGGTCTTTGCTTCATTTTTTGTAACTCTACAATAGTCTTAATTTTAACCAATAACGGTCCGTAAAATAGGAATCGGCCATTAGTCTAAACAGCATTACGTAGGTAGTCCAAAATTAAACAGCATTAGCCTGTTTGTCCATCGCACCGGGAACAGGACCTCAACGAGAAAACAGATGACGGCGCCGCAGTAGCGACAGTAATTTTACAACCCGGTGAGGTGGACAAACAGTGTTAGACTGTGTTTTTAAACTAATTTGTCTGTAACACCATCTCCCATCATTTCCAATTAACATTTAACACATTTTCCATTAGTTTCTTATTAGTTTCTTCCTACTTACATCTCTGTAACGACGTGTCCAAGGATTTGTAAAAATATTGTTTGTTTTGCTTTATTGTAGGTCATTAACCAGACATACCAAGTTACCAGTTTGGAGGTGATTGCGTTACCTATATAATACATGTGCTTATGTACTGCTTATTGTTGTAGTGAAAGATAGAACTAAGCTAGTGGTATATCTTGGCCGAAGCGTTGGCTTAGGTCACCCGGCCAAAAATCGTCGCACTTTAGTGAAAATTTTTCCAAAGTCTTTCCCTTTTACAAGGTGTAACTTAAATAACGTATAACTTCTTAACTGGTCATTGTACTCGTCATTATGAACAACTTTTACTGTGGGACCATACCTGAAATCGCGAATAAAAATCAGCTGTTCCCTACATTTTGACGAGTTATGCGAACATAAAGGTAGGGAACAGCTGCTCTGATTTTATTTTCGCGATTTCAGGTTTGGTCCCGTAGTAAAACTTGTTCATAATGATGAGTACAATGCCCCCTTAAGAGCTTGTGCGTTATTTAAGTTACATTATAAGTTTGTTTATATTTTTAAATACTCCAACATGGCTGGTATTCCTTTACAATATCTGATGTTTTCTCGAACCATAATTTTGATAATGTCGAAAAAAAAACAAACAAAAAAACCTATAATATACTAAAGCTAACGAGACGACAAAAATTTCGTGCTTTGGGATTAAAAACATTAACTTAATTCCGTATGGTTCAGTTTCCATTGCAACTAAAATTATTTTATGACGTTTATCGATATTTTTTCATTCAAAAATGAACCTACATTACTTAAGTTTAAAATTGATATTTGCATAAGTTGTAAGTCTAAATTTCAATACACAGGCCAACGATACAAGATAAATACATAAAATTTTATGTATTTATCTTATCTCGTATCGTTGGCCTGTGTATTGAAATTTAGACTTACACCGTCTTATGAACGTCTTATAAACATGGTTCATCTTTAAACTTAAACCCAGGTTTAAACCATGGACCCTTTTCTGAATTTCGAACTTCAGTTTTACAAAACTGTATCTTATACTGGACTAAGTTGTCAGTTTTGTATAAAGAACTGTATTTCTATCACAGCTAGGTACTTATTACAAAAACTGGCTCGATGGTTTAACTTTAAACCATGACAGAAGAAAAACCTCGTTTTGTAATAAGACCGACAATGTTTTAAACACACACATTAAAGGGTGCATGGACATCTCATTATTACGCTACTAATATTAGAAAAAAAAATATTTTAACATTAGGAATGGAAACTGTAGAAAGTGTGTGTTGGTGATAGTACCTAATGTTTGTTTGTTTGTCTTTTCTAATGTTTTGATTAACTCCTTTTCTTATTTCTTTCTGTCCTTTAGGGTCAGTACAGACAGAACGGGAAAATGCCCGAGCAATTTACTGGCTCCATTGAAAATAGGACCGTATTACTTTAGCATAAAGTATAAAATTGTATGAATAGCAACACAGTCGGCTCACAACTCGGTCGTTCTCGATGTGATTTGAGGCCAAAGAAGGTACGAGCCTGCGCGAGGATTATTCCGTTCTGTCTGTACTGGCCCTTATTTTGGTTTGCTAGGGTTTAAAGTTTAAACCGTGTCTTTCATATCTTTGTCTATCTTCACTTATCTATAAAAAAATAAGCTACAAAGTAAGACGCTATTTCTAGAATCGAAGTAACATTTATTTAAAAAAAAGTTTGTAAAATACTGATGTTTCACATTATTCCAAAAAGGTTCCATCATGGAAGCGGCGCAAAACCGGCCCTCGTTCCAGACGTACCTTCCAAACATAAATCCAGACCAACCAGCAACGCCACTACACAGACAAGGCTCATTCTCGGGCAGCCAGGGCCACAGCCACGCGACCGTACAGCGTCGCGATTCAGAACCTTACAGCCCCGATGTCGTACGAAGGAAGAAAGACCTGAACGCAACGAAACGACACTCCATGCTCGTCGAATCCAACCTCACCAAAGAGGCCAAGGAAATCAACCGGAGAAGTCATGACGTCACGATCGTGAAAAATCTCTCGATGGGTTGACACCACCGGTAAAACACTCCGGTTAGTACGATATTATGAACGAAATGATGGTTATATTATGTTTCGTATTATTTCGGTGTGAAAGAGTTTGTAAAGGAAACGTATGTTGTATGTCACGCACGCTTACGAGTTTACAGTTAAAAATATCTATACGAAACTTGTGGCCGCGTGTACAAGTGCACATAACCGCAACACTAGTCATAATGTAATATAATTGAGCACATTATAGGTATTGTTTATCGATTGGTTAGTATTCTAGAGTATTGGTTACCTATGACACAGTATATTAATGATACAGTAGTTTATGGTCTTCATAGAAAACGTCCGAAACAACGCGCTTCGAAATCTCATCTCAGTCACGCAACAGTTCGAGCGCGTGGCAGTTACCCAAAGACGGACACGTATTTCAAGGTCACTGCCCAGATAAACCATTGTAGCATTATTACTCTGTGCCTATGATATCAGTACGTCGCGTCAGATTGAGTTCGCGCTACCATTCCAGTGATTAAATTATAATATATGAATCTCTTATTTGAAAGGGAAGGTATAGTTGCCCATTTTGATATTAGTTAGCACTTAATTATGTTTTGATATGAACCAATATTGATATAATTTTCATTATTTGATTGCGTTTATGCAGATTTCAATTTTGTTTGCATTAATAAAAGCCAATAGAATTGATAAAACAATTATTCCAAATTCTAAGTTTAAATTTTTCTTCAATTGTCAAAATTCACGCTATAGTGAGTGCCTTCCGGTTTAGGTTAAGTAATATTATAGGCATTATATTTATTGACAATTTTCAGTATTTCGCTCATATCTAGGTATTCTGTTTTCCATACTTCATCTCAAAAATATTTATTACATATCGGAACAAAGCAATACGAACCAAACCAATTACAACCAAAATGACTGGGATAGTATAATTATTATCACTGTTAATAAGGTTGTAACTGGTTTTGTTCCTGGGAATACTTGCTTATTTATAATCAACCTACTGAATGCGTATCTTAAGTCCATAGTTGTATAACATACATCTAGACGGATGAGATTTAAAAAAAAATAATATACTGCCAAAACAGTTCTACATTTATTCACAGACTAGATTCGATACTTCTATAGAAATATTGAGTCGTGCACGGATCTTACACGACGATGTGATTCAATAGTCTTGGGAACATAAACTCTATGTCATAGATGACAAAGTTCAAATTCCATTGCAACTGAAAAAATATTGAGGGCCTTTTTATTTCAATCAAAAATCAACTTAGACTACTTAACGCTAAAGTAGATAGTTGATTAAGTGGCAATACATGTAAATTATCTAAGATCGTGTTTTCAAGTATACTACAAGATGTTATGAAAATGTGTCAAAGCGATTTCAGAATAAAATGTTAAGGTTGCGTAGTAAACATTGGAGCGAGTAAACGAAAAACATTTGGAATCTAAGGAAGTGATCAATATTATTATACAGGGTGTCCCGTAAATAATGGATAATCTCTTAAGGGGTCATCGTACTCATCATTATGAACAACTTTTACTATGGGACCAAACCTGGAATCGCGAAAAAAAAATCAGCTGCTCCCTACATTTTGACGAGTTTGATGTAGATAAATGTACTGGTCAGCTGATTTTTTTTCGCGATTTCAGGTTTGGTCCCATAGTAAAAGTTGTTCATAATGATGAGTACAATGACCCCTTAAGAGATTATCCATTATTTACGGGACACCCTGTATTATTTGTTATATTTTGGTTGTCATTATAATTTCTTATGAATAAATAAATTAATTTAATTTACGTTAATTGATAATTATTTTCTTTTGTTATAAAAATCATACCTTTTAATAATCGTCATAGGGTAACTGAACGTATTAGAAATTAAATTAAAAATAAAGGTGTAATAATTGTTTACGATGTAATTCGATACACTTATAGCTAAAGTGAAAGAGTATATTATGATGTATTTTATAAAACCATATAAACATGACTAAAAAATGCTTTGTAAGTTTTTTCGCTTTTGGAAATTGTCATAGTTTCGAGAGGCGATCGAAGAAATATTTATTGAAAAACGAAATTTTAATTTAAATTCCGGTAGCAACAAATACTGTATAAACACATGCAAATATAGTGTATATTTGAATAATTTTTGCGTAGAACCAATAATATAATATTGGTTTATTCTTTATAAACTGTAAATTGTCCAACACGATATAAACATAAAACTGCCATAGAATATTTGTGTGAATTTTGAAACGAAAGTTTCTATGTTCTCTCACTAAATATGTTTGTCCAATGTAAATTTTCATGATTATTATGAAATTATGTGTATTTCAAACGTAGACAGAATTACTGACACAGTATTTGATATTATTGATGATACTCTGAATAATATAAAGCTCAATTTACACTAAAGAAACAATATATCCGTTTCCCTTTAAATCAAAATGTTATAAATTCTTATAAAACAAAGTAAAAAAGCACCCTAAACAATTTTAAAGACATTCTTGTCTCATCCAATAAGTAAATTTTAAATTATTTGTAAATAATGTTACCTGGTTATCTAAATAGTAGGCAAATTCAAAATATCACAACGCTTATTTTTAAAAGTAAAATAATTGATGTTATGTTCTTTGGAAGTTTAATGTAAGTAAGTATATTAAAAGATATCAAATAATACTATATGCTGATATTCTTTCGACTCTATGGTATTAACGCTCGCTATGTTTGTGTACTAACAAGAAACGGGGAAACATGAAATATATGTAACGTTATTCTGTAAAATTTACACTTCAAACCTTACATAAAACTCTAGAAACCTTTAGAATTTCGAAGCGATTTATAGAATAACATTGCAGGTTTCAATCGACCGATAATTTCACATTGTATTGGCAATGCCGCAAATGAATCGGATAAATGCGTATTAGAACTGGATGTAAACCAGTAAACAACCCAAATACTTGAATGTTTCCCCAAATATGTTATTTCCTAATCTGTACCTGTAGTTATCTTATGAAAATGTATTGTTTACTCATACTTTTAATGCTAGCTGTTATGGCTTCTCGAAGATATTATATCGCAGCGTATATCATTTGATTGACAATAATATTTTGGTGTCCATTATATGTATAATTGTATTGTTGCAGTTTTTTTTTGTATGTTGTTCCAATATTTTGGAACATACGAACTATTCTTATGATTGATTGTGTGAAAGGATTCAAGTCGAACTTTCCTGTCATTTGAATTTTGTTGAATGTGCAGGAAATGATGTTCATGTGTTTTCCACTAAACAAAAGGTTCTGTTGATTTGTATGGAATGATGGGGGGCTAGCAAACACCTATTGCTGTGTTAAACCAATTGATCTAGAATGCCTTCAGCCTAGATAACCTTCCTCAAAACAGTCTAATCTTCTCTGGCTAGATACATGATGTCAGTGTAGGACTTTGAACTTTGGTCATAAAGACACAAACAAAAGCAACTCCTATGTCCATAACATGTAGGTCGTTATTAGTTCGCGAATTTTTTTTAGCAAAAATGGAGCTGTCGTCGTCTATGCCATTTTGTATAATACCACCCGATTATATATTTCGTTCGGATATAAAGGATTTAAATATAATCTAGAGTTCACGTCTTATTGTACAGAACTTATTTTGATCTCTATTTTTATTATTATAAAAATGTGTTTATTATAATTTGGAACATTTAATATAAATTATAAAATTAATATCTCTCCTACTTCAATTAATATTTGATTGTTTTATTTTTTTTAAAATACTATTTTATTTATGTACTCAATACTTTGCTTTGCAGTAAGAACTTCACTAATGTTTTATCTATAGCTACAATTATCTTTAGTCAAACTTTGTGATAATTTAGTTCAAGTTGATGGCAAACCTATAAAAATGGAACAAAAATATTTGAAAAATAAAGTTTGTCGTTGACTTTTCTTCGCCATAACTACTCTGTACGTATAAACAGCTGCTTAGCAATGTTGTAGATGATTATGTTCTAATAGTGATGTAGTTACAATAAAAGCTTTATAAATAACGCCAATATCATTAGTTAGTGATGCAAAGTTTAGAGTGAGTTGTAATCGCTGAGAAATGTTGTTTTAGTCTGTCATTTATGAAAATAAACATTTTACAAAGATTGTTTCTGTTTTATTTGATTTAAATAGGTACAGGTAATGAAAAAGTTATATTGGAGCATTGAGCATCTACGGATTCGTAGGCAATAATAGAAAATTAAACATGACGATTGAGCTCTTAAGCTGCATACATAATGTAACTCGTCCATGCCAAAAGGCATGTATACATAATTGCCATAAATGCCAAATGCCAAAAGGCACACACATAATTCCAGTGAGTTTCTAATTTTTATTCCTAAAATGAGCTACACTAAGTTGTCGGTAGAACATCTACGTGTCGAGTTTTGATGAACTATCACAAAACAGCGCCATCTTTTGGCGAATAGAACTTATCGCGACATCTAGTGTCGAGTGGCAAAACAATTAGTAACGTTAGTGATAACTAGATGTCACGACTGTACTCTTCTTTATAATGCTTTGCTTTGGGATGAGCAGCCTTACTTTTCAGGAATGCCTGCCGTTTTGTATAGGTGACTTAGGTTGCGGGCATGAAATCAGCGGCGTGGGGCGACGCGCGGTACAAAATTGTTCCGCCGCCACCGCATCGCTCCCACCCCACTCGGCCACACCGGATTCTGCAGGTTTCGTACCCGCAGACTTAGGGCTTCTAGCACCACTGCCATGGGTTATAAGTGTGTTTTGTGTTTACCCTAGCTTTTTACGCGACCTGAGAATCAAATCCCGCCAAGGTCAGCGGTCGCGCGCTTGCAAGTGCAACCACTAGACCGACGAGAATTTTAGACACACTGCAAGTTTAATTAGGTATTTAGTTTAGTGAAACAAAGTACGTAATTAAACTCGCTTAAATAAAAATATGCGTGTATTATAATGTATTTTGTCACTATATTATTCATGTGCGCCTGCGTCTACGATATGGAACGAATGGTGCCAAGAAGCGGGCACTTTCATTTTATTACGGAAGAACTTACTACTTTGGCTTCCGCTTACGAAAATTGGCGTAAAACAATGTTTATTAAGTTTTGTGAAGTATTATTAAATATTCACCGCATCATCGCATCACAACAAGTGTAGCACAACGGCTCCACCTGGTAATTTTTGAAAAAATATCTATCTCGAGTAAGTGTTTGATGACAGGTTCCAGAGTTTATCCATTCGATAGTGATTAAGTATTGGTTCGACGTGTTTTTGAACTTTAGGCTAAGGAAGAATTTAGCTTAGAAATCGAGAGAATTAAAAATCAAATCCATTTCCTGAAAAAAAAATGCAAAAAATTAAAAACATTTGCCATTAAACAATCTTTTAAAACAACCTGATTCTCGCATAACAAACTCGACGCAAAATAAAAATGTAGCTCATTCATTAGATTATAATTATAATCGAAATGATCTTATAAGTTGTGCATTAAAACTTATAAGAATACAGTATTTTGACTGTAAAATTACGTCTTTAAAATCACGCAAATTAGCGAAATTGCCAAAATTTCGTATACGGCCCAATTACTTTTTCAAGATTTCCACTAGGTACAATTTCCATACCGGTCTATAAAATCTAAACAAATACACAAACCCCGGTCTTTTTTCACGACAGTTGTAGTAAATAGGCATAGTAAAACGGGTTCGCACAGGGAGCCAGGCAGCCAGCATGTCTGACGCAAATAGTTTGATAATAAACACACGATTATTTTCAGCCAACTCTCCAATCGAGACAGTTTTGATTAACCGCTAAAAGCTTGCTATTTTTAAATCGATTTGGCTTCATAATGTTTTGTTTGGACGGTATAGCTGTAATAAAGTTTCATAATTTTGTATTGGCAAAAGACTGCCACTTGGTTACTGGCAAATTAATAGATCATGTCACCTTGCGTTGCAACAGAAGGGAAGGTGGGCTAAGATTAGGGTTACAATAATCGTCACCATTTGTCCGGACTTTGTCTGGCCTTGACATGTGTCCGGAATTAACATTTTACGGGACATTAAACGCCTCCAGACGACGTTATAATAATAGGCAAACAATAAAACTTCAATTGTGTCTCTTGCAGTTGCAGTGTCCTTCAACCGATTATGAGGATTTTAACAGAAAATAAAAAAATGCTAAAATAATAAAAAGTTCAATGATTTCTGAAATAGAAGCTCTGAAAAAGGAGCTCGTGGCCAAGTAAAAACAGCCGCAAGGGTCGATCCATGGTTACGCTACGATTGGGTTGGTCCGTGGATGGGTGGGCCCCCGCTACCGTGGATATTTGACAGTCGTTATGAGTCGTCAGAACCCCGAAAGTCTGACAAACAGTCTTACCGGAGTATCGTATTATCCAGTTACTGGGTTGTGGAGGTCAGTCGCTCCATGTAAAATACTGGTATTCAGCTGCATCCAGCTAGACTGGAAGCCGAACCCATTATATTAGGTCTTTACCTATGAAATTGCCGTTCTGCAGTACTGGCCATTTCAAATCAAAATAATTTTTGTTTGGCTAAGAATTCTAATTTCAAATTAATTTTATTATAAAAACATGGATTTTTTTTTCCAAAAGTAGTCATTTGTTTATTGATTAGTGTTACATTTTCATCGCATTTCAATCTTTTTCGTCATCATGGATACGTTAAAAATTCTAGTAATTATGGAATATGAGTACCGTCGTGGCAGCAACGCGGCACAAGCGGCACGCAACATCAACGACGTTTACCGAGCTAACACTACAAACCAACGCACCACCTGTTATTGGTTTGCTCGCTTCCGTTCTGGAAATTTCGACCTGAAAAATGAACCTCGCGGTCGTCCGAAGACTTTGGTCGACAATTACGAATTAAAGGCGATTGTGGAAGCTGATGATACACAATCTACGGCTGAATTAGCAGCAGCTTTCGACGTTAGCGTCAAAACAATATTGGTTCATTTGCGTCAAATTGGCAAGGTAAAAAAGCTTGACAAATGGGTGCCCCACGAACTCAATGATCGCCAGCTCGAAGTACGCGTCGAGACGTGCCTTGCACTGCTCAACAGACACACAAATGAAGGAATTTTGAACCGCATTGTTACCTGCGATGAAAAATGGATTCTGTTTGATAACCGCAAGCGCTCAGCAAGTTGGTTGGATCCTGGTTCAGCACCTAAACAATGCCCTAAACGAAAACTTACCCCTAGAAAAGTGGTGGTCACTGTTTGGTGGTCTAGCGCCGGTGTGATTCATCACAGCTTCGTACCAAACGGTGTGAGCATTACTGCAGATGTGTACTGTGAAGAACTGAACACAATGATGGAGAAGCTGGCACTTCTCCAACCAGCATTGGTCAATCGCTCGTCTCCGCTGCTCCTGCACGACAACGCGCGACCTCATACTGCACAGCAGACGGTCTCCAAGTTGCAAGAACTGGGGTTGGAAGCTCTCCGTCATCCGCCCTACTCACCAGACCTTGCGCCTACAGACTACTACTTTTTCCAGAATTTGGACAACTTCTTGGCGGGAAAAAAATTCAATACCCGAGAGGCAGTACAAAATGCCTTTGAAGAATTTGTTGCCTCCCGACCAGCTGATTTCTTTAAGAAGGGCATTAATAAACTGCCACTGCGTTGGCAAAGATGCATTGATTGCATGGGTGATTACTTCGATTAATACAAATAAAAAATACATGAAAAAAATTCGTTTAAATTTTTTCATACAAAACGGCAATTTCATAGGTAAAGACCTATTAGTTGGGAAGAGGCTAGGCAGATTGATTTTTTTATTTCTGATATATAAATATTAAAACATAAGGTCAAGCTTTTGTCCGGAGTCACGACTTCTCAAACGAGTAGTACTTAACCCGAGGTGGGATTCTATCTAAGACAGCCATGACCCTGTGACTTTTCCTATTTACCCCACTAATAACCAAGTGGTGATGGTGTGGCACCAATCATCATCATCTTCCTGCCCTTATCCCATGTTAGGGGTCGGCGGACACGTTTTCTTCTTCCATTCTCCCCTATCAACCGTCACGTTATCATTCACTCCCTTTTCTTTGATATTCCTCACACAATCCATACATCTTTTCTTTCGCCTTCCTCTTCCTCTCCATCCATCAACAAGTAGATATCATTCTACTTGTCACATGCAATATGGTGTGGAACAAATACCTACATATTTATTTATAACATTAGTTTTTGTTTATACTAAACCCGAAAAGGGGGCTTATTCCCATCCGATCCCACAATCGGATCCCACTACGCGGGTAAAATGAATCCCTGCTTGAATCGATAAATGAAAACAAAAAGTAAGTACATAATATCGAGATACAGTTATGGTCATATATATTAAAATTAAAATAAATATCACTTCAACAATATTCCAAGAGTGAGGCCACTAGCGTTGCCGGTGCACTGTTACCGACTTCTATTTATCTCGATATTATGTACATACTTACTTTTTGTTTTCATTTATCGATTCAAGCAGGCGATCATTACGTTCGGATATTAATTTTATCCATATTCCAAAGGAATCCCACAAATGGGCATCGGATTGGAACAAAATATTCATTTTATCCGCGTAGTGGGATCCGATTGTGGGATCGGATGGGAATAAACCGAAAAGGGGTCATTGTATTCATAATTTTGAACAACTTTTACTATGGGAACAAACCTGAAATAGCGAAAAAAAAATCAGCTGTTCAGTACATTTATCCACATCAAACTCGTCAAAATGTACTGAACAACTGATTTTTTTTCGCGATTTCAAGATTGGTTCCATAGAAAAAAATGTTCAAAATGATGAGTACAATGACTCCTTTTCGGGTTTAGTATAAACAAAAACTAATGTTGTATTGTTGTGTTGTTGTTGTATGTTGTTGTTGTTGTAGACATGATTCAAAATATACAAATTTTTCGTCATAATATCGTGTGGCAACTGGTAACGTATTTACCTAATGACATTGGCAACAAGACAATCAAACAAAGATCTACTGAAGCTCATGGATTAAAAACCATTGTGATCTTCAAATTGACGCAATAGAAATACTAAAAATACATACCTAACCTAAAGTATCTATATAATTAAAAATAATAACACCAAACCTTTAATTTTTCCAAGTGTTTGGCCTTTATTTGCGTGAGAATTGTGCATAATTCTTGAGGCGTGTTTTTTCGTGCTTACGTAAAAAGTAAGGGCAGGTGCGCTTCCACTGAATTCCCTTCGCTATGGTCGTGTGAACGGAAGTCGTTCCGGGTGGTGTTTTCTACCCATGCGGGAATTGCTGGGGGGATGAAATTAAATAGGTTATTCTGAAAATAGGATATCGGAACCACTTTTACACGTCGAATTAAAAAAAAATAAGCTAGATGGAGTCAACATTTCCTGTGACCACCCCTGAGAGGAAACGGCGAAACAAACTCAGGGGTCTCTTTTAAAGTCCAGACATAATCTCGGTCAGATCATGTGAGGACCATGTAGGTCCATGTCTGAAATGGTCTTTTGATGAAAGAACCATACCTATAAATTTGAGTGGACCTGTTTAGTCAGAGCAAGCATTTGTAATCGTGTAGCTCAACTCAGGACTTAAGGGGAGGTTGCTCAGCTACTCAACTATTAGTATTTCTAGCTATTTTTTACTGAACATTGGTGTAAGATCGACCTGATTATAGAAGAACTTAGATAATACCAAATTTAATATTTTTTTTGGCCTTTACGTTCAATTATAATAAGTATCCCGTTTATCTATCACACAAACATTTATTTTGTGCCGTGCGTGGTATTCGAATGCGTAACCCGTAGCGCGCAACTCACACAATACAATCGCTCAGGCACAGCGCCAACCATGTCAAGCATTTAGGTACCTAAACTTTTAAAAACAAAACAAGCTAATTTATGATAAACTGAAGCTGGGTGTCCCTACGTTTGAGCATCCACTGTGCTCTGCGCCACGCATGACGCATCCAGCTTTAAGTTTCCAATAGGGTGGTTTACTGGAAGCTTCACCGCGAGAGAACATTAAGGGCCTATTTCACGATGTCCGAATAGCCACATAGACTCAACGAATAAATTAAAAAAACCGGTCAAGAGCGAGTCGGACTCGCGCACCGAGGGTTCCGTTCCGATTTCTGAAAAAGTGTGCTATTTAGAGAAATCATTTTATTTTTCCTGTAATCTTTACATAAACTTCTATCACATACAAGAATTTCAGATTTTTCTCTGCAAACTTCGGAGATAAGGGGGGGGGAACGGTATTTTTTTTACATTTTTCATCAGAAGTCGAAAACTATGCGGCCTAAAAAAAAGAAAAAAAAAATGTTTGACAATGTGCAAACAGCGTTCTTTCATATGATACCCCACATGCCCTAGTAGCCCCACTTTGATTTTTTAAGACCCCCTTTCAGTCCCTGTTGCAAAAAAAAATATAAATATTTTAATTTCTTTCTTATTTGCAAAATAGTTGGGTAAACGTCATCTAAAACTATTCTAAATTTCAAGTTGATAGCATTAGTAGTTCTTGAGATATCTAGCTGTGACAGACAGACAGACAGACAGACACAGACAGACAGACACAGACAGACAGACAGACAGAGTGACACCATAAGGGTTCCTTTTTTACCATTTTGGTACGGAACCCTAAAAATGGAACAGAATTTGTACAAAATTTTCTGCCGAGTAAGTTTGTTGGAAATTATTCGTAGGTGTTGAAACCGGCCATCATTTTTCAAAGTCATCGAACTGAATGAAAAGCGACCAATACCTAGTCGACAAGACAATCAGAATCTCTCGGTAATATTTTCAGCCAGGTACGCACGCACGGCTACAGATCAAGCTATACAATTCCAGTATAAGCTGATCTCGCAATGTATAGGATTTTCTTACAATGAGAGGTCAGTGTAAACTGGAAATTTATAGCTTGATGTGTAGCCGTGTGTACTCCATTGGCAGCTTCTTCTTTTTAGGGTGTCGATGGCAAAAATAAGACGAAAAACTCTAAATACCTAGATTTTTTTAATTAGTCATCATCTTCCTGCCCTTATCCCATGTTACTTGGGGTCGGCGCAACACGTTTTCTTCTTCCATTCTCCTCTGTCAACCGTCACGCTCTCATTCACTCCCTTCTGTTTCATATCATTCCTCACACAGTCCATCCATCTTTTCTTTGGCCTTCCTCTGCCTCTCCATCCATCAACTTGTATATTCATCACTATTTTAGTCACATGCGTTTCATCTCTCCTCATCACATGCCCATACCAACTCAAACGATTTCCTTTCAACTTTTCTGTCACTGGCGCCACTTTCAAACTTCCTCTTATATACTCATTTCTTACTTTATCCATTCTCGTCACTCCACACATCCATCTCAACATTCTCATCTCCGCTGCATGCAATCTTTTTTCATCCGTCTTCTTCACTGCCCAGCATTCCGATCCATACAGTACGACAGGCCTTATCACGGACTTGTAAATTTTCCCCTTTAACTTGAGGGGCATCCGTGGGTCGCAAGTTGTTCCTGTAACCTGTCGCCATTTCATCCATCCTGAGTTGATCCGGTGTGTTACGTCTCGGTCTACTTCGCCATCCCCTTGGACAAGCGACCCGAGGTACCGAAAATCGGAGCAGATCGGTAAGGGCGTTCCGGCAAGAGACATGGGCACCGGACCCGAGAGGCCGCCAAAATCACAAAACAGATACTCCACTTCCTCTTTTCCACCACACCTCCAATCTACTCTGGACCTCTAGGCCGCTCTCGGCAACCAGCACAATGTCATCGGCGAACAGCATACACCAGGGAGCCTCTTCCTGGATGTCCGAAGAAAGAGCATCCATTATCAGCACGAAGAGGTAAGGGCTGAGTGCAGACCCCTGGTGTAAACCGACAGCCACATCGAAGCTGCCAGTAGTGCCCACTGTAGACCGGACTTGGGTACTGCATCGACTGTACATCGCACGAATCAACTGCACATACTTCCCTGGCACACATTTCTCCTTAAGTGCCCACCACAAAACTTCACGAGGCACTCGGTCGTATGCCTTTTCGAGGTCAACAAATACCATGTGCAAGTTTTTATGAGCACCTCTGTATTTCTCGCACAGCTGGCGAATAGCAAAAATGGCATCTGCTGTTCCTCGACCAGGCATAAAACCGAATTGGTTTTGCGAAATTTCACTCTCTTCTCTCAGTCGCCTTTCAATAACTTTCTCCCAAGCCTTCATACTATGTGACATTAGCTTTATTCCTCTATAGTTGTTACACTCCAGCACATCATCTTTGTTTTTAAAGATGGGCACCAGCGAACTGTTACACCATTCGTCAGGTATGGCTTCTTCTAGCAACAACTTATTGAAGAATAAAGCTAACCACGTCCATCCATCTACCCGTAATAACTTCCATACTTCTACTGGTATTCCGTCCGGACCTATTGCTTTACCTTTCTTCATCCCATTAACTGCTATTCTCACTTCACCCATACTAATCATTCTCACTAACCCCTCATTTACTGGTTTATTCCCAAGCACACCACTCCAGTCATTCTCCTCATTCATCAGTCTTTCAAAATAGCCCTTCCACCTATCCTTAATTTTCTCATCATCCGAAAGAACTGTTCCAGTTTCATCCCTTATACACTTTATCTGACAGACATCCCTCGTCTTCCTCTCTCTAGCTCTAGCAAGCCGGTATAGATGTTTTTGGCCTGCTGGATTATCCAGTGTGTCATAAAGCTTGTCTTGGGCTTTTGCTCTCGCTATGGCCACAGCTTTCTTGGCTTTTTTCTTTAGAGCATCATACTCACTCTTTTTTTCTGCTTTCAAACTAACATTCTCATCTTCAACACTCTGCCATTCCTTGAACTTTCTCTTCTTATTCTGCAACACATTCTGTATTTCTGTCGACCACCACCATGTATCCCTATCTATTGTACCCTTTCCTTTCGTCTCTCCCAAAATATCTTTCGCTGCACTCCTAATATACCCCGCCATTTCATTCCAACATTCATTTACACTTCGATCATTCATGTCCCCCATATCTATTATTTTATCCACCACTCGCTCTTTAAATTTCTTCGCACAATCATTCTTCTCCAGCATATGCCATTTTATTTTGGGTGGAGGTCGCTCTTTGTTTTTATTGGGCTTTATTTCTACGACCATTTCCATAACTAGGAGTCTGTGCTGTGCCACGAGGTCTTCTCCCGGTAGCACTTTGCAGTCTTTGACGTATTTTAAGTTCTTGCGTCGTACTAGAAAGTAATCAATTTGCGTCTTGTGATTGCCACTTTTGTACGTAATTAGGTGTCCGTCGTTCTTCTGGAACCAAGTGTTGGGTACTGCCAGGTCAAATGCGGTAGCGGATTGCAGCAATGTCTCTCCCTCGTTATTTAGGGTACCAAATCCCCATCCTCCATGCACTCTTTCATAAACCCCTCTCATTCTTCCCACATGTCCATTAAAATCCCCTCCAACTATCAATTCTTCATGCACCGGAATGTTCATCAAAACTGTATCAAAGTCCTCCCAAAACTTCTCTTTCACCCTTTCATCACATCCTAACTGCGGTGCATACACACTAATTACATTCTGCATTACATGTTCTAACATAACTTTTACAACGATATAGATTTTTTTAATTAGTCCTCCCCAAAATTCAGTAACGCGATTACTGCTTGCTGACGCAGTCATTAAGTCCTCACGTGTGTTGGTCACAGGGCGAGCGGTGCTGGATGGGAGGTGAGAAATTGTTTGTGGAGAGACGCCACACACGGACCGGAGATCTAAGCCGTTCAGGAACCCCCACTTGTAGAGATTATACTTGCTGCAATCTACTTGGGTACGATGTCTGTCACGGTAACTTGTGTCTAGATGAGTGCATGCACCAGTGCCCACCAATGTGCAATTGTAATCAACTTGAAGTAGTAAAGGAACACTTTTATCTAGGTATTAAAATTGATAGCAAATTTAATTGGGGCCTCCATGTTGAATATGTTTGTAACAAACTCAGGTCAATATTGGCAAAACTAAGCATATTGAGGCATAAATTACCATACAGAACCAAAAGACTAATGTATTTAGCATTGGCAGATTCAATTATTGGATATGGTCTATCTAGCTATGGCAGAACATATAAAACATACTTACAAAAATATATGACATACAAATTAGGATGTTAAAAGTTATAGTCCCATATAAAATAAGCTTAAATTTAAAGACAACTATCATCAGTTATTTGAATATTGTAAAATAATAAATGTATTTGATAAAGTAAAACTAGCTATAATATCACAATATGCTAACGAAATTGATAACTTAAGTAAAAAAATAAGACCCAACAACTTAAGATGTTTAGAATACCTACCATTATATAATCTGCCGAAATGTAACAATGAATTTGGAAGAAGGACCTGGAGGTACCTGTTACCTAACTTGTTGAATAAACTCCCTAAGCAATTAACTAGTCAATTAAAATCAAAAACAACTAAAACGACTAATAAAATACTACCTTAAAGTGGATCAATACAAAGTTCCTCCAGATCTTTCGCAAATACATAAATAATTTAATTTTAATGTAAACAAGCGAGACGCCTCACTCGAACATAATCTTTCAGTGTTAAGATTAAGCGATGTGTGATCAAAACAAAACTATGTAATGTTTCTTTGAAATAAAAAGTTTTAATTTTTTTTTTTTTTTTTTAGATGGGAGGCTCTGTAATGGTTCAATAGAGAAATCAGGAGGTTTAAGCAGCTCTCGCCAAAGTTCGCAACTGCACTTCATTGTTTCAAACCCTTCCTCGATATGTTGTGTGAGGTTAATGACCTGGTCACAGCAAGACTTGTCTGTTCTACATCCAGCTTGCTCCGGAATAAGTATTGGGTCTACGAGGTTTGTGAGACGAGCTAGCAGCAGTCTCTCGAACTGTTTGTTGGCACCTGAGTGTAAGTAACAGACACTTCGTGCCATCGTCGCTGGACTAATTTGACAGTTTTCTTCTCCCCACGGCAAAGCAGATTACTGTAAAGAAAAAGAAAAATATTTTATTTGGGACACGCACAGGAAATACAGTAAAGAAGGAGCATATAAAAGTAACATTTTTGCTTCGCCGTTGTTGGGTAAAAATAAAAATTAAAAAACCTGTGCGAGGCCAAAAAGGCTCCTATATCAGCATACAGCACTCGTGCTGTTCGCGAACATAGTGGATGGGTGGTAGCGGATAGCCTTAACTTAGCTTAATATTTTAAGATGCACAGCCTCCAGTTTGATTGTAAGAATGGTTTTATCTACATACTAAAGTGAATGCTTATTCTAAATATAGTTTAATTCAAGCACCATGAAGGACAAAGTTATCTTCAACGAAGTTAGTGTGCTTTGTTTTTGTACAATTTAAAATAACATTCCTAAAGTAGGTATAAGAGACGTAGGTAAATAAATTACGAAAAGTAGCTATTTTTGACCGACTTCAAATAAGGACGTTCTGTATTCGACCCGTATGTATGTTTGTATGTGCGATTTTCTCAAAAACTAATAAACCAATTTTAATGATCCTTTCAATAGCGTGATCTACATATTTTCGGAAGGTAAGTAATTTTAAAAAGAACACGGTTTCGTATTTCAAATTACGTCAACGACTTTCTAAAGATAATAAATTAATGCTTTTTTACTCCCATCCATCTTGCAAAGTGAACTTTCAATAACAATCATAATTTAAAATCTTTGTTGTGCACCGAGTTAACTATTTGATCGATCAATCCGATCATAAAGTACCAAGCAGTAACATACCACAAAAAGTTTTTTTTAATATGGCTTCTATGATCTAATAGAGAATGGATTTATTGGCAATAGCTACAGTACCTACCCATAATAGCTAATTATGTAAGTGAAAGAACAATAATGGATTACTACTTTATCGTTACAATTACCTTGCAATGTAGGTAAGTAGTGATAGAATGTTTTAAAATGGAATATTTTACACTAGCACTTACCTCGCGACTTCCTCCGTGTGGAATTAGATTTCGTATTTCTTCCTAATTTATTTAAAAAAAACTGTAGGTATTAATTACCTCTTTTCACCCCCAGGGGGTGGAATTTTAATAATCGTTTGGGATGTTTCCATAACTAAAGATTATTTATAGGTAAAAATTTTCGAGTTAATCAAGCCACGCAGTAAAATCCTCCCCTGTTAATTTGACTATCCCTTTTCACCCCGTCAGCGGTAAATTTTTTTTGCTAGAATTTTTCCATTCGAAACTCTTTTTTTACGATCGCTGCCCATGTGGGCCCTGCAAACATTTAGAGATACACGTTATTCTTTAATTTTGGGTAGAATTTAAACGCACATAAAAAATTACCAATTTTTCCCAGCAGAATACGTACTTACATAAAAAATACTGTATGCACATCAAAATTTGCATGTCTAAATAAATTCAACTTTACGTGGTCGACGGCTATTTCTGTCTGCAGGGTTTAATTAAAGGAACAAACTGAACCTTGGGGTGCCCAATAAAAATTATAATTTGTACAAGTTTTAATATTTAATTAGTTAACTCGTAGTGCAATAAATAATAAGTTTATTAGATGCGCATTTGTTATTTTTGATGCGGAGCGGAGCATCAATGAAAAATGTTGCAAAAAAAAAGAAAAAAGTCAGTTTCACGCGGACTAAGTTCCGGGCAGAAGCTAGTTTACTTATTCGTGTCAATTTTTATTTTTATTTTTCACCTCCCTAAAGATCGAATTTATGAAAACCCAAATTAGTGGATCGAATTTAGTGCAAAATGCAAATGCATCTTCACTAAACAACAATACAGAAAAGTATGTAAATGTAGCACTGCAAGCTTTTTCAGGATTTTTTTTCAGTCCGTATACGTGTAGGTATACATTTTTATGCACGCGGGAGAACCGATCGTGTCCGAACACTTCGACAAAACACGAGTCGTGAAAGAGAGGAGAATCGTTCACAGTTCACGCACACAATGCACCCTGCGTGTGTGCGGGCTATCGCCTCATAGACATGGGATATTGGAGTATCGATCGGTTCGGTTACACTACCTGACGTTCATGCTGCCCTAGTACTTTCCGATCGGGCGACCATTATCGACGATTGGCGATTCTTCCAATACATTCGATTCCACGCATGAACACCACGTGTTCCACTCTTGTTTGTAAACATACGATACCAACTTGCATGTTTGATAAAAAACTAAATGATTTTTTTAAATTAATGAGTTGGTAGCAATCAAATTGTGAAGTTAAAGGTACAAGCACAGTATAGATGTATAGACTGTGGTACAAGTGTGAGATGGGTTGCAGACTGCAAACTGCAAGCGACACTGGGTATTAAAATGTATACAGGGTTATTGGTAAAACACTAGCAACGTCTTAAGAGGTCATTTTACTCATCATCATGTACAACTTTTACTATGGAGCCAAACCTGAAATCGCAAAAAAAAAAACAGCTATTCAGTACATTTATCTAAGTAAATCAAACTCGTCAAAATGTAGGGAGCAGCGGAGCAGCAGATTTTTTTTTCGCGATTTCAGGTTTGGTCGCGTAAAAAAAAATCAGCTGCTCCCTTTGACTAGTATGATGTAGAATTGTAGACTGTACTGAACACCTGATTTTTTTCGCGATTTCAGGTTTGTTCCCATAGTAAATGTTGTTCATAATGATGAGTACAATGATCGCATATTATGAGGTTGCCGGTGTTTTGTACCTATAACCCTGTATATGGCCGTTTATACGACGATTTGTTGCAGTTTGCGTCTGCAGCCCATCTCGGACTTGTACCTTATTAAACTACAGTGTTGAGCCGCATGCTTCGCGTGACTGCATTTCTCTACTATCCATGTCTTCGCCTCGCCTTCTGTGTAAAGCAAATTAGCAAGCTCACATAATAATACAGTTTGTTGGGCCTTCTGGAATTGATGTCCGTTATATCTTGACACTTCATGGCAGCGCTCGCAGCTCAACCTTACTTCAAACTTAGAACAGTTCCTTTAATTCTGAATTTGGCCACGGGTCAAGTTAAATTGGTGGTAGAATAATTTCACCAATGGTTCGCACGAGTGAAACTGTTGTCACTCGTTGTATAATTGTGGGTAACTCCCACAGTAATATTTACACCAGTTAGCGAAATTAAGTCTTCATTTATTTGTAAAACAGTGGGAACCGTTTGACAGGAGAGTCATTAAAATTTTATTTTGTCACCCATCGTTATGGAGATGTAAAGGTACTGACACACGTGCTCATAAAAAGCATGCCTATAAGCACGCTTACTTGCACGTCTGTCAGTAGCTTAAAGCTACTGACAGACGTGCTCATTCCTAGCACGAAAGCATGCTTTTATTGAGCAAGTGCTCATTAGTAGCATGTGTGACTAGTAATGAGCATGCTTATTTCTAGTATGTTTTCGAGTAAGCGTGCTTATAGGCTTGTAACTTTAAGCTACTGACAGACGTGCTCATTACTAGCACGAAAGCATGCTTTTATTGAGCAAGTGCTCATTAGTAGCATGTGTGACTAGTAATGAGCATGCTTATTTCTAGTATGTTTTCGAGTAAGCGTGGTTATAGGCATGCTTTTTATGAGCACGTGTGTCAGTACCTTACGAGAGAATGCGTAGGTAATGGTAATGATATGACTATTTAATTAATTTCATTGTTAAGCTGTGCCCGCGAATATAGATATTCGCGGGCACAGCTTAGCAATGACATTATAAAATCAATCCGGCAATCTATCCGGTAGTATTTGCGTGGTGCTAGAACATAATTATATTCATACAAACAGACAAGCAGTTCCTTATACACAAAAATTCAAAAACTTTATTTTCGCCATTATTTAGTACGCCCGGTTTCTTAGGTATTTAAACGGAGGTTATCCATTCGATAGTGATTATTGCTCCGATATCGTGTTTCTGAACTTTAAGCTAAGGAAGAATTTAGCTTAAAAGTCGAGTGAATTACTATCGACGGTTTATCTGAAGACAAGCCATAAGGAATGAATTCGCTTAAATATGTATATGATTTTGTCGAATCAATAGCTATTGAGAGTTTAAACTCCGTTTAAGAATTCTGCAGAAACCGGACATTGAATCGTTCCCAGACCTCGCAGCAATTACTGTTTTTCAAAATTATTCAATTTACAGTTTTGACTTCACTACGATTTTATTATACTACATTATAATTATGTATATGTCTATCTTACTAGGAATTTAAGTATTAGGGCACTCTGATCAAATAGGTTAGAACTGTGACCAACGACGCGCGAGCCGAGCGAGCGAAGCGACAAGCGGTTCCGCGGTAGCGGCCGGCGAGCGTTACGTCGATATTGGTCGCAGTCACAAAATTAGGGCACTCCTGAATCTCCGACAGTTTTCATATAAGTATATTACGGTAGATAGCCCTATCCCTAGGGATATAACACGCTCAACCATGTTACTGTGACATAATAGTTTGTTTGCGTGGCTGTGTACCGTAAAACATGGCAACTTTGCCCATAAATTTAAAAAATAAATGCTTAATTAATGATATTTTGGAAAATTTTAATAAATTGATTATTGTTTCGGTGCCACATAATACTATATGCTCATGTCTCGATACACAAAACTAAAAATAGTAAAAAAAAAGCATATTTATTAGTGAAAATAACAATTATAGGTGTTGGGCAAAAAATCATATACATTTGGTAACTTTGCCCACATTACAGATCTCCGTTACTATGGACTCTAACACTATACGAAAAGGACTGAATGAAAATACTGAGCAATGCAATAATGTATTAAATTATACGCCAAATATTCACTTTCCTTGACCCTTAAAAATGAGTGGGCAAAGTCAAAAAGCCTTCTAGAACATTTTTCGTACAAAATGGCGATTTTTCAAGGGTTGTCACCATTGACAATACTTAAATATTTAATAATTTTTAGTGTGGAATATTATAATATATTATAATGATAAATTAAAAATAATATAACATCATTTTTTACATAATATGCTTTATTTCTAAAGTGTTCAAAAACTAAAAAATAATTTAAAAAAAAACTAAAAAGTATGTACCTATCTCGGTCTTTGTTTTTATATGAAAATAACAAATAACACTGAAATTTGTAATGAGCTTTACAGAAAAATTATATTACTATGCAATATAATTTTTAGTAATTTTAAGTACCTATAAATATTAGGTACTTACCTATCTTTTATGTTATTGTTATATAATATAATCAACATTTAGCATAAATTAATTTGGATACATATCTACACTGACGGACAAATAAACTGCAACAAAGTTCAGGATTAGGTACTAGTATGCAAAGTTTTTAGATTAAACTAAATGAAAATGTCGAGACTACCCATTATTAAAAAAAATGTAAATTTATAAACAGAACTGCAGTAAAAGATAAAATTATAGCCGGGAAAATAACTTTCATAGTAGGTACTTATATTAACAATTATATTAGAAATTATTTTATGAATTTTATCGCGGTAGCGGTAAAACAAGAGTACCTAGGTAGTTTGATTTCGATGTAAATACATATAGTTTTTAAGAACCTAAAACCAATCAACAAAAAACTTTAAAAACACAGTCTGAATTTGGAAGATACGAGCCCTCGTATCTTCTAAATCCCGACTGTGTTTTTAAACTTTATATGTTTACCAACATTATTAACTGTTCATCAAATCCGAACCCTCCTTTTTTTACTAGATTAAAAAATGTACCTCGGGTGACAACCCTAGTGAAAAAGAAACGTTGGGCAATGTTGTCAACGATATTCAAAAAATATGCTTGTGACTTTGCCCACCGTTATATTTTATGATTATACGACGCATTTAGCGAAGAAAACTAGTCTATATTATTCATTTCCAATGTAATAACGGATGTATAAAAATTACTTACCTGCGATAACTCCAAGTAGCACTTCTCGAAAAAGTTTTTTTAAAAGATTTTGCCCGCAAAAAAACACTCTAACTTCAACGACGTCTGACAGACAACTGAAGTAACATCTGTGACTGCGCGTCACACAGTGTTGCCAGAAAAATTATGAATTTTTTACCATAGACAAAATGTTCTTACTAACTACAGACAAATTTGGTATGTATTAAGTTTTTAAAAAAATACACAACTGGGCAAAGTCAACTGTCGAGGGCAAAGTTGCCATGTTTTACGGTAATTATTCCTTCCTTTTTTATCTACTTGGGCTTTTGTAGACTAATCTAAAGTTCCTAAAGGTATTTGTAGGTCTTGAGTTAGCGTAACAGTAAATAATTCAGTTTTTATAATTTAATTCGTATAGATTCTACTAAGTTTATTAGGTTCTTTATTTTCATCATCATCCAAGGTAACATCACTTTCTATTTTCATTATCATCATAATTAAATAACACATATGTACAACATTCTTCATACCCTTAAGGCGCCAATCATACACTGCACACTGCTCAGCTACCATCTCTTTTAAATCTGTATCACGTCTTCATAACTTCGTTTCTTTACCACTTATACAAACAATAATTCTTACAGTCCCAAGATCTAAGGGAACCCTCAGCCCAGTCAAATCGTTTTGATCTCGCTTATTAGTAAGTCTGTAAATAGCCAGACAGACACACTACCCGGTTTATTTGTGATGGGTTTCCTAAATCTGTACGTCTGTACGTCTGGTCGAGGTTAATGATTGCTAAATGGATCTCAAGATTTATCAACGCTTAATGAATTGGAGAATCGAAATAATTAGAATGAATTGAGTCTAGATTTGCGTTCGAATTGCGACGTTCATTTGTTTTGTCTAGGTTTTTGTAATGAGGAGACGTAAGCAAGATTAAAATAAGTATTGTAAGTAATACTGTAGGCGTTAACATTAATCAATAAACAAGTTATAGCAACAATGTTAAAAAGAAAGAGCTTGATTATTTTCCTATAACGGGAAGTTGTAAATCATTGTTTATTGAATACTTTACCACAGATAATATAATAGGTAGTACGTACACACGGCTACACATCAAGCGATACATTTCCAGTTTACACTGACCTCTCATTGTAAGGAAATCCTATACAATGCGAGATCAGCTTATACTGGAAATGTATAGCTTGGTCTGTAGCCATGCGTGCCGTGCCGTGTATCGAGTTAAACACCTCGCAACAATATTGTTCTATGTATATGCTAACAAAGTGTACCTATTAAAACAAACTTGTAAAATATATAGCAATAAAAAGCGAAATGACTCGTATCGCTAATTAATACCACAGTATAATAAAGTATTACATCTTCAGAAACAACGCGCTTCGAAATCTCAGTAGGTATACAAAGTAGGAAACGGGGGGTCTACTCCCTAAGCACGAAGCCCGTAGTTTCGGCCTTCATTACGGGCGTTTCCTACTCCGTATCACGTACGGATGGATGATTGGTTTGGGGCCCGAACGAAGTATGAATGACAACACGATTTGACAGTTGTGCCTACTCCCGATGTGTTTTGGCCCGTCCAAAAAAAATAACTTTTACACTTGTTTTGATGCATCGTTATGTCAGACGGACGGACTTACGGACGGCCGGACGGACGGACTAAGGGAGTAGGCCCCCAGTTCCGAGTGCGCGGCAGTTATGCACGGACAGACGCTTATGTAACATGTAGCTACCTCATATTCATTATAAGACCCGTATACTTTTACTCATGTTTCACAAAATAAATATATCTTATCTTATCTTACCTTATTTATCTAACCGAGCGGTCGTAGCTAATTAATTCAAGGTCACCGCCTAGATAAACCACTGTAGCTTTATTATTCTGTAATAATACTCAATATTTTAGCTGGCATCAACTCCCACGCAAGTATTAATGGCGATGATGAGTTGAACAAACACCACGTTTATAGTATAGTTAAAATCTCGCTGCAGACTTGGTCATAAATCATAATCGGAGTAGGGATGTGCGCTAGTTGCGCGCGCTCAAGGCCATTATCGATAACAGAATCATTAAGGTTATCCATTGAAAATTGGCAAAAATGTGTGGAACATGCAGAATTGCTGCAAGATGAAGACTTAAGAAAAGCACATTTATGCGAAGAGTTCATCATTCATGTGGATGATGATAACGATGACTCAGACGAAGAATTTTAATTTTCTATTTTTAGTTTTATATATACGTTCTTTTGTTTATATATTTAATATGCTTTGTAGTAAATTTTTCTATCACCCATTTATAAATATATAAAACTATCGATATCACTCATCGACTGCAGTAATGCACAGGACTACGTGTGGGCGTGGCCTGCCCATAAGGCCCGTGAGTGGGAAAGAGAGCGAAACACTCGAATGATTTATGACCGAGTCTGCAGCGAGATTTTAACTATACTATAATTCCAGTCCAGTATAATTCCAGTCTCCATGTAACATTATTAAGAAAATTACCCTAAATATTGGTGTTTGCTAAAATCCTGCATAAGTAATCTAAGTAAAACAAAAGCTGTGCTTGTTGTCAAGTGACACAATTTTCGAGAGATGGAATGTGAAGATTAAGGGCGGGTTGTTTCACGTCCACTTAACGCACGGGTATACGTCAAAAATGGCGCTAACTGTCGTCAAACCAAAAAAAAAGCGTTGTTTCACAGACAATTGATTTTTTTGCAGTGTTTCGCTTTGTATTTAACGAACGTTAAACATCTTACGTTCGTCATTATTTGACGTACGTATGTTACGTTAACCTATCGTTAGAAACAACCGGCCCTTAAGCTGCGTAGGCAACAATTGACGCGGACCATGTTGCACAACAAGTTGCCCAACATGTTGAAAGTCAGCGCGAAACTTTTGTTGAACAACGTTCTTCAAACAAACAAGAAGCCGCGCGTCATGTTGCGCGCCAGCTGGCAACGTTGCGCGCTGTTGTGCAGCGTTGCCGTACCTACATGTTGAGCGTCACGTGTCGCGCGCCAAATGTCGCCTAGTGGAAACGATGCGACAGAAGTTATGAATATTAGGTTGTTCACTCGACTTTTAAGTCAAGACAAAAGCAAACAGCGGAGAAGGTAATTCTAATTTGTCGTTCTAATAACAGTAATTATGGGGACAATTTCCTCTTCCATAAACTCTGTGCCACTTGAGTTTCCGGTGTAATATTTACTTATAACTATTTGTACTTACATTAATAAGATTCCAAGTAAAAAGTAAAAGTGAGTACCTATTAGGTACTCACTTTTACTTCTACCTATATCACTTTTCATACACAGGAAGGAGCCATAAGAACAAGAATAAAGAGATTGCCTTTATACAGGGTGTAGGTACCAGAAACGTGTGGTCAAATTTAAGGGTGTGGTACAGACCATCAAAGTGAACAACTTTCTCCATGGCACCAACGTCGTCCCATACATTTGCGTCGAGTATATGTATTGAAGTTTTCTATGGGATAGTTGATAATGTTTTTCGAAATTACGATGTTGGTCCTATGGAGAAAGTTGTTGATGGTCTGTACCATTTCTGGTACTCCCTGTATATGACGAATCTTGTGGTTTTAAGTCATCAATAATGAGTTTACTTGAAGTAAAAGCGTGTCCTCTTGCTCATAGAAAAGCATGAGAAACACAAACAAAAACTTCATCAATTTTCTTATATCGAGAACTTCAGCAAATTGGGCGGATATGATCGACATTACCCTTAATGTACAATACGACTTTGACCAACTTTAGTATCTCTATCTCTTTCTTATTTTAGTATTAACTATGGGTTAGACAGAGACGGTGTGGTATGCAAATTGGTTGTGTTCGCAATCGGCACTTATACTGTCAGCCACGCATTCCGTAGGTCAGGGGTCGTGAACAGTGAACACGCCATATTTGGCATATTTGGTCACAGCACGCGATGATTTGGCTTTAAAGGACTTACGTGGCGCTGGCTTTTGCGGTGGCTAATTAGGCATGCGTTGTGTGTGCCTAATTAGGCACAAATAAGCACTGAAGTATTTATTACCTCGTTATTTTGAAGTTTCAAGCCTAATTTGCATTATGGTTCTTTACCGTCTGTATCCAGCCAAACCTAATGGAATTTACACAGAATTTTGATTATGTTTTCAATCAATCTAAGTTGGGGTTGGCTTCCAGTCTAACCGGATGCAGCTGAATACCAGTATTTTACATGGAGCGACTGCCTAGTTAACCTCCACAGGCCAGTTACTGCATGGGTAAAACGATAGGTACCCCATGGTAAGACTGGTTGTCAGACTTTCGGGCTTCTGACTATCCGTAACGACTGTCAAAGATCCACGAATAACAGCTAGGATCAACAGCTTAACGTGCTTTCCGAGGCACGGAGGAGTCTCGGTATGTAAAGATGGTCACCCATCCATGGACCAACTCTGGCAAGCTGGTGGATCGACCCGTGCGGCTGTTATTACTTGGCCACGAGTGCCCATGAGCTTCTATTATGTTTGTTTTCATCTAATTAAATTTTCCAAATGCATCTTCTGTTTAATTATTTCTCATTTCAATCACTCGAAGACAGTGTCATCTATTGGGACTTGCCTACGATAATGTTAGTTACCACCAAAGGTTTACCAAACCCTCTACATTACCAATGATAGCAAGTGTTTGCTATGCGAAACGGCCTGCACGGTGCTATATCTTAGCATGCAAATAGTACTGCAATCTCGTCGGTATCTATCTGTTTGCTAGATTTCAATAATCATTACTTAGCTTCATAATTGGTGCATGAATCAAATGCACTATTTATGATCTGACTATAGTATCTCGTACATTAGTATTGTTTAGAAGGTCGATTGTTCTGTATTGTATATGGACCGCTGATATGTTGCTTGCTTTTTTAGGGTTCCGTACCAAAATGGTAAAAAAGGAACCCTCATGGTACTCAGTCTGTTTGTCTGTCTGTCTGTCTGTCTGTCTGTATGTTTGTCTGTCTGTCTGTCCGTCTGTCTGTCTGTCTGTCACAGCTGGATATCTCAAGAACTACTAATGCTATCAACTTGTTTGGAACAGTTTTAGATGACGTTTATTCAACTATTTATTTTGCAAATAAGAAAGAAATAGAAATATTTATATTTTTTTGCAACATTGACTGAAAGGGGGTCTTAAAAATTCAAAGGCTACTAATGTGGGGTATCATATAAAAGAGCGCTGTTTGCACATTCTCAAACATTTTTTAGGGTTCCATACCTCAAAAGGAAAAAACGGAACCCTTCTAGGATCACTTCGTTGTCCGTCTGTCTGTCTGTCTGTCAAGACCCTTTTTCTCAGGAACGGGTGGAGGTATCAAGTTGAAATTCATATCAAATACGTAAATTTATGGTCCTTAGAGTTCTAAGAAAATCAAGTTTTTAAGTCAACGCAATAAAAAAATACGGCCATTTATGCGATATATTTTAATACTAGCAAGTAAATCAAAACCTATAGGGTACTTCCCGTTGACCTAGAATCATGAAATTTGGCAAAAAGCAAGGGCTTATAGCACAAGTAATGGAAAAAGTCCGAAAATTGTTATTTTGTAATTTTATCACATAAAAAAATATTTTCAAGTATGTCAGTCTGTCAAGACGCTTTTTCTCAGGATCGCGTAGAGGTATCAAGTTGAAATTAATATCAAATACGTAAGTCTATGAACCTTAAGAGTTCTAAAAAAATCAAGCTTCTAAGTCAACGCAATAAAAAAATACGACCATTATGCTACTATTATTTTGATACGCGCAAGTAAATCATTTTTTCATCTTCACAGTACAAAAAGAACCCAAACTGCGGTGCGGTTATTATCCATACTAATATTATAAATTCGAAAGTAACTCTGTCTATCTGTCTGTCTGTCTGTCTGTTACCTTTTCACGCCTAAACCACTGAACGGATTTCGATAAAATTTTGGCAAGGCTATAGATGGTATCCTGGGGACGGACATAGGCTACTTTTTTTTTCAAAAGTAACCCTACAGGGGGTGATATAGGGGATGAAAGTTTGTATGGGAAACTCAGTATTTCTTAAGTTAGGGATGTGAAAATTAAAATGTATGCTTTTGATAGAAAATAAAGAAATATGCGGTTCAGCGTTTTTGAATTATCCTCCCCTAAGGGGGTAAAATAGGGGTTGATTTTAAAAATTACAAAACTGCACGGATGTCGATAAAATTTGGCAAGGCTTTATATAGCATCCTGGGGAAGGACATAGGCTACTTTTTGTCTTAAAAATAATCCTACAGAGGGTGATATAGGGGATGAAAGTTTGTAAGGGAAACCCAGTATTTCTTAAGTTAGGGATAACAAATTTATGCTATTGGTAGGAAATGAAGAAATATGCGGTTCAGCGTTTTTGAAAAATCATCCCCTAAGGGGGTAAAATAGGGGTTGATTTTAAAATTTACAAAACTGCACGGATGTCGATAAAATTTGGCAAGGCTTTATATAGCATCCTAGGGAAGGACATAGACTACTTTTTGTCTTAAAAAATAATCCTACAGAGGGTGATATAGGGGATGAATGTTTGTAAGGGAAACCCAGAACCACTAAACGGATTTCGATAAAATTTGGCAAGGCTATAGATGGTATCCTGGGGACAGACATAGGATACTTTTATTTAAAAAAATAATCCTACAGGGGTGATATAGGGGATGAAAGTTTGTATGGGAAACCCAGAACCACTGAATGAATTTCGATAAAATTTGGCAAGGCTATAGATGGTATCCTGGGGACGGACATAGTTTACTTTTTTTTTTAAATAATCCTACAGGGGGTGATATAGGGGATGAAAGTTTGTATGGGAAACTCACTATTTCATAAGTTAGGAATGTGAAAATTAAAATGTATGCTTTTGATAGGAAATAAAGAAATATGCGGTTCAACGATTTTGAAAAATCATCCCCGAAGGGGGTAAAATAGGGGTTGATTTTAAAATTTACAAAACTGCACGGATTTCGACAAAATTTGGCAAGGCTTTATATAGCATCCTGGGAAAGGACATAGGATACTATTTTGTTCAAAAATAATACTACAGGGGGTGATATAGGGGATGACAGTTTGTAAGGGAAACCCAGTATTTCTTAAGTTAGGGATAACAAATTTATACTATTGGTAGGAAATAAAGAACTATATGGTACAGCGTTTTTGAGGGGGTACAATAGGGGTTGACAAATGTTTGTGGAGGTACCTACCTCTTTTTAAGAGATTTAAGGGATTGGAAATGTAGTTATAGTTCAAATCTTGAGGTAACATTTAGTCTTTATTTCATTCGACGTTTTTACGAGGAAATTATTTGAACGAGTGGACACTCAGATTTTAAGTAATTATCAAAGTCCCCCCGCCGCGTAAGTCTGTCTGATTGAATGCGATCATGTCAAAAAGTACCGAACGGATTTTCATACGGTTTTCTCCAATGAACGGAGTGATTCAGTGTAATTCATTACGGTTTTGTGTAAATTTGCTGAAATATGACGACGACTGTTGAAGATGTCGGAAAAATCATGCCGACTGGTAGCTTTATGCCTACTATACACGGTAGCGATATATCGTAGCGATTTGAGTTTGCACAGTTATATCGGACGGCCCTATGTTTTCCACATGAACGTTCCCATGGGATATTTTCCGACATCCACGCGGGCGAAGCCGCGGGCAAAAGCTAGTGTTTCTATTCTTAAAAGCGTCGAATATACCGAAAGCAATTTAGACTAGAAGTTGTCTGATCACCATGTAATTGAAGATTGGAAATTTCATACAGGTGTAAATTGTTACGCTCACAAATTAATACCTAATTGTTCAAAAGCTCTTGCAGTTGGCAGACTTCCGAAAACCAGGTAGATCAGACGTAACTTTTAAACCTGAAAAACCAACAAAATGTACGCAACTTTTAACAAAGTAGCAATTGTCTAGTAGTTAATAGTCCTAGAGACGGTAAAACAATTAGTTTACATAATCCCACAAGAAATGATCGACAATCGATTTGAGATATAAAATCTTTCGAATATCTTGCGAAATATTCGATTCACGGTACATAATCGTAATTATAATAGTAAAGAAACGAATCGCACTTGTTCCGATTTCGTAAGAGAAGGAAGGAATGTTACTTGCCGCTCTATGGTGTGATTATGTTTCCATCGCTCTACGGGGGGCGAGAGCTTTGTTATATGTAGAAGAGATTGTCCATGGGTTACTTATAGTTATTTATGCAACTGACGTATAATAAGGGGTATTGAAACACGAACGTGGGTTTAATTTGATAATAGTATCACATGAGTGTTTTAATACCTAATTATGTACAGTTGCATACAAGACTATCTACATCCATGTTATGAGTCCTCTATAAAGGGTTCTGAAACAGTTTTTTGCAATACTAATACTCGTATCGAACATGGCGGCCGGCGTCATAGTATACGACGTGAATTCGAATAAGTTCTTTTTAGGGTTCCGTACCAAAATGGTAAAAAAGGAATCTTTATTATCTCCGAAGTTTGCAAAGATAAAAATCTGAAATTATTATCTGAAATTATATGTGATAGAAGTTTATATAAAGATTACAGGAAAAATAAAACGATGTCTCTAAATAGCATACTTTTCACACACACGCACAATTTTAGAAATCGGAACGGAACCCTCGGTGCGCGAGTCCGACTCGCTCTTGACCGGTTTTTTTAAATTACGGCGCTGTTGTAGTGAAACGCGTGTGCATTACAATGTTCTTTTTTTGAAAACGAGTTGCATTATGAAATTCAGTACAACATTAAAGCATCCGTTTGGATGCTATTATGGTTACCATGGTTACTATGACACTGGCTGTTTTAATGTTGGCAATAAGGTAACTGTTTCAGGAACTTTTATAGAGACTTTATAGCATGGGTGTAGATAAAGATATAAACCGAATTTTTTGAGTGTGAAATATGTACAAGGTACCTTTGTGATCTTTATGATTTGGCACTAGATACGGGATGTGCGGGATAATTTCCATCACTACATTAAAATTGCTGATTTGAGAACTCATGTACTATATAAAATTGCTCGCTATGCATAGCAGCGCAGTCAACCCACAAATTTTGTCCGATACATATTTTTCATTGTAATTTTTGTGTGCAAGTTTTTAAATTAGTGTTTTTATTGAAAAGGACCCACGGAACGCCATCCTAACCAATGATTGATCCTAAGGGCGAGCGCGCACTGCGGTGCGTTTCCGTTAGTTCTGCCGCACTGGGCGGGGCCTACAGTAACAAAACGCATGACCGCAGTGCGCGCACTTCAAAGACATTCCATACTTCACAGATTATGCGTTAGAAAAACGCACAGCAGTGCGCGCTCGCCCTAACAGTACGAACTTTGGTATTAATTCTGGCCTTTGTCAAATTGGTCAGAACTTTGGTATTAATTCTGGGCTTCCTTATTATTGCGAATATTGTCAAAAGGGACCATGGAAATGGGTAGGCATGTCAGAAGATTGGCAGCAGCACAGTTGCTATGTGGTTAGCGTCAGCTATAGGTTCATGGATTTGGTTCATAGCCAACGCAATGTTTGTAATAAGCATGCATCTTCACTGAGGATTAGACATTCATCGATAACGGTTTGCAATAATAGGTTTTTCTTTGTATAATTTATTCTTACTTCTTGAACTTTAGAACTGTCTCCAGGAAGTCACGATTAGTTAATTAAACTCAGATAGTAAAAAGCAAAGCAATAGTTTTCATTACTCCGTTAATTAGACCACGTCTGCAGCAGAACAATGAATCGAGAGCGGAACAGCGGTTATCGTAACCGACAACCGACGACAGAGTAGTAATGGTAACAGGTAACCAGCGAGAAACGAACGTTACTACGATTGTTCTTAGAAATGGTCCGGTTGCTCCATTTCTTGTACACGATTATAGCGATAAGAGTTTTTCATTATTCGAAGTACATATTATTTTGTTTAGATGTTGACCTGGAAGTGGGAGCTATGTTGTGGTCATTACTCTTTTTATAAATGGCCGGGTGTTGACTGTTTTGAAGCCTTTGTCATTGTAGGTACCTACGTTTGAGCATAAGCATAATCAGCCTATAAGTTATAACGCTCCCATTGCTGGGACACAGGCCACTTCTCTGTGAGAGGGACTGAGCCCGCTTGGTGGAGACCAAGCGGGCCCAGTGTGGGTCGGTGAATGACACATTTCCAATTTTTGATTAGACTAGGACATGTCCGTTTCCTCACGATGTTTTCCAACGTTTGAAAATGTATTATCAATTGCTGCTCCTTGTGAAGTTATTGATTCCTTGATTAGAAATCTCTTCATTAGACCTCACTTCGATTAGTTTAAAACGTGTTAGTGTCTTCGTTGTAAAAGAAACATCATAATGTCAGCATATTTGTAGTTGTAGTCATCGATAGTATGTTTTAATGATCGATAGGATTCTACTGCTTCATTTTCTAAAACATAGTTCTACAATAATGTTATTGTAACATCAAACCAATATCTCAGACTCAATATTATTACACTTTACAAGATATCTATCAGTGAGAGAATGGAACAGACCGCTCTAATCCGACAGGCCTGATTTGAAGACCATTATTTATAAATAATATCCCCATGTTATACAACCAGCAGAAAGTTGATCCACGCGTAGTCGATCCCTGATAGCACAGAGTTGCAATAACAAATTATGTAGCACCTTTCTCTGGGAAAATACTACTTAGTAGACCATACTTAAGACATTAGACAGTAGATTGAATGAAAGGACCAAGTGTAGCATTGACTTGTAACGGATTACCTACAAGAATATGATGATGACGAAGAATGATGTCTCTTCTAGCAAGTTTATTTGCTTTAGACGAGTCAAACATGTTAATTTTAACATAATCGTTAATCTCTTTGTTTTCACACTCATCATCATCATCAATATATATAAATTCACAGTTGCAATTCATAGGCTCTTCATTTGCTCACCATTATTTTAATTTGTTACTATTGTTCTCTATACAATCAATCAATCAATCTGCCTATCCTTTTCCCAACTACGTAGGGGTCGGCTTCCAGTCTAATCGAATGCAGCTGAATACCAGTATTTTACATGGAGCGACTGCCTATCTGACCCCCACAACCCAGTAACTGCGTAATACAATACCCCTTGGAAAAACTGGTTGTCAGACTTTCGGGCTTCTGACGACCCGTAACGACTGTCAAAGATCCACAAATGACAGCCGGGACCAACGGCTTAACAGGCTTTCCGAGGAACGGAAGAGTCTCGGTATGTAAAGATGGTCAACCATCCACGGACCAACCCCGGCAAGCATAGCTTAACCTGATGGTTCGATCCGTACGGCTGTTATTACTTAGCTACGAGCTCCTAAATTATGGAAAATATAGGATGTATTCATTCACTTCTTTAACTTTCCGCACAGTTTGTACGACAACTACGACAACTACGGGAAATGCGTAAGCTGCTAATGGGAGGTCAACTACCAAGTCAACAATCTAATTGCTGCTTATAGATCCGAGTGGCTGACCGGTCTGTGATCTCGATTAGACTTGCCTGTGCCAGGTTTTTTTGTAGATTATTTTGTAGAAAACTATCATTTAGTTATGCCAGGACCACACACACAGGACGTGGAATGTAATTTTGGCTTGATTTTTCATTTGATCTAATCATTAATATGAATTTACTCCGTACGCAATCTTCAGTAGAGAGTCGTTTTTAGAAAGGTAAGTAATTTAGTTTCTTGCAAGGTATGCTCAGATGGGCACGTGTTTTACTGGGAACAAAACCAGTCCTGTCGCGAATAAGATGGTTTTTGTCAGAGACCCGTAGCTAGTGTCATTCGTCAGAGCTTTGTCGAAGGGAAATCTGTGAATACGTGACAAATATTTCGCACATGGCCATTCTATTCCTTCCAGCCCGTCTCTCAAGTCGTCGTACACTTATCGGTACGTCATCGTACGGCGTGAGACATTTCACGACCATGCCACAGCACATTCATAGTATTCCCAGTAAGTCAATTTGGTTCGGCATCATGTACTGAATTCTGAAAGAAATTACTCGAAGCAAAAATAATGTTTGACTGAATTTTCCATCACGTTTTAGATATTACTTCTATGAAGTAGTTTTACGTTAATTTTATTGATAGCATCACTTTGCTTAGTTAAGAACGATGCGATGAATGATCTTCAAGGTAGTGCTGAACATTGTCCAATATAACACTATCATACTAATATTATAAAGGCGAAAGTTTGTGACTGTGTGTGTGTTTATATGTTTGTTACTTCTTCATGCTCAAACGGCAGGACCGATTTGGATGAAATTTTGTAGATAGCTGGATGAACACATAGGCTACTTTTTATCCCCGTCAACGGGGCTGTACCCGCGGGGTGCAGCTAGTTAAAAATATTTTAGTAGTCATTAGTGTCATATTGACGTATGCTATATACATCAGGAACTACTATCCACCTACCTCCACTTATCTACCTGGTACAGCTTTTCACCTGACATGTTGGACTAGAGGAGGTTTTTTTGGTGCATAATCACCCTATAACGTTCCAACTGCTGGGACAAAGTCCTCCTCTCTGTGAGAGGGAGTCATCCATAATCCATCACGCGGGCACACTGCGGGTTGGGGATGTCACATGTCTTCTAAATTTTGGTTTCGTTTGTTCGGTTCACGATGTTTTCCTTCACCATTTTGAGAGCAGTCGAAGTGCCTGCCTGGGTTCGAACTCACGACCTATAACTCCCAAGTTGGGGCCGATACCACTGGGCCACCACCACCACTGCTCTTCTTTTTTGTGGTGACCATGTTTAATTCAGACTAAAAGGAGCCACAAAACTGTAAAATCTGGTGTAGTGTGCAATGTGTAGAAACATTTTTACTTACTGACAATCTTTATTTACTACAATATCTCCTTCAACAGATCGTGAGCATGATGCTCTTCATAAGGATCGTGTATGCCACCAAACAAACCATCTCTGCATTTTCAACCATATCACTAACTCAACTAGCTTCACATTCCTTTGCATGATGACATTGAAGACACACTTGACTGACAGGGTGGTCCAAATATTGATATCAAAAAGAAAAATCAGAATTCTCATACCCAGAGTTATTCGAAAATACCCCATGTATGTTCCGCGACTTTTTGTAGTTTTCGAGTTAGTTTTGTTTTCGTAACTATTTACAGTTTTCTGCCGGTGGAGCTTCAAAAATTCATATCTTTTTTTGTAGAGGATATTTTTCTGATTTTTTTTTTGTGACATTATCGTCTTGAATGTTACGTTCATGTCACAAAAAAGAATCTGAAAAATACATACTACAAAAAAAGATATGAATTTTTGAAGCTCCACCGGCAGAAAACTGTAAATAATTACAAAAACAAACATAACAAATCGCTGGGTATAATTCAGATTTTTCTTTTTGACGTCACTATTTGGACCACCCTGTACATTCGTATGAGAGTGATTCCACTTCTTGAGAACTAATTGATTATGCAGATGTCTTTAAAGATAATTGTGACAATTAGTGAAGAACATGGTTATCGGTGTAGTAACAAAAAGTATTATAAGTGGTTTATATTTGATATTGATTATGTAAGTGGCATAAGTGGATTGTACAATGTAATACAGGACAATCAACTTCAAGGAGGTCTTAGATAATATGAATTGGTGTCAGAAATTACAGTAAGTCCTTGATAGTCATTGAGTTCTGACTGACTGGTGATTGAGGTATGGAAATACTGAAAATAGAAAATGTAAAGCGATTTTTTTTTACATAGTCAAGCATAAAAGCCGCTGCTAAAAATTAGCCAGGCATGGAGATGGAGGTTGCTAGCGAATCCAATACCAAAATGTGCTAGAAATATAGAGTGTGTGAGGCATACTTAGTACCTATTCATGAAAATGAACAACTGTACGTGGACCCCATTAGTTTCCCTTATTTCATCAACAGCTGTCTGCTCTTCTTCCTCTTTATCTGCTCGAGGATCTATGTATACAACGTGTAACGTTAAATGCGCAATACCTCTTAAGGGGTCATTGTACTCATCATTATGAACAACTTTTACTATGGGACCAAACATGAAATCGCGAAAAAAAAATCAGCTGGTCAGTACATTTTGACGAATTATGCGAACAGAAATGTAGGTACTGAACAGCTGATTTTTTTTTCGCGATTTCAGTTTTGGTCCCATAGTAAAAGTTGTTCATAATGATGAGTACAATGACCCCTTAAGAGGTTTTGCGAATTTAACGTTACACGTTGTATGTAATTATGTATCTGTCTAGCGTTATTAATATCATCTATATTTTCCTTTCGTGATTATACACCTGTTCAAGCATCTATCCAACCAAACCATCCATAATATGTGGTATATTATGGACACGATTACAAGCACGATCTAAGCCTATCTCAATTTTCTACTACAATTTAAAACTGTTCTTGTCACGTCTGAAAAATATTGTACAAGAAGGCTCGTGCACACTGCAGTATAGTTTAAATAAGGACAGTGTTGCCGCCTTTGATCTATCAATCAGCGATTAGCTATGCGCGTGCACCGACTACAAGCTCTTTGATATGCATCCGTATATTATTATGTTTCAATATGCTAATAGAATAACCTTAGTGAGAGTTAAGACAGAAATAGATCACTGAAAGATATGGCTATAAAAGAAAATTATTTGTGATGACATTTCACTTCCGTCGCTATAAAAAGAGGGAGGGGGAGAGGCGCTAGCGGATTTAGAATTAGGAGTGTAGATGAACAATACAATGATGAGGGAATTATTTATGAAAATGCAGAATTTTATGATGCTTTGGCACCCAGAAGTTTGAAAAAGGAATGGTTTTGCAATGTCAACTCATTGCTGAGCTCAATCAAAAAACAACTCCAGTTTCCGTGGAATGTTACCTAATCCATCAAAAACAATATTTTATGGCTCACTAAATTATTGTTACAGATTTATGATTCGCACAGCAAAGCAATAAATTATGTTGGTATATTTTGTAATAGTGACGTAATGAAGCTAGTAGAGTAGATTCTGTGCGTGCATCCTCGATAAGATAGGTATCATGTTGAAGCAACGGGTGAGAGTGGTGTCAGGCATAACACGACGCTATATAGGGCTGCCAAGGTATGGAGATTTATGCTAATGTGCAGCGGTTTGGTAGTGATTCTCTAGTTAATAAAGTTGATATACTGAGTGAAGAAGGTGTTGGATCAAAAACTGCAGTGCAATTTGGTGAAGGGCAAACGGTCGATAGGATATCAAGCTGTGACTTTTAATAGATTGAATTATATAATATTACTTAAGAAGGAACACAAAGGAGTTGTGATGTTCTTCCAAGTTAAAGAAAGGATTCAATGGGGCAAGTAATTACGCTTCCTAGATATCGGCATATGTTTGACAACATAAGCGATCCATCAATCTAGCGATATCACGGCAACAGAAACCCTCATCGTTCTTATGAGAGTGTGGCGGCATCTACATCGCCACATACGAACTACGCATCAATGACATGACGTCACGCAAACCTGCATCGCGCAATTAGAGTTTACCACGCGATTAGCATATGTACAACGTCCCGACATCAACCGTCGGGCAGTAGCCCACCAGACACATCACCCGTCTGGTCGGAGGATCCTCCCTTTTCAATAGAGGATGAGTGAACTTTACACCCTGTTCCTCATGCCTCTAAACTGGTGACCCCGAGCATGAACGTCAGCGCAGCCTTCGTGCAACTACATCAGCGTGACGTCATCAGCATCACTTCCTCAAGCTTTCGAGCGGCGAGTCACACAGCCAGCCAGCATCCACGGCTTCAACAGGTATCCTGACCACCAGCATGCAGCGGACGCGCATTCCTGGTCATCACCTTCAGCTTCAACCCAGCGCTGTACACTCCGACTCACTGGAGCATAACGCAGCGCCACCCCGACTCACTGGGGTATCACCGCAGACAGTTCCGACTCACCGTGAACTATGCGGCACCCGGTTCCGACTCACTGGAACCACAACTGGCACTGGCAAGCATCGCAAGATACACGACTCAGCCCACTATCGACCTCCGGTCTCCGGAGGGGATTGATGTGGCGGCATCTACATCGCCACATACGAACTACGCATCAATGACATGACGTCACGCAAACCTGCATCGCGCAATTAGAGTTTACCACGCGATTAGCATATGTACAACGTCCCGACATCAACCGTCGGGCAGTAGCCCACCAGACACATCACCCGTCTGGTCGGAGGATCCTCCCTTTTCAATAGAGGATGAGTGAACTTTACACCCTGTTCCTCATGCCTCTAAACTAAAAGAGCATAGCTTTTCAAGACTATAATATGGAAACCGCAATCGAAATTATCAACGCTAAATCAGGCAACATTTCGATGACTTGCCAGCCCTATTACACCTATAACGTTGTTAACGGCGTCTGGCGGATGTTTATAGCTGAATTCCTAATTATGGTAAAGAGTACCCTGCGCCCGCGTCTCTGTGGGCGTTGACAAGCGCCATTTTGGTATCACTTTATTTTTACGTTTTCATCGTGTGTGTGCGGATTGCTTCAACTTGTACGGATGTAGTCTGTGGTAAACATAGAGGTGTGAGTAATAGCGAAGTTAACAGTTCAAAAGGAAAAGTTTGGAAGTAGAAATCTGGACTGTTGAGTCATTGTTGTGTCAATGATCTGAGGCAAAAGAGGCAAACTTTTTAGTAATACACGTCTAAGTTTAGCAATAATGAGAGAAAGCATTAGTGTTGAAATAGTCACTATCGTGGTGCAGGCTGTCATGGAAATGATGACAGCAGCAAATATTTAAATCGTGAGATTCGCCCTAGCAGCAAATATTTAAATCGTGAGATTCGCCCTACAGCATACAGCGTCAAAAGATAGCCGCATTTCTGTTTCGTTTTGACACCTCTGACACGAAATGACTCAGTGACTTCACTTTATTAACACGAAAACGCTGTTTAATAATGTGTGAACTCACTCTTCTCTGACTAAGTACGGTGAAGGCAAATCTAGCGATTTAAATCTTTGGGGGGCAGGGTTTAACTTAATGTCAAATACTGGTGAAAATTAAAGATTTTCATAACGGCCCTTACGGCCGATTACCTAGGAAACCAAAACTTAAACGGCCGGCGCCATTGGCAAAGAATCAGAAAAAAGTTCCGACGACTATTGGCCTCGATCGATGTAAAGAAACTCCATTTGTTTATTAAACACTTTTCTAACATGAGTCGATGTATTCAACAGAGTTGGCACGCAATCAGTTCATGCTTGCAGGCTTTCTACTCGAGTAGGTACTCGTATACACACTTGGCTACACCCTGTGAATCATACCACAAACATTTTTCATAACATTCTCCATCGAGCACTCAACGTTAAATATCGATTGTCGATGTTACAAACAATCCGATGGCTTGTGTCAATCAAGTGCAATGATCCCAATAGTGTATTCGACACAATATATCCAGTTGCAGCCTAATGCATCGATTCTCCGTACCATACACGTGGCCAATCCGTTACGTTGACAACCGATTCCGAGAAACTACGCTATCGAATTAATAATGATATAGATTTGTCGGTGTTATTAGTGAAATGCCGCCTTGTATGACAAGATGTATCGATTAGGAACGATACTTGTTACACCTACACCTGACACGACTGATGATTATTATATGTATAGATGACATCATTAATAAAATAATCGTCGATATGATATCAGACATGAAATTGATGACCTTTTCATTGAAAATGGAATAGATCAAGGTCTCACTCATTTAGTTTCAGCGCATCTTCATCTTATATGGGAACATTGACGTCATGGTTGAGTATACAACGTGTAACGTTAAATGCGCAAAACCACTTAAGGGGTCATTGTACTCATCATTATGAACAACTTTTACTATTGGGCCAAACCTGAAATCGCGAAAAAAAAATCTGCTGTTATTATGTTCGCGAAATTTTTGTTCGCGAAATTCGTCAAAATGTACTGAACAGCTGATTTTTTTTTTCGCGATTTCATGTTTGGTCCCATAGTAAAAGTTGTTCCTAATGATGAGTACAATGACCCCTTAAGAGGTTTTGCGCATTTAACATTACACGTTGTATAAGTACTTGAAGTTTTCTCAATTCTGTACTGAGTATGACAAACTCATTTCTAAGCAATTTGAATTTTACCCATTTATAGTGGATTTTGTAACCAAGCAAAAGATTGGAGGCTGAATTTAGTAATGTCATAAAGGGATTCCCTATGACATTACTAAATTCAGCCTCCAATCTTTTGCTTGGTTACAAAATCCACTATAAATGGGTAAAATTCAAATTCCTCTATAACGTAATCAACCAATCACAGCGCTTGCTTTTGAACCAAGTTACCTTACGAATAGTATGGTGGACCAATGGCGACTTGTGTATTTGTGTTGTGCAGCAAGAAGTGTGATTAAAATTTATAGAATTTAAACTCATCAATAACTCGATTTACAGAAAACAGTTTAGCTGGTTTTGAAATTAGACGCTTCACTTATGGTTTTTCAATGGACTGAGTGAGATATTCAGTTTGTTAATCCTGAAGCAGTCCTCATGACTTGCCATATTCTTCCCTATGTAGTCAAGCTTGCTACTTGCTCGTAATGTTAGATGCTACGAATAAGTAATAAGTCAGAAACAAATACATATGTTAAGGGTCAATTTCACGATGTCCGAATAGCCACTACTTACCAAATAAATTCAAAAATAGAACAGAATTTGTATGATATTATAGATCTGCAAAGTAACATAATAGGAACTTAATCGTAGGTGGTGAAGTTTTAAATTAAAGTTTCATAACATTTCTTAATCACATATTAGATAACTCCGGATTACAAAATACATTCTCATACAAAAAAAGTGGTTGCTACCTCGCCCAGGTACCAGGCTCTCAGACAATGGGCAGTGGTTGCAAGCTCTTCCTGCGACTGTGTGACGCGGGAACAATGCCCATTGTACCGTCCATGTTACCATTTCACCGGTAATTACGTGCTACTGCACTCTCATACACGACACATACGTACACAGTAACAGAAGTGACCTCTGATAATGAAGACAGTTTTGAGTTACATCTGTAAATATTTTTGTAACATTCTGTGGTGCAATCAGCCACGCAAACGTCATAGCATAATACATAATGTACAACAATGCATAATGGAGACTCGGATTGGAGACACATGCATCTTTACTCAAATTGGAGCAGTGTCTGAGGTCAGAGCAGGAGATGACTTTCAAGATAATCCTGGAATACGAATTAAAATTACACGGATTCACTTATCCATCAAAATAATAAAGAATATTGTTCGGGGTTCTCCTAGACAAAAACTTTCTACTATTTTTAAAGGGGGTTTTAATCAGTCAGAGTTTTAATTTATTTGTAAGACATAGGTATTTACATAAAGATATTAGGTCCATCTTTGGGCGCTATGTTTTGCCGTGAAGGCGTACAAATATTAATTAAAAACTAAAATACTTAAAATTAGATAAAACAAAAACCAAAAATAAACTAAAAATAAAGAATATTAAAAATTATCATTAGTTATAAAATCTGGAACACTATAATAACATTTTTCAGGTAATAGCGAGGTGAGAACTTTCATAAACTAAAACTAAAAACAAACTAACAAACTATTTTATTATAAATTTTCGAAGCCATTCCAAAAAAACTCTTTTTTATCAATGAGGTGTTGAATTTTATGTCGCACAATTGATTTATGTATTGATTGATTCATAACGACTTTATCACTTATATGTTTCGTTTATCTTTCAACAACAATGCGACGGAGAAAGAAAGTTATGCAGCTGATAATTTACTAACAGCTGCAGTGGCGTTACTAGGCAATCATACAATCGAGTAGCGTACTATTATAAACAATGCATACAGTGACATGTGTGGCCTTTCACACACTAATTACGATACTTACCACTGCGTTGTGCTGCGCTCCTAGTCATTTACAAAAGAAAGTTTACCTTTATTCTTTCTCTTGTTTTGAACTCAATAATAGTAGATTATGCACCGAGGGGCTAAAGTTGTGTCTTATGTCACGGGCGTCATATTGAATCTCGAGCGCAATGAAGGATTCGGGATTTAACTCCCGAGCGCAGCGAGGTAGTTAAGAGTTTAACTCACGAGCGAAGCGAGGGAGTTAATACAAGAATCCTGAATGCAGCGAGGGATTCAAGCTAGCCCAAGGCAAAGACACCTTTAGCCCAGAGGAGGATACTCTACTTTTTACACCTACTGTGAGAAAATAATAGCCATAGTACGAAAACAAAGTATTTATTAAATAAACAAACAGTAAGAATAACATATTTAGAACTAGTTAGCTATATGCACTTACATATTAATTGAAGTTAATGGTAACATTTGAGACATTAGTCCAGTAATTGTGCAAAGATTAAGTTAAGTTTTTATTTGGTACGTTTATAGATGTTGATGTGTAATTTAAAAAAAAAAAAACTTGAGAGGTGTCAAGGGACACCCGGATGGAACGAAGTTCCTTTCGATTAATTAGTGAAGGAATTGTAACAAAATTTTATTTTTATACTTATCATCATCATCATCATCATCATCATCATCATCATCATCATCACCATCATCATCACCATGTTCCTTTCGATTAATTAGTGAAGGAATTGTAACAAAATTTTATTTTTATACTTATCATCATCATCATCATCATCATCATCATCATCATCATCATCATCATCATCATCACCATCATCATCACCATCATCATCATCATCACCATCATCATCATCATTATCATCATCATCACCATCATCATCATCACCATCATCATCATCACCATCATCATCATCATCATCATCATCATCATCATCATCGCGACACCACACTGTTCAATGCGAAATAGAAATGAAAATATCTGGCTTGCTTTCTATAAGAGAGAGAGAGAGAGACAGACAGAGAAACATGCGCACGCCGCACGGCTTACAATAGCTACCTATAGCAAAAAGTGTCGCGTGACAACTTTTCGTGAGACTTTTTTCCGTCTAGCGTCTTCTTTCACAACGCGCGATAAGGAACTTCGTTCCAAAAAAAAAAAAAATAATAAAAAAAAAAATGAAAAATGGTTCGTAGTTATCTAATTATTCTTACAATATTATGTCTTCGAAAACATGGCAACGATATGAAGAAGCAGTCGTTATGATTTTGTAGGAAATCGAGAATATCATCCACGCGTAGTAAGGGTTTCGAGAATAGCTTTCCTCTTTCTGGCACCAAAAGGTGTTTGTTAGTACTATACTGCCAATTTAGCTGAGCATGTGAGATTCCAAATTCAAATCACATTATTGACCAGCGGGTCATAATGAAATCCAGTACAACATTATTGACCAGCTGTGCTCCCGGCCACTAATGACTCACTTTAGGTTAAGGTTGCTTGACATATAATTTGACATTTTCGAGCAGGTGGTGTGAAAAGGTATTTTTGTACTTCGTGACATTTCTTACTTTCTAGAGTTATTAAGATGAGAATGTTGACCTTAATTGATTGGATGTAATAACATGAACGCATACTTACATACTGGTAAATCTCTCTGGCATTAATGAAGGGCCATCTCAACATAATTATGTATGAACTTACTAGCTTACCTTACATAGGCAGTTAGTTTATCATAGATTGCTCACGCTTTCTTCTCATGATAAGTACCTCTTAAGTACTTTCATACATAAGTACCTACATGTTCCTGCATACCTCGTTAACAACCGAAATTAATAGTATAGATGTCTGTATCCCAATTCCACGATCTTTGAGCTGCTTGTGATTCGTCCTCTCGAATGCACAGATAGGTATTTACATAAAGATATTAGGTCCATCTTTGGGCGCTATGTTTTGCCGTGAAGGCGTACAAATATTAATTAAAAACTAAAATACTTAAAATTAGATAAAACAAAAACCAAAAATAAACTAAAAATAAAGAATATTAAAAATTATCATTAGTTATAAAATCTGGAACACTATAATAACATTTTTCAGGTAATAGCGAGGTGAGAACTTTCATAAACTAAAACTAAAAACAAACTAACAAACTATTTTATTATAAATTTTCGAAGCCATTCCAAAAAAACTCTTTTTTATCAATGAGGTGTTGAATTTTATGTCGCACAATTGATTTATGTATTGATTGATTCATAACGACTTTATCACTTATATGTTTCGTTTATCTTTCAACAACAATGCGACGGAGAAAGAAAGTTATGCAGCTGATAATTTACTAACAGCTGCAGTGGCGTTACTAGGCAATCATACAATCGAGTAGCGTACTATTATAAACAATGCATACAGTGACATGTGTGGCCTTTCACACACTAATTACGATACTTACCACTGCGTTGTGCTGCGCTCCTAGTCATTTACAAAAGAAAGTTTACCTTTATTCTTTCTCTTGTTTTGAACTCAATAAAGGTATTTTTGTACTTCGTGACATTTCTTACTTTCTAGAGTTATTAAGATGAGAATGTTGACCTTAATTGATTGGATGTAATAACATGAACGCATACTTACATACTGGTAAATCTCTCTGGCATTAATGAAGGGCCATCTCAACATAATTATGTATGAACTTACTAGCTTACCTTACATAGGCAGTTAGTTTATCATAGATTGCTCACGCTTTCTTCTCATGATAAGTACCTCTTAAGTACTTTCATACATAAGTACCTACATGTTCCTGCATACCTCGTTAACAACCGAAATTAATAGTATAGATGTCTGTATCCCAATTCCACGATCTTTGAGCTGCTTGTGATTCGTCCTCTCGAATGCACAGATTGGCAAACTCGGCCGTTGACAGACAAAGATCGGGATCAAAATTGGGATTGAGATACATTATTAAATTACAAATTCAAGGTTGCTCAGCGCGCTATGGAGCGGGCTATGCTCGGAGTTTCTTTGAAGGATAAAATGAGGAATGAAGTTATCCGGAAAAGAACCAGAGAAACCGACATAACTTGCAGAATAAGCAAACTGAAGAAGCAGTGGGCTGGCCATGTTTGTCAAAGGACCGATGGCCGGTGGAGCAGACGGGTCCTGGAGTGGAGACCGCGTATCGGTAAGCGTACTGTGGGACGCCCCCCAGCTAGATGGACCGACGACCTGAAGAAAGTGGCTGGGACAGACTGGACGCGGAAGGCGGAGGACAGGGTGTTGTGGCGCAGACTGGGAGAGGCCTATGTCCAGCAGTGGACTGCGATAGGCTGAGATGATTGATTGATAAATTACAAACTAAAACCCAACTACGATATAACGTCAACTAAAAAGGTATAAAACAAGAAATCACATAAAGAAAAATCAAAGTAACATCGATTTTCGTATAACCGGAGCCATACGTCATTAAAGAGGTAGTCATGTAACGTGTGGCTCCTATATCTTTGTCGGGTAAAAATATCGGGTAAATAAGTAAGTATTCCTCTACTCATGATGGACAAAAGTGTTTCTTACGTAGCGAGAGCGCCACATAAAACTGTCCTCCTCTTTCCGCATCAGATCTTTCTCAGCTATCTGTGAACAGATAATATCATCAAATTGTTAGTATGAAGTGGTATGGAGACTATACTTATAATTGACACCTGAGAATTTCTCTGAATTCTATCATGGTTCCAATCTAATTCCCATAATGATATGATAAACTTATAATTGCTTTACAGGCCTACAACAACCTACCTATTACAACTGTAGGATTACATGCAAAAAGCGTAGGTTTCATTAACACTAATTATAAATTTTTGTAGTTTATCTTCAAGTTGGTATTCCATCTTAGTTTCCTCATAATACTTACGTTGAGTTGCACGAAACCAACATTAGTTTAGCGGAGATTTTAAATTCATGCCATCCATTACATTTTGTATCAAAAAGAAAGTGACAGCATCAATTTAAAGTGTATATGTATATTGCAGCCAACTAGTTTTTTTAATAATTAGCCGTTTAGTTAACCGCCTAGCCTTTTCAGGCGCCGTTCTACTAGCGGCCTGAATGATATTCAGTCATTTAATCAAAGAGCTAGGCAAATTATTTGGATCGATAACGTTTAACTACTTGCCCAGACATTTTTTAATAATCATATTAAAAATGCCGACGATTTTCCCATAAAACAAACAAAATATGCTGATTATTTTGAGGCTCATATTCAGATGAGGCGCAACTACTTACTGTTAATTACTCAATTAACCAACAATAATCTTTACTTACATCAATATTTAATTTGGCACCCAAAAACAGTATCTCCGGAAGTGTTTTAACAGCAAATTGCCTGTTTCCACCGCGGGTCCGTTCCAGTTGCGTCACTCGATCAGGAAGCGATCGCAACTCGGTCGCAGTCGATTGTAAGTTACGACTGGTTGTCACGGGTCATTGGGCACTAACAATGAATGGGGCGAAAGCTATGAAGCCCCGCAGTGGGTGAAGTAAGTGGGGCATTGTTCCACGGCTTTATTTAAATGGGTTGGTAGGGTTTTGCTGGACTCTAGGCTAGACTGTGTCTACAAATCTGTAAGTAACTATAAACTGTCTACGGCCGGACCCAATGAAAATGAACCTCTAGACGTTGCCATGATTGCAGTGTGAAGTGCTGAAGTGAGACCCATATATATGAAATTAGTAGGAAACTTGAGACAAAGCATCGTATCTTCTGTCTCTTACGGCGTGCCGTATTTTTGCTTGGCGACAGTTTTTGCATTTTGCGTATGTATTGACATGGGTTTTAGACCAAAATATGGAAGATTTCTTACGTTAAACTTCATTTCTCATACAACATAACCTAGAAAAAGTGTTATATTGCTGACCGGCCACGCGGTGGCTCAATCTAAGGCCGAACCCAATAACCTACTGTCAGTAAGACAGATCGCTACTGATGATAGACAATATAATTCTATGTGTCCTTACGTTCCTTTCGGTCGTTCGTTCGTGTTCTTTTGTTTTATCTAACGTAAAAATCATAATTAGATAGGTTTTTCTCTTGTTTTTCTATCTCCAGTATGCCAATTGCCAAAACTGGTGACAGATAGGTTATTGGGTTTGAACGTAATTCAAAAATAAATCTTTTGTGATCACAAGACTTTTTGACTGTCAAAATGGGAACGACTCTAATACTTAACTTATCGAAACTCCTTTTGGTACCTATATTGAAAACACTTGGGAGACAGAGGGAGTCACAGTATCAACATTCTTGTTGATACTGTGACTCCTTCTGTTACCGAGAGAATCTATGGGGAAAACATGGAAGCATGGGAGTATCATCCGCAATAAGTTCAAAGCCTTACATGACAACGAAGGCCGGTCATCTTTGTTGCTGCGACCTTCGACCTGCGTACGGTATGTTATTTGTACCGCAAAGAGCAGATATTCCAAAGATAGTCATAGGTACAGTACGACACAACTTATAGATGTAGCATCGGCAAAATTCGTAAAACCGATCACGATCCGAACTGAGTGCGCCTTCAACATCACCAATCTTTATTACTGCTTTAGGCGAAAATGATATTTACGCATACGCAATAACTTGTACAGTCATATAACCAAATACATTCGTAAAATTGATATTAATTAATGCAATTTTTTTATACTACATCTAGGTTTATATTATTCATCCAATAGTTCTTATCGCGATATTTTTCAGAAAAAAACTTCAGACATCATTCGATATCAGATAAAGATAAACTAAGCTGATAAAACTGAACACTTCATAACAAACTGCAACATTATCTAGAAATATGAATCCCTAATATAGACTAAACATTATAAAGCTGAAGAGTTTGTTTGTTTGTTTGTTTATTTAGTTGAACGCGCTAATCTCAGGAACTACTACTACTGAATTGAAAAATTCTTTGGAACCACTGTACAATCGCACCCGGCGCTTTTATATGTATAGTAGCTATTTTTTTTTTGGTAGAATAGACCCTTTTTAGTGTATTTTTGACCACCAAAAAGTGCGCAAAATAATAGACGCCGAGAAAAAAAAAAGTCGCCTTTTTACAGTACCAGTAGACCTCAGTCTCATTGACCTTGACCTCAAGGTCAATGAGACTGAGATCAAGCTTTCATAGTCTAATATACTAGACATTCACCGCCTCATTTAACCCAAATGATTCACCAACAATAGAGGTAATGGTCACTATTCTAACCTAATCCAAATCATTCACCAATGTGAATTTTCGGACGCGCGGGTGTTATAGATACATTGGAGCCAATTCTTTTAGTGTTGGTTGTCGTATTTTGATACCGTAAAGTCAAATGCCGCTGCCATAATTTTAATGACAGTTGTCAGTGTCACTGTGGCCACAATGTCATGTCATAGGAAACCAAAGCGTTACACCATCTCCGTCTTGTCACCTGTCAAAATCACCGTCAATCGACCTGACCTGATGCGTCAGCATCATGATTCTGCCACGACAGGCAAACCGTGCCATTTGCGTGCCGTATGCGCGTGCACATGACGTGTGTCGAATTTTGGCATGTTGCATGTGCCGAGCCAATCAGTACCTGACCTCTTGGATGAAGATGTAGGCTGCAGTGGCTTCTTTTCCATTACGATTGTCTGACATGATTTGAAAGGAGATTGTCTAATAAAATTGACATTTATTTTATGCCATATAAATCTTCCAATAGATTTCACAAAAGTAACAGAAGTATTGCAGTACCTACCTATTATAAGGTTTAGAAGTGGTTCACAGCAAATGTCCGCGTACGATTTTACACGGATAATTTTATTGTGATCAGAGGACCTGTCTTTAAGCCTTATTTCAGAGGTATAATGAGTGCTGCCATTGTTACCCTATCAACACTCTGTTATAATAAGTATCAGTACACTGATAGTGAAAGACGTCTCGCTCGCCTTGGTATTTCTAGATCTTATCATTCTAGAATGAAAAATGTGCCCCAGCTAAAAATGAAGTAATCAAAATGACGTGACAGCTGATTTTCCACTGATCTATAAAAAAATATCGTTCTGACTGTTTCGGAACATTGATTCCACATTAAACGACATTCCAAAAATCTCAGTTTCCCAACGTTCTACTTAGTTAATTAGAACACCATCTTGATTCCAGTATGCGTTTGCGCAAGTAGGTGACAAACTGTCCCCGATATGTGTGGATGTTGCAACCATGGTTTATAGAGGCATTAAGATACCCTGAATATACTTACTTACATACAATAGTTTTACGGCTTCCATGTGGCCATTGTTGGAAACATTTGAGTTTCAAAGAATACAATAAATCTAGAGCATATTCATTGAAAGGGCAATGTCTCCTGGAAACTACTTTTAATGGCTAACCGTGCCTCGGAAAGTCGAGGCTGTCGTTAGTAGATCTTTGACACTTCTGAAGCCCGAAAGTCTGACAACCAGTCTTACCAAGGCGTATTGTGTTACCCAGTAACTGGGTTCTTCAGGCTGTCGCTCTATATAAATATTGGTATTCAGCTGCATCCGGTTAGACTGGAAGCCAACCCCAAACATAGTTGGGAAAAGGCTAAGCAAATGTTAACAGATTCAGAATATTTTAATTTTCCGTTTTGTTATCATCCCAAATATTTATGTGAGATGATAGTACCTATTCGTAATTTTATGAGGCGAATTTCGAATTCGAATTTCAAAACAAGATTGGTCTGCCAAAACCATGGAATTAGTATGTTCCTACCTAGCTACAACTACTAAAGTCTGGCACACGAAACATGAGCCTGGGAAATAGCGGCAAATTCAAAAAATCGAGATCAAAATTGGTTGAGCCGTTAAAAATTGTATGATGTAAAAGGACAATAATATTTGTCCATTAATCCATGATGTATTTCAAGTATCAAAATGTATTTACCTATTATACGCAGTGATACCAGAGCTAGATTTTTGAATTTGCCGCTATTTTTCAGGATCATGTTTCGTGTGCCAGACTCTATAATCACATTCAAATCGGTTTGGTTAGTGACTACCGCATTACTTCTGGGTAATTCTACCAAGTTTGTGATGGATTGCCATTATTACGTATAGGTACGCTCTAATCTAGAAGCCCATTATTCATAATTTTAATATCTAAACACATTATAGTAGCATTAGCCACTGTAGCTGGCTTAGTATAATATTGTGTTAGTAACTCTAGGGAGAGCGAAGCGGTATCAAGATTTCTCAACTTTTTTGTCGTAAGAAATGTGTGTTTAATAAACGTCATAAAGAAATAAGTTTTCAAGAAAAATATCTCCTAGGAGTTAAATATTTGACTCATTTACTGTAATAGTTATTTCCTGTTCTTATTTTGAAAAAAAAAGAAAGCCAGTTGGAATGGCTAGACAATTCGAGTAGTTCTAAATTTGACAGGTCTACATCTACAACAGCGCCCCCAAGAGGGATAAATTGCGAGAATCGTTGCCATTGGTTAGTTCACGTTAAAAATAAGTTAGGAGACGCCTAATCTTAGCCTTTCTTTCTCACTTCATGACTTCTTGAATTCTGGGTGCGGGAATCCACTCAGCCGGTAACCTTTTTCACGTTTTCTGGATAAAAATGAAGGGTTACCCACTTCTAGACTATGATGAATCCAGGAAACTAGTTATTCCATAAATAATTCTAACTAATATTATAAATGCGAAAGTGAGTTTGTTTGTTACGCTTTCACGCTAAAACGGCTAAACGGATTTGGATGAAATTTGGCACATGGATAGACTATGACGTGAGTTAAGGCATATCATACTTTTTACCCCGGTAGTACGTTCCCGTGGGATAATTTCCGCCCTCCACGCGGGTGAAGCCACGGGCATAAGCTGTTTCTACATATTATAAACCATTTATAAGCACAGGTGTTGAAAACTGTCTGTCATCAAAGAGTTCAAAGTAGCACATAGAATTAAACCGCCTAACTGCATCAGGCAATAGGCATAAGGCACCTGTTAAAATGAGATCATCGATACAAACAGCAAATGATTGAAATTTATACTGCCGTCCGTCACGACATCACGAGAGCACGATAAGATATCGAAATTATGTTTTAAGGACGCTCAAGTGGATCAACCGAATTGTATCCAATTCGAATTGTACGGGACTTTTGATGGGATTTGTATTGACTGCCTCTTTGGTATAGTGGTAGTAAACGCTACTGCTGAGCACGAGGTCCTCCTAAGCTCGATTCCCAGGTCAGACAAAGTGTTATTGGGTTTTTCCAAAGACATCAAATATTACTTAACAATAGACGGGACATAGCGAACAAAATCGTAATCCTATAATTATGACCAGAGTGGACAAAAGTCTGCGCCTACGTAGGATATATGTCATATCGCATGAGTGATGACAATGCGTGTCTACAAAAAGTCACTGTGTCACTGACACATGGGATCACAGTTTTTCTATGACATTTCTTCTGATAGCCTCTCTATACTATCTTTATTCTGTTTGGGTTTTACCATCCCGTCGTGATAAAAAGAGCCCATCCATAATTATATCACCCGTCTCTCTACTATTCCATTGCTTATTTTACGGTGCATACTGGATAGGCTCTGTAATCCATAATCCATATCCTAAGGGCACCTCTTCCCTACCATTACCGCGCCCCGCGGTCTACTTGATATACAATGGTCTCTGTTGCACCATGTAACATTAGGCAACAGGGGCTAGTGTGAATCTTTGGGTTCATTCGAGTAATCGAGTCTGGTTAAACGGTTAAACCACGCTGGGATCGGTGAAATCATTCATTCATTCATTCTGCAGTTTCTCAATAGCAGCCCGGAGTTTGGATTTGTGTCAGGTAGATTGCAATAGGTTCGCGCAGAAAGCTACGCAGTACACCGATTTCTCCGTTAATTGTCGACCGATGTTGGAAAATTATTTTTTTATTTGAAAGGGTATGCTCTCGAAGTGATCCCATTGTCACCAAGTCAGAATCTGATGAGAGGATCCCATGGAAATAGCAGGAAACTCTCAAATTTTATTTATAGGTACACCTTTATGTAAAGATTTGGGTATTTCTTTATAGTAACTCATGCATTTGTGCTCTCGGAAAGCACCATTTGGTGAATTGGAACTGATGATGAAGACCACATATGGCCATCGGAACTACTCAATAATAAGTATTTCAGGGGTTGCGATTCGATTACCAGTATAAGGGCGTCACAAATATGAATGAAATCTGGATTCAGCAGCTACTATGACAAATCTACGTAGGTTTGATCCAATTTGCCTTGTAACGTCAAACCGTGACATATTTAGTGATTCGGTACCTACGATCCACGCTCGAAGCAACGTGCATCAACAACGTGACAATGATAAAGAACGTGTTCAAAATTACAATAAAAATAATGTGTCAAACGATTATTTGGAATAATTGATGGAGGATCATTTGTGATAGCTGTGATAAGGTTTGATAAATGTTTTACTCTTATTCTACGGGTATAAGTTCAATCACTCCCTTAAAGCTTTCAAAACCTCATCGGTTCAATCCACAACCTTGCTGCAATGAAAATGTCCACGTGTTTTCAGAACTATTTCAAAACCATAACATTTTTGAATGAATGAATGAAATGAACCGACCTTAGCGTGGTTTCATCAGACTCGATTACTCGAATGAACCCACAACAACCCCCAACTCACACTAGCCCCTGTTGCCTTATGTTACATGGTGCAACAAAGACCATTGCATATCAAGGAGTAGACCGGGAGGCTCAATAATGCTAGGGAAGACGTGCGTGTGTGGTTATTTCAAATGTGCATTATATAAAATGTTCACTATAAAATATAAAGTTAGGTGAAATTAAATGATGTCTTATGATCATTAGAACTTTTGTTATTATTTCAAACGTTACACACCCAAGGATTAGAGCCTATCCAGTATGCACCGTATAATAAGCAATGGAATTGTGGAGAGACGGGTGATATCGATATGGGTATTATACTTAATTTTATTATGGTGGCTTATTATTACCTAGAGGATGCTAAGTTATTACCACCTACATAACTATTCCAATTTGGTGATACATTCCAAAATTTCTAATTCGTCAAGCCGATGATAATCTATCAAGATAACAATGAAATTAACAGTCAAGATGATCATAACTTTCTGTTTATTTGTAATCTTCTTATTTTTGGGAACTATGTTTCAACATCAAGAACTATACTTTCATTTGATACTACTTAAACTATTTTATTTTTTTATCTTAATCAAAATGTATCACCACTTTCGTATTAGAACATAATACCTTACACATTTTTAGGATTCCGTTTCGTTACGTTACGCAAGAGTAAACTCCGATGAATCATATGTAGTACCTATAATATAACTTCCTATTTGTGTACATAAAATTATAAAAAGTTATGAAGCTAGTATAGTCTGTGTTTATAATTACTATGATAAAGACGTATTGCTAGTGTTTTGTTTTAAAATATGTTTACTAGGCCAATAAACGTAACTAAAAATAAATTGGCCTTTCTTTCTATTTTAAATATGAAACTATTTACAAGCCTATAAGCAAAGTTTACAGGATTGGATTTTTAGTTACTATGAAGAGGCCAATCAATCTGCCTATCCCAACTATGTTGGGGCGGCTTCCAGTCTAACCGGATGAAGCTGAATACCAGTATTTTATATGGAGCGACTGCCTATCTGACCTCTACAACCCTACCCCTGACCCTGACTGGGTAACACGATACCCCTTGGTAAGACTGGTTGTCAGACTTTTGGGAATCTGACTACCCGTACCTACCGACTGTCAAAGATCTACGAATGACGGTCGGGACCAAGGGCTTAAACCTGCTTTCTGAGCCACGGAGGGGTCTTGATATGTAATGGATGATCACCCATCCCCGAACCAACCGCGGGAAGCGATCGACGCGAGTGTGGCTGATATTACTCAGGAACGAGCCCCACTAATTTCGGGGCCACATCAACGGTATATGCCGTTGATTACCTATCGCGATGATGGACGTAGGCCGTAGGTGTAGCCGCAACTTATCGCGATAATTTTACAACGGCATTCACACTGCTGATTGACGTGGCGATAACTCTGTGGCGGCGTTCGAGTGTGGCCACTCGATTTGTCGCGATAGTTATCGGAATATTTACCGCGATGTTTATGGCGATGATGGGCATTGATGTTGACGTTGGTGTGGCCCCGACATAAGAAAAGATTACCGCTACATCACGCAAACATAACACTCCATCTACGTAATTTATTTCGAGTGCGGAACCCAGAGCACGTTCAGCATTTTATCTCAATATCTTGATGATGCGATATTTTCGAGTCGTGCATTGTTTCCCAGCTATCTGAAGACAGCTGTCACCGCTAGATAATAAGGGAGTTACAACGAATTATTTGAACGCGTCCTTTCTCTTTGAGACATGTCAAGTCATTAGGATTAGGCGAGCTCTAGTTTTAGCGATTATAGAGATTATAGATTTCGAGTTTCGTTTGTGGTTGTATTTGGTAGTATTGTTTGTCTAGTCTAAAGAAATTAATACATAAGAGGAAGTCTGAAAGTGGCACCGGTAACTGAAAACTTTTGTGGAATTCGGTTGTCATGGTATGTGATGAGGATTGAGGAGTAATGACGAACATGTAGTGAGGAAAGTTTTGAACATGAATGTTTTGACTATTAGAGCAGTATGGAAGAACAAACTTATAACACCCCTATTTTTGCGTCGGGGGTTAAAAAGACATGTTGTACTAATATTAAAGCTGAAGAGCTTGTTTGTTTGAACGCGATAATCTCTGGAAGTACTAGTCGGATTTGAAAAATTATTTTTGAATTTGATACCTCAATTGTTGAGGAAGGCTATAGGCTATTTAAAATCACTCTAGGACCCATAGCAGCCGAGCAAAGTTAAAAAAAGTCAGAAAGAACGCTAAGCGAAAACGGAGTAAGAGCGCGGGCGGGCCAGGGGGAACAAAAAACTTCACGCGGACGAAGTCGCCTAATGTAACTCACAAGACACACATAGCTAATAGATCCAATCGATTTCACAACATGTAGGTACCTAGGTAATTCTAAAAGACATTACGGTAAGTATGTAGTAAGTAATGGTAATGCCTTCCTGATTGATATGATCCGCTGTCTTTAGAAGAATAACGCGGAACACAGCCTAGACAGGTACGAAAAGCGACTTTAATAATTTATAATATTTATATACATTATAATTATATAAGATACTAGCTCCTGCCCGCGACTTCGTCGGCGTGAAACTTGTTCCCCTGGCCCGCCCGCGCTCTTAGGTACTCCGTTTTCGCTTAGCGTTCTTTCTGACTTTTTTTTTGCTCTGCTCCTAAGGGTCTTAGCGTGATGTCAGTGCTATTCGACGAATTGTTTATTTGTAGATTGTGTACCGATTCTGATAAGACAGTGTAATAAAGATAATTAAAACATTAACAAGACATGTTGTACACTCAGATGCACAATTTTATATTCACACATACCTAAGACACATACAAAAAAAAGGAACCAACATTCACTTTACTGACAGAAGCTTGACATGAGTGAAAACCTTTCTTCTATTGTTCCGCCATCAGTCTTCAACTGTCAAAATGTTGGTGATTTTCGGCTCACCTTGTCTATGAGAAAGTGCAGAGACTGTCAACATTCGGATGATTTACGATTCCTTTTCTTTTGACGTGAAATATTTCAACGCAGAACGTGATATATTTATTGCAGATATAAATCAAACGTCTGATGTTACTTTTTTAGGGTTCCGTACCAAAATGGTAAAAAAGGAACCCTTATGGTGTGACTCAGTCTGTCTGTCTGTCTGTCACAGCTGGATATCTCAAGAACTACTGATGCTATCAACTTGAAATTTATAATAGTTTTAGATGACATTTACCCGACTATTTTGCAAATAAGAAAGAAATAAAAATATTTATGTTTTTTTTGCAACAGGGACTGAAAGGGCGTCTTAAAAATTTAAAGTGGGGCTACTAGGGCATGTGGGGTATCATATGAAAGAACGCTGTTTGCACATTCTCAAACTATTTTTTATTTTTTTTAGGCCCCATACTTTTCGACTTTTGATGAAAAATGTAAAAAAAAATACCGTCCCCCCCTATCTCCGAAGTTTGCAAAGAGATAAATCTGAAATTATTCTATGTGATAGAAGTTTATGTAAAGATTACAGGAAAAATAAAACGATGTCTCTAAGTAGCACACTTTTTCAGAAATCGGAACGGAACCCTCGGTGCGCGAGTCCGACTCGCTCTTGACCGGTTTTTTATTTTCTGAGACTTACCAGTTCGAAGTTCCGTGTTTCAATTTGTTCTGCGTCTAACTTTTTAAAGGCGAGATATTTTGGCGGGACGAGCAGAAAAACGTCCTGTCGAAACTGGAAAGAGGACGTGCGGGCTTGCGTCAAATGGAACGAGTGTAATAGGAAGGCCTTTGCCCAGGAATGGGACAGAGAAGGCTAGAAGAAAAAAAAACAGAGATGTTTTGAATAGGTTCTCAAATATGAAAGAAGGACGGCCAAATCGTACCTGACTACGAGGCGGTGGTGTACAGATATGCCATATATATGAAAAAATCTAGTATTTTTTAAGGTCTTAAAAAACATAAGAAATAAATATTTAAGTCGCCAGAAAAAAAAGCACAAACACATTTTTTTTAATAGCATAATTTGTAAATTATTTAGAATAACATGTTCAGAACGCACCTTTGACGATTCATTTTGCTTAAGAAATGATTTAGTACTCAAAGATTATAATTATTCACGTTTTTCTGAATAATTATTAGATGTAATTCAATTCTATATACTTGTGTATCAAACCAACTAGTGCTGTTTTTATTATGTGGGTTCATAGTAAGTATCAGCATTTTGTTCAATTTTGTACAACGGAACGTCATAATATGTCATCGACGCGCGCCATGGATTGACAGTGTCAATACTGTCAATTACAACGGGTGTCAATTTGACACTAACATACTGTAGTGTGTAGTCTTTGCGCCCGGCGATCTCGCTCGCGTTGTTGTGTTGTTGTTAGTGTGAATATTGTGATACGTACTGTACTGTTTTGGATTTCCTTCTGTTGTTTGACCTAGGCATTGTTTTACAGACTGATAACTAGGTACCGCTTGTGACGATTATTCTGTGCTGTTGATTTCCGGACACCGATAACCTCAAAAGTATATTTTGCATTATTGAAATATCTTGGCTATTTAGATATTATTTTCGAAAGGGATGGTGTTTACTACATAAAACAATCAAATCTCACTATAATTTGCTTCTGTACACTGAAAATAAAACTCAGGTCCAGCTTCTATAGAAATTTGGCCGATGTTCTTTAGTAACTCATTTTTAGCAAGCTATATTCTTTGATTCCGTAAGTATCTCAAAAGGAAAAAACGGAACCCTTAAAGGATGACTCGTGTGTCTGTCTGTCTGTCCGTCTGTCACAGCCAATTTGCTCCGAATCTAATGCACCGATTAAGTTGAAATTTGGTACTCATATGGATTTCTGTGACCCAAACACGTACGGCTATAGTAATTTATAAATTAATTTTGAATATGGGGGTCACTTTTAGGAGGATTTTTTTTTTAAGTTATGCAAACTGTACCGTGTGATATATCAAATGAAAAGGATTACTATGACCGTCTCAAATATATTTTTTCATAATTTTAAAATAAATCGTTTTTGTTATTTAAGAAAATAGACGAAAATTGACCATTCTCCCCCCCCTTTATCTCCGAAACTACTGAGCCTAAAATTTTGGAAAAAATACAAAAAATAGTTCTATATTTGTAGATTACCGGAAAACCTATGAGAAGTTTGTAGTCTTAAAATGACATGGTAAATCTCTCAATATTGTGAGTGCAAACTTACATTTATTGTTGGAATGTATGGGAGAACATGTTTTTCAACTATAATGTTAAGTTTGTTCTTGGGATAATTAATTTAATCCCAACTACGGAACCCTTCATTGTGCGTAGTCCGACACGCACTTGGCCGGTTTTTTTTAATCTTATTTCTGTAATTTGAATGGACATAACAAAGAGGGTATTCTATTATAATCTATTTTTTTTCTATCTTGTGGTTTTCATGGTCTAATCTTTTAATAAGTAATATAAACTTATTTATAAATTGCAGAGTGTAGGTTTAATGACTTTTCCACTTATTTATTTTAATGACTTTTGTGATGGCATTATCAGCTATAAATAAAATATACCTATTTCATTGTTTTACTACCAGATAAAATTGATTTCTAAATTGAACACTTCGCTTTAAAGACTCAATTTTGGTTCTACGTACGATGTAACTGAATGTAAAAGACATTATAAATTGCAATTACTTCAAGGAAAGCCGATGATTTGTGAAGTGTCATAAAAACCCATTTTCGATAACATTTCGCATTCTCTTGCACACATTTACAGCTCTATGAAAAACCACAAAATTGCGTCATTAAAATCTGATCGATTGAACGCGTTCGCACTTAAATGTTTAAATGCCCATTTAATGATCCAGATACATGCTCGACATACCTACACGTGTGTTTAATTGCTAATTAAAAATGTACTTATTCTGATTTGACGTAGATTTCGTAATGAAAGTGGATTGGTTTCCTCATTTTCCCGTTAGCTTGCGAGTTTTTTCCTTGCCGCCGGTTGGAAACCTTACATACGACATAACGTAATGCTGTCGCAGCGCAGACTTATTCTGAGTGTTACATTCCACAAGTACTCGTTAAGTGATACGTTAATTATTTGTTCACGGATTAGGGGAAATGTGTGAAGAGGATTAGAGAGTTGTAACTTAATATGATTAGTTAAAAATGAAGTGCCTTAGGTAGACGTTTGTTTTGGAGGTATTAGTGAACTAAATTGACTCTCATTTGTTGAATTAATGACCATCTTTTTTAGTTAACCGCAATAATTGGTCGAGATTCATTCAATTTAATATAGGAAGGTACTCTATGGACGACACGGTTGGCGCAGTGGTTAAGCGATTGACTGCTGCGCAGCATGTCACGGGTTCGATTCCCGCACGGAACGAATATTTGTACGACCTACAAGTATTTGTTTCGAGTCTGGGTGTTTTTCTATCTATAATATGTATGTATTTACAAAAAAAAAATGTATACATATAAGTAGTTTATCAGCCATCTCGTTACCATAACACAAGTATTAGGTTGCTTAGCTTGGGACTAGATGGCGTTGTGTGAAATGTCCAAGGATATTTATTTATTTATTTTATTTATTTATATAAGGACATGGATATTCTTTTTTCTCATCAAGCATGGTTTTTTGTGTAGGTACTCCTATTATTTTCACGTAAAATACGATTCAGTTTTTATGTGGATGTTGTTCTAATTTTTTTTGCGGGTAGTAGTAACTTGTGTGAGGTAACTACCACACCTAAAAAGTGAAAAATAAAAACTTTTTTACAAAAAAATACAACCGATTTCCAAAAATTACACTACAAAGTGAAAAATAACTTAAATTTCGGAAGTCGGTGGCAAAAAATTGAAAATACATTTAACCAGACACCGAGTTCCGAAATTAAAGCTATTTTTCACTTCGTAGTGTTGTTTTTGGAAGTCGGCTGTATTTTTTTGTAAAAAGTAAACAAGTCATATGATGACAAAACGCTGCCATGTCGCGCGTCGCCGCGTCGTTTAATCGCAAAACGTCTCTTTCGCATAACGCTTTCTCATAAAGTCGCTTTCGCAGAATGACTCCTTCTAAAAAGGTCGATGCCTCTTTCGCAGAATATCTCTTTCGCAAAATGTCGCATAACTTAGAAAAAAATAGCCAAGTTTAAAAAAAAAATGTTTTTTTCGAATTTCTTATTAAATGTTTACAAGTTTTACAACATAAGCTATGTTTGGAGTTTCCTAATGCGACATTTTGCGAAAGAGATAGTCTGCCGTTTAATCCAAATCAGAATACTTCTGACTTTCCCGCGTGATTCGCGACCGCAGCGTTTCTAGGCTTACCGGTAATGCTGCACATTTGTGGGTTTATTCTAGTTGCCACCAGAACAATACTGGCCTTTATCATTCTAATAACATTAGATTTACCACAAACAAGAAGTGACATTAGCAATAGAGGCATGTTTATAATGATAAGGTAAAATTCTGATTTCCCTGAAAATCCGAGGCTAATTAGCATAATTAATCAGTTGACACTTTAGTTGCAAGAAATAAGGTTCTTGACTGTAGTCTATTTTTTTTCCGCACATTTTCTCACATCTGACATTGACAGAATTGACGACATCGGCACCTCATCGGCACCATTGCCATAGAGAAAAAATAGAATAGAAAAGACTAAAACAAGTAAAATAAAAGCTTGTAAAAAATTAGGCCGTATACCTATTTATTTATATCTGAAGATGCTGTCAAACATTTAAAAATATTCTCATAAATCTCGTCACACTTTACTAATAAGTTATTCTCTAGTCACAAACGCAACATAACTTACGTGCAATGCACAATCTTATAAATAAGACTTAATCGACAAAGCCTACATTATTTCCTTACTGCTTACTGCGGCTTACACTTTAACGCGAACCAAAGAATAGTGAGGTAACGTCGCTTTCTGCAATAATGTAGTCAAGATGACAACAAATAAAAGGTGGTACCTACGTACATTGTGATAGTAAATATTTATGAGGTAGTTGCATCCCGCGAAGTCAAGTAGGGTTAGGTTTAAAGCTTGTCCCTGTGGCCCTAACTCGTTTTGACTTAATATGCAGTGTTATGGAATTTAGCCCAGCAAGAACTTGTGGCGATAAACAAAAGAATGCGAGAATCTTTCTTTAAAGAAAAAAGTGAAAGTTGATATAAAGCAGCAGAGAAACAAATGACAATCAATGTCCAAGTTACCGATACATTTGGCATGAAAACAGCAGCAAAAGTTGATGATAATGAGGCAGGGTATTAAGACGCAGATAAATGCCAATGCCCTCGAGTGGTTAGCTTGCATATTCTGCGCTGAGCTCACACAACGCGTCGTACTTCCAGCCAGTTAGTAGAACTCGCCCACCAAGGAGTGCTGTCCCAAATTAGACGCATTATTAATTTATTACGCATAAAACGAAAGATATTGTAATAAAAAACATATATTAAAAGATAAATAATTAAATTATCTTTAAAATGGTGAAGGTTTCATAAAAATAGGTACGTAATAAAAACATATAATCTAAAATATTCACATATTAAGTTACCTATTAAGAAAATGTTCTAAATTAATATACATTTTTTCCAAATCATTAACACTACGCGTTTAGTACGTGATCTTCAGAAAAAATAATTAAAAGTAGCAGTATTCTATTATAATGTAATAGGTAAGAATTGATTGAAATAAATATCCCAAAGTAAGGCGTCTGTCAGAAGCCTAACCTTTCTTTCACCGTATGATCAACACAGAAGCCAATGTAAATGGTTCTTTGAATAAAATTTTACGGCTCAATGATATTTACGACTTACGTCAACATACTTTTAAGATGACTTTTCATTTAGGTAGTGTTCTGCCTATACCAAGCAACATAGAAGTTTATTGAATGTGTGTTAGTGTGAATTAAAACAAACACCACAAAATACCTTGTTTCTTTGGCGCTTCGCCAGTAGCTATTCTGTGGGAACGTAATGCATCCATTGATATATTATATATCAATGAATGCATCATTGTAATAGGTAGTTTCTTTCCAAATTCGCTTCCGAAACATTAGTACTTAAATAATGTTTCGTTTTGATTTAGTAATTATTGTTTAGTGGTTTCACTTTTAGTTAATTTCCTTCTATAATTGGGGTTATTTGTATGTTTATTATTGTCACTTTCTTCTCCCAATTTACATTGGGAAGTCGTAAATATTATATTATCATCAGGATGATGAGCAGTACCTCATTTATCATATCATTCCTTAAAGTCTAGGGCCCTATTGCTTAGTCCAGAACTATGCCACATGCATGAAGCCATGGACCTAAAAAAAAAGGCGGACGCCGTCTCCTTTAACAATAACTGAAGCACCCATAGTAAGTCAGTGCGCTAATGTCTACAAGCCAGTACGCACACATTCACACCATAGTAAGTCTACCGGCCGCCATTACGTTACACGAGCGACGGCGTCTTTGCAGGTACTCAAATCACGCACACATAGATCGGTAGGGTGCTTCACTTTCGATATGCGTGGTGCGGAGTCCATCTTTTTTTATAAGTCTATGCATGAAGCAATAATACAATTAGCAGAAAAAAAAATATTGGCGTAAAATAGTAGACCCTTACTTACAACAAATTATCGAATTCTCCGACTCCTGCAGTAGTTAAAATTATTTTAACTACTGCAGGAGTCGGAGTATTATTTCTGCTATTTGTATTAATAAAAAGAGATTTATTTTTATGACAACACAAAGAAAAATAATAATAATAACAAAAGGAAACAAACGAGACTCTACACTTAAAAAAAAAAGATGTAAAAACCAAGAAAATAAAGTCAAATAAAAATACAAAATTATATTCTTAAATACATGGGATATACCCTGCAAGAAAGAGAATGAATAATAAAGATAACGATTGGTCGAAAAGAGATGACATTCCTGACGTATTGTTAGAACGTCATTGGCGAGTGATTGCAGCAAATAATATTTTTACCCGAATGTTTCCCTCGGTAATCAATCATACACTGACAGTCTATTCCAGCCAGTCGAAACGTAAACAGTTCAAAGTAATACAAAAGATATATCATACGAAAGATACATACACGCGCAACGATTGAGTGCCAGATTTATTAAGCTGACCGACTGAAGGAATTCGCAAATAACTGAATCTAATTTACAAATTGTCGAAATACTATAACAAAAGCTGGTCTATGTGTATAATATTGATAGTCATCATACTCAGCCTGTAAATATTCCCACTGCTGGGACACAGCCCTCCTCTCTAGGAGAGGGAGTGGGCTATAATCTACCACGCGGGCCCAGTGCGGGTTGGTAGACGTCACATGTCTTCAAATTTTTGGTTCTATGACATGTCGGTTTCCTCACGATGTTTTTCTTCACCGCACCGTTACCACTGCTCTCTCAATATTGATAGTGGAATCCCTAAAATAAGTTCTAGGACAATATATTAGAAAGCTGGCAGCTCGCCAGAAAGCTGTTTATATTCTTAAATTCTACTTTTTATGCAGCAAAGGGAATATAAGGAGCTATTACCGTTACGTCAGATGTAGATGACCGAGTTCCGCGTTTTGAAATATATTGTAATGGGTCTTGTGAAAAATGGGCTGGAATTCTGGGTGCATAGTTGTGTGCCAATTAAGTGATGTTGGGAAATTGTTGGAGCTTTGATATTTTACTTTCTATGTAATAAAGTCATAATCTTGTCGTTGTGATGACATTCGTTTCTTAATTTTCCAATCTTAGCTTTCAGTTGTTTAATTGAATTTATGAAACACAATACGACTTTCTTTTCCACGTCCGATGACATTTCCCACTGGCAAAAATTGACGACCTCCCTTACAAACTTTCATCCCCTACTAATTATGACCCCAATAGGGGATGTATTTTCAAAGATCCTTCATTAATGCTCGCTTTCCTTTTACAAGATGAAACTTAAATAACGCACAACCTGTTAAGGGGTCATTGTACTCATAACTATGAACAACTTTTAGTATGGGATCAAACTTGAAATCGCGAAAAAAAAATCAGCTCTTCCCTATATTATGACGAGTTATGCGAACATAATCGTAGGGATCAGCTGATTTATTTTGACCCCTTAAGAAGTCGTGCGTTATTTAAGTTACATCTTGTATATGGAAGAAACTCTTGCGCAAAATGTCATGCTCCTAGAACCAGCAGTTTAGGTTGTGCGTTGTCTGTCAGTATATTTAACATTTGATTAAGTAGAAGGTCTTCAGTATTCCTAGAATCAATGTTACCTGTTTACAAGTTTTAACATTCTCGTATTACACTTTGTCCAAATTATTATCTTCGTCATTCATGTCCTAGTAACCTTTCATATTTCTGTTTGAAGGCGGTGAGTTCGTCGTTTGGCTCATAACACTTCATTTCTTACAGTCTTTGATATTTATGTACCTATTTATTATCTGTGTCTGAACTCTGTACTGTACCCTACTAACACTATATGTTAAGTAAAATTGTTACTGACCCTAAAGACTTTGTCTGAAAATAAAAGTGTTCTATTCTATAAATAGGGTATATTTATAAAATAATATATTATATAGATACTCAGAACTTGCTTTACATTCACTACTGTCACGATTAGTATATAATATGAATCAAAAAATTCTGAACACAAACCTAAAGAATTAGGACCATGAACTTTCATGTAAGGTCAAAAGTAGTAAGTTTACCGCTCGAGAGCCGTTACCGGCAATAACAGAAAATACAAGAAAGACACCTCTACAACACATTATTTTTACATTAACTCTTACAATGGAAATGCTGTTTTTATAATCGCACAACTTGATTGTAGAATCATTTAATGTCCATCTAATGACTATGCGTCCAATCGGGAATTATAATGAATGTGAATGAATTTCTAAAAGACTCAGAAGAAACGTTATATGCCATAGAGCGCACGAAGAAAGACACTTATTACTTACACAGTCTTTTGTTTTGTAAACTTTCAATGCTCGAAAGTTATGATATGGAAAGGCAGAGAGAGATCTTATTGTAAATAAAGTCATAAATGCGAATGGTAAATATTTACAAAGCCCAAATTATATAGGTACACGTACTTACTATATTCAACACTGTATTTCTGTAAATCCATTCACAAGATGTCAACTTACATAACAAAAGAACCTAAATATTAGAAACTATAACAATATTTCACGATTCAAATAATACAATTAAAAGTATGAAATTGTTATTATGAGTAAAAGCGTTCCTAAGTGATCTACACTCCTTTTTTTTCACAATACTCTAATTTCAAATTTGGGCATAGACTCACGCACCACTTTTTCCGTGTCCCGCCATACTTTCTCTATATTTACTATAGCGTGCCGTAATTCAACGTAAGTAAGGTAATCGTGATCTGTGTGACGATTAATTCGGCAGTTATACGGTTAATGTGGAGAATGTTTTGAGTAACTGTATACTGACTGAATAGCGGTCATAGGTCAGGCCTTAGTGTTATTACACGCTGATGTAACCCAAGAAACCTTGTTCAGAAGGATATGGTATCTTACACATTAATGATATTCATATAATTTTATACAATGTATAATGGTATTCATTGTGACTACCATATTAACACAGTAAAGTTGGGAAGGGATGGCTACACATCTTGCTGTCAACATTACGGAATGTAGGTAGCGTAGTTGCCCTGGTGGTCTACCCCCTAAGTCCGTTCGTCCATCCGTCCGTCCGTCAGTCCAGCCGTCTGACATAACGATCCATCAAAACAAGTGTAAAAGTTAAATTTTTCGGACGAGCAAAAACACATCGGGAGTAAGGACAACTGTCAAATCGTGTTGTCACTTTGTCACACATACTTCGTTCGGGCCTCGAACCAATCATCCATCCGTAGGTGATACGGAGTAGGAAACGCCAGTAACGAAGGCCGAAACTACGGGCTTCGTGCTTAAGGAGTAGACCCCCTGTTCCCAAAACCCATACAAAACACACTGACCACTACGAGAATCGAAACCTCAAGAGAAATAATGTAACGGAAAGGCTATCAGGCTCCTATGTGATCTAATAAACAGGTATCAATAATACGATACTTGGTCCAAAATGCTAACAGGCTTATCCTTTTGGATCCAAGTGGAACCTTGTGATACGAAAGTAGGTACCTATTAGGTTTAGCCCATAAAGGCACATCAGAAAGTTAAAATCGACAACGAAGTTACAGAGGGGCTGAAAGTGTTGAATGGCTTTGAGAAAAGGATGGTCACGGCTGTGCAGTTTGTTTGTTTTTGCTCCCCAAGTCTAGCAAAAACTTGATGATTGACACGGGTAAGGGCCCGGAGCAATGAGTGAAACAGCAGTCACAAGTCGTTGAGGTCATACTAGGAAGGACCCTCCTGGAGGACACAAATAAAAAACAAATAAGTGGTCAAGTCATTATGGAACATGGAGTTGTTGACATTGTCATGCAGTCAAAATGTCTTAAAACACAGCGACAGGTAAGCAGCCTACAAAACATCTGTCTGGACAGGTTCCGAAGTTGACTGTTTTGGCGCAAGAATGTCCTCTTAATTATTACCAAATGAGCCCAAGCACGCATACAACTGGTTCCCAGCCCGTAAATCTAGTTTCGCGTTTGTCGATTCAGTTTCCGTTCAAGGGGCAGCAGGCAAAAGCACAGCTGAGGCAGCTGAGGCGCAGCACCGCACCGGCACGATGGCGTCTGGCGTTTTTTTTACAGCAATAGATATCGGTTGGAGAGATCGCAGCGCGCGCGCTCAGCGCTCGCGCGCCAGTCAGCCGCCGATCTCCGCCGCGCGCGCGCGTCTCGGTGAAAGCACAAATACACCTGCCCGTGCACAGCCGCACAACTAACCGTTATCGCCCTAAATGACCACCTAATGGACGAACGAAGAGGTAGTCCATGCATGATTGTGCTAACAGTGTGAACTTACTGGTGGAGTGCAGTGTTGTGTTGATGTCCAAATGGAGGAGGTCCGGATTTCGGATTGGCCCGAGCCCCCGGGCTCCCATGCATGGCTCCCTGCTTATGGTTTCCAGCATGACTTAATGGATAAGGATGACTATTTTGGCACCAACGGTGAGTGCCGTGTAGCCTAGACCTTTTGGTGCATTCAAAGTTGGAATCTGATTGCGGTGTCGTTAAGTTCGGCACAGTCGTGACTCTGATGTGATGAAACAGGCTGTTTGATTTGCTAAACTGCTTGGCAGATTGCTTTGTTTGTAACTTTTAACTGTACGGACGAAGTCATTTCAGTCATTAACTGGCCAGAACCACTTTGAGAACATACATTTAATGCAGGTTTCATAACTCGTTTCCCTCAATTAAAATGGATCGCTATCAGATCTGCCGATGACCCAATCTTTACCAAAACAGTGTTAGTTAACTGACTGGTGTGGTTGTAACTGGCCGTCAAGGTACAAATGACTTCGTTCGAACGAAACGTTTTTGTGGCCATGTTGACTCATTTGCATTATGCAGAAAGTTCAATGTCGAATTTGTTCTTCCTAACTAACACATTAACTATCCGTCACTGTCTGAAAGTAAGGAAGTGTTTACTTTCTGTTGACTTTTCCGTAGACAAATAATGTTGTCGCTTGAAGAATTGCAAGACTAAATTTTGCGATTTAAAATCCGCAAAAAGTTCAATTAAACGAGTCTATAATGCGCAAAAACAATACATAGGGTACGTGAATACACGGTGTTCAGTAATTCATTGTTGAGTTTATCGCAGATTAAAGTATTGTTAACGAAACTAATAATTATTTTAATGCAAATTAAAGCAACAATGGTCTTTGCCTGATGTGGTAAACGGATACAACCAAAAGTAAATTAAGTATGTGAAAATTTTGTGATTCCCACACAAAAACAAAGAGAGATCAATAAAACTGTATACAATGCGGTTTGGACTGAAAGTTGTCGCATAAAACAAACATTAGTTAAAATATAATGGAAATAGTCCAACATTAATATTCATGAAGGAATACATCAATTTCATTGTGAATTAGTATCGTTCTACTGGGCATACCTATGCAACATACATACTTACTTAAGTTCCTAGCATGTTTTTTGTAATTTACTACAAATTTATAAGTCTTTTTGTAATCATCGAATGTTGGCGATACACAACAATAATATTGAACAAACTTCGAGCATATCTTCAAAAGTTTGGTCATCGTAGGTGAAGCCATATAGGTACATAGGTATACATAGTCTTCTACAAACTTGGCTCTGCAAACAATACATTTATTTACCCAAACTGAAAGTCTTAATGATTTTAAAAAAGCCTATTGAAGTTATAAAATATATAAAAACAACAATAAAATCGTCGCGAATATAAAAATGAGTTAATTGCACGCAAAAGAGAGAGCATTTCTTAATATTCCGAAGGAAATATAGCGATCATTCATTTTAATAGTAGATTGCATTTTTGTTCCAATCTCTTGGCAGAGAAAAGCGGAGAAAGTATGTAATTAGTAATGTAAGAGGTATAAAGTTTTATTACAAATCATTGAATTTAGACGCATCTATAATTACACAGGGCTATCGCCTTTCTTCTTACTTTCGATGCTTCATAATATACAGCTGATAGTGCAAATCTATTGGTAAACTAAGGTTTATTCTAGATTTGATTGTCGATAGGTCAAATCAAAACTTTTTCTTTTAACATAATTTAATTCCTCTTCTAAGTAAATGTCACTCTGGAGCTCAATTACATAATTTTCATTCGTAGAATATTTTTCATCGTCAACACGAACTTTACTTACTTTAGCAGTCTAACTTTACTTCATATTTTAATCAATTCAGGCTTACATATTATAGACACGTGCCTTACGTACTGTGTTTACAAATTTACAAGATATAAAAGCAAAAAATTCGCCATCTAAAGCCAATGTCCTCATAACATATTCATACATCACACATAAATGATGAGATTAGTCTGACGTCACCACTCAACTTTCCACGATAATTATTCATGTTATTCACAGTTAATACAGCGCCAAGACAGTTTTATAGCAGTTTCTTATACAGCAAGACATATCTCTGTAGCTTGATTGGCGGTATTGAAGTCATTCTTGGATGGCTAAATACTTTACTTTGGGGTGAATTTTGTATCTAGCTGTCCGTAGTAACGATTATATTTTAACCGACGAAAAAAAGGAGGAGGTTCTCAAGTAAAGGTGTATATATATTTTTGTATGTATAAGTTTGAACACGCATAACTTTTTACATAGTCTGATTTGAACGATTCTTCCTCAAAGTTGCTCCGACGTAAAATTTATTAATAATTTAACAAGAACTATATGGAAGTGTTAATCGATTAGGAATTCCAAACTGGCGGGATGAAATAAAAAAAAATTTGGGCTCTCACAGGTCAAACAACAACATGAAGTCTTTGGAAAACTAATTTATTTTGTCTTAGATCTAATTTTACTATCGTCATCATCATCATTGGCAACCTTGTTTCACCTACTGCTGAGTATAAGCCTCCTACCGATAGTGCTATCTTTCCCTGGTCACTTATATCATACCTTATAGTAAACTCAAATCTCTTTAATCCACTAGATCTATATTATTTTAACACCAGTTCATAATTGCTAAGTCAAACCTTGCAATCTATCTGGAAATCCTTGTAAGTTAACAAGACCTATTATTATTAATGTATACCCACGTCGTTAGTAGTTATTCCGACCAAAGTTGCTCTAAGATTCTAAGTAAACCTTGCTTAGAACTTAAAATATGCCCTTCACTGTTATAATATGAATGCCCTAAAATGAATCATATGGATTAGGTACTTACTTAAGTAATTAGGTAGATTTATGGTTATTGAGAATTATTTGAAGGATTATTATCACTTTACGTAATTGCTTCAAGGATAGAAGATTTTTAGAAAACATTCGATGTAACGTTATTATTGTTTCAATTACCACACATTTTTTCTGCACTATAATAGTTATATAATTTGATACTTTAATTATGTTCAAATCGTAGAAATTACTCAAATGATAATTGCTGCTAACAAATATTCTAATGCATGAATACTTGAAACTCTGAAATTTATATGTGCAAATATAATTGAACTCAAAATAAAAATTAGAAAAAAATGTCTATCATAAATATCTTTGAAAAAATGTGCCTGATCCAAGGACAAAATATGTAGTACTACATTCTGAAAAAGAGACTAAATACTAGCAACAAGATGTCAAAACAATTTGAAACAAAGTTGCAACAAAGAGAATTTCAATTAAAACATAAAGAAACATTTTAACGTTGAATTTTTATGACGGCGAGCCGGCTTCGGCGACGCGTTATAAATTCCACATGGGACCGAGTGCAGAAGCATGCGGTCAGACCAGTCCTCCGCCCTAAAGGTCATTTCTTATCCGTAGGCGAATCGCATGCTTGGGACAGCGCCGAGTCAGTTCTAAGAAATTGTGGGATACCACAAGGATGCGTTCTTGGACCTAACTGAATTTGGGAATGTCGTGCGTGAATTATGTTTTAATTTAATATCGTTTGTTGTGATTTTTATACTCTTAGCATATAAATCAAAATCAGTGTTTTAAAATAATATTAAGATCATAAGTTTTTTTAAAGATGGTCGTTTGAGAAGAGCGGTCCATAAAATCAGTAGAAGTTAATAAAAGCATTAATTAGTTCTTGCCAATTCCTATGTGTACGGCTACCTTGCAGTGTTTTGATGAGGGTTTATTGCTTTGGTATTGACCGTAGATAACACTATTATCAACGCAGGCAATAACATTCGCAAAAACATTGTCTATACGCATTCTTTACTTAGTATATTTATATTTTGTATGTTTCTACAAAAGAATGGGTACAACAATAATAATTATTATTTCTTATTTCTGTTTATAATTCCAATATTTTCAATGTCAGGGTTACGTTCCTTACAAATACCTCGTTGTCTAAGCATTTGTGTCAATAGTGACGAATACCAAAGGCTAGATTGTCTTGATTATTTTCATTTGTCGGATTCTTTAAACGCTCGGTTCAACTTTTGCCAAGATTAGTAGGCCTTGAGTTGTCTCTCACTGAGATAAACGTAAGCGAGAAAATTTGGGATAACGCAGTCAAACATGATAGGCGATTATACATTGTGGATTTTATTTCCTAAGGTATATTTTACAATATAGTCGGTTAATGTTTCGCGGACAGGTGAATGTGTTAGAATTTGTTTTATTGCCAATAAACAAGTATTCTCATTAAAATATCTGTTCAGTATTTGTTTGTAAGTGTGCTATTCTTATTCAAATTCAAAGTCTTGTTTGAGTTCAAAATTGCGTTTTTCTTTTGTTTCATTCCAATTACTTCGGTCGGTATCAATGGAAATAATTGTTCTTGAGACTAAAGTAGGTATATACATATATTGTTATCGGATGGATTTTGAGTTTACAGTTTATAGATTTGTATGTAGGTGTTGTTGGTACTCAATTAAAAACCAATGTTCGTGAATTGTAGTCGAAGGTTCATTAATAAACACCACGAAATTAAATTAGAGTGGAGTGACATGAACAAATGACTTTTAAAATGATTCTGAATGTGAGAATGATTGCCTATTCATGCCTAGCACACAAGTAATGATTCAATATTAGTTCCAAATTAGATATAATATCGGTAGGTAGTCACAGTTCGAAAATTGTTTGAAATGGAAGAATTGGTAATGCATTTCATTACATTTTGATTGAAAGTCATGGCTTGCTAGGGTAAAATTGTAAAATACAGCGGCAACAATTATAGTTTGGCCTTATTGTTAATACCCATGCTCATTGCGCGTATATCGGAATGGCCCTTGACACACTATCTAATACCATGATTATTTTATTACGCACTATAAATAGAAAACACACGATTTTAGGTACCTACACTTACACTTACATTACGACTATTTTCATGATTCGAATCAAAACAGTTGACTGACGCACGTTCAATCGATTCCAAAAAACTCGAAAGCGGAATTTCAATGATTGCGCAATTAATCGATCCATTTGCCCGTATCGAATCGAATCAAAGGTACATTTTTGCGTGAAGAAATTACCTATCGTGACAATATTGTAAATATTTAGGCCAGTAAATTACATCAATCACGAATAATTGTGCTACACGGTACAGAATTATTGCGAAGAAAACTGTTTTGGTCCAATTCTTGGAACGTAATAATTAAAGTAGGTACTTACCTACATACTTAAAAGTTTTTGAGTATGAATGTGGATGGCTATACGAGTAGAGGAAGACCAAAGAAACGATGGATGGACTGTGTGAAAGATGATATGGCTAGAAAGGGAGTGACTACCGAGATGACAACTAATAGAGAAGTATGGAAGGAAAAGGCATGTCGTGCCGACCCCAAATAAATTGGGATAATGGTAGGAGAATGATGATGAATCGTCGACCTACATCGACGACATACTTAATTACGTATCGATAAAATGCGATCACATATTGATCACAGTATTTTCAGTGCAGTTATTGTAATATCACGCAAAACAACAATGATCAGTATGTTTTTATTGTGTTTTATACATAGTATTAATAATTGAGATAAAACTAGCGAACACGTATACCAAACATGAACGGATTTACGTGTTAAACTCAAATGAACTTAGAATAGGTCATCTAACTAAAATCTAAGTTGAAAATCTTTAAAAATAACGTGCGTATCACGCATAACTGCTCGTATATATCTTGATACTTTGAATGGTCAGTCAGGTGTAAGTGTAACAAACACAATGGAAAATTTTTATCAGATTAACACTTATCTGAAGCAAACACGTATTTTTATCAGTGCATAAAATTTATAGCGTAAATATTTGCAGTTCTATAGGGAAATAGTGAAATTAATCAAAAATAAACTTGTATGGGTCTGATGTTAGTATGTATGTAGTTAACGATATAATTGCTGTTTAAACAGTTTGAAATAAGAAACTTTTATTTAATTAATAATTCCTTTGAACTGATATTGAAAAAGATTTCGTTCTATTATTTATTCTAGTACCTAACTTGTAACAGGCGCATAGCAATAAAAAAAAACATATTTAAGCCTTGACATTTCAAGAGATCGCAAACCAAAGAAAAGGTTTGAAATGGCATTGTGTGAAATCTCAATGTAGTTTTTATGAAGGCTTCTTTAATTGACTCTAAAAAAAATACAATTAAAATAAACGATAGACAAATATTGCTTCATTCGGAAGTACTTATTGGCTAATGGTTTGATAAAATCATTGCGATATTACAGATAAAAGATAGCATGATGAAAGAGCAGAAATAGTTTGCTGGATGGACTTGGTAATAATAAGGATAGAGAACAGAGAAAAGTCACCAGGAAAAAACAGACATTATTCTAAAATCATCACTATTTGCAATATTAACATATCTAAAATGACTAATCAAACCTTGATATTGTTAATGATGAACTGATCTATGACGTAAATGATATACCGAAAAATTTAAATATAAAAGCGTTTGCTGCTGACCACGATGTAGCAGATGGTTTCATATCTAAGCAAGTTACTAAGTTATTAACGCCAACTGTGGGAAATGAGTGCATTGGTTGAGCACACGAGGAAGAGGGAATAAGCCTACTTACTTATTGAATGCAATAATTTCAATTGGATTAACCTAACCATAAGTTAAATATCATTTACTAGAACTTCCAGTAGCTCTGTTGTTTAGATTGTAAATACAAACCACTGAACTTCCCATAGGAAGTGATTAATCTATTTTGCTTAAACTTACTTACCTCTTCTTCATCATAATATATTAGATGGGTAATAAGTTAAATACTTTTCATTTTGGCTTCAGTTTTGTTTTGGTTTACTATAATATTTGACCCGTCGAGACGTCCTGTCTAAATTTAAATAATTCCAAAATTCCCATAGAAAATGCACTCTCAGTTTTCCCGAATTTTCCAATTTTCTAGGCAACTTTTAAAATTTTTGTCTTCATATGAAGAGAAAAATTGTAAAAGTTACTCGGACTCGGACAAATACTTGAAAAAAAAAAAACTGTCGAATTGGTCCAGCAGTTCTCGGGTTTTAAGCTTAGCAACAGATTTAGGTATTAATTTTTATTTATATATATATAGATTGTGCTGCAGCTGTAGCTATAATTTTTGACCATCAAAACTATATTAGAAAGAAACCTGTCTGTTACCAGTCTTTGACTTCAAATACACAATGATAACAAATTCAATCCAAGCCCCACTTTCAAAATGAGATAAGACGTATTCAACTCTAATGCGATATATTTCAAGAGAAAGGATGTCACAAAGCACAAGATCTGAATGCAAATACAAAATACCGCAACTTATGAATCACACATTAGCCATACGGTAGCACTTGATTCTAAGAATGTGAGAACCGGCAGTAATTCTGTGTAGTGAGACAGGTGAAGGTGTAGTAAACGTCAGCTGGTTAAGTAAGTATCTACTATTAAAATGATGACGTTTCGTTAATTAAAGTGAATAAAGTGTATCATTTCATTAAGCATTTGTATTAACACTTAATTTAAATATACATGGAAAAACTGATGCTTCGTCGACCCATAATAAATTAGTATATCGACAGGGGAATGATGATATCACTTTGTATCTTAAGTTAACGAATGTTATGTATGCCTAAAGAATCGATTTGAAAAATACAAGGATTATAAATTCGAGAATTGATTCATCCAAAACTTAAGTGCACTTATCGGTGACGCATTTACATCATATTGTACCCTCTATCAAGTGATATAACTTAGCTGCTTACGCTTCTGTTAGGTTTTTCTTTAAGTTCGTCTGTGCTGTGTACTTTCTTCTATTTTATCCTCTTTATCTCGTTGCTCTATAATGGCACAAGTTCTAATACCTAGTAAGTAGCTAAACAATATTGGAAGTATATTATGTTTTGAGTCATAGCACAATATAGTAAGGCTACGGTTCATTGACTTGCTTACGTAATTCTTTTTATGATGATTTGTCAATACTGCCCATTTGTTTTTATTGCGTAGGTATCTCAGCTAATAACGACTCTAATGAGATTATTATCATAAAATACAGCAAAATAGTCTATTATTATCGTGATAGTGTAATTAAGATTTAATATCTATTGTCCGGGCTGTTTTGTTTTACATTGATCTAATTATAGGCGACTATCTGTACCCTGGGTCATTTTAGTCTTTGATTACTATTTCATTATCATCGACAGGCTCTTAAAACACAGCTGCATTCAGATTTTTTTTTAGTGTTTGCAACTTGGTGCAACTGAATCAAATCTTTAAACATGTTTCATTTTACTACCTATTAATATTAAAAACTTCTTATCTTAATATCTTTAGGGATTGTCTTGCACCGTCACGGTTTGAAAATCACGATAAATAGCCACGTGCAATTGCAATTTTGTATTGCACATTTAAAATATCTGTCTTTTTGTTAAACCAAGTTGTTGTAATAACCACATTGGGAAACTCTACCAGGTCAACTTTAACAGGTTCTCTACTCTTGAGAATCTTTCTGTAAGCCTTCATAAATAACTTTCCTACACTTTGATACTCCCAAAACTATTAGTCTACACATTTCTAAATATAAGGGTATATACTCCCAAAAGTAATAATTTTGGGAGTATCACATTATTGTAGTTTTAAACTGTCACTGAAAATAATAATAGAAGGCCATCAAAACCGCCCTTAGGTTGCCTGTCCGCTAGACACTGGATCTTCTTCTCCGCTCCAGTGGACAGGCAGCCTTATACTTAGAAATCTGTTACCCAGTAGGAGGTACTTAAGTATGAAGGGCAAGCACCTCAATACGTCACGTAGAAGCCTTACGATCTCTAAGCACACAATGAGGATAAAAATAAAGTTGTGCACAGATTACATTGTCGTGAACATGCAACTGATTTTTATCTTTAGACTGTAGTAATAATACGTATAGTAATTGCATGTATGTTTAAGTGTGGAAGTTACGGTTGTGATCTGAATTTAACATTGAGGATGTCGAAGATCGGGTCGGATCTCCTCTGAATTAGAAGATTGAATTGATAGAAAGTAGAAGATTGAAATCTGAAGGATTGTATTTCTTAGATTAGTGAGGATCCAAACTCTAGGTATACATAACATAATTAAAAAATTTAGGCTTAACTATTTATCTAATTTAGATTACTTTGTAACAGAAAACTAAGTAAGTAGCTATTTTTAGAGCGACATAATCATTGACTGACACCATTCACTAGCCTCGCTTGCTTCGCGTTAAATATTTTCAGTTTTTCCCTGAATTCTACAGCGAAACCGATAACATCGTCCAAATTAACGCTGAAACATAGTTACACATTAATTTTAATCATGAAACGATTCTTCTTGACCACACTGCAAAGTTAACCTTAGTAGACTTCAATAGAGTCCAGTAACATTCACTATAACTCTCGCAAAAGACGTACTTACCTAGTTGTCTCCTTGGCGATAACCATGGCGGTAAAGACGAAGAATCTGCAATAGATAACGCATCTATTGATCAGTGATTCATTATAGCCAATAGCTTACGTTTGTCTGCCCGTCCTTCTCAGGGTTGGATCACAAAACAAAGAACTTGGCACAATGGTACATAGATTACAAGCTGTAAGACGTCGTGACAAGCTCGTAGTAGGTATGTGCACGGCTATAGTCTCCTAGTGACGTCTCAAGGTTCTGGTGATTGTGCACTTGAACAAGATCATTTGTAATCCAATTAATATGTATGAGAAGGTGTATTTGTTTTGACCGGACCTGAGACACGGATTTTGAGAAAACTCGTTTCTCGTCTGTAGTTTTCGTAGTTACTCTTGGGGGGGATTTATGATTGGTAGTGGTCTGAAGTAGAATGGATGTATATTGTCTATTGATCAATTTAGCTATAAGTAGATAAATGGTTGCTATTAATGAATTGCTTCTGTTTATGACTATGAGTTAGGACGTTAATGGGAACCAATTAAACAAGCATCTATCAGAATCTTTAACTGTGCAATCAAATCAATTATGTATGACCCAAGTAATTATCTTTGCGTTTTCTAAATAGTCCACTATGTTTGCATTCAATAATTTAGTAGCACTTATATGATTCTGAGACTTCAAAATTTCATCAGATAAAAGTAATTAACGTAATTGGTAATAAACAAGTTAACCGGGAAATTACGGGAAGTAATACATTTTCTTAATTGTACGGGATCATATCTACCTAATGAGAGCAATGTTAACCTGTACATGGGTCGGCGGCATCCGATCAAAACCTGTACAACATTTATGACAAACGCCTTGCAGGAAAACGAAACAGTTTATAATTTGCATCATCAAATTACCGACAAATTCTACTCAAGTACATGTATATCTACTTCTTTAAAACTTATCAAGGAAATCAAATTGTCATAGAAAAGACCAAATTGGTCGATCACCAATCCTCTAACAAAGTACCTACTATTAATCAAGGCAAGAAAAAAGTGCTTCCATGACCACCTTTTCAACAGGCGATTAGGCTTTGTTTTCAGCAGTGGAAGTTTGCCCTAGTAGTCACGCAAAGACAGGCATTGCAGTGTTCAATGACCACTGAACTGTTAACCATACCAATGAATGAAATGAAAAGAAAGTGAACAATACAATGGGCCTGAAAACTTATACGGAACACAATACTCGGTAACAAAATATATGAAAGAGCGTCACAAATATAATTGAGAACAGTTAGAATCCGCTCAATGAGTGAACAATACGTGTCGACGACTCACCGACTCAAAAACAATTGTGGCCGAAACAATTAATTTCACGGATATTTTGCGCTCACGCATTGTACGGCCATCATTTTGGAACGTTCGCAAAATTGTTCGCGTTGAAGGCTGGTTAGACGCTTATTAATTTAACTGTTGGTCACAATAATATCTGTATATGATTTGAATGGAGATGCTAAAACAAAATTAATGTCTACCGCTTCTCTGGAGAAGCAACAGAATTCAGTTTTCTGGAAAACGGAATTTTGGGGGTCGAACTTTAAGAGGAAACGTGGGTGCTCTTTTCTCCATACAAAAAGATACAAACGCTTACAAACATAAAAAGATACAAACGCTCTCGCCTGTTTTCTTTCTGGTTAATGACCATAAAGCAATGATTTTTTTACAGAAATATAAATAACAGCTACTTCTATGCCCCTATGTTTTCCTTTTTGATGATATATTATTTTTATAAGAACTAGAACCCTCAAAAAATGCTCAAAATTGCCTATTCAGACCGCTGTCAACAGACGCCTACTGTACAAATTTGACAACTATTAACGAAAAAAGAAAAACATAGGGGCATAGTATATATCCTTCTTATTCAATTTATGAAATATCTTTCAAATTGATCCAATATTGGAGGAGGAAATAGGCGAGAGCCAGACCTCAAAATGTGACATTTTACATAGGCTATTTAGTCGGATCTGCAGTTGTCCTTATCGCACGAATTCGAGGGCGGAGCGCTCGCAGAGCGACAGCAATACCTTCTTAAAATACCTAATTATCAAAAGTCTGGCCACCCGCATTTCCTCTTAAGTTTTAAAGTTATAAATAAAAAATAAGCATGCTTCGAAGGCTCAAAATGCTCTAAATGGTGTCAACTATCACCCGCTTAGGGCTTTGCACAAAACTTCCAAATACCCTGTATACTGTATACATCAACATAGATTACATTTCGCTCCAATTTTGTAGTAGAAGTCCTGTTGTTTTTGCTGCTTCCTGTAACCAACCGCAGTACATGAAACTTATATACAATCGACCGTACATTTGCAGTATATAATGTACCTACATACCTAATGTATATATTTATTATCAGAGCTATTACAAAAGACGGAAACAACAAAGTCAAGCACATCAAAAACACATCAAGCAAGTCTATTCGGAGACTCCCGCGCAACGCCACTTTTACTACTTAAACCAAATCACACACTGGACCGGTTTTACGATTCAAATCTACGAATTACTTTTTCAACTTTACGATGATAGGTAGGTACCCAACTGAGCGTGAACTTAGGGTACGTTGAGGCTCGTAATGGCCCACTTTCGACTAATTACGAAGCTAGATACACACGTGGGCGAACCATTGTTCGAAATCGAGCGAGATCGGCACGGCCTATAAACGCGAAATTGTTACGATCAGCGAATTAGCATGTTGCTGTGGAAAGTAACGCTCACACGTGTGGGCTGTTGGAAACACAATGAACGAATTGTCTTCCTTGAGATTTGCAGAAATATAATGACGTCGTATTTTAAAGCTGCATTGTTATTGACACATCAAATTGTGGACGTGGAGGAACCGAAACGTAAACTTGGTCATTATTGTAATTTTTCTGAAGAATACCTACTATTTATTGTTATTATTATTCCTTTATTTCAGGCAGCTGTGGCCCATACAAAATACAATACACAAATACAAAAAAATACAACATAAAAATATATACTAATACATATCAAACATAATATAAACTAAGACACACGAAGTGACTATAGTTAGGTATTCATCCGTAAGTCAGAGGTAATTTGTAATCCAAAACTTCGCTGTGATTCATAATATAATGATAATTGTAACTGCAGCAATAATGTAATTAGTAATTACCTACTACATACGGATACCCGAATTCTGCGTAAGTCGTGAAAATTTACTAAGGGAAACAGATTATTGTTATTATGATATAATAAACTTATGATCGCAGATGCTGGATTATTTGCAAACAAACTTCGCTCCAATAAACCCATTCAGGGAAAAGCTTTCCTATGAAAACATATCTAAATATCATTATCTTCCACGTCTGTCTATCTTCAGTGTTTCAAGGCTATGCATTATCTAGCTGGCTGTCAATCCAGTTTTTTAAATGAAAAATGTTATAATATAAATAAATAAATAGTCTCAAGTCTTATATTTCCCAGAAAAAGGAGTCACTATAAAATTATATTATTTTCCTTCTTTATCCAAAACATGTCTTATTTTTAGCGCTTCATTGATCGTACATTGATTTGATTTTATTTCCATCCGACATAGAAAGGCCAAAGATACCATTAATGTGTCCGTAGGCGGTAGTAATAAATCTACGCGATATTTTGCGCGTGCCGAATACTAGCATAACATGTTACGCTGCAGTGGGCGGATGGACCTTAATAATAATTTATATTTTATATTTATTATATTGTTATATATATCCATTATATATTTTTTATATTTATATTTTTGCATAAGTGGTAAATAAAAGAAATAATAAACAAATTCTTTTTTTATTTTTTCTCAATTAATCAGCTCTTCGTTTGATTAATAAATAAGTTCTTAAATATAGAAAATGTGACTTACTATGCAAATCGCGATTATTTACATACACTTAGAGGCCTTGGATTTGCACAGCTTTAGCATGAGACGTTGTTTGTACTAACAATTAAATTAGTTGCTGCTATGATTTTTTATTAACTGAACATAAACCGTGTGAATATTAATTCACACAGTCCCTGCATCCCCACCTAAGGTTGCCGACTCCATTACGACAGAAAAATGTTCCATTAAAAACAATAGACAATCAATGTGAAAATGAAAAGTGCAATAACCCTCTATGAAAACTGAAACAAAGTATTTGTAACATAATGGAAACACCACAACCACTGATTTTAGCCAAGCCAGCTAAGAACGGTAAGGAATTATCTATTTTTACAGATTTCTAGAGACATGATCAGCAGAAGACATCTACAGGCCGATGTACTTTTATTAAACAGCGCATATTTTGAAAAAAATAATACATCGTTTTTAATTTGACGTAATATCCGCAGTTTTCTCACGAAAAAGCAAACATGCGTCTTAGTTCATAGGAAGTTTTGCGCAATACAATAGTAAAACTATAACTGAAGAAAAATGACAGTGGAAACTGGAAATACACCACGACAGTACTACACGAACGTCACCATAAATCCAATCACAAAAAGAACCAATCAAATCACATTGAACAAGAACTTTAGGCGTGCTACACACTTGTTCGGGTCGGCACATTCGATTGAGAAGTATTTGTTGAACAACAAAGCCGACCCGAAACAATAATTACTACACAATTCGGCTTTCAACCGGGAAACTCCGTTCGGCCCTCGCTGAATCATGTTCGGGTCGGATCGGCATAATTCAATTCAGGAGCTTAGCCGAGTGGCTTTTACATTCCATTTTCCCCCCGTGCCGAATCATTTCGAGCCGAACAAGTCTGTAGCACCCCTTACTATAGGATGCGCAAGCGCCATTCTCGTGATCAGATACAGTTTCTATAGTGAAGGTTCCCAAGCTCCTCCATATTGTGTGCAAGGTTGCGTGACTGTTCCCATGGCAACTTCGACATCTAGCTAGATCCGAGATATTAATAATTTTCTCATGTGTTATGCAAGAAACAATGGCAATAGACTCGCCCTCTGTCCTCTGTAGGACTTAATATTATCTTCCTCTTGGCCTTATATTATTTTGAGAGCTAAGGAACCCATAAAGTTTTTAAAATTATTTACAAGTCATTCAGTCAGGTGTACCTAAGTATTTTTTTTTTCAAGTTGATATCAAATGTACCTAAGTGTCTCTCAAAAATAAATTGTAATCCTGGGGTCACATTCTGAGCTACTAGTTGTTAAAATTTAGGTGTTTTGTGATTTACAACAGGTGAACACACATTCTAGGCATAATACTGACAAAAATAAAATCTCAAAAAAACACCGCTCAGAAAAAGTTAGAACTGAAACCGCCTACAATTTAAAAAAAATCTGAAATAAAACAAAAAAAACATTTCTCAACATACATGGGTGTTCAATCGATGGGTATTAGTGTCCCCTGACCACATAACTTCGCTGGTACTGGTTTCCTAGGACACCCTGTATTGTATACAGAAAGAAAAGAAAGAAAGAAAGATTCAATTCTATTCTATCCATTGTACCTACTTATATTATCTGTGTGCTACTTCATCATCTTCCTCGGGCAACACAAGCGTGTCGTATGCAAGAGAATGTCTTTGTCAATAAATAATTTGTAAATAATTGGGTAATGCACTTTTACCTTATGTAAGTGGTATGGCAGGTGCGCCGGCGCAGCTTGGCACGGATAGGTGTAACGTGTCGAATTCAAAATTGCAGTTAGTGACAACGCATGTCGCCTAGAATATCTGTAAATTAAAATTACACTTTCTTTTAGTTCATTGTAAGATTTTTAACTCTCTAAAATATTGAATTCACAATACAAGTATTTCGAGTTTAAACAATACACAGCTGCAGCTACGAGTATTTAGCTTAGCATTTACATTGGAAGAAAAAATTATGATCTAATCTAAATGAAGTCTGTATCTCTTTCATTTACTAGATAACTCACTTTTTATGATAGTTCTTAAGTAATTAATTAATGAAAACGGACATAATGAATGAGCTATAATCGGCTGTGATGGACGTGAGTGCATGTGAGCTATTTTAAGATAATCTAGCTTTCGCCCGCGTCTCCGCTCGCACTACTAAGTAGGTTGACACATTTTTCTCTGTTTCACAACATCCTGACGTAGCCAAGGCGTGGTAGCGCTGGTTTTCTTTCCTGTGACAGTTTTGAAAGTGAAGAAGCTGTTTTAGTCTTGTTCTGAACATTGTTTCTTGTAAACTTTTTTAATTTGTATATTGAACTAGCTGACACGACAGAAGTTAAAATAGTCGGTAAGTTTCCTGAAATTTTCTAATTTTCTGCGAAATTTTCTTATTTTTTTCTTTCATGAGAACCTTCTTCCTGACAGTAATAAACACTACAAAAAAAATAATTAGCGAAATTGTTTCATCCGTTCACGCGTGATGCGATGGCCAAGGAAAATAGAGATTCATTTTTATATAGGTATATTTAGATAAACGAAATACACTTTAGAAACGCTAGCATAACAATGAGTTTAATATTTAAGTATACAACGTGTAACGCTAAATGCGCAAAACCTCTTAAGGGGTCATTGTACTCATCATTATGAACAACTTTTACTATGGGACCAAAACTGAAATCGCAAAAAAAAAATCAGCTGTTCAGTACATTTATGTTCGCATAATTCGTCAAAATGTACTGAACAGCTGATTTTTTGTGTGCATCAATCAATCAAGTGCGAATCAATCCCGCGATCCTATTCCTGCCAGCAGAAACAAAAACGTTGGTAGAAACCATGTACCGCCATAACCCTCTCTTCTCCAAAACAGAAGAGAGAAATTACTTGAGGATTATCCCAAGAGAAAAATGATAATACGTTCCATGCCTCGGCAAGCACGTCCCGGCTGTCATTCGTGGATTTTTGACGTCGTTACGGGTCGTCAAAAGCCCGAAAGCCTGACAACCAGACTTACCACCCAGTAATTGTGTTGTGGAGGTCAGATATTCAGCTTATGCAACATACATAGTTAGGAAAAGGCTAGGCAGATGATGAAACACTGCTCGAAATAGCACGCGACCCACTACACAAGCAAAACCTACTCATAACATAAAATATGAATGAAAGTAGTAAACGCGAGGTGATAAAACCAGATACAAGAATTAAATTAACGTTATTTATTAATTCCGGTCGCCATGCCGAGGAGTTTAGTATAAATACATATACCTACTAGTGTGGTTGTAATACGTGCTTGCCACTTCTTGCCATTTAAGTCCTGAGCGTGGGTGGGCAAGTTTTAAGACTTCCATAAAAAATATTGTGAGCGTGCTTTGAGAGTTTGAGACAAGCCTTAAAGGAACCTGATAAATATGTGGTATGTGGTAAATGTGGTATTCTGGTGTGGCATGTTCGTGAACTTTCAACGACACATTGCATCTGATGATGTGGCAAAACGGCTCGTGCCTAGATAGTAACAGCCGCATGGTTCGATCGAAGGTTAAGCTATGCTTTCCGCGGTTGGTTCGGGTATGGGTGACCATCCATTATATATTGAGACACCTCCGAGCCTCGGGAAAGCACGTTAAGCCGTTGCTGCCGGCTGTCCTTCGTAGATCTTTGACAGTCGTTACAGGTAGTTAGAAGCCCAAAAGTCTGAAAAGCAGTCTTACCAAGGGGTATCGTGGTACCCACAGTAACTGGGTTGTGGAGGTCAGATAGTAAGAAAAGGCTAGGCAGATTGACGTAGTTTCTTTTACTTGGTCGTTTCCTTCGGTATTGCCAACAATAATTAGCTTGTCAAGGCTGCTATCTGCCCTTCGCATTATGTGGCCGAAATAGGTGAAAATACACTGTACTTATGTTCGGTTTCTGAGGTAGGTATATAAATGGATTTTATCCATTCGATAGTGATTATTGGGTTGATATCGTGTTTCTGAACTACATGCTAAGGAAGAATATTTAGTTTAAAAGTCGCGTGAATTACTATCGAGGGTTAATCTGAGGACCTCAAAAACCGAACATAATGAAGAAATTGGCTTAAATAGATAATTTTGTCAAATCAATAGCTATTGAGAGTTTAAACTCCGTTTAAGAATTCTTCACAAACCGGGCACTAGGCAAATTGTAGACAATCTCTTATCTTGGTCTTGACATCGAGTTGACAAAGGACAGACTTTGTGCATTTGTCTGTCCATGGTATTCGGAGCATCCGATCCAGTAATTACGTGAGAGGTAATTTAGTACCTACTACCTACATACTTAACTGGCAAAATGTGGGTGTAGGTACTATAGGTACACCTCTGCCTGACCCTTCGTGGAATACTGGCGTGATGTTATGTTATGTGTAATTTAATAAACAATTCGAAATATGTAAAGCAACAACACACCTAATTTGCTTCGACTTCAACTAATCGAAATACCAATGCGAATCAAATGATTGACTTTTCCTTCAAGGATGTAACGTAAAAGATGTGTAAGTAATTAATTATTATTCTCAATTGCCTAACGTAAAGTATACAAATGTATCGATCGTATCGACGTATCGATAGTTAGGAAACACGGCTAATGATGCGTTCACTGGCTCATGAATGCGTTACAAATTACTAATGTGCTTAGCATTACTATTTCGTAAAAAATATTCTGAGGTTTTTTCTTTTCTGTGTTTTTCTAGTTTTATTAGCATTGGAATTGGATTCTAGTTGCTACTTCCAAAAGGTAAGTTCGTATGTAGAAGGACAAGAAACTCCAGTTACTCGTTATTGGATTTTTCCATCAGAAATTTTTCAGTAGCGGTCCGTCTTGATTTGAGCCCGGTTGATGGCAATTAGGCTCACCTGGCGAAATGTGGGTGTTACTATAGGTAGATAGATAGAATACTCTTTGTTATGCACTCCATAAAACCCTAGGTATTAGGTAATCCTTTGCCTAACCCTTTGGGGTTAAAAGCGCGACGTTATGTTATGATAATTATTTGAAGAATGGGATGTTTATGATGTCATCATTTAGCTCTGCTCGTTTTACTTCGCCTTCTCCATTTTTGGTAATACCGGATTTTTTTGTTACCGTTTTCTTGGTATTTCGGAAGAAAGTGATTTTTATATAAAAATGCTTTCTTTTCTTTCCAAAATTCTGCAAGTTAATGAATTTAATGTTTATCTGTATGAACACAAGCATTGACCATTTAATATTATGTTTAATGCTACATTAATGTAATTCAGAAAGTCGGTATGGCCTCCGAGAGAAAGTGAGTTCATTGAACTGATTGACATTACACAAAATGATTGAGGTTGTATGTAAGTTGAAGATGTTACGTATATTACAAGATGTGAAACAACATTATCAAGTGCATTCTTTGAATATCTTGCTTGAGTCATATCTCGTTCTTCATTTATCTTTCCTTTCCTAACGGTTCAAAATTAATGTTAACTTTTCTTAGCTGCTAGCTGTCATTCGAATCTGTCAAAATTTGAAATTAGAATTTTGTTGTTTTTATTGACAGACTTTCGCCAATTCTTTATTGAAGCGAAAGTCACTCACGTAAACAAACATTATTATGAATACAGAATGAATAGAAGTTACTTTATTGCACACGTTTTTATTAAATAAGAGGCTTTTTAATATTTATTTTGATTGCGTGTGCTACCACGTTTCACAATAAAGCAATAAATAACATTAATGTCCGATACATATTTATTTACTGATCATCATTACAGTAGTTGTGATTGCCGGTAAAAATAACAGGTACAACAAAATAACAAATATCAAATAACAGGTTTATAATAACGATTACTACTATGTACTTACGTGATCTGATGCTGCGGTTATTTTGCAAGCGTTCGCTATCTTACAGTTACCCGCCAGAGACAACCGCATAACTGTTTATTTATTTTTTTGTTGTTGTTGCGTAAAGAAAGTTGAATAGAGGTGAAGATGGTTTGCTTGGGGCATGTAAAATTGTTTGTTTGATGATAGCGTTGTTATAGTTTAAAATTGGTGTTCTAATTTGAAGTTCTGTGCAAGTAATGGAGAGACTGTTCGACGAATTGGTCTACTTGCGAACTTTTCTTAAAGGTAGTATCTTTAGCAAAGGTCCTCATGACGATTAGTCTAATTCAGGCATATCACAAGTAGGCAGAGGACCAGACCGTACCTAAAACACTTCCTTGCGGTACCCAAGTTTTTATTTGTTAAAGTTCTGCGTAAACGTCTTCTTTTCCGATTCTAAACAACGCTATTAAGAATGTAGGAGTCCCTGATATCTGCAAATGTATTCGTTATTTAATTTTTGGACTATTATAGCGCCTCCATGGTGCCATACTTTCTCAAACGCTTGTGTCAGGTCTAAATCAATTGTTAATCAATCAAGGAAGAGCGAGGTTTATCCCATCACAAGTATATTTGGATTACTTTCTGGGAAACCCCGGCAACTTAATTGTATAGATTTATGATAATAAACACATTTTTTTTTTTTTTAGGAGCATTATGCACATCCCTGATGATTTAATTAATATAAGAGTTTACTAATATTCCAAGAGTGTAGTTATGTTAAATTACCTTATTGGTTGGAGAATTAATCATAAGGTAGTACGAGTATGCTAAACCACTGGAATGCTAACAATTAACTTTGTTATGTAAACACGACCCTATCTTAGGTCGTCATTGTGAGGAAGCATGTTGTAATTTACTCCCCAAGTCCCTATTTACCCAATAAAATCAAAAGTTCTATTCTCACGTTTGCGTCAAAGCACGTGTTACATGCATTTAGTCATTAATAACAAAACTTATATAACACAACGTATGTATAACATACTCGACTCCTACAAAAAGATTTACATAACAGACCATTAGTGACGGGCGTCGAATCACTAGTACACAAACAGTCGAGCCTTGCTCTTGACACTCGGTCACTCGCTTCGCATATTAATAGACTAAGTGATTCACAATTCACATCACTTTAGTTCAACCATTTACTTTATGAGTCGAACGCGAGGTATGACTAGGACCGAACGCCTTTTGTCTTCAAATCATAATTCGAAAAATAAATTCAAAAATCGAAGAAAATGTAGTTTTTCGCGGGTTCTAGTGCTGTGATGTGCTATGATTTGTGATAAATGTCGGGCCGGCGGAGATTAGGCAAGTTCTACATTTATTGATTGTTAATTTAATTTAATTTAAATATTCCAGACAATTATATGCTTGTTGTGTCTGATAGATAAAGGAAGCTTCTTGTGCTATACGTGACAGTATGGTGCTATGCCATTTGATTGTTCAATGTTCGTATCGAATGTGTTCATTGTTTTTGCCCAGTAACGAACTGGCCACACTAAAGTTGTTGTTATCAATTGCTGTCATCCTTATCAGGAACATCATTTTCTGCTTACCCACCCGGGTTGGCTAAAACAATGGTGATGAAACTTTTTTAGTTTTTTCGCTCCTCCTTAGCGCGGATAATCCAGTTTCCTCTTGGTTGATGTGGAGATGCTATAGGGTACCCCTGGTAAAAACTTGGACATTTGTAAAAAAAGTCTGGATATTTTACTTTTAATATTCCTTTTTTGTAATTTTTTTAAAATTTTTATGATTTTCTAACAAAAACTGGTGTCGGAAAGTCCGGAACAATCACAAGACTGGACAAAGTCCGGATGACAAGACAACCCTAGTCATGATGGAAACCCTAGCTAGACCTATGCAATACCAAACCAAAACCAAAAAAAAAACGTTCTTGCAAAACCTCAGTATGATTTATGAATCTTTAACCACTGAACACACCTTCGTAGGCAATTTTAAAGTATACATTTAAATCTTCCGGCTCAAACCTAATTGGCTCTACACAAAAATTCCACAGCGCTCACGTAATATCCTAAAAATTAATCTTCGACCTATTCAAAAATCGAATGGCGAGTTCGTATCGTTTGAATAAAAAACAAAATTCGTTATCTTAAAATGCAGTCGTGTTGTTATTATCCGTTCTAATCACAAAAGCGGCCAGCATTGCCCGTCGGCATTCTTGGGATGCCGAGCGGTATCACGAATCAGTTGCCATTACATATAAGGAACCGGTTCTACATCCTTTGAGGCCGTGTCTTTGTTTGTATGTTTTGTATATGGAATACTTTTGCCGGTTTGTGAAAGCTCGTTGTTATTTCTTGGTATGTTACCTTTGCCTGAAGTCCGGAGGAAAGAAAATTAAATGGCGTTGTCTCGCGGCAAAATTGAACCATTTGATTCTGTCTCATGAAAATCAGTTAAGCATAATATTTGTATTGAATGCAAAACAGGAAGTAGGCGAACAATTTCAAATAAATATTGAATACATTTCCTACTTCCGCTAAAATGTTATTGAAGATCAAGATTTTTGGCACGAACAGCTGACCGAACGAGTTGGCAACTTGACCTAGACCGAATAAAAGTTTTGGCTAAACTTTCTTTGAATAACGTTAGTTAAGAAATTACAGTGGTAGCCATAGAAAGTGACTGCGCATGCTCTATCGACGGGATTTGGTTTATTTAACGTCAAAATGTTATTTAGGGCCGGTTTTTAAATCGCCTGTTAACTTTGATACGACGAATAAGTTTGACATTTTGTTCTCATCTCTGAATCTGTTAAAACGTCACATTTATTCTTCAGGTAAAGTTCAGGTAAAAGATAAAAAAATATTGAAAAATCGGACCCTACGGTCTGTTTTTTTATCCTCGGAGACTAATTTGACAGGTGCAAATGTCAAACTGTGAAATGAAAAAAATGATACATGGAAGATTTGAAATGTCAAATTACTCTTCGAGATTGAAAAACAGACTTTAGTTAATCTATCTAATCCTATAGTTTCTAAGACAGTTAGTCACAATACCAACCTTGCTGGCTGACCAACCTTTGACATAGTGTGTAAGTCTCGAACACGTCGTTCATGACTGAAGGCGATTCTTATGAAGAGCAGAAAAAGGATTCAAGTCAGTATAGTGAGTTTGTGAGTCATTAAACGCACGAATTAAGGCTCTTACAGACAGAGGCGATATCGCGGTCGCGACGCGATATTTCGATATTATATCCGTAGAAAAATATCGCGTCGCGACGCGATATCGCCTCTGTCTGTAAGAGCCTTAACATGCTCAAACAGCCAGCCTCTGACTGCACAAATAACTGTAGGCCATACAAATATTTGTTCCAAAGTGGAAATCAATCCCGCGACCTCTAGTACAGGCCAGAAACAGCTTTATGTTGATCACGTACTTTACAGCCTTGGGTTTTAAGATTAGTGCTTAGGGCACGTGATTACGACAATATTAATAAGAAGTACTGAGAAGTATTATAAGATGTGATCAACGAAATAAAATGAGAATAAAAGCAGTTCAATCTGTTATTATGGCATTGAGCCAAAAGCCACAAAATTTCTAGAAACCAGAATATTGTTTAAGGTTTTTGATAAGCTTTAACCAAAGTAAGATTCAATAAATGTCCAATTCAAAAAGAATAAAAGCAATTCAATCTGTTGATGCGGAATTGAGCCAAAAGCCACAAGATTTCTAGAAACCAGAATATTGTTTAAATTTTTGATAAGTTCTAACCAAAGTAAGCTTCAATAAACAAATAAGAAAGTTGTCAAACAGAACGGCTCACTGGTTTTCGTAATAAGCTAAAGGTTCCATATAGACTGAAATATGTAAGTCAAATAATACAAAATTTAAAATCAGCACAGTCGTGAAGTATTAACTTGTTTCACCTTATAAGCCGAAAAGCCGTCTACAGGATTACTCCATTATGGTCGGTTAGCCAATTTAATTTTGGTGACGCACAAACCGCTGACAGGATCTTTTCCAAGTGTACGATTTGCCACCACAATAGGATAATGCACGAATATTTTTTTAAACGAGTAAAAAATACACTCACTTTTATTCATGAATGCAGTTTCTACACAAATACTGCTGAACGAAACGAAGTACTCACATACATTTTCTTTTGCAATTCGTTCCGGTATTTGATCGATGTGTAATGAAAAAAGTTCTTACGTATATACTTACGGGTTTGTATGCCTATGATACTAACGTACTTACGGATATCAGTACATAATTAAAACTGCATAAAACATTGTTGTTGTGAATAAAATTGACATGTAATTTATGAGGACGCTAGAAGAGTTGCTAGTGCCTGGTTGTTGGCTGGTTACAACTTAATATTCATATGCAATAGTAATAATAATACATGCTCATTGAACCCGCGTTGACGGAGCGCTAGACGCGTTGACGTTCTAATGATAAATTATTCAAACCGCGGCGATTTCTCAACGAATTCCTGAACGCAGCTGCAACCGTCATCCTTGATTGGTTGCGGCTAGCGTTCGATTTTCAAATCGTACCGCCTTTTTTGTCATGGCTGTTAGAGAGTTCCATGTACTTTAATTACAGTGGAGCAGTGATGAATGGTATCGATTACTTACTGCGACAAAAAATACAATTATACTTTTTACTAGGATTATATAAATTTTTATCTATCATGCATGACCATGGTGGAGTATCGTGACAGCTGACGCTATTGAATCCATTAAAACAAAGGGTTGTGTTGTAATTGAAACAATATTTTAGCTAGTAACAATAAAGACATACACATTGTCAGATGCCATGATTGATATTATTGGTAGCGAGAACAAACTTCCTGACATGGACACAAACGCGGATGTGAACACAACACCGACTTTGTTCACCGACAATTTGTTAGCAAATATGATCATACAATCAACACTGGGTAATTATGAAATCCTTCGTAATTTTGTTGAAAGGAGTGAAGAATATTGGCTCATTGGCGATCGAAATCGATTAATAATTGCTTTTAAAGACGATGCTGAATAAAATGATCTAAGCACGGGAAATAGTATAGCTAAATCTATAGGCACACATGGATGGTTGCCTCATGAATTTGACATTTAACCCGAAAATTACGGCGGTAATTAAGACTTCAAAAAGACCGATATCATTACAGATTAGGTAGTGAATGAGACCGGTCGCAATCTTCAAAATATAACGATCATCAAAGGCTTAATTGTTATAAGTGCAAAGATAGACACAATTGTCTGGAACGATTAAAATCATGTAGCCAATGTGTTCACAAATATTATAAGTTGCTTTTAGTATAAACAGATAAAATAAGAGCAGTTGAAATATCTAGCTACCAACTCACAAACATCACATATAGATAATTTATTACTGAGAAATAGTTGTTAAAGAAGCTCGTTAACACTTCAAATGCAATTAAGTAACCATGTAGTGGCATGGCGAATCGTATGGGAACGTATGAAGCCAAGACTCACAGCTTCTTAATTACGCCCATTTATATTACAAGTGCTCTGGAGGCGAACCATTGATTTGTTGGCTGTTTTATAATTACTTTGGGAACAGACTCACTTATAAACGAAGTGCATTTTTGTACGAGGGACATATTTGTCGATACCAATACTAAACATATTCTTTGAGTCATGTTTACCGCAAATAAACGTATTTTCTTTCTTTCTTTCTATAAACTCACGCCACCTGCTACTACGATCCTTACACACTTACTCCTTTTGCTCAATTACGTTTGTACACGCACGCCGGTCGCGAGTACTACGCACATGATCTTTCTGAAGAACATCACCAATAAGGTCACTATATGTATGTCCTTCCAGGGCGTCAACCTCAATATTGTAAAGAAAAATACCTAACAAATACCTATATTTCATCAACAGATTCAAAGTTAAAGAAAGGACAGTTTTTTGAACGGACGAAAATAAACCTATAAGGTCGTGATGGTAACTCATATAACAATGTCCGTAATTGACCTAGGATAAACAAATGTAAAAAATAATATTAATCTAATATTCAACTCTGCCTATCTCAGTCCACTGCTGGACATAGGCATGTCCCAGGCTGCGCCACAACACGCCCTGACCTCCGCCTTCCGCAGGTTGTCGGTCCATCTAGCTGGGAGGCGTCCCACACTACGCTTACCGATACGCGGTCTCCACTCCAGAGCTCGTGTCCTCCACCGGCCATCGGTCCTTCGACAAACATGGCCAGCCCAGTATGTACCACTTCAGTTTGCTTACTCTGAAAGCTATGTTGGTAACTCTGGTTCTTTTCCGAATAATTTCATTCCTGATTTTTCCTTCAAAGAGAAAAAATAATATATTGAGGGCTATAAGTAACTTCTTCATCTTCTTAGCGTATCGATGGCAAAATGTTCAAATATTTTTGGCCCAAAATTCAGCTGCACGAACTCTGCTCACTGACGAAGTCATATCGTCAAGTGCACAATAACAGCATGCGGCGCAGGCGCAGGATGGAAGATGGTCCATTGTTTGTGGGGAGATGCCGCATACGTATTGAGATCTGAGCCGTCCATGAATACCCATCTGTGGAGATTGTCTTTACTTCGGCGGACCGCAAATGACTCCTAATGATTAAAAGTACGGCACCGAAGCATTCGTTGAAATGAAATGAAAATGAAATGAAATGAAATGAAATTTTAATTGCAAGAATTGTAGTACCTACATTATAGATGGTCGGGTTTTTAAAAGTTTCTGATACAATTCGCTAAAACTAGCATGCAACCTAATAATAATAATATAATTTAATACATTGTTGAATGTTTCACACAGTGAAATAAACTTTATTTAATGTTCTGAGAACTCAAAAGTTCCTTATGATTAGAATTATTATGGAACTATTATTTTATTATTATTATTCACTACCTATGTTACACAAATAAAAATGATTATGATTATGAAATATTGCAAGACTGTAAGGTTATCGTGGGGTCGCATCGCGCTCGTAACTTCGCATTTCCTAGTGGTGCAACATAGCAGATTAAGGGTTAAAGGCGATGAGGTGTAACATCACTATGCCTGCGTACAAATTGGAAGTCTGCACGCGGGTAGGATGAACTGTTGAATGACTGTTGCCATGAGCGCGAGAAAACGGAAATTGGAATTACATAATAATCAAATGTCGAATCAATGCATCTCATTCAGTAAATTGAACTAAATTCTTGACTTGAGCAATTTTAAATCGCATTCGAATCATTATTGCATTAATTTCAAATCAAATGTCTGTTTGACAGCTCAACCTTGCGCGCGGGAATTGAAACAAAAAAAGAATGCAATGTTAATTTTCGGCCAGTACTTGTCAAATTATGTCCTAATTATTTCAAGAACCAGTTTCTAACCACTTCACTGAAATCAATACAATGAGTATTTCGTATGTGAAAATAAATTTGATTAAAACTCTTCGTAATCAATTTACACAGCGAATTAAAATTACATCAATCAAATTGCATTTACGTGACATTTTCAATTTTGTACAATCTCTCTTTAAGTTATTAATGTTTAATAATCAATAGTTGCTATATTCTTCAACTATTCGTGACGTCAATAGAGGTAGATGAGCTGATATAGGTACAGCAAGTACTTACTATTAAACTTATTTCTGTATACCTACGTATTTTCAATATCAGAACTCAGAGTAGTCACAATAACAGTACCTGGGATTTTTTTTTTCCTAGGTTCTACAAAGGCATCCTTTTCGAACATCTCTGAAATCTTATGCAATCTCACACTCACGAAAAATATAAAATAAATTACTAGCTGCCCGACTGCGTTGTCTGAAGATTTGTTAAATCGGTCCAGCTTCTGAAGTGATGCGTTTCAACGAACATTTAATTTTTATTTTAAAGATTTAACCTACCACACATAAATTTACAGTACCAACATACAACATTTTCCTAATAAAATAGTAGTTCGACAATTTACTGGCACAACCGACATTAATCAAAACAATTCGCCTCGTGAAACTACTGACAATTAAAATGTTTGACGTGTTTCTTGCGCCCGCGCACTCGATTGACTTACTGATCGATTCAAGGTGAATATAATTCGACTGGATTCACGTGATGCTAGTTTGAAATGGTTGTCTTCTCATCGACAATTTTGCAATAAACATTTGTATTTACAAGTTAAAAGTTAAATTTTAAAAAACCCCAACACTTTACCCTCATTTTTTTTTTGGCTACTCTATCATCAGACCCTGATTGCCATCTACCTATAACCTTTTCACTGAGACCCATAATAATAAGATGTGCCCAGTATGTTAAAATGTATCGGAACCCTGTGTCTCCACTTTTTCCCTTTGAACTTTCATGATTTTAAAGACAAATACGGTAAAATACTTGTACTTACATAAGGAAAGTGATTCCATGATTTACATGGCTTCGGATTTTACAAAAAACCACTGAACAACACGGCATTCTTAGAAATTGTCACGGTCACAGTCGAAAGCTCAGTTCGCAGAGACGGAATTTGTACTATGAACGGCTCATACTGAGCATGTCGCGCGGACGCAGATTCGCCCGCTTGCCAGTTCTCCTGTTTTTTTTTATATTTTTATACTGAGACCATTTCAATGAGCCCAAACACCCTCCCTCTCTCTCCCTCCTCTCTCTCTCTCCTCTCCTGCCTCTGCTGTAAGTTGGTGAGTAATTTAGGTAATGCTGCAGCATCAGTTCAAAGTTACTATGTATATGTATATCTTGGATGATGTTCTCATCCATTCATCAACTAGAACAAAGGTGATAATCTTCAAACGGCTGAATAGATTTTCTTGAATCATAGCTAATCTAGCTATCTAGCATACACTCTCGATCATGTCACCTTTCAAACAAAACTAAAAAAATCTTAATCGGTTCAGTTGTTTGGGAGCTACGATGCCACAGACATACACAGATACACACGTTAAACTTATAACACGCCCCTCTGTTTCCGAGGTTAAAAACAATTCAACGCACGATTCTAATCGTCTTGCTATAATCCTGTAATCGCTTTTCACACCATCCTCGGGTAGTGGGTGGTCATTTCATGGTCGAGACTACACAACACAATTTAGCACAATTCATAATTAAACACACAATTTTTTCCCACAAAGAAAAAATATCCTACTTTCCTCGTCGTAATTATCATAAACTTCATAACAAACTAGTGCGAAAAAACTTTCTTGAACTAGGCTGAACCCTGCGAACGCAGCCGGTTGCTGGCTTGCTGCAGGTAAAAAACCGTAACCTTTTGCTCTCGTTCGCGCTAGTAGTCCTCTCCCAACCGTGACGGTATAGCGGTCGGTCGCTTAGACCGGTGAAAAGTCTAAGAACGCACTTATTTTTTGTGTATGGCATCTCAGTGGTCAACCTAGGCCTCGGCTTGCTTAACCGGGCTATCCTGTGTATAGCATAAGTATAATCAGCCTATAGCGTTCCCACTGCTGGGACACAGGCCTCCTTTCGGTGTGAGAGAGGGAATGGGCTGTAATCTACCAAGCGGGCCCAGTGCGGGTTTGTAGATGTCACATGTCTTCGAATTTTTGGTTCTAGGACTTGCCGGTTTCCTCCCGATGTTTTCCTTCACTGTTTTGAGAGCAGTGGTTTTTTTTTTTTATCCTTTATTAAAAAGAACCAGGTTCTTAATAATTCATTACAATCTAGCCTACAAGACTAATAAGCAATTTTAATCTAACTTAATTTTTACGTGATAATTATTTTAAAACTTAGAATAGTGTTCATTGTACTTTACACAAGTCCGTTCCACTTTCTTAGAGTCTAATATAATAATATAAACACTTTGTTCATGTGTTATATGAGTGTCATTGTCACTATTATTTCTACACTTTTTACACTACGCTAACTCAAAAGGTTTTGTTCGTTTTAGTCTTACAGCAAATTTTTGAATTATGTTGGGAACGGGTTCCATTTTTAAGTCACGATGGAGGTCGTCATCTATATATATAAAATTCAAAGTCCTGACTGACTGACTGATTGATTGACTGACTGATATATCAACGCACAGCCCAAACCGCTGGACCTAGAGACTTGAAATTTTGCACATAGATACCTTTTATAGTGTAGGCATCCAGTAAGGAAGGATTTTTGGAAATTCCATCCCTAAGGGGGACAAATAGGGGATGAAAGTTTGTATGAAAAATCTTATTCCTTGAGTTAATAGACTTGAAACTTAGTATGAATATTTATCTATGTAAATTATAAAGTTTGTCATTTTTAGTAAACTACCCCCTCAGGAGGGATTGGGGGATGTCAAAGTTTGTATGGAGGAATTTTAACGCGCGTTCCGATTAAAGGCTCTTACAGACAGAGGCGATATCGCGGTCGCGACGCGATATTTCGATATTATATCCGTAGAAAAATATCGCGTTGCGACGCGATATCGCCTCTGTCTGTAAGAGCCTTAAGAGCCTTAACTCGAAACTCAGTATTTATACTTGAGACTAAAAGTTAAGAATAACGTGTATCAGGGTTTTTCAAAAATCTACCCCTAAAGGGGTGAAAAGGGATAGTAAATTTTACAGGGCAGGTTTTACTGCGGGGCTTGATTAACTCGAAAATTTGTGTAAATAATCTTTCAGTCAAGTTACGGAAATACCCTAAACGATTTTTTAAAATTCCATCCCTGTGGGTGTGAAAACTGGGAATATAGTTTATATGAAAAATCTTATTCATTTGATTAAATAACTTGAAACTTGGTACAAATATTTGCCTAAGCAAGTAATAAAGTTTGTCGTTAATAGTTTTTCCCCCAGAGGAAAGGGTAGAGGGGAAAGGGAGAACGGTAGAGGGTGGTGAGGAGGGAAAGGGGAAGGAGAGGGGTGATGAGGAATTTGATGAATGTCATGGCTATCATGAGGAGGAAAAGGGGAAGAGGAGGGTGTGGTGAGAGGGAGGGAAGGGGTGGTGAGGAGGGAAAGAGGAGGATGATGGAGGGAAGGGGAGAGCGATAGGAGGGTGTAGTGAGGGAGGAGGTGTAGTGGGTGTGGCGAAGGAAAGAAGGGGAGGGGAGGAGTTAGTGTAGGTAGAGGGAGAAGGGAAAGCGGTGAAGGGATGTGGGACAGGGTGAGGGGAGGGGCAGGTTAGCGGGAAAGGGATGTAGTGTAGGGTATGAGTGGGAGAGGGATTGGGAAAGGTGAGGGTGTGAGAGCGAGCAGTGACGGGGATGATAGGGGAGAGTGAGAGGGGTGAGAGGTGGTTAGAGTGAGAGGAGGAGAGGTAAGAGGGAGAGGGGGGACGAGTGCCTTTACACCTTAAAGTTGCTATTTGTATAGCACTGATTCATTGAAGAAACCCAGCCCCACAGAAATGACCGAAAAATAGAAAGTCAGAAACTCGAAACGGCACAAAAACAGGAGTAAACTCCCATCGGAGCTGACACTCACTTTTTTTGGTTGGTTTGAACGCCCTAATCTCTGGAACTACCAGTCGGACGTAATAATTAATTTTGCATTTGATGAGCCCAATTGTTAAGGAAGACTTAAGCATATTTAACATCACTCTAGGACCCTTAGGTGTCGGAAGAAGAAAAAATGTCAGAAAGAACGCTAACCGAAAACGAAGTAGGTAATAGCGCGGGCAGGCAATGCGATCCGACATTCACGCGGGCGAAGCCGCGGGCAAAAGCTAGTTTCTTATATACCAGGGCGCATTAACAATACTCCTGAGTATTGTTAGGAGTATTGTTAATGCGAGAGCAGTGGTGATGAAATAATTTACACAAAGTAAAGGGCCTGTCAGGGTCCGGACCTCGTAAGTCGCGGCCGTTACCCGGGCTACCACTGCTCTCTAAACCTCCAGCCAGAGCATACAACCTAAAAACTAAGTGACTACTCGCTAGGGGCACCACATGTGGGGTACGAACCTCGGCTTAGGGCAGCAAGGGACATGCTGGATCAGATCATTCTCAGAACGCACGATTTAATTTAGAGTTTTGGACCAAGTTATATCATCCTGTGTAGATTGTTCCAGTCATATTTATTTAGTGAACGAAAGAATGAACGCTTAATAAGCATCAATTTATTCAATCACTTAGTGTTAACACGCGCGTCAATTCAATGCTAAAGTAGAAACATGCGCTGATTTTTTATGTCTTTATTTAAAAAGATTTTTTATGTTCTTTGTAAGCTGGGCACATGCATTGCGAATTTTGGTTTTGTTGTTTTATTCACTGTGCTGTTTATATAAGATGAACTCCTTAGCAAGCACAACATTTTTAGTTATTATGTAGCTATCATTTAGTAACACAAATCCATGTTTTTAGCATAAATTCTATGGTCCTAGGACTCAAACATAGAAAACTGAAAACAAAAGTATCCAAAACACCGTTATTGCACAAATGACTACAGTAATTATTCCCGCAACATCTGCGTTCAGTAACCGCCTCCTTGTCTACAACACAATTATCTTTGGTCATTGTTCGCTTTCGATTTTCAAATTGACCAACACCCATTGGTGATTGATCTGTTCTCACAGTTATGTAAACAGTCATTGTTTTACTGCCAGCGTTGAGAGGGTTATGCCATGAAATGTGCCTGTTCCTTCAAAATGTTGGTTGGTTTTTTTGTTAACGCCTTTGCCAATCTTTTAGGTCGTCTAAAAACTAATAACTAAAATGAATACTTACTTACCACATACACACACACATAGGTTTCTGATGTTGAAAGCGATAGTTTTTACTTAACGTAAGACAGATGATATTGATGAGAAGGCGTCCACTCAGCATGACATTCTATGTATAGGTAATTATCTAAATTAAATTTTGACGGGGCCAGAGTGAAGTAATAGGAATGAAGTTTCAATTAATAACGATTTGAAAATACTGCCCGAATCGTCAGAAATACCCATAAGCAGAGATTATTCCAACTTCCAGCAAGTCAAAACCTTGGAATTTAACTAAAACCTCTCAAGTATCAGTTCTGAAGCCAATATCAATTTCAAATTCATCAGCGACTCAATTAGTTTCGTAGTAAAGGTTGTTATGAAAATATAAGAAAAACTGCCACAAAAGCATAGACTAAATACAAAAGGAATAAGGCCTGGTGAAAAAACCATTTTTAATTTCGGTACAAAATTATTTAATTAAATTCCATAGAATTTCTCGGTTACAAAACACCCTATCTTTTATGAAATCTTAATAGTAAATCAAAGAATCTGAATATTAATTAATCAAAGAAAGAACTTCCTTAATTAAATTCCTTTCTCATTTATAAATTCCTCAATTTCAACGATGACTAAGATCTTAAAATAAAACTGTTCGAGGAATGCATCCGAATGCATGGAATTTTCACAACAAAAGGTGCTTTCGATCGTGTTTTGAAAGCGGGAAGCTATAAAAAACTTCCATCAGACTTAAACGTCTCTATATTATGTAGGTTAAGGGATATTTCGTAACAGTTTTCTTGGCAGATGTAGTTGATAAGACTTTTTTTTTGGAGTTCCGTCTTTATTTTAGTAGCTGTTAAACTATCCGATTGTAGTCAAACTCAAACTGAAAGCATTTATTTTAATTAAACCAATTACAGGCGCTGTTGAATTGTCAAAGAGTCGGTCAGTTAGTCAGAAAGTTGAAGCTAGTTGGCCAGTCCAAAATCTAGATCTCTTATGTGGAAGAAAGGACAAGAAACTCCAAGGACACCTTTTAAATCAAGATATTACAGAATCCTGGGTATATTATTCTTGTTGCTTCTATATGCGAGAAAAAAGTTAAAAAAATTAATTCAATGAATCTTTCTAGAAATTATATTGCTTACGAAACATTTTTTTGTATTCTCAATCTTAAACAATGTTGCGCGTGAAACGTACCGATGCCGATGTAAGTACCCTATCCATCACAAGACGAAAAATTTAACAGCTCTGCACCCTAAAGAATTGTGCTATCGATAACAATCTGAATGATTTTGTAACAAATTTCTAATCCATTGCTTCATATCTTCGAAAAATTTGTCTGCTCAACAACGCAAATAACGCAATGTATGTTGTTGAGCTGTCAAAATGAAACCCATTCCTACTGTAAGGCCGCAATTCGGCCTAAGTCGGCGTTCGCACGAGCGTAATAAAATCGCGGCGGGATTTTATCGCGCACTGGATTTTCAACTCTCTGCTTAGCGCCGGGAGTTGTAAATCCAACAGTGTGTTTTTCGTCGCGCTGGGATGCACTCTGTTTTTGTTAGGTTGGATTCTCAGCGCTCGGCTCAACAACGAGAGTTTAAAATCCAGTGCGCGCTAAAATCCCGCCGCGATTTTATTACGCTCGTGGAAACGGGAGTTTTGTGTGTTACGGAATTAGGGTGCGGGTGTAGTTTCTTCTTCTAAAGAATGGTCAATTCACTTATCATCAAATCCCCTGGCCGTTGAGTTTTTGCCTTTAAATTAAGACCACAGTTTACATAAAACTAACATCTCATCATTCTTGCCCTAATTCCAATTTATTGGATATACTTAATTTTACTAACATCTACAGGGTATACCAGAAAGATGTGGTCCAGCCCATCAAACTGAACAACTTTCTCCATGGGACCAACTTCGTAATTGTGAAAAAATAATCAGCCATCCCATACATTTGCGTCGAGTAGGTATTGAAGTTTTCTATGGGACAGTTGATAATTTATTCGTGATTACGATGTTGGTCCCATCAAGAAAGTTGTTCAGTTTGATGGTCTGTACCACACCCTTAAATTTGACCACAACTTAAAAAAAAAAATTGAATGTATCTCTAGTCTCTACAGATACAGAACCCAGCATCATTGGCGGATAAAAACACTCCAACCGTAATTTCCCATGTTACGAATCTACCGTATGGTTTTAAATAACGAATGTGTTAATGTTGTAAGCAGCAATTTTGTCAGAGATAGTAATCTCCTGCGCCGACTTTTTTATTAAACAAGTCTATTTTAGACATTTTAATGGATATGTTATACATGCTCGGTAGGTATAACTTGGAAGTAATTTTGTAAATATTTGTTAAATGCTAACATTTAACAGATTTTATCAAACGAAAATTGCTCATTTTTTGATGTGTCATGCTCGAAACTTTACGAAATTTAATGAAGAGCTATCTACATAGCTACATCAAATCATTTGAGGTTGGTTTGAATTACTTATGTACTATAGGTATCTATGCTGAGTATAATTCTACAAGTGCAGTGGCAGCTTGTTCTTCCATATCTTATTCACTTCAAATATAAATCGCTGTAAGGTCATTCTGTAATTATAATTAAGTTATCATGATGTGACCAATATTTTTGAAGTGAACACTTCTTTATGTGCGTTGAGCGATTTTTGGTAGGGGGAAATCTTATAGGTTCGCAACACCGCGACACCTCGATGCCGCGAAATGCTATGCTATGCTATGAGTTTTAAGTGTTCACTCCTGTCCCCAGTTCCTGAAAAATAATTAGGGTTCGGCGCAAAAAAAAACATGAAATTGTGCACAAAAAGTCGAATTTGAAAAATTCTTTTTGCATTTGGTAGCCCAATTCTCGAGGATGGTTATAAGCTATTTAACATCACGCTACGACCCTTTGGAGCCGAGTGAAAATCAAAATATCTGAAAAAACGCTAAGCGAAAACGAATATCTAAGTAATAGCGGTTGGGGAACGAGGGAGTTTTAATAAAATGTGACGACTTCAACGCGAATGAAGTCGCGGGCCACAGCTAATATTAAATAAGTCATAATCATAACATAATCAATATCATAAACCTCGTCTACCGTCCATTTCTATTCCTGTTTAGGAAGTAGGTAGCTATATTAATCCTTGGTCTCGTGCCAATTTCTTCCTCCGTTTCCTCTTAGGCACAGTTGTATTATAATAAAGTAACTACTGGCATATTTATACTAAACTTCCTCTTATAATATTGTTACTGTGAGTCAAAAGGGCAGCTGTATATTTGTGACTTGGAGAGTTCAAGTCATTCTCTACATAAGATGAGTTTAGTTTTACTAATCAATCAATTTGCCTATAGCCTTTTCCCAACTATGTTGGGGTCGGCTTCCAGTCTAACCGGATGCAGCTGAATACCAGTATTTTACATGGAGCGACTGCCTATCTGACCTCCACAACCCGTAACTGGGTAATACCACACCCCTTGGTAAGACTGGTTGTCAGACTTTCGGGCTTCTGACGACCCGTAACGACTGTCAAAGATCCACGAACGACAGCCCGGACCAACGGCTCCGTGCTTTCCGAGGCACGGAGGAGTCTCGGTATGTAAAGATGGTCACCCATCCACTGACCAACCCCGGCAAGCGTCTGTTATTACTTAGCCACGAGCTCCTCAAAGTCATGCTCTACATAAGATGAGTTTAGTTTTACTAATATCATACATACTTAAATAAACTCACGGCTTCTTCCCATGGGGGTAAGCAGAAACTACATAACGCCACATGCTACGATCCTTACATACTCCTTTTGCCTCGGATACACGCCGCTGGTTGCGAGTACTACGAACGTGGGGGCCTACTCCCTAAGTCCGTCCGTCTTTCCGTCCGTCCGTTCATCCGTCCGTCTGACATTACGATCCATCAAAACAAGTGTAAAAGTTAAATTTTTCGGACGGGCAAAAAAACACATCGGGAGTAGGGACAACGGGCAAATCATGTTGTCATTCATACTTCGTTCGGGCCCCGAACCAATCATCCATCCGTAGGTGGTACGGAGTAGGAAACGCCCGTAACGAAGGCCGAAACTCGGGCTTCGTGCTTAGGGAGTAGGCCCCCTGACCTCTCTGAAGAACTTCACCAATAAGGTTAATAAAAGTCTTCTTAAAAAATCCGGGCGTTTCCACGCACATCTACCTTGTAAATAGCTATTGTTAGTCGCCTACTAATAACATTTTCGCGCGAATCTGCTGGATGCCAGAGATCTATGATGTATGAAAAAGATTTTCAAAATCAATTTAGTCAGTCATTAAATGACTTGCATCCTGTTATTTCGCTGCATTTTAACGCCCGACGGAAACAAGAGGGATGTTATAAGACGTGTGTATCTGTCTATATAGCATCGTAGCTCCCAGACTATACAATGCGTTTCAACTAAGAATAGGAATGATCTTGCGCCATATTGTGAAGATTTAGCAAAACAGCACCCTGTTTACACATTTGCAAAGTCAGTGGCATATTTTAACAAAAACAAATTCCAAAAACAGAACTAAAATGGTTAAGGATAACACTACAAAACTTTGCAAGCCTTAGGGCGAGCTCGCACTGCGGTGCGTTTCCGTTAGTTCTGCCGCACTGGGCGGGGCCTACAGTAACAAAACGAATGACCACAGTGCGCGCACTTCAAAGACGTTCTTCACAAATTATGCGTTAGAAAAACGCACCGTAGTGCGCGCTCGCCCTTAGATTTCTAGTTTCAGTTGACAGTCAGAGGTCATTGACGTTCCTATTCTTAGTTGAATCGCATTGTACCTACCGATTAAGGTTTTTAAAAAATTTTCTTTTTCAAAATTATTACTGGTTACAAAAACAATCTTGTCAGGTTCCTTACGTCCTGTTATTTAGCTGGGTTTTTTTTATAACATTATCATAATTTTCACCGACTATGCAGCAACCAGCACGTAACACGCGGACATCCGACCGGTTGATCTATATCCACGGTTATCGTTCTACCGGGCAACCATTAGGTATGTTGTAATAAATAACATAACTCCTTCCGTGTGGGATCAGTGTTGAACAGTATGTTGTTCTCTGCTTATGTAATGTGATGTTTTATCGTATTTGCATCATAACTGTTGGTAAATTATCGGTATTGATGCTGTCACTTTCTTTTTGATACAATATGTAAGGGATGGCATGAATTTAAAAGCCTCCGTTAAACTAATGTTGGTTTCGTGCAACTCAACGTATAACTGATAGAAGATGTTTCTATTGCAAGAAAGATCTGAATTTTAGAAGAGAATTTTCAGTTAATTTGGCTATGTATTATTTGTACTTAGACATCTCTATTTCAACGGTTTTTCTGTTGTTTTTTTTTGTACCTTCATAATCAGCATATGTACCTAATGTTCCCACTGCTGGGACACAGGCCTCCTCTCTATGATAGGGAGTGGCCTGTAATCTACCACGCGGGCCCAGTGCGGGTTGGTAGATGTCACACGTCTTCGAATTTTTGGTTCTAGGACATGCCGGTTTCTTCACTATGTTTGCCTTCACCGTTTTGTGTACCTTAAACCGGGTCAATTTCTTTTTTATTAATTTATTAAGGCTAGCAATATTTATGTATGAGCGAAGGATTTCATGCGATATATTTCAACATTCTATATGAAACTTCAGAATACTACTACAAAAACATACAGTTACTAAATACTAAACGTGTGTTGGCACAGGTTTAATTGATTCAGCACCTTGTGTTGGCATCACCGAGGCCTTTGTTTTGCGGTCACAGTGTAAAATTTAAAACAATACACCTGTTGGAGTACATTACTACAACTCACTACCTATAACTACTCTGTGTTGTACACACGGCTACACATCAAGCTATCATTTCCAGTTTACACTGACGTCTCATTGTAAGGAAATCCTATACAATGTGAGGTCAGCTTATACTGGAAATGTATAGCTTGATCTGTAGCAGTGCGTACCTAGCTAGCCACTATGTCGTCTGCAGAACTCGTTTACTATTTTGATCTAACTCTAACGCGCAGAGTAGGTAACCTAATCGTAACGCAAATTCGGACGATTTTAAAATTGCAAATAAAATTGTTTCGCACATAATATTTACTTATATTATACTATTTAGACTTTACTGTACTTGTTTTTTTGTTTTTATATTATACTTTTATTAGTTTTAAGACTTTATTCATATCCATGGGTGGTATCAATTTATTGTACGTAGGTATCGCAAAAATTTAAAGTATAACACATCAATACTGTAATCCCCGAAAAAAATACTTAGATGTCTCAATCGTCAGTGATCGTCACAAAAGAAGGTCGACGACCCTTACTTAATTCCCTAAAAAAATAAAAACATACTGTTTATGATTAGCATATATAATAATGTAAATTATCAATTTATCAATCGTTCAAGCAGGCTTTTGTCACCTCTTGGCTCTTATAATCTTCTTTTTTCTCTTGCAGATCTACAAGTATTTATCAGATTGACCGTTATACACGATATTCAATCATCTTGTAATCATATGCCGCGTTAATAATTATGCACTGCATTGTACATTGTTTATCGACAACAATAAGGTGGTACCTGTTATACAATTATGTGGGTCATTGTACACAAGAGGTTATATCTAAAGGTCGTTGATAAACTGCATAAAACGGTGCGAATATTGTTTACGCCGTTGCCCTTGATTTCTTTTGTAAATCAACTTTAACTCGGGCTCAAGACTGGATTTTGAAAAAATATTTCTTAGTACACTTCTATATCCTCTTTAAAACATATCTTTTGTGGCGGCATTTGCATCACACTGACGTCACGCAAAATCCTGCATCGCGCAATCAGAAATTACCGCGCGACTAGTACCTATGTAGGTACAACGTTCCGACATCAATCGTCGGACAGTTGCCCACCAGACACGATACCCGTCTGAGGATCCTCCCTTTTCAATAGAGGATGAGTGAACTTTACACCCTATTCCTCATGCCTTCATACTTTTATATTTTCATGATTCTATCTTCGGTGAAAGATGTGTCAATCAATTACCAAAAAAAATCGGCCATCTTCCGGAAAAATATGAATTTTAAAAATGGGGTGTTTACCGGAAGTTTTGCCGCGAGAGAGCGCTGTGTGTTTCTTACTTGTCAAAAGTCATCTTGATGACAAAACGACCAATCGGCGACAAGAAAAAACACTTAGCGCCATCTCGCGGCAAAGTTTTCAGCAAGGAACTTCATTTCAAGACACTAAAGAGTTAATGACTTTAAAGACATGTAAACGTTACTGACTAAAAAGACAGTCGATGAATTAAACCCAAAATTCATCAAGCGCGCACAATTCTGACAAACTCATGCTCATCATCATGACGTCATCATGTCATAAGTGTCAAAACTGTGCACACTGACTAATCATAATTGTTGGCATACATTACAACTAAAAAGTGTTTCTATTTCAATAACGTGGCGTTAAATTAACTATTTTCACATCACAACTACTTAACACGTTCATTTACTGTGAAATTATTTGACATCGTAATCCATTTTTCGTTAGTGTTAACTAGTATGAAATTCTTTTTATTGCGATGTGAAAATGACTCATGTGTTTCTATAGCCAACCACGAAATTACTTTACCACTTTTCACAACAAGTCCCAGTAAATTTAAACTTCACTAAGGTTGATACTATCTAACTGTCATCATCATCAACTCAGCCCATCGCAGTACTCTGCTGGACATAGGCCTCTTCCAGGCTGCGCCAAAACACCCTGTCTTCCACCTTCCGCATCCAGTCTGTTCCAGACAGCTTTCGACAAACATGGCCAGCCCAATACGACTTCAGTTTGCTTACTCTGCAAGCTAACTCGGTTACTAGCTTTAGGAGGTACAGCATCTGGTCTAACTGTTCCAGCGTCTCTGCCATTATGACGATGTCATCGGCAAAGCGAAGCGAAGCGACTGTCACATAGACAAATAAACCTCGTAGCTCGTCGTTCTATGACGTGCAAGTGACATTCAACCTTAGTGTGGCAAAACAAATACGAGGTCTACTATACAAACTGCGAATTTCTTCTAATTTCCATTGACATCCGGGGCGCTGTTGGTAAACACTTGTGCAATTGTTATAAGAAATGACACTTGAAAATGTATTCAGGAAACAATATGATGGCTTTAGTTCCGATTTTGGTATAATACGGTAAGTTAGGTACCTATTGGAAAATTCCGTGATCCAAAATCTATTGCCGTGCTTAATATTTTACGTCATTTTTGTATCAATTAAATTGAATACCATGTTTCTCTGTAGTTGTAAGTTTGTTTGAACCTGCATCGGTTATTACCCCACCGTAAAACCATTTTAACATGCTAAAAAGTATTTAATTACGTTAATGTAATCCGTCACACGTGCAAGGGTGCTCAATGAACTAATTAGTGTGACCAACCATCGCGGCACTGGCTCCTATTCTTTTTAACCCTGATTACGACGCCATTTTGTGCAATTATTGACGTTGTGGGTGTAGTGTGTGGCTTTTCTAATTACCTACAGCCTAATTAGTGATTAGGCCTGGACTTTGTGCATTTTAGAAATCAATACAATCAATAGAAATTGCGAAAAAAAAATCTGCCGTTCTCATGTTCGCATAACTCGTCAAAATGTAGGTAGGGAACAGCTGATTTTTTTTTCGCGATTTCAGGTTTGTTCCCATAGTAAAAGTTGTTCATGATGATGAGTACAATGACCCCTTAAAATATTGCCCATGAATTAAATTTCTCCCTGTATAATTGTGATCTCTCGTAGACTTGTAGTGTAGCAATCGCGTAGCACCTTTTTCGTTCTTTTTAACGTTACGCAAACGCAGCATCTAGAAGTAAGTGAACTAAATGAAACAAGGTGTTTTAATGGTTGTTTTCCTCTTAAGGTTGATGCGCCAGGGTCGGAAATCTAGCGATTTCATGAAATCATGAGGTTTGAGATAAATGCTAACATATGGAGTTGTATTGCTGATTCTAATGATTATAATTCTGTAAAGCCATATTAGCTATGGCCGCGAATCATATTTTAATCAACATACCTACAAGCTCACACTGACCTACAAATTGCAAAAAACGTAAGAAATTTTGAATTTCGCGGGCTACCCTTTTTTTTTTTTTTTTTTTTTTGAGGGTGGGAAATCATCAAATAACTTCTCCCGCTCTGGGTGGAGCGGAAGGGCGTGTCAGACTTTTACTGACTAAAACCCACCCGTGTTCCTTCAGTTGCCTATGCCAGGGCCGCGGTAACCCCTTCGGACAATCCGTGACGCCAGCGGCGTCGGCCCTATTGGACCCCGTCACTTGCTGACATCTCTTTGAGGCGCGCGTGGAACACAACGCGCCGTCGACTCGGGCCTGGTCCTTACCGGACGGCGAGCTACCCGCTGCTCACCGTCCGCAGGCCCGCGCCTACGGTGGCCGGAAATCGCCCCGCGATTCCCGCCGCCCAGGGCGTCTCCTGCGGCGACTGAGGGCGTGAGGCTGCCTCTCCCTCACGCGTTCCGCCTCCTCCTTCGCGAGCATCACTGCTTCGCAGAAGGAGGTGACGGCCTCCCATGCACTCTCGCTCCGCACCATGGCCTGGACCAGGCTCGGACGCGAGAGATCGCCGCCGCCGATCGCCTCCGTGAGAACACGGCGGTGCTCTGCCCAAGCCGGGCAGACCTCCACTGTATGCTCCACCGTGTCCTCCGGGCGATCCGCACAATGGTAACACCCGGGCGTTTCCTCCCGCCTTATGCGAAACAGGAACCTCCCGAAACAACCGTGTCCGGTGAGGACCTGCGTCAGGCGGAAGGTGAGGACGCCGTGGCGCCTCTCTAACCACTTCGCGGGCTACCCTGGCGCTTTCGCCTTAAAGGGTCATTGTACTCATCATTATGAATAACTATTACTATTGGACCAAACCTGAAATCGCGAAAAAAAAATCAGCTGCTCCCTATATTCTGACGAGTTCGATGTAGATAACAGCAGATTTTTTTTTCGCGATTTCAGGTTTGGTCCCATAGTAAAAGTTGTTCATAATGATGAGTACAATAACCCTTTAAGACGAAAACAACCATTAAACTTTCGTCGTGTATACAGAAAAAAAAAAAAAAAATATAAAGTACATTTTCCACTACATTCTAGTACAAATAACTGAACATTAAGATCTTCATGTAATCATAAATCCACTTTGGCCCTCGAAGAGCATCGACCTCATAAAAAAAACGTAGAACTACGCCCTTTTTACTCATATAACAGCAGCACAGTGCAGATTCCCTTCGGAAATCATCACGCGTGACGCTTGCGCATGTGTGAATATAATGTAACTCATACAGGGTGATCAATGATCGTCATGCATCCTGTTCGAGTCGTGAACTAATCGCTGAGCGAAGGTTCCGCTGAACCGGAACGAAACCTGTTTCAGTACACACTATGGAGGCAAAGAGACGAAGTGCATATCTGATCCTATTCTAAAATATTTAAAACTAAATTTATTACGTACTATGCGAACCAAATAAGAATAGGATCGCTCTTGCTGCCAACTTCACACAATAGCTGTCAAATTAGTACGCATTGTTCAATAACAATGCGTACTAATTTGACAGCTATTGACTCGCGAACTTCAATAAGTTCGCGAGTATCTGCCATAGTATTGCGGAACAAAATGGCGTCTTGACAGTACTGTTCTTATTTGGCACGCATAGTAGGTAAGTATGGTCTGTTCCAAATGTATCTAATGAAAATGTAAACAAATGAATCAGAAAACGTACTTGTGGATGCCAATTTATAGTGCCACTTACAATTTGAGTGCTTTGATTAGATTATTTGATTAACTTAAACACGAAATTCTAATTGAAGGGCACAGGAAAAAAAGGGGCTCATCAACAAAAATAAATCTGACAACCAGCTTACCAAGGGGTATCGTACTACTCCAGTTACTGGGTTGTGGAGGCTGTCGCTCCATTTAAAATACTGGTACTCAGCTGCATCCGGTTAGACTGGAAGCCGACTCCAACATAGTTGGGAAAAGGCTACACAGATTAATCCAGGTTTCCTCGCTATATTTTCCCTCACCGATGTCAGTCATGATAAATATCAATATTTATATGTTTATTATACACATCGCTAGATACCTATTGGTAATCTCTGACGTCACATAATAAGTCGAAAGTCGTGATCCCAATCTTTTTATCTTTGTGCAAGCGTGATTAATTCGGAGAAAAGCCGTGGTTATAAAAAACCGCGGAAATTTTGCGCATTTGACGCCAAATGAAATGCGATATTAAAGATAATCATAATAATAACATATCACACAGGAGTTAGACAAACCATTTAAAGATTTTAGATAATAAAGTACCTAATCTATTATTATTTAAACTAATATTTATATTACCCATCTTATCTATTATGAGTTTATGAGGTAGCTTTGATTATCGTGTCTATGATTGATTCCCACGGATGATATAGATACCTATGTGTAATTTGTTAACATGGCCGAATGCCCAATACGACTTATGTCTAATTTTTCAATCGCCAGATAACTTTTATTGTTGGAATAAATATACTAGTAGTCCTGTTATTTTCCTGCACTGTGCCTGAGAACGACAGAACGGCATCACACATGACTGTCATCCATGTCGACGAACTACAACTAAGCCCACTCTAAACGAATCGGAATAACAAACAAAAAACCGTACATAATCGAAAACCGGTTCCTATGATGATATTTGCGGTCTAATTTGTAGGAATTGGACCTTATCCGTTCCACTATCGTTTAGTTAGTACAACGTGCAATAAATTAAGGTTTATTAATCTTAAATTTCGTGTTTAATCCGTACATAAATGGCTTATAATCTGGTAAATGAGTAGATTGAAATAGTTTTCGAATTGTAGAACAGAAAACAAGTGCGAAAGTGTTATTACCCGACTGTGGCGAAGCCCAGAATGAGGATAATGTTTTTGGATTTGTTAACGAGTTGATTTAACATTCGTATGTTGGATGAAGGTGTGAGGAGAGGTAAGGAGCTCGTGGCTAAGTAATAAGAGCCGTACGGGTCGATCCATCAGGTTAAGCTACGCTTGCCGGGGTTGGTCAGTGGATGGTTGACCATCTTTACATACCGAGACTCCTCCGTGCCGTTAAGCCGTTGGTCCTGGCTGTCATTCGTGGATCTTCGACAGTCGTTACGGGTTGTCAGAAGCCCGAAAGTCTGACAACCAGTCTTACCCAGTAACTGGGTTGTGGAGGTCAGATAGGTACCTAGTTGCTCCATGTGAAATACTGGTATTCAGGTGCATCCGATTAGACTGGAAGCCGACCCCAACATAGTTGGGAAAAGGCTAGGCAGATTGATTGATGTTGGATGAAGGTATTTTCAAATTATAGAACTTCTAGTTTCGGGAATATTATATCCCAGAAATTACCACGGTTAGTATAACTTTACTTCGTCTAACCCACTCTTGATTCAAACCAGTCATAGTAGCACACTTCAATACACATAAACCGCGTGTACTAAATACGTGTGATTGGCTGAATATAAAACAGAACACAGATTTACCCAACACCCACTTACTGCCCGATTATGTCTATCAAGCGATTGGCGCATTCGGTACGGTATTACGGATTCCACACGCAACGTGCCCGGCATTGGACCACGAGTAGGGTTACCATTTCGAAATTCGAAAAGTCCTCACAAAAACCAGACGTTTGAAAAAAAATGTTTCAGATTTTTTTTTTATATGCCCTACAGTCGAAAAGCCCAGACATATGAAAAAAAAGAAAAGAAAGAGTTAAAAACTAAAATGAATATGTAGCCAAAAACCTCGTATTGAAGAATACGAGAAATAAGAATAAAAATATTATAAGGCCGGACACGCTCCAGACGGGGGTCCAAAAAGCTGCCCATGTCCGGACAATTCCGGACGGCTGGTAACACGAGGGCGGACCGTTAGAACATGTGTTGATGTGTCCGTCAGGTGAGCCCGTGGGCCAGTACACGTTTGACCCACACTAGTGTTGCGACCCTAGGTTCTGTTGTGTGCATGGATGTCTTCCCATAAGCAGTGTGTTGTGAATTATGGATGGGTTTCAATTACAAGAACTTTTTTTTTTCGTAAGGCTTTTGCTCCTAGGAGGTCTGGGAATCTTTTAATGGGAATAGTACACACATCAAAAAAAGTTTGTGATCAAAAGCTGATATATTTTAAAAATTTAACTTTATCAAGAAAAAGTGTTTAAGTATATATCTTTTTTAAATAGAAATACACAGTGTATGTATGTAACATGAAACACTTTTTCTTGATAAAGTTAAAAAATATATTATTATATCAAATTTTGCTAGTGATCACAATTTTTTTTTTTATGAGTGTTGTGTTCTTTAATGCCACTTTATCTGGATGTCAGTTTTCAGGCTAATCCAACAAGCTGTGTCAGCGGTGGTTCTCAATCTCAATTTTTTTATTATACAACGTTTAACGTTATATGCGCAAAACCTCTTAAGGGGTCATTGTACTCATCATTATGAACAACTTTTACTATGGGACCAAACCTGAAATCGCGAAAAAAAATCAGCTGTTCAGTACATTTTGACGAGTTTGATGTGTAGATAAATGTACTGAACAGCTGATTTTTTTTTGCAAATGGCGGCCAATGTCAAATCTGTTTTGACATTTGTGGACTAGACAGATGTAGAATACAAGTGAACAAGCCATGGAGCGATACACTAACCAAGAACGCGGAATAATCGTGTCTATTGAAGAAATGTTAAGAAATGAAGTGTAGTGATTTGCACTGACGTGTGCCCGATTTAACCGTTCCAAACTTTTTTGTGGGGTTTTTTGAAGCCTTGTGTTTACGTGAACAAGCCTGAAACCCTGGAAGCCCTCAAGGACAACATTCGACCCGAGTGCGAGAATCTGTCGCCCGAAGTTGTCGCCGAAGTGATGAAAAATAAAAAAAAAAACCGGTCAAGTACGAGTCGGACTCGCGCACGAAGGGTTCCGTACCATATTATATGTTTAACAATCGCAAAGACTTATTTTATAATGATACTGTGAATTACAAGGTTCTTTTTTGCAGTTGCAGAAAATCACCCATGTTTGTAAACAAAATACCTTATGAATCGCCGTTTTCAGTATTGTTGATTAAATACAGTATTCATGGTACTTACATGTGTGACGAAATCATACACCTCAGTTGCAGTATTGAATATAATTTATTCACTTAATTCCAAAACACATGGTTATTAACAATCACTTATCACAGTTATCACTTATCATCATGAATTTAATAAAAGTAGCACGGATCCGTCAGATATGCTTACAGGTCAAAGCCTAGAAAAAGACTGACCCTGTGAACTCTGTCCTAGCAAATCAGTTGCCAACTGAAGGATCCCCACTTTAAACGGAAGTGAACACTCAGCCGGCTAACGATTTCATGGCTTATGATTAGCCTTATGATTATTATAAATAAATATTAATAGTATTCTACAAATGAATACCTAAACGGATGTATAAAGTTCGTGCAATCACTAGCGCCATCTGTCGCTTGTGGAAAAAAGTCTTATTCGTAATTATTATTTTAAAAATCATTACATTCGGCCATCCGACATCGTGCGATCTCCTGACGCACGATTTTACAATTCCAATAACAGTTAAATTAAAATAAACCTTACATACCTATATAATCATTACATTCGGTTATTCATTGATCTCGGATTTGATTCTGGGGCATGGTTTATCGTCAACATTATTACTTTCAGCACCAGAAGATGAGCTACTATTATTATTTGATGAACTTTTATGGTCTTACAGTCATCGGAAACTATGCTTTTATATTGTATCCTTCCGTTTATTTTTCGTTTTTTTTTTTTTTTTTTTAATTAAAATAAGTGATAGACATAATTTTATTACCTACTAGAAATAAAGATAAAATAGATCAACCATTTTTCAGATTAGCTAAAGAATACCGAATTTTTGTTATTTTATTTACATCTTTTATGGGGTACCTGCTGTGTTAAATGTTACAACAAAATATTTTGTGACATATTGCAATTAAATAAAAGAAAATTCAAAACTCATATTAAAAATACGCTTTGTAAACAAGCATAATACAAATTATAGGATTAATCCAGGATTAGAATGCTTGGAAACATGCTGGTCCTGTTCATAGGACAATCTAGAGTCGAGATGAAATCAAACTGGTTGCTAATTTAATTGTATGACACGTGACGTTATTATTTTATGACATTGATTTTACATTCTGTGATTACTTTAACTCACGACTTGTTACTTGTTAAAATTTCAAGAAAATCGTATATACTTTTACAATGTATCTTTAACATAATTAATTTATCTGTCATTGTTCATTTTTAATTATTTTTACCTAACAAGTATATTAATTTTTATTCTAGTTGTATCATCTTCACATAATAATGATTTATTAATGTATACAAAATATTGTAAAACAGTTTTTTTTTAAAGAGTAGGTAACGCTAAATTTTGGAAGGGACAGCTAGAAACAATTTTTTTTTTTTTTTTTAATTTTGACGCTCAAAAGTGCCTATTTGAAATACATTATTTGATGTTGACTTTTATTAAATCCCAGAATTTCAGCAATTTTATATTGGTCATTACCTAAAACTCGATGATTTTGCACGAACCTTCTTTATAGGTACTAACAGGCCTTTCGGCATCATAATTAGCTTTTTGTTTTTCTTGGCTAACTCGGATATTGGTGCTGGCCTCATCTCTTAAACTTTGTAACGTGTCTGGTATGGCGTCAAAAAGATTTGACAGAACTAGGTAACATTTACCTGTGCCTATACGACAAGTAGCCTAATGTAAGTTACATCATTTACCAGGTTTACTACTATTAACCTTATATGTAAAACATCTCCAGAATAACAAGAACATAAAGCAAAAACTTCGAATTAATTCGAATATGTTTTATTGTGATATGTTAGATAGCTGAATGTGGTTTTGAAAGATAATTTCTAGGGAATTCAAAATCACTGGCGTTACAACGGAGCCCAGGAGTTTTGCAAAAGAATAACGTACCTACTATCGTCTTTAAATAAAGCTATGGATGGTAATTCAGTACAATTTTAACCAATCAGTAAAGCAGTCTGCATAAAGTCATATTAACCAGTACTTCTACACTCGATTAAATGATACGATGTCAAAGCATATTTTAATCGTAATGAAATTCCCAATTAAATTAACGTATTTTATTGGATAAGGATTAGTAATATAACCGTCAAATTATCTTTGGAAATAACAATTTATATATTTTTTTTTAAATTGTAAAAGATAAAAATTGTTACTGTGAATAATCCTTACAAGAAAGACACATGCAGACTTTTCTGCATAGACTTTCCTGTTGAACTTTTTAATATATACAATCCCATAGAACATTAATTTTATGTATCTCTTACCATTTAGTCAGCGCACGCCATGTAAGTGCTAAAAAAAACCTATTTTTCACGACTTGATGGCAAATTTCAATACTATCTACGTTTATGTTTAATATACATGGATAACACATAAAAACCTTCCAGAACAAACTATCTAAATGATGGTGGAAACCGCATCAAAATCCGTTGCGTATCTACGAAGAACAACGCGGACACAGACAATCAATAATACCGTGAGTTATACAATCTACGGCTCTTTGACCAGTAATATGACACCTGTGTATAAGCATTAATTTGTCGTAAAAATATTCAGATGAGTTATCATTACTTTGAGTCGTACGAGCTAACGTTTCTTCTAGAAGCCGACCATAATTTTGCTCACTTGGAAACTCCTTTGTAAGTTTGGCTTGACAGTAAGAATCTTGTAATTAATCTAAATAAAACAAAAGTTATTCATTGCCACCAGCGTCGTAAGTATCCACCAGTTAACATTACGTATAATAACCCTATAGTAGAAGAGGTTACGAATGCAAAGTTCTTCGGTACAACTGTAGATAATAAACTAACATGGAAATCTCACTTAGAGGAAATCTGCAAGTGTCTGAGTAAATCTGCATATCAATTATTTCAATTATCCAAGAAAGTTAATGCTGACATTCTATTAACAGCATATCATGGATTGGTCGCAAAGATGTATACGATCAATGTGTGGTCTGAGAGTAACGGATAGTTGTGTTCCTTACTTTAAAAAAAATTAAAAATACTAACTTTACCATGTTTGTACATATTAGAAACTGCATTGTTTGTAATAAACGAATCCCAATATGAGAATTTGTTGTGCCAAATCAAATGCAAAACTGCTTTATTAAAAAAAAAGAGTTTCTTTGGTATTGCTCCAAATATTTATAGTAAAATACCTGATTCAATTAATGTATGCCTATAAACAAATTTAAAAGTCCCTTCAGGGTTATTATTAGAAAAGTGCTATTACAGCGTAGATGAATTCATAAATGATATTTTCCTTGTATAGTATTCTCAAATTAAATTTTAATTTTGACATTTTAATTTTGAATTTTGACTTTGTAATTATAAAATAAATTTTGACATTAAAATTTAATTCAAATTGACATTGTAATCTCTTTCTTTGCTTTTTTTTTGTATTTGTTTGTCTAGTATGACTAATTATATACGCCATAAATGGCAAAACATCTAGCTACCTCATATTAATTATAAGACCTGTATAATTTTACTCATGTTTTACAAAATAAATATATCTTGTATCTTTTCCTTCCTTGAAAAACATTCAAAAGATTCAGTACCTCTTTTTGAGAATAACTTGATGTCCTTTTCTGTTTCTTGCGTCGTGGTGGTGTACTTGTTGTATCAGATATCATGCTTGAAGACGAAGAGGTCGAAGTAGACATCTTGCGCTTCCATTTAGATCGCTTCTTTGCACGTGTCGTCTTTGTCTCTGCCTTGTTCGACACAGGGGCTACTGGTTTGTCTTGTAACAGGCGGCTCTTCTTCTGAAGTTTACCTCAAACATAATAATACACTGGTTAATACAGTTACACAATTTGGTAACTTGTCACATTAATGTCCCATTAGTCATTTATAATAATCTAGTAAGTCAATAATAATAACCCAGTCCAGGGCATACTGTCATCACATGAATAATTTTAATACTTATGTAATTTTAAGCTCATTTTATAATAATTATCTCTTTAAACTTTAGTACCTACATTAACGTAATGTCCAATTAAAAGTATTTCATTAAAATAAACAAGTAAAATTAATGTCTAGGGAAAGAGAAAAAATAACTAAAGCAAAAGACACACACACACATGGCTCAATAGGCATACATAGCCTCTAGTAACTAAAGCACACTTGGCTTCCTATTGTAGGCACACATAACCTCTGACAACTAAGCACACATGGCTCAATAGGCATACATAGCCTCTAGTAGCTAAAGCACACTTGGCTTCCTATTGTAGGCACACATAACCTCTAACAACTAAGCGCACATGGCTCAATAGGCATACATAGCCTCTAGTAATTAAAGCACACTTGGCTTCCTATTGTAGGCACACATAACCTCTAACAACTAAGCACACATGGCTCAATAGGCATACATAGCCTCTAGCAGCTAAAGCACACTTGGCTTCCTATTGTAGGCACACATAACCTCTAACAACTAAGCACACATGGCTCAATAGGCATACATAGCCTCTAGTAGCTAAAGCACACTTGGCTTCCTATTGTAGGCACACATAACCTCTAACAACTAAGCACACATGGCTTAATAGGCATACATAGCCTCTAGTAGCTAAAGCACACTTGGCTTCCTATTGTAGGCACACATAACCTCTAACAACTAAGCGCACATGGCTCAATAGGCATACATAGCCTCTAGTAATTAAAGCAGACTTGGCTTCCTATTGTAGGCACACATAACCTCTAACAACTAAGCGCACATGGCTCAATAGGCATACATAGCCTCTAGTAATTAAAGCACACTTGGCTTCCTATTGTAGGCACACATAACCTCTAACAACTAAGCGCACATGGCTCAATAGGCATACATAGCCTCTAGTAACTAAAGCACACTTGGCTTCCTATTGTAGGCACACATAACCTCTAACAACTAAGCGCACATGGCTCAATAGGCATACATAGCCTCTAGTAACTAAAGCACACTTGGCTTTATCTTTAGCACACTTGGCTAACCTTTAGCACACTTGGCTAACCTTTAGCACACTTGGCTAACCTTTAGCACACTTGGCTAACCTTTAGCACACCTGGCTAACCACACTTGGCTTCCATTATATAGCACACTTAGCTTTACTTTAGGCACACATAACCTAATATTTCTTAAGTCACTATTATTGTAGGCTTTTTTTTTTTTTTTTTTGTAGGCATGTCCCACTTCTGAGATGTGACGAAATCATACACCTCAGTTGCAGTATTGAATATAATTTATTCACTTAATTCCAAAACACATGGTTATTAACAATCACTTATCACAGTTATCACTTATCATCATGAATTTAATAAAAGTAGCACGGATCCGTCAGATATGCTTACAGGTCAAAGCCTAGAAAAAGACTGACCCTGTGAACTCTGTCCTAGCAAATCAGTTGCCAACTGAAGGATCCCCACTTTAAACGGAAGTGAACACTCAGCCGGCTAACGATTTCATGGCTTATGATTAGCCTTATGATTATTATAAATAAATATTAATAGTATTCTACAAATGAATACCTAAACGGATGTATAAAGTTCGTGCAATCACTAGCGCCATCTGTCGCTTGTGGAAAAAAGTCTTATTCGTAATTATTATTTTAAAAATCATTACACATGGTATAAAGAAGTTTCAAATTCCTAATTTGTTAAATTGTTGCGCTAGAGCTCGTACAAAACTGGTCTAAAATTTACAACTTTTACGGCCCCCTATTTCTTAATTTTAAAAGATAAAAAAAAATATGTTTGTACTCTACTCAATGAGTTCTAGACGATGACGCCCCACATAACACATAATCAGCCTATAATGTTCCCACTGCTGGGACACAGGCCTCCTCTCGGAGAGAGGGAGTGGGCCGTAATAAGTGGGCGCGCGGGCCCAGTGCGGGTTGGTACATGTCACATGTCTTCGAATTTTTGGTTCTATGACATGCCGGTTTCCTCACGATGTTTTCCTTCACCGTTTTGAGAGCAGCGGTGATGAAATAATGACACGACACCCCACATGCTAGATTTTTTTTTTTTTTTTTTCAAAATGAAAAATTTATTGTATGGGGACCGACCCCTTAAATTTTTAACTTTGCTTTATTTTTATTATTTTTTGTTATAGCCGTAATAGACAGCGGAGGCTTAGTAAGTTTGTACTGGGCTGTACGTGGTTGTCTGATTTCATGGATTTTAATTTTCTTGCGCGGAACCCTAATTATTTTTCTAAAATAAAAATAGCCTAAGTTACTCCTTAAAACATCAGCTATATGCCATCAAAATCGGTGAAAATTCGTTTGGCAAGTTTCCTAACTTGACTCAAAGTACCATTTTTTTAATCGGACTGCGCTTTAAAATTCCTAAAAATACAAACTTTAACATACCTAAACCTCATTTGAGGCGTAGTTTTGAAAAACTAATAATGACAAACATTATTACTTACTTATGCAAGTATTTGTGCTAAGTTTCAAGTTCATTAACCAAATTAATAAGATTTTTCATATAAACTGTATCTCTGTTTTCACGAACACAGATACCTAAACAATTTCAAAAATCGTCTGGTATGTTTCCATAACTTGACTCAAACATTATTTACACCAATACTTGAGACCAATATTTAGAGTTAATCAAACCCCCAATAAAATCCTCCGCTATAAAATTAACTTTTCACCCCTTAGGGGTAGATTTTTGGAAAACCTTAATACACGTTAGTCTTAATTTTTGGTCTCAAGTATAAAAACTGAGTTTTGAGTTAATCGGACCGCGTGTTAAAGTTCCTCCAAACTTTGACACCCCCAATCCCTCCTTAGGGGGTAGTTTAGGAAAACTAAAAATGATAAACTTTAAGTTTCAAGTCTATTAACTCAAGGGATATAATTTTTCATACAAACTTTCATCCCCTGTTTTACCCCCTTAGGGATGGAATTTCCAAAAATCCTTCCTTAGTGGATGTTTACACTGTATAAGGTATCTATGTGCAAAATTTCAAGTCTCTAGGTCCATTGGTTTGGGCTGTGCGTTGGTATATTAGTCAGTGGCTCAGTCAGGACTTTGATTTTTTTATATATATAGATTTACCATGTTATTTTAAGACCACAGACTTCTTATAGATTTTCCTGTAATCTACAGGTGTATAACTAATTTCTATATTTTTTTCAAAATTTTAGGCTCAGTAGTTTCGGAGATTAGGGGGGGGGAATGGTCAATTTTCGTCTATTTTCTTAAATAACTTTTAAATAACTTTAAAACAATAAATTTTAAAATTATTAAAAAAATATATTTGAGACCCTCATAGTAAGCCCTTTCTTTTGATATGTCACTCGGTACAGTTTACAAAACTTTTGTTTTTAATTTTCTTATTTTCCCCCTAAAAGTGACTCTCATATTCAAAATTCATATATTTACTTTAGCTGTACGTGTTTGGGTCACAGAAATCCATATGTGTACCAAATTTTAACTTAATCGGTCTATTAGATTCGGAGCAAATTGGCTGTGACAGACGGACAGACGGACAGACAGACAGACAGACACACGAGTGATCCTATAAGGGTTCCGTTTTTTCCTTTTGAGGTACGGAACCCTAAAAAACGAGCCCGTATGGCAATCAATTGTGACGGCGCCCATTTGGCCGATATCATCTTCTCGACTTGAACAATAAAATTCTAAAGGTTCAAATAAACATAATCAAAAAACAGAATCGAAGTTTTTCATTTAGAAAAAAAATAAGAGCCAAACAACATCGGATGACTTCTTTTGGCCCACCTGTTATATGGTAACTTATCAATTTTTTTTTTGGTTGAACAGATTTGAGTAGACGCAGTCACACATACATACACTGCGAAGAATGTGCTGCAGGTTATAATCATGGTACTTTTGTATGGTACCGTGGAGTGGGCAGTGTTATTTCGTTTAAATTTTAATTTTCACTTCATCTTTTGTATCTTTTACACACATACATACACAAACTTACGCCTTCTCCCAATGGGGGTAGGCAGAAACTACAGCACGCCTTCTGCTACGATCCTTACATACTCCTTTTGCCTCGTTGACGTTCATACATCTGATCATACACGCACGCCGGTTGCGAGTACTACACCTGACCTTTCTGAAGAACATCACCAATAAGGTCACTATATGTCTTCCTAGGGCGTCCCCTCCCGGCGTTTCTACTCACATCTGCCTTGTAAATACCTTTTGTTAATAGTCGCCTTTCATTCATCCTCTCAACATGACCAAACCATGTAAGCACACATTTTTAAATTTTTGTCTTTTCATCTTTTTTCTTTAATTCATTTTGTATCTTTTGTTCAACTCAAAACCAGTACTATCAAGTCAATCAGCCAAAAACGGCGCAAGCGTCACAACTTCACAAGTAAACGACCTTAACCAAAAAGCGCCATTTATGCTCAAGAATTCAAGACCATTTGTTTTTGACAAACGTGATTATGAATATGCAAACAACAAAAATGAATGAGGCATTATTCACTAACTTCAGAGGAAATTGTGAAAAGTACGAATTCAATGTCAGCGTTGTGTTGAAATGTAAATAAACAAGACATTTCTGTTTCAGTTTTACAAACGCCACGCGAATTTGTGTTTCAGGTTCAGGGATCTTACCTATTTATTTATTTAAAAAAATAAAAATAAACTTTATTTTATAAAAATACAGATGAACATGTATAGTGGTATAAAAAGACAATTTCAATGAGCTATATCCAAGCTACATCATTCAAATTAAATATTAAATCATTTAAATCACCCACATTTGTAAGTTTACAATCTTGATAGCTAGCTGAATCAACTGCTATTCTTGCATAATTTAAATAGGTGTGCCTTGGATCATTGCAGTTTGTAGTGACGACAAATTATTTTAGGTCTACTTTTGTGTAACTAACCCGATCCTGGCACCGTACTTAAGAAAGAGACCTATTCACCTGTGTAGAACTTCATGGGTTGGTATCAGAATGACTGGATCGCAAATTGACCACGTCGCTCTTAGTCCAAATCTCAAAATGTCTAAATCTCAAATTACCTAATTCGCAAAATGACTACATCGCTTTTAGTCCACATCTCATAATGTCTAAATCTCAAAATACCTAACTCGCAAAATGACTACATCGCAAAATTTGCGACTTAGGTATTTTGAGATTTAGACATTTTGAGATTTGGACTAAGAGCGACGTGGTCAATTTGCGATCCAGTCATTCTGATACCAACCCAACTTCATCTTTTGTATCTTTTGTTCACCTCAAAACCAGTATTTATCAAGTCAAAAAACCGACAAGTGCGAGTCGGACTCGCACACGCAGGGTTCCGTACCACCGTACAATATATAACTTAAAAAAAAAATATTATTAAAAAAAAACACGTTTCTAGAATATGGATCCCCTTTAATCTTTAACTTTATTTATTTTTTATTATTTGTTGTTATAACGGCAACAGAAAAACACAATCTGCGATTTGAACTGTCTATCTATTACGGTTCATGTTATGTACAGCGCGCTGACAGACAGATGGACGGACAGTGAGCGGAGGCTTAGTAATAGGGTTCCGTTTGGCACCCTTCGGGTACGGAACCCTAATACTATATCAAACAAAACCCGTTCAAGTGTTACCGCTCCTAACTCCTACTATGGAAGATAGTGTCAGATTTTCTGATATATCCATCTTTCAATCCATTGTTGTCCTTGGCTTGGCATGGACCACTACCTGCACTTACCACAGATCGCTACGATGATGTCATAATCAAACAGATACCTATAGTTGTATGTGTAAATGTTACATGCACATTGTCTTTGTGTACGTAAGCTCGGGAGCGCGCACACAAGAGCGCGTGTCTATACGGATTACATCTACAAGTATGGCTCACCCGCTTTCGTGAGATAAAACAACTGTACTTACAATTTGACAGACAGATTAGTGTTAACAGATAACTGTTAACACTAATCTAATACTATATCATACATTACAAATGTACGATACAGTGAAGCACTAAGAAATACACTGATCAAAAAAAGGCTTTCACCATTTATACGAAATGTAATTTCTTGTTTAACAAAAAAAGAGTTTTTAGACGTAAACAGTCCACAAAGTGATGAGGGTATACAAAAAAAACCTTCTCAAGTGCTGCTGATAACTTAAGAAACACTTGACTCAAGTTTTGGCTATCGCGAGTTATTTTGTTTAAAAATGGTGCAAATTTTTTTTTTGATTAGGGTCAAAAAATATTTAGTTACTTAACTAAGTTACGTAAAACAGTCGTTTACACTAAGTTCACGCTAAACGGGTTTATTTGAGCTAATAACAACAACTAGTGGGCACGCATGCGCAGTTCCGTGGCCGAGTGGCCGCCTCCGTCAGCTGACCGCACCTGCTGGTCGATGACCCCGGCCTGACATGTGCTGCCTTGTTCCTTCACATTAAATAATATCACGTTAATAATAAAAATAGTAATTAATATACAGGCAGGTAGAAAGAATTTACAATACCTACACGGAAGATATTGAAAATAATGGTAACATTTTTCGGTAAAACTACCTTCGTGGCTACGACGCGGCTACGCTACGACGCGGTTACGTTACTGCGCGGCTACGCCACTACGCGGCTACGGCACTACGCGGCTACGCTACCACTGCTACGAAAACTCTCTAAAGCTCTTCGTAGTTCAAGTGTTATCACTTGACTGTAGTACAATATTTTTTCGAAGTCTTGTACCTAAAGAACGTCTTTAAAAAATGTACATAAGTATACATTATTTACATTCTGATACCATTTATCAGTTAACATGGTTATGCACTGATCATCTAATTATATGTATTACATAATTTTTATATAATGAGAGTTAAACACACCCAATTAAGTATTTGACCTTTAAGTTAAGAACAATACTCGTATAAACATTCTAGGTATTGTAGCGTTCAAACATTATTAATTACGTTCAGGTTAAAATACGATAATATTTTTTTAAGATAAGAAAGCGTATGTAGGTGGGTCGTTCTTTTTTTTCATCGACAATGACATGTAAGGTACTCGTGGCTAAGTAATAACAGCCGCACGGGTTGATCCATCAGGTTAAGCTACGCTTGCCGGGGTTGGTCAGTGGATGACCATCTTTACATACCGAGATTCCTCCGTAAGCACGTTAAGCCGTTGATCCCGGCTGTTATTCGTGGATCTTTGACAGTCGTTACGGGTCGTCAGAAGCACGAAAGTCTGACAACCAGTCTTACCACGGGGTATCGACCCAGTAACTGGGTTGTGGAGGTCAGATAGGCAGTCGCTCCATGTAAAATACTGGTATTCAGCTGCATCCGGTTAGACTGGAAGCCGACCCCAACATAGTTGGGATAAGGCTAGACAGATTGAATGACATTTGAATAAAAAAAGTTTTTTTTTCTAAATATTCAGTTTCACAATAATTTTTTTTTCTCAAAAATTTTTTTTGCAATACAAGCACTAAAATAATCTTAAACACTTTCGTTTTTATTATTACATAATATTCAAAAAGTGTGACGGAGGTGTTGTCGGTGGAAAAGAACGTCCAGTGATACATATACCTAGGTACGTGGTACGTAGTATTTCTATGTAGGTATTCTCTGGTCCACTGTGACGGAGAATTGTCGGTAGAGAAGAAGAACGTCCCAGTTACCAAATATTCGGCTAGACTAGTTAAAAATAAGGCTTTTACTGGTCATATTTCCAACATGCACAGGTTTCATGAAACATGCGGTCGAAACCTAAGCAAAAACTGGTTATTGTTGAACAAGACAAAGGCTTTACTTTTTGTGTTAATATTTGAGTAATTTTATTTACTTATTTTAGTCAATGTTAAATACTGGTTCTTTTTGTTGTATGCCAGTGACGTCACGAGGATCTCCCGATCTTTGTAATATTGAAGGCAAACCAGAATAGTTATATCGAGGAATAAGTTACCTATAGTGCTGGTAACTACAGTCAGGCCGTCGACGAGACAATGCGTTCTGATTCTGACAAATGTCAGTTTCATACTAACGAATATGTGTTTTGCGAATTTGATCCTTATTACTACTAGAAATTGTCTAACTAACAGGTGTCAAGAACGCATCCTCTTGACTGCCGATAGAGTAGACCTACCAACTACATATTTTTTTTTTATCTAAGTGCAGACAGTTCCCATGCTTCAGAAAGCTTGATTTTCAGATGGATACAAAAAATTACATTCTAAGCCAACGCAGAGAAGGTCTTATTACAACGACCAATTAAATCATTTTTAATTAGTTTTTTTCTTTTTCATATTCTATATTTAACATAGTTTTTTAAGCATAAGTAGTTATTTTATCAGCAAAAATACGCGCCAAAACTACCTGATAAATTAAATTAATGTCATAACTTGAAACAAAACGTCGACGTTTACCGCTACATCAGTAAACTGTTTAATTAAAGAACTCTTTATCCGCTACAATTATTTTTACGACAGAACCAATTTGCTAGACTCTATCTAGCTAGACTCTAGACTATTGTCTAGACTGTTTCGCCAATTGCTTTTACGTTATCAGATAGAAAAAATCTGATTTTTGTAAAAGTTAAATCACTTTGCTTTTGAGCTTTTGTTTAACTCATAGTAGGTAAATCAGTGTTAGTTTCTGATGAAAAGAGTTTACTAATGTTAATTTTACTGTCCAGTTACATAACAGGTTTTTTGGCTGCATTAATATTCATTTCCTGGCCTTTCCGCCTGGCTGCGGGAGCCTTAACCAGGCAAAATTGACAATCTCATCCTTGGTCTTACCTTCTTAATCTAATTATTAATTATCAACCTTATCTCTGTAAAGATAAGGTGGACATTGTAACAAGTAGATAACTTATCTATGCGCTATCTACCTATGATGTAGCTTTATTTATGAGTAACAATTTGTATCAAAATGCAATGCAATGAGGCAACAAGAGAAAGTTTTATTGTAGTTCAACACATACCTACCTAAGTCACTTCTTCTTGTTACTTATTATAATTTTATGCGAGAAATTAATATCACAACTAAAGTGTGGGTTTAAAATGTAGAGTAGTGTGTAATGTAGAGTAATGGGAAGAATAGAGCAATATAATGTCCTTTCATTCTGCAACATAGGTATTCAAAGCAGCATTTTACAATTTATTCGTGATTTCCGGATAGGGCCTATCTATCAGAACGTAAGATCTTTTTTGTCAGATAAGTTTACGCGAATATACCGGAAGTCGTGAAATAATACACATTAAAAACCTAAAAAAAAAGGAGAGGAGATTAAATTGACAAGTGCAAATGGCAAAACTGGACATTACACATTATTTATCCTATAAGTCATTTTAACATTTTCACTTGTCAATTAGTCTCCGAGATTAAAAACAGATCATACTTAGGTAGATAACTATTTAACTAATGAATGTGGTTGGGTACCTAGTGAGATTAAAAGACAAACATTATAGTATGAATATTTAGAAGACCATTGTTGTTCAGCCGGTTCAGATTAATTCGGATTAGCGAAAATTCTACCATTAAACCATGATTCTTTTTATTTAATTGATAAGTTAAATAATTATGAGCTTAAGCTAATTTGGTAATTAAACTTTGCTATCATCCTACAATATTACTTGAAATTGGGCATAGTTTAAAATAAAGTAAAAACAAAAACTGAATATTCAAGAATAAAACTGTATTTAAAACTATATCAAATACCTATTGTGAACACCGATAAGGTGTGTTTTTACACAACGGTATTGCTATTTTACTTGAGCAGAATCGAATTGGAGCATGAAAATGCTCTACATACGAGTACCTGTAAATTAACCTTATTTAACTGTTATTTACCTTACTTTACAGTCATGTGTTTTTATTATGTAATTTAGTAATGTGCACACAAAAAACAATATTTACTAAAATGAGAAATGTAGAGAATACGGGCTACAGAACTTGAAAATTATGATTGTGGTGACGCACAGCGCCATCTAGTATCGAGTAGCAAACAAAGTTACAATGTAAATGTTGTTGTATTCCTTGTAGTTGTTTTCTGTTCTCTTTTCGTTTTACTAAATTAGTTTATTTCTTCCTACAGGTGAAAATGGTAGCACTCACGCTTTATACCTCGAAACGATAGTCGAGGAAACGAGCGATGACTTGCGCTCCGAACGTTCCTCTGCCGCAACATGGCTCTCAGATTCAGATGCAGATTCCGTCATCCATGTGCGTGGAACTCAAGGTAATTGTGAATAATTTTTTAACAAAAATTATGGACATATGAAAAACAAGTGTTCAGTATTAAATAAGATATCATTTAACGCCATCTATTGGGTAGTAGCGATACTTTTAAAAACAAGAGAACTTAGTTAAAGTTCATCTACTATCGTATAGATGGCGTTACCTTTAATAAAGAATAAGAACATAAGGGTAACTCCACATACAGCATCAGCATCAGAGTAATTACATTACACAACATAAAATATATTAGAACGAGTCCTTCATTGTGTCTAGACCGGCTTTGGCAAGTACATTGAATGTTATCCTACATGTCTCTTGGACTAGTTCCAAGTAGTAGAAAGAATACTGATTTCTATTCGGTGTCATTGTCATTGTCGCCGTCTGGATGTGACGACGTGCCGCGTTTCGGGAGAGTTTCAGTGTAACGTGTTCAGTGCTTTACGGAGTTTGTTTCCTTCAGGGTCGGAGTGCGACAGCGAATCGGAGCGCGAGTGGGCGTGCCCAGCCAAGCGCAGGCGCCGCGAGCGAGCCACCTCGCCCGCCAGCTCGGGCTCGCTCTCGCGCTCATCCAGCCTCGCGCAGTTCGAGTCGCTCGAGCGCTCCTGCGCCGCGCCCGCCTCGCCCAGCCTCTCGCCCGACTCCCTGGAGTCTCCCCCGCCCTCCCCACCGCCCACGCGTGTGGCCGCGCCACGCACCCACCTGTCTGCCGAGAACCTCAGCGAAGACAGCGGCTACAGCGAGCGCTCGCGTCGGCCCCCGCCTGCCGCGTGCCGCCCGCCCGAAATAGCGCGCCGCGAGGCGGCCGGCAGCGCGCCCTGCCTGCGCGCGCCCAGCTCACCCAGTGCCGCGCGCCGCCCGCCCCGCGCCACGCGCGCCCTCTCACTCCCCGCCGAGCTCGACGTGTGCGCCGAGCCGCGGCGCCACGCGGCGCACCGCGCGCGCTTCCGACAGACCTTCGAAGTGTCCGACAGCCTCACCGTCAGCGTGGCCGACCTCACCGCGCTCGACTACCGGGGGGGCTCGCGGCGCCCGCGCCTGCCACCCCCGCCGCCGCCCCCCAGGACGCCCCGCCATGTACCGCCACCGCCGCTCCCGGTCGAGGTGGTCGTCCGGCAACCCACCGAGTCCCCGGTACGGGAACCTAGTGCCGGCAGTGATTCCACCACCGAGTCAGAGCGAGCCTTCGCCAGGGAGATGGAAGCGACGGCGCGTCGGCTGGACGAGACAGCGCGGCGAGCGCTCGCTGAAAGTGAAAACTACGACCGCGAACTGTCAGTGATGACAGCAAGACGACTACACGACTCGTGGGGCGCCTGGGACGACGTTCTGGACGAGCTGCGCCGGCGCATTGACGGTCCCTCCCCCTCACCCACCCCGCCGCGGACGCCATCCCCGGACCCGCTCAGAGAACCAGTGTTCTCATCCACACCGCTGAGATCTACGTGCGACGCTAGGGTGAGATCAACACCGGAGTTGCGCGCGCGCGCGACCCCGCACAGAGAGACGCCGGAGGAACTTCGCGCATCCCTACAGCTGGTGGCGCCCCCTCCGCCAGGCGCGGCGCCGCCCGTGCGCTCCGTGTCCGCAGGCTCCAAGGGAGTGACGTTCTCGCCGGTAGTCGCAGAAGTGAGCTGGCGAGAGACGAGTACGAGCACCACAGAGAGCGAAACGACCGCGAGCGACGACGCGGACGACGCCGAAGTGGTGGAAGTGGAGGGGGGAGGCGAGGAGCCGCGCGCGCCGGCCGCAGAGCGCGCTGCCGCCATGACGGAAGCGGGCGCGCGTGCGCCGCGCAGCCGCATCGCCGGCTTCCTCTCGCGATTCGCGAACTTCCGATTCTCGGGGCGCAAGGAGAAAAAAACAAGGGGCGCAGGCGCGAACATACGACCCTCTACGAACGGTGCGGCGACGGCGGCAGATGCGGGGCAGGGACCGCGCGGGACGGCCGCCGGGCCGCAGTATGTGCGCATCCCGCTGAAGGAGGAGGGTGTGTCGCGGGCGGCGGGCCCCCCGGTGGCGGGCGGCGTGGCGCACAAGCCGCCGCGGCCGCGCGCGCCGCCCGCGCCGCCGGCCGGCGTGCTGGAGACCGACGGGGACACGCAGCGCACCGTGCTGCACGCGCGCTCGCTGCTCGCGCTGGCGCCGCCTGACCAGCGCGCGCCTCGCCCGCACAAGTCCATGGAGTTCCTGCTCGACAAGGACAACGTGCAGATCGTACAGGTGAGTCCAGAAACCCTACACCTGACACCCCCAGCTTGTCTTTCGCGGCGCGACGGCTCGAGCTGCAATGTTTACAAACAGCGCGATCGATGCCGGGCGACGCTTGGTCGGCCGGCGACGCCTCCCCTTCTCCGGCGATGTACCGTATGACATCTTTATGTATTGCACTCCAACACACGTATTTCGGCTATGTAAATGTTAGATACGTGTAGCGAAAGCGTGAGATAGTGTCACGTGCCGTGTCGGTACGTGCTGCTGACACCACAACGATGTAGGCCGGGGCGAGCTTAGAAACCGTCCTCGACCGTCCATTCAACGTGGCTCACAAAAAGAGCGCTCTACCCGGTACTCGTCTAACTTATAAGCACAATGCATCAAGTCCGTTAACTGCGTAATAAATTACCGCCGCTATCCCTAGAGGGACATTACGCCACCATGCGGGTCGGATCACACGCGATACATTCGAGCAGGGCGGAGGTGAAAGTGCACATCTAATAGTGTCGCTAGGCATTATGTTCGCACTCCATATCCGTCACAAATCACAATAATAACGGTGGGCGTACCTCTATGTATACATGTATCAAACTATGACACGCGTTGAAGATGAATATCCGCAACAGCGCGCTCACTAATCGATTTTCGTCCATCAATAACTTACTCGTCTACGTGTCCTTCCGCAATCCATCACCCCTTCCGCCGAGATAATGACGCTAAGTAGATATACATATAAAGTTATAAATCTATCGAGCTCAACGGCTTCAGATAAGATAACAAAAGGGAAGGAACAAAGGGAGCGGATGACAGCGACTTCTGGAATTAGATCGTAAAGGCTCGGCACAAGACAAACCAAAGGTCTTGTTATACAACTCATTTATTCTAAGTAAAAATGGTCTGATTCAGCTGTTAGGTATAATACGGCTCATGAGACTTGCATAGAAAAGGTTTCGTCAATCGCTAAGCATTGAATTACACTTACACAAGTGTTTTGTGCCACTACTAAAGTAACATAAGAAACAGAAGTCCTATTGTAATCTTACACACGGCCAGATATTTTCTATACGTCTTCCCATTCTTTGAATTGCGTCGCCACTACCGCATCGAACACAATACTACGGAGAACATTACATTCTACAAAAACTATTCTACATGCTTCTCACGGCAATCAGCTGTAATTTGGTGCCACTTAATAACACGCATGACATAATCACGTCATGAATTTAACATATTCCATAGGAGAAGTGACACGGAGTCGCATAGTTGGAAAATGATACAAATGCACCGTTGCACAGGACACTGTCATTTATTCAGTAACAGGTCCTAGTCGGAACACTTAGGTAATTTCTGCCCATGACACACTAATCGTATTGTACATGATGTCACTGTATACCTTCGTGAATAATTCCTCTACATTATTACACTATATTTCCTTAAGGTTATACAAACGTCTCGAGAGGCCTGAGTGTGTATAATGTCGATTCTTGTTTATGTTGTTAATTCAAGAGACGTTCTTGATATTGTACGGATACGCAGTTGAGGTGTTGTAAGGTGTGTGTAAGAATGCAATTTGATTGAAGATGACACAATTTTTGTTCGATGTAGCATTTATAGTAGAAAAAACTGAAACAGAACGAAACTATACAAATCAGATATGCAGACGTGCAAATGTTGACAAAATATATACAAAGCAAGCAATATACAAGACATTTAAAACATCACACAATTCAAAACAGCTGAGTATGATTCAATGAGTAACCACAAAAACGAAAAAACACAAGTTGCACAACACAATAGTCTAAATCGTGTTACCCCAATTACTCCTAAGTAAGTCACACGGCCAAAAACCAAACTGGGCTTGTGTTTCTCTACTTAGAATACCATAATGGTAGTAATGTCCAAGGGCCATTGACATTCTTGGCCATTCATGAGAATTACACACGAATTTCTATTGGCCTCGTCCGATTTGACCAAATCTGACCTCGCAAACCGCTACATAAATGAAACTCAATATTTATTTGTGCAAAGAATAATTAGCTGCAATAGACCTCGGAGTAATAAAGTTTGTCGTTTTGCGAATGCGTACACGTTCTACCTACCTATACCTATATTTGGTAACAAAAATCAGGATAAATTAACATAATATCCTGTAGCAACGGATAAACTTCTAATTTTCCTATATTACACAAACGAAGCAAAAAGCAAATAAGATTAGGTATTTGCTTCATCAATCAATCAGCCGGATTAATAGACTATCTAATACATACAGATACACTTACACCAATACAAAGGTTACAGCACCAAGTTTCGCGATTTCTTCACTTTCGTTCCTTTCAAGTCCAAATATTGGTAGTGGTACAAAGCAGAAAATACCAAAATAAATTACGTCTCAATAAAGTCGACACGAATTTTCCTACAAAATTCTATATGCATTGGTCGCAGTCCAATTTTCGCCCTTTTACAAAGCACAAAGACCAATATTTATTACGTCGAAGAACATAAAAGAGGACACGAATTTTCTTAGAAAATTTGACTACCTAATACAAAATTACTGTCACAATTCGCAATATCACTAAAGTGCTATCTAGATTTTACCGGCAAAGCGATATTGCATAGGTACGTTTCATGTTTCAGGCATATTGCATCTTCGAATATTTATTAAGCTTTATATATTATCTACCTAATCTATCATACTCAGTTCAGTAGATATCGCTATATATACGATATAATAATACCAGCCTATTATTGTTCCAATGCAAGGCAAAGCCCTTTTCTCATACGTTATGTTTATGATATGTTCCAGAAAATATTACTACACGTACACGAGCTTCATCTCAAAAGAGTGAAAGTCTGTGTTAAATATTCAAGAAACCGATTTGTAATCTGAAAATGTATTCAGCGTTGCATATTCAAAGCTTAGCTGTCTCAGTCCTTTGATGTGCGTTTCTAGTTTCTACATAGTTAAAAGCTTCATTGAGGAAATCATTATCGTCTACAGCTAATACAGACATATCTATCTGAACATTTCGCAAAACATTTGTGAAATTCAACTCTTTAATAGGAATATTCCCTCTCCATTCTGATAATAGACTTCCAAAATTAAATTCTTTAATAGAATTGTCCCTTTCTTTATTCCGACAGGGGTCTCCCAAAAAATTCTTAACCTTTTCCCAGCCTTTTAAGCCACGATGGTTCGCGGTGGTTGTTTTACTATTGTGTCTGCGTCACGAACAGTGAAAGTGTTAAGAATGTCTGTCCCATTTATAACCATCGTTTTATCAATACTGAAGGGGTTATTTTTTCAAGATGCATCAGTCTGATTTATAACCGAGCTTGTTATATCAGCTAGGTCAAACAGGACCAGATATATTACAACCGGTCAGGTCACAAGCGTTTTATTTAGTGACCTTGTTTGCAATTGTACGACAACCGTGAGATTTTTAGCAGATAGACGCGCTGTTGCAATCATTATGGCTGGTGATGCTGTAGAAACAATAGGTTACGTGGCGCCGTTATTAAGTAACATTTGATTTGAGATTAATGATCGGATTGTCGATTATGTTTTGTAAAATTATATGGTGAAATACTTCTGTAGATTCCATTAAATAGTTTGCCACATAGAGCAGTCTCTCGTGATTGATCAAATATAACCTTTTTCTTTTTAGAAACGGAATTTCAAAATATGATCTTATAAAGGACATGTCCCTGAAAATTATGACCATCAGAATCAATATCGCAAAAACAGTTATTCACGAGTACCTCGTATCATTCGATACCACATGTTTATAAAATCTCCATTTCAAACTGCAATGCAAACACTGTGTGTCCAAAAAAACAGACACCACTTTACAAACGTCAAAAAGAAACGCAACAAAAACTCACGACCCGTCAGAGGTCAGCAGTGTCGTCATTCCGAACAGCTCCGAACACTGTTATGCGATTATGTATGTATGTTAGTCATACAGACGGAATACTAACTGCATACCGCTGTATCGCGCGTGATGTTATGAGTACAACCAGCTGGGGGTCTAATTAAAGAGACCGTAATTTGAGGGGCAACTTTGTTTGTGAATGTAAGAAACTCTGTGGGGGGCCAAAAAATATTCGGAATTTTTCACTCCATATAGCCCATGCCTATTCAAGAAACGATAGATGGAGTGATGGATTGTGTAAAAGATGATATGGCTAGAAAGGGAGTGACTACCGCTGACGACGATGCAGCGATGATGACTAATATATATGTATGGAAAAAAAAAGACATGTTGTGCCGACCCCAAATAAATTGGGACAATGGCAGGAGAATGATGGTGAAAACCCATGCCTATCATGACTTCGTGTTGCTACCATCTGATCCCCGATGTCGACATTTTTGATAACGAACAGAATTATAAGTAACGCTATGAAATTAATTATCTCGTCAGTAAAACTTGTACCTATGTAAGGCATCTTAGCGAATCGGGTTAGACTAGACATATACTGGAAGTGGTATTAAATCCCTTTCGTTTACAAGCTTATAGATAAAATAGATAACATTAATTTCTGTAGTCACCAAAACATTTGAAAAGATTTAAGTTCTGAGAAAAATAATGTTCGTGGTTTAATTTGGAACCCATATTCAACAGCAAGTATCATCGAAAAACGCTAGGCCTTTCCAATTTTGAAACAATGTTGCTTGCAAGTTGCAATTAGACAAAGTAAAACACAGGACCATAGGGGCAGGGTTTTTTCAATGTATCAGTGTATACAAAGGCAACTTTAAGGTGTAAAGACGTCTGTTTTGTCGATAGTACCTTTCGTATTCGTACTACTTTAATAAAACTGTTATCAATAGAGTTAGGCAGTAATGAAGTCGTAAACCTCAATAGTTTCATGACTCGGCTCGAGCACCTGTTACATTTGAGGTTGCGTGTTCTTATAAGTTCTTGTTATTAAAATAACAACGCCCGTCAATCAATCTGCCTATCTGACCTCCACAACCCGGTTACTGGGTAACACGATACCCCTTGGTAAGACTGGTTGTCAGACTTTGGGCTGCAACTGGGAGTACTGGGACCAACAGCAACGGCTTAAAGTCCTTTCCGAGGCAAAGCGGGGTCTCATTACTTAATGGATGGTCACACATCTACGAACCTTCGATTGACCTGTGGGGCTGTTATTACTTTACTTGGCTCTTATTTAGCACTATCATCGCCTATGAGTAAGCTTTGTTATTTCACTATAAATAACGAATAAAATCTAGAACAAGTTCTACAAATAAATAGTGATGTTCTCTCAAAGGAATATCATGCTTGTTTGAAACATGGTATTGATCCGACCTAGTTTTTTCTTAAATAAGTGTTCATACGTGATCAAAGTTGTATTGAAAATGTTTTTTTTTTTTGTTTGCGTATGTTGTGTTTGCTGGGCAAAGGCCTCCCCTTTTTCCTTCCATGCCTCTCTATTTTGTGCTATCGCTGGCCATGTTGATTAGATCGTCATACCACCTTCGCCGCGGTCGGCGTCGACGGCGATGTCCTAGGGGTCCGACGGTGTCAGTGACGATGAAAATGGATGGGATGAAAATAGTACATTTTGATACAAGTGGAAAACGTTTGTTATTGTGTTCGAGGCGGAATTAACACCCGAGCCGTAGGCGAGGTTGTTTTTGAGCCGAGAACTGCAATAACAAATGTCCACGAGTATCAAACGACGTTTTTCAATACACTTTTGAAGAAATAAAATAAAACAACGAACAATATTTTTGTCATGAATTAATAAGAAACTATGATTAAAATTTTCTTTTTTTTCCGCGCTTTGCTTTCGCCAGGTTGAAGGAGAAGCAAAGGTTAAAGCCGATAAACAGCCTAATATGAAAAATAGAAAATTCAAATATTTTTGAGTTTAGAACACAAATAAATGTTAATTTGTTCATGAACGTTTCTTTTATTGTAATAATCATAGTTTTTGATGATATTCAATATTAAATATTCAAAAACATATTAACGCCGTAAAGACGCATATCTCTTTGCCGAGATTAAAAAAAAACATTTGAATAGAGAATAGAGGCATTGAACCAATTTGGACTAAGTATAGGTATAAGTTATCTGTGGCAATTTTTATTCCCGCACACGTGAGGGAAAATAAAAAATTGCACGCGTGTGAAATTGCGCATTGTGAACCTAATCGTAGTGCGATATGAACCAGTTTTCGAGGAAGTCTATTGAAAATATCTTTGTTTTATTTTTCGTAGCCAAATTGTATTATTGTAGCACAGTTTATATAGGTTTATATGAGGAGGAGGAGCTCGTGGCTAAGTAATTACAGCCGTACGGGTCGATCCATCAGGTTAAGCTACGCTTGCCGGGGTTGGTCAGTGGATGGGTGACCATCTTTACATACCGAGACTCCTCCGTGCCTCGGAAAGCACGTTAAGCCGTTGGTCCCGGCTGTCATTCGTGGATCTTTGACAGTCATTACGGGTCGTCAGAAGCCCGAAAGTCTGACAACCAGTCTTACCCAAGGGGTATCGTATTACCCAGTTACTGGGTTGTGGAGGTCAGACAGGCAGTCGCTCCATGTAAAATACTGGTATTCAGCTGCATCCGGTTAGACTGGAAGCCGACCCCAACATAGTTGGGAAAAGGCTAGGCAGATTGATAGTTTATATAGGTTTATATAACCATTTCAAAACAAACGCATTAAGTTTTACTTCCGTTTTTATTTTTTCTCGTGTGAATGTTTCTAAATTGTCATGCTGCAGCTTTTGTAGCACTTTAATTGCACTTTCTTTTCACACATGCGATCGTTCTTCGCGCAATGTTGACTAAATGTAGAATCAAGTTGGACTAAGACAAATGGCAGTATAAAAACAAAAAAAGCAATATCTTCCAACATCTGTGACTAAATAAATCTTACTAAAGTAATCTCAAAGAACACCGACACTTTCTCCATCTTCGTCGTTTCATTTCGCTGAAAGAATCTAATATCGATACGTAACATATTCATCCTAAATAGAGGTGGGCTAGTAGTGCGGATATGTCCGAGTATTCCGCGGATATCCGACTACCTGCCCGGACGGTGGCGGTTATATTAAATCCACTGTATCCTGTGCTCTGCACTGACTCGCACAGATGTAAGATTATCCTACTCGAAATATCGAGACGAAATAATATTACTCTATGAATTTATTGAATAAAATTTGGTCGGAACTTGGCGGTCATTGACTTGCTTGGAGGGAAACGGATATATTATTTGAATAGGCAAATATATTGGTAAGTCGTATTCATGTCGTGTTTGACAATGTTATGTATAGTTGGAATTGGTATCCTATTTACGTAATACCTCTCAGAAAATACAAATTTATATACTTAAACCAATTATTTCGTATTATATCTCGGCAATGTATATCAGATAAATAGGTAAACCATAAACTTTAATGCCTTAAAAGGCAAAATTAGCAAATTTTCCTTGTTTTTCACATCAACAACGCAAGCAAAATTATCTCCGAGTTAAAAGTCTCGCTAATCACAGAAATGACTGTATACGTCATAAAATATAATATAGTCATGACATCAAAAGTACTTTGAACAGCAGCCACATGTTGGGATGATGTTACAATCGGGATACACTGCGAGCATGACTCACTTCATCATCTAGACCGACATAAACAAAACGTTAGTCATTCGAATTTTAAAAACAGTACCTACTAGCACTACATAATTTATATTGTCTGTGGTTTTCTTCGTAAATGGTTCCTTTTTGTTGTTTATGGTAACATAAGCCCTGGATTTAATGACGTCATTGATGAACCATGACTGAATTGGCTATGGTCATATGACTTGGGGAAATTACGTGTAGATAACGGTTGCCCTTGTTTTCATGTTATTTAATTGAAATTAGGCGAGTAATATTAATAAATTTCGATCTTACATGCGAAAGATAGCATAATTTTTAACCCCCAACGCAAAAAGAGGGGAATACCGTATATGTAGATAGTCAATAAAATGAAGGGATTTGCGTTGGGGGTTGTTTTTAAATGTTTTTTTTTTATCAAGCAGCCTTTGATAGAAGGGTAATTCCTTTTAATTAAGTTCCTAAATTATCTACTTTTATTTGTCTAAATACGTTACTAGTGAACTTATTTGTCAATGCTAAGCTTTCCTGGCATGTGAAAATTGCTGCTGCTGTTGCAATGATATTATATTATAAAACTGGCCAAGTGCGTGTCGGACCGCGCACAATGAAGGGTTCAGTAGTTGGGATGAAATTTATCCTAAGAACAAACTTAACTTTGTAAAAATGTTCTCCCGCTACATCCATATACGTCATGGTTAACTGCAATGCTGAAAAAAAAGTGATATTTAACTACATTTTCGGACGTTTTCGTTTACTTGTGTTGCGAGACCTTGCTTCTTGCCCATGATTCTAGATCAACGGGAAGTACCTTAAAGGTTTTGATTTATTTATCAAAATATGTCGCTTAAGTGGCAATATTTTTTATTGCGTTGGCTTAGACGCTCAGTTTTTTTAAAGCTCCAAGGGACCGCAGACCTACGCGTTTGATATTAATTTCAACTTGATACATCCACGCGTTCCTGAGAAAAAGGGTCTTGATAGACGGACGCACGGACAACGAAGTGATATCCTATAAGGGTTCCGTGTTTTCCTTTTGACGTACGGAACCCTAATAAAAACAATTTTTATCAAACTATCTCTTTACAGGGTAGAAGGATAAAATTCATGGTTTAGTAAAATTATGACAGCTTTTGATCAAAAATTAGTTTGACACAATATTCACATAGGTACAGTAGTACCCAACTAATATGGCTTATCGATGTACCTGCGCAGAAGATGAATTTTCAAAGCGCGGGAAATGCTATTGACCAATCGGCACGCTCCATGCTTTTTCCTGTACCGCTAATCCGCTATTGGTCGGTAGCTGCCGCCATGTTAGTGCGCGCCGCTTGACAGCCGCCATACGACGAGAGACGCCATGAGACGGAACTAACAGCTGCAGTGTATTCTGAACCTTACAGTAGTGATCTAAGGTTGATTGTAAGTTTTAAGCATTCTCGTTAATCTTCGGGGCCATAATTTCTTTTCTGTGCGAACGAAGATTCACGACGCGCCTTATCAGTTGGGTACTACTGTACCACGAAAGTTCAGCACTGTCAAAAATGATCTCAGCAATTTTTTGGCCAGTAGATAATTTTAACCCCTTAAAGATTATATATATTATATTATATTATAAATATTATATTATAAATATTATATTATATTATATTATATTATATTATATTATCATATAATATAATATTTACATATATTAACTCGGAAAGGGATCGTCACCGTATCGCCGCTGTTTGTGAGCTAATCCCGAGGCGAGGCGATTACGTTAAGATTCCGATTAATGTGCGTTGCAGTCGAGAGTTTCATACAAAGAATACTGCACGGTTCGAGTTGATACGGCGACGAGCCCTTCCCGAGTTGATAAGTAGTGCTATGACCTTTATAATTATAACCCACCCAACACACCGCGCATGCTCTGAAAAGAACCCTCATAACCTTTATCGGCCTTATCTAATTTTACAACATTAAAACAAAATACCCATTCTGTACGTTAATTAAAAGGCAATCCAACTAACGCTTTCGCGGGCGCTTGACGTCTATAGACGTCATAACAATAAAACTTTTATTGTGTTTACTGTCCGCGAACCGATTAAGGTTTACATTAGATAGTAGGTATTAATTTAAAATGGACCCAATAGGAGTCCACGCGTCCAGCCTACTTTCAGATATAGGCAGCGCGCTTATCCGGCCGGGTCCATTGAGCCGGTTATCCGGGCCTACTTATCTGGTAATATCTGGCTCATTTCTGTAGAATAGGTATTGTAAAGTTCAGATTGTGAACGATGCTGCTTAGTATCTATGGAAGACAATTCAAGTGAAATTTCTTGTTTTAAAATAAAAAATATTCGCTTAGCGTTCTTTCCGACTATTTTTTTTTTGCTCGGTTCCTAAGAATCGTAGCGTGGTGTTAAATAGCCTATCCTTTCTCATGAATTGGGCTATCAAATGCAAAAAAAAAACAGGTATCTATGGAAGACAATTTAAGTGAAATTTCTTGTTTTAAAATAAAATATATTCGCTTAGCGTTCTTTCCGACTATTTTTTTTCTTTTTGCTCAGTTCCTAAGGACTGTAGCGTGATGTTAAATAGTCTATCCTTTCTCATGAATTGGGCTAGCAAATGCAAAAATAATTTTTCATATCCGACTGTTCCAGAGATTAGCGCGTTAAAACAAACAAACTCTTCAGCTTTATTATAATTATTATTATTATATACTTAGTAAGAATAAATAAATTTCTTATACTCATACGACCTTTTAAAGCCAAAGCCAAGGGATTACATCGACTTAACAAATCATTCTCAATTCAATCAATCAATGATTTATATTATTATATATAAAATAATATAAATAATAGATAAATATATAATATATGGATTCCTATTCCTACATTATTTTGTTATGAAAAGCTTAATCACTGCAATCTCTTCAAGGAATTATGTTTTGGAATTCCACCGAAGTGACATAACGTACTTACCTACCTAAGTGATGGTTTCTGAGTGAGCACTAATAAGCTCTGTAATTTAGTGTACAACTCCAGCATATCAAAGCTCTGAACAATTTCTATTTTCGAGCGCACTCTTGTAAACATTTCAAGTAGGTATGTTTGCTTGCTATCCTTGAATTCCACGGAATGTTATGTTTGATTAGCATGTTGAAAGTAACGTAAACTTTTTAAGCGAATTTGTTATTCCTTTCGAAAATATTCTCCGAAGCGCTTCTGACTCTTCGTACAATTCCATGGGCTTCTATTTTCTGCCAGCTCTAAAATTGCAATGAATAGAGGCACCCACGTTATCCTTCTAAAGTACCAAGTCTCAGGATATCGTTGGCATTTCCTAATAATATTCTTGTTTGGCCCATAAATATGAACTCAAAGGAGCGTGGGAAGTCTTTTGAAAGCTCAATTGCCTGTGCCTCATTGTAATTCAAAACCGGAGAAGTAAATATTACGCCATAAATATCGATAAGAACTTGCTTTACGCGTTACTTCCACCTCTATACTCGTACTTCAGTTCATGTCTTTGCTACAGAATTTGAACGTGGAATACACTGTTTGCCGGCCCGTCTACTAGAATTTGGACTCTAAAACAAGAGACGAGAGTCTAGGTTTAAATGGGTTAGTTTCTGCTATCAAAGCCGTAAACGTTTTCCGCTCGCTGACGATTACGCGCTATTTCGTGACATGCCGTTTGACAGCTAATAAGAATGGCGGGAAACAGATCGTCACCTGTCAATTTGCCGCCAATTGAGTTAATTTCCTGTTACTTTACGATCTGTAATAATAATAAGACCAATGTAGGTAATTTTGCTTATTTGTGATGAACATTGCTATTTTGAATACCTACCATTGTCTTTTTCTCTTTTTTCCCTGTCTTTCAGAGATTAGTGCGGCATTGTGGCTTATATTTTTTTAACCATTTAACGCAAGTCATAGGAACTTACCGAATAGGTAATATCTCTTTGGTCGGAGTGGTTAATTGAATTGTACTGCATTGGGCCATAAAACGAACATAATTTATTAATAACACATCGAATTATATCGTAGCTATTCCATTTTTTATTTATCCATTTCTCAAGATAGGTAGGTACTTACTTAATTGCCATCAGTTTAAATGAGAATGAGAGTTTATTGTACCCATTAATTAAGTATGTGAAAACCTTTCAAGATGCGTGATGCGTGCATCGTGGTTCGTGATATATTATACCTTTTGCCATCTTCAATTTAAACTTTGAAGGCCGCACCAAATTACTCTCGACAGCTTATCGTGTGTGTTCAGAGAAAGTTGTGATTATCCCATGATGAGATTATCTAATATTAAAACACTGGAACTTTAGTTAGGAGAGAGAATAACGGTATAATTTGATATGAAAATTACGATTTGTATTTTTTTTTTTATGGAAAACGATGACTACTTGAATGCAGATTTATCCTGTTCATAGAGGATAAATTATAATATAATACAGAAATAAAATAAATCATACAATGCTACATCATCAATTGAATTGCCTAAAAGGGCGAGAATATACATATTATTAGGCTAAAAGAATTTATAATACCATAATAATATAAATATCATCTCAATCTTAATATTTATATATCTTCTGCGTATAATAAATACTAATGAATAAATACTGTTTAATGTTTCCAATCTTTCATTAGCAAGTATGGGTTACCTCACTAGCGGAATGTGGCAGCCATATTCAGTAACGTTGGCGGAAGCTTGGTTTAAATTTGGAATAACATCGTAACCATGCAGACGATCGTCGAATGCTAATATTCTACAACAACTATCCCATTTGAATTTGGAACGTTCCCGATGAGTGGTGTTCTACAATACGTAGCCTAGGTACGTCCGGGGTAATATTGCAGAAGCTTAGCATTTTCGAAGAATCCGCTTTTATTTCCAAAAGCAGATTATTTTTTAATATTGGAGCTTTAAGCTATTTGGGGCTAATTTCTACTAGGTACCTGCTGCGCTACGAAACGTAGCTACAGTGCGGTTGAAATTAGTTTCATATTTTAAGCTTAGCTCCGTTGTAATTGTACCTACACAGTTTTATAATGCTATGTACAACGCCAGTATGTTTCAATTCTAATACCTACCTACCTCTTAAATGTACAGCATTCAAATAGATACCTAATTTTATTACAACAAACAAGCTACCGTTACATCCTTCTACGTAAAATTTCATCCAAGATTACCATTAAATTAACTTTTAAAACTGACTACAAAGCTTTGACGACACTTTTATTCATATTCACTATCTCCAAACGGCTTACACAAGCGGCCGGCAGCCATTTTTCAATTTATTCGTCGTCCATTTCAAATTGCACTAACAATAGTCGTATCACGGACTGTGGGATGGAGCGGGATCCAGTTACAGTTGTACTTAGCGACGTAGACAGTTAATCCTGTAGAAATTGACTGTAATAATTTCCTTTTAAGCTCTTCCTTTTGCGAAAGTCATACTCTTTATGAAATGATGTTTACTGCTAACATGTGTAGATGCGACAAAAAGCGTTGTAACGAGGTTTTGATGAGGTCTAATGAGGATTCATTTGGTGTATTCTATCTTAACTATTCCATTTTCAAACATTTTAAACCGGAGCTCGGAGCACGGGTCGATCCATCAGTTAAGTTACGGTTGGTCTCTGGATTGATGACCATGTCATTCGTGGATCTTTGATTGTCGTTACGGGTCGTCAAAAGCCCGAAAATCTGACGACCAGTCTTACCCAAGGGGTATCCCAGTTACCGAGTTGGTTGGTTGAGGACACATAGGCAGTTGCGGAGAGGCATTTGCTCCGTGTAAAATACTGGTCGTTTGCTCCGTGTAAGCCGACCCCAACATAGCTGGGATAGGGCTAGGCAGATTGATTTCAAAAATTCATAAAGACGATGTTACAAACAAAGCTGCCTTATTTATGAAGCTTAAAGCAACTCATGTGTTTACATTTTTATTCAACTTTGACCTTCCTATGATTGACGTAGATTTATATAAAGCAGTTTATTTATCGTCGGCATAGCTAAAACCACAGCCTAGAAAATATTGCAGTCTGCAAACGCCTCTGATTCATATCGTTCTTTATAATCTGCGCGAATCTCGAGTCAGCTGTTTCACGGCGCCATAAAAATGTAACGGCCACTCTTCGCTCTTAGTATTTAATCGCCAAGATTATTTCTCTGACGTCATTAAACTGTCATTAAAGCTTTTACTCTACCAACAGGAGTACGTAAATATTTTGGAGAATTATTTTGTGTGTGTATAAATAAAAAGAGAAGTCCTGACTGACTGACTGATGACTGTCCGACTCATCAACGCCCAGCCCAAACCCTTGGACCTATAAAGCTGAAATTTTGCACTGAGATTCCCTTTATAATGTAGACAAGGAATAAGGAAGGAATTCCCGGTAGTACGTTCCCGTGGGATATTTTCCGACATCCACGCGGTCGAAAGCCGCTGGTAAAAACTAGTTTGATGGACAGCGGTATACTTTGAAAACTTTGGCTTCGTCAAAGTGTTTAAGGTTTATAGTATACAGGATAGATAGATAGCACACCTTGAAAATTACAGATATAAATGGAGTTAGGAATTGGTGGTGGGGTTGGTTGGTGGTTGGTGGTTGTTGGTTGGTTGGTGGTGGAGTTGGTGGTAGGAGTTATAAATACATAGGTACTTAATTAGATAAGACTGGACTGTTTTTACTTAGAAACCTTCTTATAAGTAGGTACTTGGATTTTCAAACGCATTCAGTAACTTGACAGTTCGAAGCAAAATAAGTTTCGTTTTTAAATTACTTAACTCGTGTTTTAATTAAAAATAAAAGCACATCAAGGTAATTTAGCTAATTCTTTTTTTTTCACCTCATGTCCTTTTTATTGTCAGGAACTGTTATCCCTCCAACCAATTCTCCAACTGTCAAGATACTTAATACGATTAAAAGTCCAGGTAGAGAAAGATATTTTAAATTCCCGTACTATTTTGCTCATGCTCGGCTTTACTGCAGTATTATCTATCTGTATATTATTATCCTTTTACAAAACAAACTGGTTCAAAAATCAAAAATCAAATCAAATCATTTTATTATCAGGCAACTAGGCCCATAGATAAAATACATAAAATTATATTAAACAATAATAAACTATCTATCTGCCTTGCCTTTTCCCAACTATGTTGGGGTCGGCTTTCAGTCTAACCGGATGCAGCTGAATACCAGTATTTTACATGGAGCGACTGCCTATCTGACCTCCACAACCCAGTTACTGGGTAATACGATACCCCTTGGTAAGACTGGTTGTCAGGCTTTCGGGCTTCTGACGACCCGTAACGACTGTCAAAGATCCACGAATGACAGCCGAGACCAACGGCATAGCGTGCTTTCCGAGGCACGGAGGAATCTCGCTATGTAAAGATGGTCACCCATCCACTGACCAACCCCGGCAAGCGTAGCTTAGCCTGATGGATCGACCCGTGCGGCTGTTATTACTTAGCCACGAGCTCCTCCTAAACAATAATAAACTAATAATTAATAAATCTAATTAAAACTATAACTATACACGTAACGTCGGTTAAATCTCACGTATTAGGTACAGACGCCAGCTGCAGGTCAAGCCACCCGAAACTTGTCAAATTTTCCCAATCAACCTTGAACCTGATGCTTTGGCGATAAAGATGAAAATCTATTAAAGAAATTTGACAGATTGTAGTAGCCTAGTAGCTTGATGTGCTGGCGTCTGTACCACATTACATCAGCTCCGAAAACACGTTGTACAATCACGGTATCTCATATAGGGGTTATTATTCTTGTGACGCCAGCAAAATGATTCCAATATACGAACATCAAACAACCTCTTTCATATCAGTTTGTGTCTGTTTTGAGGTCACCTTGTTTCCTCTCCCGGAATGTTCACTTGCAGAGCTAAAGCGTATTCCATAAAGTGTAGATAAAAGTTTAACGTGCATCGTGAAATGGAACGCAAATAGAGAATAGAACAGGCAGACTGGTATTTTTTAATCTGTGTCAGGTTTTGACTTTTGTGTGTAGATGGAGTTGATTGCGTTACGTACGAGTTTTTGAGGAATGCTTTAGAGTTCAAGAGCTTCTTAGGCTTTTACTTATGTAAATGTGAAAGGTACCTAAATTGAAAGAGAATTGCTACTTGAACTCAAGCTTCGTTACGATAGGTTTGGCAAAACCTAATATTCGGTTATTGCGGATAACCGAATATTAGGTTTTGCAAAACACAAATTACATAATTCAGACAGTAAATAATCCTGACACGAAAAGGTTAGTCACGAATCTAACGAAGGTTGTTAAGTGTTTGAGAGCGGTGCTCCGCAGAAGTTTGGCAATTTTCCAAATAGGAAATTTGGATTCGGCGGCGAGTGCTCTCCAATGCATATTTGGTCCCAATTTTCCAGTTCCAAGCACCTCGCCGGTACGCTAAGCATTTGCGTCAGCTCTACCGCGAGTAATGAGCAGAATTTATAATATTTTATGACTGGCTGGCTGTATACGGGAGTTGCCTGTGTCACTATGTTAGATTTAAAAAAAAATAGTTTTTCCTTCTTTGGCTGGAAAGTAGAAAGCTTTTGTTTTCTTAGGTGTAAATAATGCGTGCGAAAATCCTATAGATAATATAATCAGAGTCGAAGTCCATGGTGATTTTGAAATTACTTTCAAAGAAAAATGCACGATCATTATTTTATGATTTGCTTGCATGGCAGTTATGTACACAAACGATGCACATAATATTTACATGTTTGTCATATAAAGAGCATAGCAAATATTTAAAGCTAACATAAATTCTACAATGTATGTCAACTCACGTTTCATGTTGCGTAACTCGGAACGATTCTAATTAAAATGCTGCGAGCATTCCAGAATAAGGATGTCAGCTATGATATTGATACGTCATTTGGAAAAACAATCATGGCGCCCATCCGCAGTGATGCGAACGGCATTTTGATTTTCGAATGTTGAGTGGAATAACCTTAATTATTTGTAGCCAAAATACTCCCAATAACCTTAATAATACACTCCGGGACTCAATGAATGTTGTTGAACTGTCAAAATGATACCGATTCCGATTGATAGTGTGTTACACAATTATGGTGCTATAGTGTACCTATAGCAAATGGATTTTTTCCTTTGCATGAGGGTTTGTTAGTGTTACATACCAAGAAACACTTAAAAAAAACTCCCTTAATCTACGATCAGTTTCAAAATTAAACATCTCATTGCACATGCTACAAATAAAAACTTCTTTTTAAGTGTTATTAGTCCTTGAACCTACATTCACCCTTCCCCTTTTCTCGCCTTAACGCCTTGATTTCAAGCCCCTTTCGCATTGAGTAGTGCTTATGCATGACGCAATAAACAAGGGAACACTGAGTCAGACAGGATCTATTTATTTTCACAATTACTGTCGCCTTTGCAAGGGGAGAAAGATTTCGAGTTTGTGTTTAAAATAGCGAAAGTAATTCTCGTAACGCCAAATTGTTTATGATTTACCGGCTTTTTGTGCTGAAAAAAGCTCCATTAGGTTCATACAACTTATTTTACTTTCAAATAAAAATATCGCGTTCGAGTTTTTGTGTCTATGGCCCGCTGGGTGCAAAGATTGAATTTAGAATCCACATAAATTGACTTGTCGGCCGATAGATTTAAAACTGCTGTCAAAAATGTACGACAAAATGAAAGTAGTTAATCAAATACGGCCTCAAAGATAGCAATCAATCATTTAATTATGAACATGTTTAGTTACCTGGCGGGCTTCCAGTTCAAATTAATAATATACCTATCGGCTAACGAACAGGCAGCCATTGTAGAACATGAAGCTTTCATTAACGTTGGTTGTTCGTTTTAATGAGCTCCATTGTGGATCTCGACCTTTTTGTTTGTGTTATTATTATGTTGGCTACTGATTTTTAGGCGGTTCTTGTTACCAACATTGTAACCTGTTCAACATTTTTCATTCATGGATAGTAGGTACCTATTTTGGGGGCAAATTGTGCCAAAGTGCTGTGGAAAAAACGTTAGGGGTTTTATTAGTGACCCACCGTAGGTTCGGTTTCGGTTTCAGCCAGTTTCGGCCAAAAAATCAGAATTCGGCCAGAGTTTCGGTTTCGGCCAAACCGAAACTGCCGTATGGTGTTCCTGAGCTGTCGATTTTGACAGAACATGAACGACTCACGGATAGACAAACAGCGTAGACTTAGTAAGGGGTTCCGTTTTCACCCTTTTTGTATAAAACCCAAAAAAGAAGTGTTTACTTATAAATAGAAGTCATTTAGGCTCTTAGCAGATATAGTGCTTAATATCAGCGAGTAGGGATTTATTCGCTTCTTGGAAGATTGATACAAGCTGTAAGGGCAACATCAGATCTATGCATCTTAGCGATTGTGCGTTCGGTCACAAAGTTACAATAGCAAAATCACGTTTCAGCGATTACTTCGACTCGCGTTTTGGCGACTCGTTCCGTTAGAGTACGATTAAAAATGCTTTTTCTAAAGATGCTGATTTTTTTTTGCCGGAGAGGTGAAGCTAGGTATACTGAGCTTCCAAAAAGCGATTAAATCACTCGCACACTGCTAATGCTAAAATTATTTCAAGCATCTGAAAAATTACTAAAGCGCTAATCGCAAAGCTAACAGTAGCATAGCTACTACAAAAATTTCAAAATGAATAACTAAATAAGGGCCTTAGCACCCTAAGGCCCTAATTTAGTTAGGGCTCATTTTTAAATCGTCATTTTGAAATTTTTACAGTATTTCATACAAAATCTGGCAAAAGTATTTTTTTCTTTGGATAAAAGAAATTTACGAAAATCGAGAGTTTCAGAAAATAATGCCATTTAATTAACAAACTGTTTCTTAAGGACGTAAGTTTCGGTTTCGGTTTTGGTTTCGGCCGAAACTATAAGAGTAACTGAAACTCCGGTTACCGTTTCGGTTTCGCCTGAAAATAGTATTTCAGTCGGACACTAGTTTTAACGTAGCTCTGTGCTTAAGCTACGTCAAGTTTTATTGATAGCACACATTGTGATAACTTTGTCCTTTTCAGTTTTATAGTAGGAACAAGGCGCATCGTAATGTCGCACTTTGATGTAAAAGGCATAAAAACATGAGTTTCCTAGAGATATTTAAAATGGTGGTTCATGAGCTTAACGGCTAATCCTGCGCAATTTTATTTTTCTTTGTAACTACTTTTTACAACTCTGTTTAGTAGTAGGCTACGAACCATTTACTTTATTGCTGCCTCGTTTACGTTATTTCGTTTTATACTCCTACCTATGTTTCGTAATTAATTCCATGAATTCTGAAAAATTAAGAAATTTTTCTCATGTGAGTTAACACGTCATATTTCAGGTTGATAAGCTTTCTACAAGCATTGTTTTGTCTGTTTTGTAAATAGAACATCCTATGATAAAGCTTCTTTGACAGCACGTATACTTCTTCCTTTAAATCGTTAAACAAAACTGACGTTAACAGATTATTACCTCGCTAAACAATCCGGCCTAGATTCTCACAAATGCAATAAAATCGTGATAAATTCGACATAACTATTCCACGCTACCATAGATTTCAAACATCGAACAGTGCAGTTCCGTGTTCGTCCGAAAATAGTTTAAACGTTGGATCGGTCGCATTCCAACATAAGCCGACTGTTTGTCCGCCATATTAACATAGGCATTTCCGAACGTGAGGTAGGTGTTAGTTGCACCGCGCGTTTAATGTGTGGATGAATGTGTGTTTTTGTGTTGCAATTTGACTACTTGTTACATAAGTACTTAAAGGTTAAATTGGGGAAACAATTAGAGCCACTAATAGGATATTAGCAGAAGGCTTAGTAGGCGTTTCGGCCGCTGAATTTCGTCCGATCCGGTCGAAACAGTAATTTCATTATTATTAATATTTTTGAGTGGTGTTTTGGACGAATCCTTTTTTAGAGGCAAAGTAACGTCAGAGACAAAATTAAATGATACCTATTTTACTTTGGGGCCATGGATAAATTATTAATTATAAATAAAATAAACATTAATGAGTGATCTCTCACGGGTCGATTTGTTTTCGACATTTGGCATGTTGCACGCACATTGACTTGACACACAAACACAACAAAACAATAAAAGCTATTATTACAAAATTTGCTTTAAAAAAAGTAAGTATAGTCCGAAACACCACTCAAAAATATTAATAATAATGAAATTCTTGTTTCGAGCGGATCGGACGAAACTCAGCGCGGCCGAAACGCCTACTAAGCCTATATAGCAGAAACGCATTCTGGGGCTTTCTTCTAATTCTGTTACCGAGTGTTTTATTGCTGTATGAAGCTCTGAAAACAAAGTTTAATTATTATGTAAAAGACCAAAGTGTCAACTAAAAAGGATTCTTCACTACATTCTACTTAATAGCCGTTCAAAAATAGACTTAACGAACTCGTCCAAAAAGTCATTGGATCAGAAACAGTCGGCTATTTACGGGATTTATGAAGAAAAGCTAATGGCTTTCGTAAGCGTCCACTTCGTTGGCTTCGCAGTCATCCGGTGGAATTGTCCGCACATGCGTGAACCCTTTGATGTAGGACCGATGAGCAGCGAAGAAAGGGTCAACAGTGCAGTGTTCTGCAGTGGAAGCGCACTTGGGAGGTTTGCAGGCTTGTAACCTAAACTTGGCAGTAGCTGCAGAAAACGAAACCATTAATAATTATTATTATTGGTGTGGTAATAATAGACGCTTCATGCCGTAGGCATAGGGCAAAGACCTATCCTTGATAGAATTCTTCCGTGTCATGGTTGCCAAAATGCACAAACAACTGTATGGTATTCGGAAAGAGTGAAGTTTAGTTTGAATACAGAATGCCTCACAAATATTTGTCTCAATACGAGAATCGAATCCAAATGACTGTCGATCGTCGAAAGCATAAATAAAAGCAAAAACATTTGAAACACTGAAATTATGTATTCGGGAATTTTAGTGTTCAATTAGTATTCTGGTATTCATTAAATCTGAAACACAAAATGTACCTACTCGAATATTTTAGCAAAACCACAGACGAATCACGAATGACATTCCAAATTCAAATAATTCGTGTTTGGGATACAAAATAGCTGCGGTCTGAATTATTGAAACGTTATTGATTCTCGCTGGCTGTCAAAGTCAGCGAGAATCAATCAAATCAAGATTTAAAATGTAATAAGCTCATTGACTTATATATTACTGCGTAAGGACTGGGCGGACGGCATGTTAAAATGACGCCACGAACGTGGTCCTCGAATGATCCTCCCCTAAACCCAAGTGAACTAGTCCGCGATCGCGATCGGCTATCTTCGGGTGCGGTCGTAAATTTTAAAGGCAAAAAAGCCAAATTATGTCGTGACGTGTTGCGTGAACTACGACAAAAAGCATAACAAAAAAAATTATAACATTTCATATCACCTGTAAGTCAAAAATATGTCAATAAATCAACTTCTAACATTATTTAAAACAATTTTCTTTTCTACTTTCCTGCTACAAGTAAATTGTCTTAGACGACGCGAGGCCACGCCCACAAGACCGTACCGCTGTGCGACATAACTTTGCAGCGGCGTGCGTTGTTACCGATGAAATAAAGATTTAATTATATTACAATAAGATTTAATTTTATACAAACTCTCACTCAATGGAACAACCTGTGTTATTAATCATAAATTACATTAATTAAAGGTCAATAATTGAAAGATATACAATGTCAGAAAACAGTACGAATCCAAAATGGAAAATATGTCAAGAATAACAAAAAGGCCAATGAAAATTTTATTATTTATACAAACAAACTGCAATAAATATAATTTTTGAAAAATAAAAGTTTTCATAATTTCTTTATATCTCGAAAAATACCACGCCGCTCTTACAAGGTTACGTCTACGAGCAGCCTGCGCCGATCAACATCGTAGTTAAGAGTAGTTCTAATAGATGGCGTTAGTGTTTCTGTGTGGCGAACGCGTCAGGCAAATGTACGGACGACCGTATCTTTACTTTTTATATCAATGAATAAGCTACAGTTTGTGAATATTGTAAATTCTATTGACTCCACCTTTACAAAGATAGGCGGAAATAAACCTGCCAGTAGGCTCGTTGCAATATTTCATTCAATTCTTAGCCGCAACTTTTGCATCTGGGATAATAAAAAGCTATCGTTTCTTGTACACGATCGGCGTAGACTTTTATTTGATTTCTACCAACCTATTTCCTTTGTAGCTAGGTTTAAGGAAATCGCTTAAAAAACCATTTCCCATGCAATGCCTTTTCAATTTCATAAGCAAAGCAATCAAACTAAAGCATAGATAATTCAACTCCACAGCCAGCGCGTCTGGCTTATTGTTTACTGCCAGTGTTTGGAGAGAAAGCCGCAACGTTTATTGCTAGCCATTTCTTTTGAACGCAGCTTTTACGGTGCTTAGCCATAGACAAACACACGCGCTTCAAATTGAAACCACTGGTATTTGCAGCGCCTTCAATATTCTCGGCTGTCGAATTTAGTTTGTCTGTGGTTTGGAGGTGGTTTTTGTTTTATGTAGCTCTTAGTTTGTTTATGACTTTTGTTTCTAAGTAAAGTCTTTAAAGTTTAATTTAATCTATTTTTATGACTTCCTATGTGGCAACTATGTGCGACCATGATAATTTATGCATAGCAGGAAGATCATTTTCATCAAAACGTAAAATGAAATATGCACATTAGATCTTAAAATCCAGTCTCAACACCAGTAAATTAAAATAATAATATTTTAATAATAATATTTTAATTGGAACTACTTCCATCTTCTTCGATTCCTATAGAAGTTGGTTCAGCGAGGGTAGGATGAATAGGCAAGAAGTTGTGATGGCTTTCACACTCCGATCCGGCTACGTTCCTCTCAATAGTTTTGGATATATGATACGCAAAGTCGATTCACCCAATTATGATGTCTGTGAAGTCATAGAAGATGTGCATCACATTTTGATGGAATGTAATCGTATTGAGGTCCAAAGACGTCAGTCAAGCTTTTGACAGTAATTTTAATGTAGGCTTCTAGGCTTCTTTCTAGCCTCACCATTGTGAGATGAGGCCAGAACACTTTATCATATTAATATTATCGTTACAAGGTTGCGGGTAGGCTAGTTTATTTTTATACAATATACTGTAAGTTTATTACATTGTATTCAATAATCCGTGTTTCCCTTGGTCATCGCATCACGCGTGAACGGATGGATCAATTTCGCTAATTCTATTTTTGTTGTGTTTATCATTGTCAGGAAAAGGTTCACAAGAAAGAAAAAATTAAGAAATTTTCGCAAAAAATTGGAAAATTTCAGAAAACTTAACGACTAATTTAACTTCACGCGTTTACATTAGAATAATATTCATAACTAAAACAGGACGTCTGTCGGGTCAGTTAGTTCTATAAAGAAGAAACCTTGTAAATAAATGAAGATTTAAACAAAAAAAATTTGTTCCTACCGACTGAAGATTTACGGCCAGCAGTAAATTGTTAACGAAGTTTATTTTACGGATCACTATCGATAAATTTCTGACGATTGGGTGTTGACATGAATAACTACTTGCCCAAAACTATAAACTATGTTTTAAGAACTGTTGCCAGGGGTTCGGCCTTCGTGGTGGTTTCGGGAAACTCCGTCTCAGTTTTCCTATTGTTTTACATAACACGTGCTACTTGCGTAAATATGTACTTACTACTTTTATGAATAATCCTGTTTACAATGCGTCTGCTAACATGAGTTCATAATGATGCATTAGGTACCTATGTAATTAACTACTATCCGCTGAGCAAGTAACTCTGACAGACTCCTTGCAAAAAAAAAAATCTTAAAAAAAATATGTTTTTTTTTTTCAAAAAAAAAAAAGGGATCGTAAACTTTAACAAATAAGTATAAACACACAAAATAATAAAAACAATAATTTGCATTCCAACAAAGTGCACAGATAAGTCGCACGGGTTTTAAATACAATTCCAAATTAGGTAACAAAAGTACAATAACTTACATTAAACATAATAATACTGAAAAACTGCAATTATGCTTGACACATGAAATGACCTCAAAAGTCTGTCCCGATGTCATTCGAATGACAAGAGGATGTTGTATTCATGCAAAATTGCTTCTGTGATAGAAACTAACGTTACCTACATACAGAATAAAATTAAGCAAGCAAGCCCGAGTTTCGAAGCAACTAAGAAAAAAATAACTAAGACAGCAAAGAGTTTTTAATCAAAGATGGGTCAGCGATCCTTCATCTGCACTTTCCATCAAGTAATTCTAAATTTAAATGCACCAGAATCAAATCCATTCAGCCTACATGTTGATATAGTGTTTGCCAAAGTTTCGGCCTTCATTCGATTCGAGGGCCACCTTGATCGCGAGTTCATCTATTTGCGGCCGGCACGCTCTCTCTCGATTAATGATCGAATAGCATTCAATCGAATCGATTCGACAGCTATAGGAATTCGAATCGCTTATTTATGGTCAGGTGTGGTTTGACATGTAGCTTTTTGGGTTCCATTGATGTCGTTTCTTTTATCTAATTGTTGATGGTTAATTACCCACTTAACTGATGGACATTATTTCTAGTACTTAAGCTGCAACATTTCTTTGTCTCTTTCTTTACTAGGTTTCCAGTTCTTACTAATTTAAAAAAAAAAAAAAGTAAATCTGTCGTTTGCTCGTCGTCGAACATCGCTTTCTCATGAATTAATTGAATTTTAATCATAACGGAAGTTAGATGAACGAAAAATGAATTCTAAGCTTATTTTATGATTATTATTTATGTTCTGTCCTTCCTAATCCTTCGTTCTTCGGTGATGTCATTTTGCTAGAAGTCACTAAGGTTGAGGTTATACACGTCAATTAAAATAATAATACCTATTCGTTTGTTTTTGTTTCACGCGTCATAGCAGTGTAATAATCATTAATTCATTAAGTATGATGAGGTGGTCAAATAATTACAAATAGATTTATGAGTAGTTAGTAGGTGGTAGGTACGTTACTTGCCTAAAAACATTCAAACAATATGGGCGAGTATACACATGCCTGTAACTTGCACACAAGTATGCAAGTAGCTGGCATGCCGTGTGCCTTATAAATAAATAAATAAATAAATATCCTTGGACATTTCACACAACGCCATCTAGTCCCAAGCTAAGCAACCTAATGCTTGTGTTATGGTAACGAGATGGCTGATAAACTACTTATATACATTTTTTTTTGTAAATACATACATATTATAGATAGAAAAACACCCAGACTCGAAACAAATACTTGTAGGTCGTACAAATATTTGTTCCGTGCGGGAATCGAACCCGCGACATGCTGCGCAGCAGTCAATCGCTCAACCACTGCGCCAACCGTGTCGTCGTTATCAACTTCTGATTGGTCAATGTCATAATGGCATGCCAGCTCTAGCTACTTGCATAGTTTTGCACAAGCTACATGCATGTGTATTCCCACCCTAATACTTAATTACTATTGTCATGTATGAAATTACATCCAATTAAAAATTAAAACTTCATTTTTAATAACTAGGTACTGTCACGAGGTAGGTACTTATGAGAAATTAAAGTAAACAATAGTTTTTATATGAGTAGGTACCTACCTATCTATTTTTGTTCAATTAAATAAATGGCCTTCAACAACAATGGGTATTTTATTCGTCATAACTACGATTTAACTAAATATTTCATAAATATTGTGTTTAATTATTGTCTTACTGTGATTTGTATGAGGTAAGTGCGTCGTTCGCATTTATTGGCAAAGGTTGGATTAAGTTGGCAGGATTTGATAAATAATTCATGATAGTTAAACGGTGAAGGAAGCCCTAGAACTAAAAATTCGATGCCATAATGTGACATCTACCAACCCGCACTGGGCCCGCGTGGTGTTTTTCTGGCCCACTCCCTCTCACTGAGAGGAGGCCTGTGTCCCAGCAGTGGGAACATTATAGGCTGATATATGTATGATAACTGATAAGTAATTAAATGGTCCTATAAGTAATTAAGTCCCACACTCAGCCTAAGATAAGTTACCAAATTGAGAATAATACACCTTAAAAAGTTCATTGGAGATCACAATAAATTTTATTGAAAGTAACATTGCAATTTATTTGAACAAATGACTCGATTTCAAGGAAAAGTTCAGACCTTAATACTGCTAGATTCCGTTCCAATGTACCTACCAATATTAAAATGATCAACACCCAACACAAATCGAGTTCTAGTAAAAACCCTATATGATTGTATACCCATATTGTAGACACTTAAGTACCTACTTGCTGCACAAGCAGTAAATATGTAATGCCGTCAGCAAGAACCCATTAGGATCAAGACTCCTAAAAACTTTCCTTGCATTCTTGACATCAAAAGCATTCCATATTCAAAAATCATCGATCCCTGAGAAACAACAATATTCTGTATACCAGCCAGCATTTTAACGAAGTATTATGACGTGACCCATATGAGAGATCCATAGATCTACACGTGTGAGCAGTATTTATAGCCGGCGCCCGCGATGATATGCGGTTACCGTCCTAAACTGCAAGATTTACGTGTTTTCGGGAACATTTATGAACTAATTTTCGTTTCGTACTGGTATTTGATGTTTGGCTGCTGGTTCTCTGTTCCCATATTGTGTTATGAACAGCAACAATAATAGATGTAATTTTAAATTGTTTTAAAAAATAGAGCTGAATTTCACCCTCGAAAGCTCTTTCATTGAAAGGGTCTTGATTTTTACGCTTCGGCTTTGATATGTTTGATGTTAATTTGCTATACATCTTTATTAGTAGCGGTAACACGGCCAGTCTTACAGACAAATATTATTTGTCGGTTACTGGTAGGAGGATTACAGAGCAGGAGTAGGATATAGGAACCTAAAGTAAGCAACGATTTACAGCACGATTTGTTTCACACCTGCAGTTTTTGGTAGCATTGGCTGGTTTTGTTTGTAGATTGTTAGCACTGCTACAGTCTGATTTTTAATTCGACGGAATTCTGACATTTCAGAAGTGTTGCCAATAATGAAACGGCAATGGCTTTCATTTAAAATAATGTCTAATGGAGATGTTTGCCGGAAGCTTCACCGCGATAGACCGAACGAAACGAAGTTCCTAGTAATGCTTCCGGCGATTCGTCCGATTCGGCGCAGATAAGTGTGTGAGATAGGTATAGAGATAGAGATAGAGATAATTTATTTGTCAAAAAAAACATGCGTTTACACACCGACTGGTCGGGTATGCAGGGTATATAAATTATAAAAATGTACGAACATGTTTTGCCAATTATGGCGTACAAATTGAATTAAAGTACAAAATAAAATGTCTAGGTAAAATATCGAACAATAACAAAGTGTCAAAATTAAATTATAATGTGATTAATTGAAATATATTTTGTCCAAAAACAATATTAAATAATCAAAAAGTATCATTCAAGAAGTCATTTGTGTGATAGTAACATTAAAAATAAGTAAGTAAAATAAGTAAGTATAAGTAGTATATAAGTAATTCTAAAATTGGATTATTGCGGCTCCTTCGCTTCCTTCAGCTCTGATAAGTGTGCGTTTACCTTTATAATTTGACAGTTTTCTTCCCCATTGAAACCCACTTCCATTTTTAAATTCTGTTGAAAATATGATCGTCATGGTTTCAAACACTGAATACTTAGTTCTCGAACTACTATTTCAAATTACAACTGAATTTGTTCGACTACTACTTACTTCGTCGCTAATTTAACTAACTGACGTATCTGACATTTTGGGCTAAGCCGACCTAACTATTAGAACCTAATTTGATACATTTTCCAAGTCGTATCGATCTGTCTAATCCATGATACTTAATGCAAAAATCGAGACCGATGTAGCTACAGTTTACAAAAATAGCTTGCCCCGTAAAATATGCTTCGAATCAGTTACGTCACTAGTTAGATTAGCGACGACTTATTTGCTTTAGGGTCTATTTGACGAAGTCCGAATAGCCACTACTCACCGAATAAATTCAAAAATGGAACAAGATTTGTATGAAATTATCTGCCAAGTAAGTTATTAAGGTAAGGAACATAATCGTAGGTGGTGAAACAGGCCCTTAGTGATAGAAAAAAAAAACAATTCAAGGTAAATTAGTGTCTAAAGGAAAACTTTTGAATAATAAGTAATAGAAATACATTTACCCTCTTACAAATAAAACACGGAATAACGTTATATCAGGAATAACCATACATTTTCATAGGTTTAAACTTGGAATAACTTTATTCTGTGTTTATTAGTAAGACGGTTAGGATATTATGTCGTATCGTAACCTCTTCTACTTCATGTCTGTAAAGCGGAAGGCAAAGATCACCCCAAACTTTTAATAGATTTGTTAGCAATTTCCCTTTTACTGAAAGGAAGTGATACAAAGATGTTTCCCAAAGGACCGGATACACTGCCAAACTTGTGAAAAGGGTATTGAAAAGGTCGTCAACATACTGCTATAGGCAACATTATGAAAAAACCGGCCAAGTGCGAGTCGGACACCGTACAATATTGTGTAGTGTGGTATGTGGTATAATACTAAGCTGATTCTTACACAAGTGACATTTTATCCCCCTACATGTAGGGAAGTCGGTTTACTTTTTCTTTTCTTAGAATTTTCCTTTCAATCAATCAATCTGCCTAGCCTTTTCCCAACTATGTTGGGGTCGGCTTCCAGTCTAACCGGATGCAGCTGAATACCAGTATTTTACATGGAGCGACTGCCTGCCTGACCTCCACAACCCAGTAACTGGGTAATACGATACCCCTTGGTAAGACTGGTTGTCAGACTTTCGGACTTCTGACGACCCGTAACGACTGTCAAAGACCCACGAATGACAACCGGGACCAACGGCTTAACGTGCTTTCCGAGGCACGGAGGAGTCTCAGTATGAAAAGATTTACTGTCATTTAATTTAAAAGGAAATGGAAAAAGCGTTACTTTATTCTAAAAGCGCGAACTCGCGTACGTACTCTTTCTTCATTCTTATTTGATTTTCCGCAGTGTCTCTTTTAAGTGAGTAGGTATCGATTGACCTTTCAGAAAAGCCGGTTGACGCAGTATTTTATTTTAGGCTAGGGTTAGGTACACCTACGGAATAGGGCGGGCTGACCTACTCTTGTTATAGAGTTCACTTTTATTTTATTATAGAAAGTATAGTACGTCGAAGTACCTATTATTAGATTCACGTAGGTCATTAGCGGTCCGTTTTTTTTCTTGAAATCAATGTAGAGCAGATAAATTCTTGTGGTTTATATTGCAATGCGAAATAGTAGCTAAGTTCTTCTAAATGTACTGTACGGATTATGCAGCCATAAAATCTACTAACTGGAATCTTGGAATGCCTAATGTCGTAAACCTCCTTCATTGCCAATTTGCCATCAAACATAAATTAAACTAAACTTTAATCTTAATAAACAACGTAGGTACAACTTTATCTAACAATATACTTCCACAAAGCACTTAATTTCCCTTACAGATTTATCTTGGCACTCTTCCGAGACCTCCCATACTGTTATCAATGCATTCCGCTGGATTAGATTCCTTGAACATGTCTGTGACGTAATCACATCGCTGGCAGTTGCTGTACCTATGCGGATAGGTTGATAGGGGGTGAAGATGGAACATGCGTACCTAATTAAAATTTATTGTATTAGGTATGTGCTTTAAAAGACAGATCATTGCTAAGACACAAGACAAAAGTATCATATACGTACGAATGGATAGAATAAGAAATGAGTACTGTGAGGGCTCGAACCTCAACGGTGAGTGGCTACGGAAAAAAAACACAATAGTGCACAGGAGAAATGGGGTTGAAGCCCGCTAAATTAATAATCAGAACAAATTATAATTCACACAGCCTATGCAGAGCCCAAGATAAAATCTATCTGTCACTCCCTTAAAGAAAAGCGAGCATCACTTTTCTTTAAGATTGTTTCGATGTTTGAATGATCGAAATGTCAGACAGAATTATTGCTAAGGATTAACCAAAGCATGAAACCTTTAAGCGCCGTTTACACGGGGCAAGTTTCTGGAACGTTCAAGAGCAATAATTGCATGCCATAAAGCACGTTCAAGTTTTTTGACATTCAAGAACTGCATGAAGTGTTTACACGCGTGCGATTCCATAAAATGGCATGTACAATAATTGAATGCAAGTTTTGCCATGCAATAAAATCGCATGCGACTTACACCAGGCAATAAAATTGACAGGCGATTATTGCATGCAAGTTTTGCCTAGACATGATAGTTCATTAAATTTTATTGAACGCTTCTCAAGATATTTTTCAAGTTGTTCTTGATTTGATTTCTTGCCTCAAAATAGCAACAACGATTACCACACCCTCACTCACCGCACTCATATTTCAATGACAGCAAAAATGTCAGATCATGCCAGAATTGAATGCGATTTTATTGTACTAGCAATTATTGTATGTACTGTGTGATTTTCTTGTACATGCTTATACCAGCTTTCAAAGTTGCCCGTATCGTCCAACAATATTGTACGTGTAGTCGCCTTTCAATTGTATGGTATGCCACAGGCAATAAAATGGCGCCGTGTAAATGGAGCTTTAGTATTAACCAAAGCATGAAACCTTTACAGTACTTACCTACATAAGGGGAAGTCTGAAAGTGGTGGCAAAAGTTGTGCGGAATTCGGTTGTCATGGTATGTGATGCGGAGGATTGAGGAAAATGTCGTGAGGAAAGTTATGAGTATGAATATCGATGACTATGAGAGTAGGGGAAGACCAAAGAATCGATGGATGGACTGTGTGAAAGATGACATGGCTAGAAAGGGGGTGACTACCGAGATGACGACCAATAGAGAAGTTTGGAAAAGGGACATGCTGCACCGACCCCAAATTAATTGGGATAAGAATGAAGTATAGCTACATACCTTATGATACTGTTGATAAACCTAAGTAGGTAAGCACCAGTGAACTAATTTTAAAATAAGATATACCTAGAGTCCATAGAATACTGACGCATGATTGATATTTTAATGTGACTAGATTCAGATATGACGTAAAGCAATTATGTATACCTACCTACCTGTTGTCTTGCTGTTGATGAATTTTCTTTGAATCAATATTATCTGCAAGTGTTTTATTAAAGGAGAATATTCTTGGATCTTTGACAGTCTTTACGGGTCGTCAAAGCCCGAAAGTCTGACCCAGTCTTACCAAGGGGTATCGTATCACTCAATTACTGGGTTGTGGAGGTCAGGTAGGCAGTCGCTCCATGTGAAATACTTGTATTTCACTGCATCCGGTTAGACAAGAAGCCGACCCCTACGTCCCCAACATACTTAGTGGGGAAAAGGCCAGGCAGATTGACTGATTTTTTCTCAATTATACAAGTGAAATCTATTTCTAAATGTCATCTGTCATAATTATCGTTTAACATTCTAATCTATTGTTTTGTTATTAGTATAATAATTAAGATTGTTTACCACAAATAAAAGAAAACGTGACACGGTGTAGCTGTAAATAGTTTTCAAGGTCTCATAGATCATGATGTTATTATGCAGTTTTCAATGAAAGCGTGTTTACTGATAGTGATACTTATTTACCTATTACTCTTTGTAACAAGATATTACGTGCGTACATTATTCATAAGTACCTGGGCGGCCGCGCTCTGCTCAGGAGAAAATAGAGAAAAATATGTTTTTTTCCAGAAATGAGACCTAGCTAGATCAATTTTTCGCCCCGGTGTAAACCCCTATACTTTTATTGAAATCGTTAGTCGTTTCCGATATACTTATTGCTACTTATTTACTACTTATTTTTAATAGTACCTACAGTAGGATGTGTCTTTGCTACGCCCATGGGATCGCTCTTATGGACTGAAATAATGTACCTATTATAACCTAGGCAGAGAACTAAGAGCACATATTCTATGAATAATAAAAAAATAAAGTAGTTCTTGATTTGTAAGCAGACGAAAGAACAATATCCCCCCCCCCCCAAAACCTCCGAACCTAATGAAGAAGTCGACTAAATCAAACAAAAGAAAAACGAAGATTTTGCAAATGCAAAAAGGCTCTCAATTCAATCGCATGCCAAAATAATCGATCGCTTGCAAAGCTCGCGAGCTCACGACATCGATTAGGACGAACAAAGATTCAGATACTGCAATCTGCTAAGTGAATTTTGGCAAGAAGCCAGGAAAACGATAGAGTGTACAGACTGTCTTAACATTAAATGTAGGTATAGTAAACTGAATGACAAAAACTGGCCAAGTGTCTACGCACAATGAAGGGTTCCGTAGTTGGGATAAAAATTATCCGAAGAAAAAACTTAACATTACAGTTGAAAAACATGTTCTTCCATACATTCTAACAGTAAATGTCAGTTTGTACTCGCAATATTGAGAGATTTACCATGTTAGTTTAGGACCACAAACTTCTTATAGGTTTTCCTGTAATCTACAAGTATAGAACTATTTTCTGTATTTTTTTCAAAATTTTAGGCTCAGTAGTTTCGGAGATAAGGGGGGTATGGTCAATTTTCGAATATTTTCTAACTTTAAAACGATTTATTTTAAAATTATAAAAAAAAAATATGATGAAACCCTCTTAGTAAGCCCTTTCATTTGATATATCACGCGGTATAGTTTGCAAAACTTTTTTTTTTGTTTTCTTATTTAGCCCCTAAAAGTGACCCCCATAATCAAAATTCATTTATTTACTTTAGCCGTACGTATTTGTGTCACAGAAATCCATATGTGTACCAAATTTCAACTTAATCGGTCCATTAGATACGGAGCAAACTGGCTGTGACAGACGGACAGACGGACAGACAGACAGACAGACACACGAGTGATCCTATAAGGGTTCCGTTTTTTCTTTTTGAGGTACGGAACCCTAAAAATGGAAGTAACGTAAAATAGTTACTGACTTAGGTACTAAATTACTAAAAACGGACTATTTTTTATTACAAAAGATACATATTTGCACACCTGCACCCTACTTGCATAACACACTATCAATCGGAATCTGAATTATTTCGAAGCAAATTGCTAATCCATTGCTTCATATGTTCGAAAAATTTGTCTGTTCGACAACGTAAATAACGCAATGAATGTTGTTGAACTGTCAAAATGAAACTGATTCCGATTGATAGTGTGTAGTGTTATTCAGGTAGGATATGGTTAAAAGAACTTTTGTTACTTATAATTTATTTATGTACCCTTATTCATAAATGGTTTGATTTGATTTTCTGTTTCGTTTTTGTTTAAATAGTAAAAGCAAAGATTATTTCCGAACAGCTCAAGCGCTTCCAGTAAGTCTTTAATAAATAAATTAAGGTATAAGTATGTATAGCTGTAGGCATTAATACAAAAATGAAGGCGATGGGAATGGACTGTATGTATATGGTTGGTGGAATGAAATAAAACTAAAGCTTAGTGTAATAAAAGGATTTTAGTGGAAAAAAGCTTAGGCTTTTATAAAAGGATTTTAGTAAAACAGATGAAAAATATAACAAAATATCGGAGACGCAAACCAAAACCTTTGACAGATACAAGCAGAAGGAAAAAGAAAATAATAACATTCATATAAAAAATATAAAAAATTTACCAAGGAGACCAAGGAGTTTGCCACTTTTTCGACCACCTTGCGCACGATAGTGCACAAAATACTAGTTGGTTCTAGGTGGAAAGCCTTACAAGCTTCTTGGTTGGTCCACGAAGCAAGCTGGAAACCAAAATGGCTGGCATGGCGCTTTAAATTACATCAACCAAACTTCGAATTAACGTCGATAGTGCACAAAATACTAGTTGGTTCTAGGTGGAAAGCCTTACAAGCTTCTTGGTTGGTCCACTAAGCAAGCTGGAAACCAAAATGGCTGGCATGGCGCTTTAAATTACATCAACCAAACTTCGAATTAACGTCGACTTCACCAAACTCCCAATCTATTTCCAACATTCGACGTGAAACTGATTGATTGATGTAGTATATTCTATTTCACTAGTTAACATTGCTGTAACTTGATAGCGAAACAATTTATCTGAAGCCGATAATATCGACGGATTTGCATATACATCGTTGTAAATGGCGGCAGTAAATCTTGGCTGTAGGCTGCTACTGCATAATGTGGCAGTACAAGTGTAGGACGTAATTGTTATGTTAGAATCTTTTATATATTACAGGAAGATATGTTACGCGCTGACATCGCAATTACTAAACCTGGGATCACAGTCGCAAACCTACAGTTACCGATAGACAAGGACAGAGATAAAATTTGGTATGGAGATAACTGACACCCTGGATTTACACATAGGCTACTTTTTATCCCGGTTATACGTTCCCGTGGGATTACTTCCGACTTTCAATCGGGCGAAACCGCGGGCAAAAGCTAGTTAGTAAATAAAAGTGTCAAGACAAGAGCATAAACAATGGAATCTTCTGATCTTCTATTGCGGTCTGTCTGTTTACTAAACTTAGCTATAATTCAATGTAGAAGTCCAAACGTTCAGACCTGTAAACTGCAAACGTGGCTAATTGTAACTCCGGTATCTCAAATAGCCACTACTTTCTGCGTCATTGTTGGCAGTGGTAATGTAAATGGTGAATATACATGGTGTTTTTTTTTTATATACCATAACTCTAGGGTATTAATGAGACCATCATTATGAACAACTTTTACTATGGGACCGAACCCAAAATCGCGAAAAAAAAATCAGCTGCTCCCTACATTTTGACGAGTTATGCGAACATAAATGTAGGATTTTTTTTTCGCGATTTTGGGTTCGGTCCCATAGTAAAAGTTGTTCATAATGATGGTCTCATTAATACCCTAGAGTTATGGGATATCAAAAAACCGGCCAAGTGCGTGTCGGACTACGCACAATGAAGGGTTCCGTAGTTGGTATGAAATCATCCCAAGAACAAACTTAACATTATAGTTGATATACATGTTGTCCCATACATTCCAACAGTAAATGTAAGTTTGTACTCACAATATTGGGAGATTTACCATGTTATCTTAAGACCACAAACTTCTTATAGGTTTTCCTGTAATCTACAGGTATAGTCCTATTTTCTGTATTTTTTTCAAAATTTTAGGCTCAGTACTTTCGGAGATAATAAAACTATTTATTTTAAAATTATAAAAAAAATATATTTGAAATTCTCATAGTAAACCCTTTCATTTGATATGACACACGGTACAGTTTGCAAAACTTTTTTTTTTATTTTCTTATTTGCCCCCTAAAAGTGACCTCCATGTTCAAAATTCATTTATTTACTTCAGTCATGCGTGTTTGGGTCACAGAAATCCATAAGTGCACAAAATTTCAACTTAATCGGTCCATTAGATTCGGAGCAAATTGGCTGTGACAGACGGACAGACAGACAGACAGACACACGAGTGATCCTATAAGGGTTCCGTTTTTTCCTTTTGAGGTAAGGAACCCTAAAAACACCATGTATATGCCTCGTTTGCCACGTGCCCTCGTAAAATCATCAAAATAATGACTTATGAGCTTTGATTGGAAGCTACTCTACATTTCTGACCAAAAGTAGCAACAACGCTACCGTTTCTGTTAAATATCGTAAAGTGCAATTACCCGTTGGTATAGTACTTGAATATTAAATGAAGAGGTTAGAAAAACAATGCTTTATATAAGTACGGGAAAATGGAGGTGTGAAGGAGAATTTTTTTAAGCGAAAACATGATTTCGTTACCAACGAAATCATGCATCGATTTGTCTGCACTACTGTAAAAAACTTTGCACTTTCTTAAATCTATATATGATTTGGAACGTCAAATTCTCACATTAGTTTTAAATCGACATCGACCTTAATCGCTAGGCTTTTTATAAAAGTTAATAATGCAAAGTGATATTATTCCAATTTTTCAAGACACGTTGAATAAACTGCCTTGAATAAATAATACGAAAGAATACACAGGTCTGTACCTACATAATTGTTTATTCATTGAAAACTTGAAAAAAGAATCATGAAATAACCGTCTGTCAAATTCGAGCATAGACAACACATTTTTTAATAAACAGGAGGAGGGTTTTAAGCCAATACCATTTCTTTACTTTAGGAGGAGCTTGTGGCTAAGTAATAACAGCCGCACGGGTCGATCCATCAGGTTAAGCTACGCTTGTCGGGGTTGGTCCGTGGATGGGTGACCATCTTTAGATACCAAGACTCCTCCGTGCCTCGGAAAGCACGTTAAGCCGTTGGTCCTGGCTGTCATTCGTGGATCTTTGACAGTCGTTACGGGTCGTCAGAAGGCCGAAAGTCTGACAACCAGTCTTACCAAGGGGTATCGTATTACCCAGTTACTGGGTTGTGGAGGTCAGATAGGCAGTCGCTCCATGTAAAATTCTGGTATTCAGCTGCATCCCTGCATTAGACTGGAAGCCGACCCCAACGAAAAGGTTAGGCAGATTGGCATTTTTTTTACTATACAACATACCGAAAACAAAATACAGTACCTACATTTGGCGGCACTAAAGCCAATTCCATTCATAGTTAGGCGTGACTTCCCACGTCCGTTCCTGGCTTGCAATGCCTACCAACTATTTCGCAAGCACACCATATGGTGCGCACGGGCAACGCCAAATGTAGCTATGCACATTATAAATTAATACCATATGGATCGACATGAAATATTGTTAAGATAAATTCTCTATCTATTTATTGCTTCTTCATTCCGGCAGATGTTATTTCCCGGTTAGCGTTGTGCATCTTCTAAACCGTCTTAGATAATAAATAATGTAATTAATCGTTAACATTCTCATAGTTTAGTCGAAACTATAGCACTTCCCGCGCGGCTTCGCCCGCGTGGATGTCAGAAAACATCCTACGGGAACATACTACCGGGAATTCCTTCCTTGTTTCGTCTACATTATAAAGGGAACATCTGTGCAAAATTTCAGCTTTCTAGGTCCAAGTGTTTGGGCTGGGCGTTGATGAGTCAGTCAGTCAGGACTTATCTTTTTAGGGTTCCGTACCAAAATGGTAAAAAAGGAACCCTTATGGTGTGACTCAGTCCGTCTCAGTCCTACTAATGCTATAAACTTGAAATTTGGAACAGTTTTAGATGACGTTTTACTATTTTGCAATTCAGAAAGAAGTAAAAATATTTATATTTTTTTTGTAACAGGTTCTGAAAGGGGGTCTTAAAAATTCAAAGTGGGGCTACTAGGACATGTGGCGTATCATATGAAAGAGCGCTGCTTGCACATTCTTAAACATTTTTTTATTTTTTTAGGCCGCATAGTTTTCGACTTTTGATGAAAAATGTAAAAAAAATACCGTCCCCCCCCCCCTTATCTCCGAAGTTTGCAAAGATAAAAATCTGAAATTATTCTATATGATAGAAGTTTATGTAAAGATTACAGGAAAAATAAAACGATGTCTCTAAAGAGCACACTTTTTTAGGAATCGGAACGGAACCCTCGGTGCGCGAGTCCGACTCGCTCTTGACCGGTTTTTTTATTTATATAGGTAGATTACCTACTGTGCTGCAGGTTTACGTTTGCACTTTGGTGCATATTTAGGAATTTTCTAATTCGTTCAGAACTAAACGGACACCTTATTATTATTCATGCACTGCCGTTCGAAAGTCGAATTTATTGTGACTCGGATTTCTCTAAATTCTAACATTTGTCGACCACAATTCAATTTTACTAAGGTTCTAAATTCCTGGAAAAGCTACTGGTCCATGGAGACGCTAATGAAGGGCGATCTACCGATCTCCATGAAGCAAAACTTATCGATATGTGTATTCTGACCGTCCTAACCTATACAGTACTCAGACCTGGTCGCTCATCGAGTCGCAAAAGTTCCACCTTGGAGTTTGCCAAAGAGTAATGGAGCGCAGCATTCTGGGCGTAAAACGAACTGAGTCTGACAGAATCACCACGCTATGCTCCAAAACCGGGACCCTAGACGTAGGCAAAAAGGCTGCCAAGTTAAAAAAGCATAGCGACCGCTAGGCCTGCCTTTAGGGGGAGGGCAAATGAGTAATTTGGTATTAAATGAAAATTAAGTGTCCGCACTAAAACTTTTTTTTTTGTAATACCGTTTGTACCGTTCCCACAGACAAACCGTGAAAACGGTTTTGCGGGGCATAGTTCTTAGCTTAAGGTTTTGTTTGTAAAATGTTATAATAAAATAAATAAATAAAAAAAAATAGGCAACGGTCTCCACACTGTGGGTGCCTGAGGATGGACGGCACCCCCGAGGCCGGCCCAGGAAGAGGTGGCGAGACGACCTAGACGCGTACCGCAAGGGTTGGATCGAGGTGGCGCTGGAAAAGGATGCTTGGAAGGATTTGTGGGGAGGCCTTTGACCAGTAGTGGGACAGCGTAGGCTAACATGAAAAAACCCGTCAAGAGCGTGTCGGACTACGCACAATGAAGGGTTCCGTTGTTGAAAATAATTTATCCCAAAAACAAACCTAACATTGTAAAAAAAAAAAATATGCGATAAAATTACAAATTAACGATTTTCAGACTTTTTCCTTTACTGTGCTGTGGGACCTTACTCCTTGCCAATTTTCATTATTCTAGGTCAACGGGAAGCACCCTATAGGTTTTGATTTACTTGCGACAGTTGCGAGTATCAAAATATGTCTCATAAATGGCCGTATTTTTTTACTGCGTTGACTTAGAAGTTTGATTTTTTTAGAGCTCCAAGGGATCATAGACTACGTATTTGATATTAATTTCAATTTTCAACTGGATACATTGAAAAACGGTCTTGACAGACTGACAGACAGACAAACGGACAACGAAGTGATCCCATAAGGGTTCAGTTTTTTCCTTTTGAGATACAGAACCCCAAAAAAGGCTCTAAATATGCTCCACAGATTAACGTCATTACTTAGCAGACTTCCCGCCAAGTCAACGAATAAAATATCTCTCTTTACGAACTTGGAATGCAGACAAATGAACGCTGAAAACAGACACGGGTCGCTAGCAATGAATTAATTAAGACTACCAAAGGGCGGACAATACTCATCTGTCCCTAGCTTTATGGCTTCCGCAGACAGGCGCGACGCGACTCTGGTAGAACAATTTCCATGAAGTTTCCATAGAAATTCTCCCACCAGAGTCACGTCGTGACTGTCTGTGGGACCCTTTAGTTGGAATTTACTGTTTGGGTTTGTAGAGTGTTGTCTCTGTCACTCTTACTTGTGTGTCTCTTTCCAAAACTCGATCTGCAGTATTGACGGCCGGGTATGAAGTGACAAAACTATGTGTTAATTGTCGGAGACACCGTTTTCCGATTGGAAAATCAACTTAATTGGCTACTAAAGTTTCTCTTTAGCTTTTCTATTTACTTTAGCTTAAGTATTATTGCCACTGCCCGTTTTAATTTTATTTGTGACTAGTTGTTCTGTGGAAGTCGTAAGATACACAATAATTTTCACAATATACTAAATTATCAGACACAGCATTTTAGTAAAACTAGTAGCCCGCCCGCGCCATTACTTCGTTTTTACTTAGAGTTTTTTTTGAGTTTTTTTTCGTTTTGCTCGGCTCCTAAGAAACCTAGCGTGATATTATAACCATCCGCCTTTAACCATCTTCGAAAATTGAGCTACAAAATGCAAAAAGAATTTTTCAAATCCGACTTTTTGTTCACAATTTCATGGGTTTTAATTTTTTGCGCGGAACTCTAATTCTTTTTAAAATAAAAGTAGCCCAAGTTACTATTTATAACATCAGCTATCTGCCAATAAAAGTTCCCTCAAAATCGGCCCAGCCGTTTCGGAGATTAGCCGGAACAGACAGACAGACAAAAATTTTAAAAACTGTTTTATTGCTATTTCATTAGTAAAAAGCTGTTTTTTTGACATTATAAACAGACACTTCAATTATATTTATCTGTAGATGTAAAGATAATTGAGTAGGTACCTATGTTTTTTTATGGATTGCCAATTATTTAAATGTGTAATTTCGTCATAAAATAATACAAATATTAATATAGAAATACGGATTATCAAACGTTATGCTTGATAATTTATTACAGTCATCTTTGCATCGTACTTCAGATATCTAAGTCTACTCGAGAAACTTTAAACCACGTTCTATTGTATGAATAAACGAGCTTCTAAATAGATGGATCATTCTGGATAACGATATGATTATTCCATTTAGTTATTCCATAGTACATAGCTTCACAGCGCCCTGATGGTAGCTTATCTCAGACTTGCAAATAGTTAGAAACGCTGTATGGACTGGAAACTGGATACCAAAGCACGCTGCTCGATCAAACTTGAACGGAGCTTGTTTGAAGGGTCTCGCTTGTTTTGAAATACAAAGTAAGAATATCAAAACTCTATAGAACGCTGATCGTTCTTCATTATAATAGATATACAAAATCAAAATCAAAAGTCATTCCGTTTAGTCCACTCTCGGCCCCTCGACCCCCAATAAATATAGTGTCCACTGGACCCCTAAATATAGTTTATTCGTGGATTTTATTTTCTAGCCAAGTTTTAGTTTCCTCTCGACCCCCAAAGTACAGTCAGTTATGATGATAAATCATCAGTCTACCCTATAGTTGCATAATATTTAGCTAAAATACCATCAATATATATTTTTTAATATCAATTCCTGAATTTTGCTTTCTGTAGCTTACTGTATCAAAATATTAATTTTAGGTACTTGCCGAAGTAGGGGTCGAAATTGGACGAGGTATGCCTGTCCTTTGTATGAAAATTTAGTCTCACCCCCTGGGGGTCGGGTGTGAACTATGTTTAGGGGTTGAGAGGAAACACATAAACAAATCTTTTTTTAGGGGTCGAGGGGCCGAGAGTGGACTTAACGAGTCATTCAAACTAGGCCGAAAAAGAGCACTTTCGAACGTCAAAATTACATAAGACATTCCCACAAAACGCCCGCCCTTCACCACTTCCTGTAGTGTTTTAGCTGGGAAGAAAAAGTGGCGCAAAAAAACTCCCCAGCAGCATCACAGCTGTCTATTCAGTTAGATTTATTCTCTTGAAATTGATGGAAGCAAAATCTTGTTAACCGCCTAAATATTAAAATCAAGCTCTTAAATTCCTGTTAAATCGAAACGGATATTCAAATAATTTACCGGCTTTACAAGCAACCTATTTGACAAACAAAGTACCTATTTGTGAGCTTCGTAAGTCATTAGCAGTTTAGAAAATGATCCGTCGAGAAAGGAAGTATTCGATTACTTTCGTACCATCGACGCTCGGTCGACTCGAATCGGTTCAACGCTCGATTCGGATCTTGTATTTCCTTATTCTTTGGTCGTTTCATGATACCGAAGACTTAAACGTTTCGTGGGATTGTTAATTGATTAGAAACATCTAATGCGGCGGGCCAGACCAGCTGTATGTCGTGGCTTTTTTCGATTTCGAAGATTCTTTTTTTCTTAAAAAAATATCTGAACATTTTGTTTTTGATTATGCCATATTTATTTCCTTTAATAAACGATTATTGTATGCCTATTTTCTATACAAAATAGTTTCGATGTTGCACATCTGCCCCAGGCGTCCCGCGACGTCTCAATTTTTTTTAAATACGATCTTGCGCAAACACTCTCATCTTACCTATAATCCTACTTTATTTGAAGGTAAGCGACGTAAATACGCTGTCTGTCCCACAACTCAGTTTCATACTGCTTTCTGCCGTCGACATTTTGGTTTTCTTGGAAGCTATTTATATAATAAAATTAACGGAAATTTGTCAATTTATGCCCTACCCAAGCAGCGTTGCAAAAAAACCCTCTCTATCTGGTTACAAAAATTGGACTATGACGTCACGGAGCAGCTACTTATTGTTCCATGGTGATATTTAATGTTTTGCAGGTTCTTGACTGTAACAAACACCATTCACATACACACACACTCACATCATCATTTTACATCTCCTTACACATAACACACACACACCCCCTCACACACACACACACACACACACACACCCCCACACACACAAGACATACATTGCACTATACAGTTTTCTTTTTTTTTTTGTTCTTAATTTTGAATTATTATTATTCTGTTTTTCTTTTTTCTTTTGTGGTTATTTAATTTAAACATGTCTGTTTTTTTTTTCTTTCGCTTCAGCAATAATTAATTTGTCTAGAGTATTAGAATAGTTTGCCTTATTATTAGATTAAATTCGGGGTGAGTGCCTGGTGATCTGTCACACAGGGTATCCTAGTATGGACGCCAGTCTCTCACAAAGGATCATATTTTTGATTTTGTAATGTTATTATTCTAGTCTCTATTTATAAAATAAACTAAGTGAACCTTTGTGAAGAGAGAATTAAATAAAAAATAAAAAAATTATAAAAAAAAATTATTTTGGTGTTAATTATTGTTAAAACTTAAAACAATTAGCGGACCGCGAAGATTTTAGATTTCTCAATTAAAAGCTGCTCTTTTCTTTTGTTCATTTGACTTTAGAAAAGCAATATGGCGTCATCGTTTAGGAACAGCGAACTTTTTGAATAAGGAACACCGATAATCAAATCATTCCTTTTGTTTTTCGACACTACAAAAATACTAATATGCCATTTCTTATTGTTTCAGGTAAACACAAAACAATCTTCAATTAGCGCCATCGACTGCGCAGGTTCAATTTTTCTCTAATTCACTAGTCACATAGCGTGCAAGCAATGAACTAATTGAATTAGCTCATTAATGAGTGCTCTTTAATTCAATTAAGTGCGTATAATTATCACACAGGGAACAGGTAATAATTAACTGTGTAACATCAAACTGATACCTTTTAGCGACAGATTTAATGGATTATTGGATTTTGCTTCAGGTAAATGTACTTATTACGGTACCTATATAGATTATCCACGGGCCACGTACCGTGGATAACTTTGTTAAGTAAATATCCAATTTACGCATCTGCGATAGTGAGTCTACGGTGAAAATAATATTAAACGAAGCTACTTCATATTTTTTAAAATTATGTGTGGAATATGGAACACTCTATGAAAATACAGCGTTATTCCAAGTTCTTTATTTTGTTTGAGAAAATAAATTACCTACAGTGTGTTTGCTTTGAAAACGGTAAATTTCGTTTTTCATATTTAGACTTACATATTTTAATTCTCAAAATGAGGTCGAAACATTTGAAGTTTTCACCCACGTGCAACGAATTGTGCAATAGTTGCTGCAATTTTCTTGGGCGCACAAATCCGTAAAATTATCACGTTGAGTTATATTTGAAGCAAAAAGAGGTCACCACACTTCAGGCTGTTGATATCCCTGTATCTTGTACCGAAGTATGTAGGGTTCACAGGTTAATTTTTCCGGACACTGCTTTCCAAAGATGTCGCCTTCATTCGATGTTGCTCCCTCAAGTAATCACACCTACCCATACCTACCCTAGCTGTGATTCAGATTTTTTTTTAAATATATTTTTAGTAGGCTTAGATATCGCTATGACAGTTTCTTGCTGTATACGGGGTGGCAGAGACATCGTTCATTCATCCTGCTACCATGGATTGAGTACATGATCCTGAAACCCTCTGCGGGCGTTGAAATTTTTAGCCAGCAAAAAATATGTTGCTGTTAAAATATGATACTGTACCTACTTTAATTTTTATTTGAAACAGCAGACTTTTTTTTTATAACCGACGAAAAATTTTTGCGCTAGGTGATCTAGAATCATGTGCTGAATTCATGGTTACAGTTTGTGCGTCGATCCCTGTATAGGTATTTATGCCTCAAAGTAAACCACGGCGTGGATTCTTCGCCTTTCGCATTCATTTAATAAACACCACTTCAGCAATTGATATGCAACCGCAATACGAGAAAATACAGACGCATTTTACAAAACATTTAATTCCTTCGCTTTTTAAAAATATCATGGCAACCCTGCACACGTTCCATTCATCTGAGTGAAGCATTAGCCATTCAGGAGCGTTCATTTCATCGCTCTTTCATTCCGTGGCAAAGGCAGGCTGCATTGAAAGGATATGCTTTTCAATCCGCCATATATGAGGAAGAAAGGAGTTCGTACGATGCTGCGGGAAGCCATGCAGCTTTCTAGCGACAACTGTAGAATAGTATTATTTTCAGTTAATCTGCTTTTCTTCCTTTTTTATCTGTTATTTTACGCGTCAACGTTTGAGTTGTGGAGCTTTGTTTGTTGTTGTTGGGTGATTTTTTTGTTCGTTCTCGCTTTTGCCCTCGACATCGTTCTCGTTGAAGTCATAAGATACCTACACAGTGTACTAAAATAACGGCCGCAATTTTTATGAAGCTCCTTCGGCCTCTCCCGACCGACCGCGTCTCATCGCCCGTTCGCTCTATTAGGTACTGCGTTTTCATTTAGCGTCCTTTCTAACTTTTTTTCTTGTTGCTCGAGTCCTAAGGATCGTAGCGTGGTGTAAAATAACTTAAAACCTTCCTCAAAAATTAGGCTATCAAATGCCAAAAGAATTTTTCAAATCCGACTGGTAGTTCCAGAGATTCAAACAAACAAACTCAAACTTCAGCTTTATTAAAATTTTGTATAGATTTTCAAAATAGAGCATTCTCATTAACACTGTATAATTGAGAGTTGGAAGCACGTGGCAACTGCACATGAATATCGTGCCAAAGTGCATTTCGCCCAAAAATAACTCGTTAGTCGTTTCGTTTTATGGTTTCGGAAAATTTCTTCTGTCGAGGTGGAAATCTCTTGATTATAACGATAAGTAATCTGGTTTATTGTTAGCGAATGAGCACAGAGTTCATTTTATTTTGTACTGGTGCAGTGGTAACTGGTATTCACCTGCATCTGGTTAGACTGGAAGTCGACCGCAACATTGTCGGGTAAAGGATAGGCAGATAATGACCGCGCATTGGTAGAGAATCCAAATTAGCAAAGCCATAGTCACAAACAACCAGACGATTTTGTAAAAACAAAAAAAAAAAACTAATTTAAATCGTGACTTCTACATAGTTTAAAGTCGCCTTGTACGATAAGACCGCCCATTGTTTACTAGTTTTAAATTATGTTTGTCCATTTTGTATTTTTCCGTGTACAATAAAGTATTTAGTAAGTAAATAAATAAATAAACGCAAAATAATTTTACAAACACTGAAATAGGTTTTCATAACTTACCCTGCGTCTTATTTCAAATGGCGCCATGTCTCCTGGCTCTATTAATACTACTGTAGGAAGACCGCCATGTTTATAATAAGTTTTAACAACTTCAAAAGTGTTGTTCCGATGACAGATTATTATGTTAATGGACTGATAAAATGAAACATGTTTATTAACAAGCTGCTTGTTTATCTTCAAAAAGCTTTTTGACATGTAATATTCGTAATTTATTTGTTTCCGACTATGTTAGTGACTTATGGTTATATTTTGGGTACTATTAATTTGTCTGCTTTACTATTACCTGTTTATTTTCCGTAAATTATGTTTAATAGGCTTTAGGTATTTTACGACTTGTATAAAGATGACATAAATAATACATTAAAAGAAACTATAGAATGGTTGGACAATAATAATTTAAAAACAAATTTAAAAAAGACTGTAATCATGCATTTCAGCCAGCGCGCATTGACTCTTTCCAATTTTGACATAACATACAATGACATTACAATTGACACAGTTAATACAACTAAATTTCTAGGACTTACAATAGATCGCAACTTAAATTGGAAAGCGCATGTAGAGGCCCTGACTAAAAGGATAAGTAGTAGTGCATACGCCTTGTACATCCTGTCACGCACTGTTAACATAGATGCGTTACTTACAGCTTACTACGGGCTAACTGAATCTGTTCTCAGATACGGTGTTATATTTCGGGGTAACTCAACTAACAAAGAAATTGTATTTAAAGCACAAAAGAGATGCCTCAGAGGCATGTTTCAGTTGAAGATTACAGATAGTTGTAAGCCCTATTTCATACGCTACAAAATATTGACATTAGCTTCGCTTTATATTCTTGAATCAGTAATGTTCGTTAGAAATAATAGTATTTTATATTCGCGAATGGCAGATAAATTTCCCAGAAACAGGCGTGATCAAAGTCAGCTCTGTCTGCATAGTAGTAGGACTGCACTTATGCGCAAGAGTGTTTTCTGCATGGCTCCCATTATTTATAATAAGTTACCGAAAAGTTGGAGGGAGCTTAATAATGTACAATTGAAGAAACAACTTAAGTCATTTCTAACTGACAAAGCATATTATAATATTAAGGAATTTCTGACAGAAGCATTTATTTTGACATAGATTTTATTAATTATTTTTATTTACTGTTGACATTTATGATATAATTTCGTTACTGTATGCTAAATTCAAGGTAAATTAATGATATTGTCTCTATTACTTAAATTATTAACAAACATAAATTATTTATATTTGCACGCCATATTAAGTGGCAAACATGTCTGAACCTATTGTTTTTATTGTTATCCTGCATGCACGTTTTTATTCTTGTATGTGTACACATGTTTGAGCAAATAAATTTATCTTTATCTTTTCAGCAAAATTCATCTTTAAAAAAAAATATTAAGGCGCTCGAGCCACAATAATAAAAATCTTGTGCTCGAGGCGCGTATACCGAACTGAAGTAGGCTCGCGAGTTGTTGCCACGCGCATTTCGTAAGTATAGTAATTATTTTAATAATTTTATCAAGACAAATTCGGCAAATTTTGCTAAACAATCTTAACACCTTTTCATTCATATAAGTAAAAAACGTCTATTTTGTAGCTATGAGATTGATTAAACATTACGAAAAGGGGTAACTTTGGGATTTTTTTTTCAATCCATCGGCAAAGTTAAATGATAGGCTTAGTAAAAGCGATTGCGCCAGATTCTTAAATACATCTTTTTATCAGAATTTTATAACACTGTTTTTTATGTTTCTCATGGATTTAAAAAACTAGTAAACGCGGTCTCAGTCTGTCGGGTCATAGCGCCTTAAGGCGACGAAAAGAGAATTTTAATGATTTTAAAATGAATATCACGTCTAAACGATTTGGTAAAATATAATTATGTTAAATTAGAGCATTTTCATAATAACTTAATATAAGAGTATTATAGATTGTTTATAATGTCTAACGCGGATAAAAAACTGAGAATCACGCAAAAACTATCAAGCATAATTTTATGAAACCTTCACCAATTTAAAAGCAATTTAATTATTTATCTTTTAGTATATACGTGCTTTAATATAATGCCTTTTGTTGTTTTATGTGTAATAAATTAATAATGCGTCTTATTTGGGACAGCGGTCCTTGATGGGCGAGTCTTATTACTGAGTGAGCTCAGCACAGAACACGTGAGCTAACCACCCAAGGCCGCTGGCACTTATCTGCGTCTGAAGTGCTTTTTCGTTTGAAAGCCTCATCATCAGCCCATGGTAGTGTACTGCTGCACAAATGCCTCTTCAATCGCTTGCCATTTAGATACGCTGGTTGTAAATGTCACCCTACCAAAATCAATGTAAGCACACACAACAAAAAGTCCAAAACAGCTTCAAATGCATTCCACACAGAGACAAAACATTCCAATCGTCATATTTTTTATTAATATACCAATCTAAAGGTACCTTGAACCCATACGGGCTGAACTATCACCCAACCAGCATACCGATAAGCTTCAAGAGCGAATCTATTCGAGATAGCTGGTAGTCTCGTCCAATAGACATCAGTCATCGTTAGCCAGAGGATTTAGTTAACAAATTGTTCATTGTATGGCTAGCGTAGCGGTCAATTTTGTTCAATTTATGCGATCAGCGCGGCCACCACTTGCGCTCCATTGGCGCTGACAGATGGCAGGAAGTGTGTGGATTAGTGCATTAGGTGTCTATGCTTTGTTGTGTATCTAGTGTCTATGGTTACTGAATTTATGGTACTAATTATCTGACTAGCCTTTTCCCAACGATGTTGGGATCGGCTTCCAATCGGATGCAGCAGACCAGTAGTTTACATGGAGCGACTGCCTATCTGCCTTCCACAACCCTTACTAAATACTTAATACGATACCTTTTTTTTTGTGGATGGGAAATCGTCAAATGACTTCTCCCGCTCGTGGCGGAGCGGGAGGGCGTGTCAGACTTTACTGACTAAAACCCACCCGTGTTCCTTCAGTTGCCTGTGCCAGGGCCACGGTATCTCTTTCGAACAACCCGCGACCCCGGCGGCAATACGATACCCCTTGTCAGACTTTCGGGCTTCTGACGAGTCGTAACGACTGTCAAAGATCCACGAATGACAGACGGGACTATGCTTTCGGAGGCACGGAGGGGTCTTCTCGTAGTTTAACCTGATCGTTCGACCCGTGCGGCTGTTATTACTTAGCCACAAGTCCCTCTACTGAATTTTTGGTACTAATCACGAGGAAAAATTAACAATATCAACATTTTACTAATAAGGTGGAATCAATGAGCCATCTATGAAAACATAATGTATTGCATAATTATCATGTAAACATAAGAGAAAACTGTGCATTATATTACATACACTAATGGGGGTAAGCAGAAACTGCAGCACGCCACCTGATACGATCCTTACTCTTTTTGCCTCGTTTACGTTATACACATTATATTATTGGTATATAAATACCTATTATGCCCACGTTATATGAATTATGGTACTGTCCCAGTAGCATTCTTGCAATCATAAAGTATGTACTTAAAAGAGTCATCATCATTAGTGTAATAACACAGTAAATATATAATAATGACAAAGTCGCCAATGAAGATTAAAAGATTATATCAATGCCATAAATATTATTATCGTGGGTAGACGGCAATCGCCATTACAATATTGTTAACTGTCTTTGTTGTAAATTATCATTATTATTATCATCAACCTCTTGCCCATCTCAATTCAGTTGGAATCAGCGCAGTTTTTCTTGTACACATCTCTATTAACCGTCATTTCAGTATTCCCCCACCTTTCTTGCCGTTATATCATCTTTCGCACAATCCACCCCTCGCTTAATTGTCCTATTTGTACCTCAACATACCTTTTTTTTCTTATTTAGTGGGAAATCATGAAATGCCTTCTCCCGCTCTGAGAGATAAATCATTCAAATACATACATTAGTATTCATTCATTATTTTGATGAACGCATATTTTGTTGTGTTATCTTTCTGAGAAAAGTCTATTACTGTTACAGCGTTATTATTTGAAGTAATGATAACGTTTAAAAACAATGCTTTGTTTTTATAATATAAATAAAAAGAGAATGCCTGACTGATCGACAAACCCTTGGACCTAGAAAGCATAATGACAATCTGATCAATAAAGTGACTACTATAGATTCTACCACTGACTAAGTAAGTAAATAGGCATAAACCTTGTTTTTAGCATAATTTTATCAGTAACAACATTAATGACACGAAACAAAGGTTACACTGAACTATGAGGCGGTTATTCAAATATTTTTTGGGTCTACGAAGACTACTATAGATTCTACCACTGACTAAGTAAGTAAAGGCATAAATCTTGTTTATTAGCATAATTTTACCAGTAACAGCATTATTGACAAGAAACAAATGGTTGAACTGAGGGGCAATTCTCGTATTTTCAACAACGTTCGCAATCTCATCTCAGTCTCAATCTGTCAAAAATTGTATAGCGTTTACCTACATTTTTGACATTTCATTGACGCTGGCATGAGATTGTGAACGTTTTTAGGTGCGAGAATTGGCCATCTGAGGGGCAATTCCCGTATTTTTAACAACGTTCGCAACATCATCTCAAGTCAAGACTCAATCTGTCAAAAATTGTATAGCGTTTACCTACATTTTTGACATTTGACTGTCGCTGGCGTGTGAGAATTTGAACGTTTTTAGGTACGAGAATTGGCCTTCAGAACTATGAGGCGGTTATTCAATTTTTTTTTGGGGTCTACGACGTAGCAATTTGCTACGAAAAGCGTAGCACTCTTGCTACAGAATTATTTTAGCTCTAACGATTTGCATTATAAAAGATTTGCTAATTTAGTACAAGACAATGCTAAATGACAGTTTTTATTACACCTATATAAGTCGTTTGCCCAACAGTGGGCTAGAATTACAACTTTAGTTTTCTTTGTAAGATCCATTCAATCTAAGAACAAAGTACATGGTATGTACTATCAAAAGCATTTCATTTTATCTCTTCACAGGTGAATGAACTTCCAATTAATAAATTAATTCTTATAAACAAAAGGTCATTGAACTCCTTAATTGAACAATAGCCGGTTTACATTTAATTTAATTGTAGTTCAGTTTTGTGCTTCAATGGATAGCATGTGATAAGACTGTAACATTACGCGGCGGAACGAATGAACGAATGAATGATGTAGATAAAGGAATAATATGACTCACTGACTGTTTACTAATGCTTGGTTTTAAACAACGTTTGTTTGATAAACACTTTTTAGTTGTTTTGTATCGATAATGTAAGTACTTAACGTCATTAGGAATTAATTGATTACAACGACAAATTGATACTTACTATAGGTTTTGTAAAATTACTATCGATGTATTTCATAATAATATTCACGTTTGAAATGCCTAGTTTAGCAACGTCAGGTGATAGTACTGCAGTGCGATTCTGTAACCATCTCACCGTGAAAACATAGGTGAAGTGAGCGTGGAGTGAGCTGTCAACAGTGTCAATTCCTAGCAAAAACAAACTCACTTCACCTAAGTTTTCACGGTGAGATTTTTACAGAATCGACCGGCAGTAGCACTAATTGGATAAAATACAAACAATAGGAAAACACTGTTGTTATGAAAATATAACTCATTCGCATATTAATAAACAACAAACACAATTTGCAATTTGCATTCGCGAACTTTTCCAAAACTGGAAACCAGAACACCGATAAAAATAAAAATAAATCATAGTAGAAATATTCAAAAAAACTTTTTTACAAAAACAAAAACCGACTTCCAAAAAAACACTACAAAGTGAAAAATAACTTTAATTTCGGAAGTCGGTGTCTTTGGATCTGTATTTTAGTTTTTTGCCACCGACTTCCGAAATTAAAGTTATTTTTCACTTTGTAGTGTTTTTTTGGAAGTCGGTTTTTGTTTTTGTAAAAAAGTTTTTATTTTTCACTTTTTAGTGGTTCAGTTTGTAATTTATCTAAGTTACAATAACCCAATGTCAACTGCTCATCACGTTTTACAAAATGTTGCTTTTCCCGATGCAGGGACGTTAATTGTTGAGGAGTTCTCCTAGTAAGAACCAGGAGAAATGGAGCTCATGGTGAAGTCACCATTACCATTATTTTGACGAGCATAAACCATATTAAAGTAATCGAATCGCAACCTGTTATATACTTAGATATAATTGAGTATTTCCGATGGCCCTCTGTGGTCTTGCATCATCAGTTCCAGTTCACCGAATGGTACTTTCCGAGAGTAAATGCACGAGTTACTATAAAAAATACCGAAATCGATATAGGTGTGCCCATAAAATTTGAGGGTTTCCCTCGATTTCCATGGGATCCCATCATCAGATCCTGATTTGATGATCATGGGACCACTTGGGAAGTATACCCTTTCGAACAAAAAAAGAAAAATCCAAATCGGTCTAGCCATTTTCGAGTAATCGGGGAACATACATAAAAAAAAAAATAAAAAAAAATAAAAAAAAAAATATTCCAACGAATTGAGAACCTCCTCCTTTTGGAAGTCGGTTAAAAATAGAATATAACGCTGAAAATTTAAACCAGCCATTTATCTTCCACGCATAGACAAACCGTCGGTATGAATAAATATAAATTAAGAAAAGTGCACGAGTAACGTTGGCATGCAGCCAGCGCATTCGAATGAGGGAAAACGAAAATTACCGTTACGAAGTAGGGCTAGATAAAAATAAATATTTGTTGTTTACATACAAGTCGCCAAGCTTAGCTCGTTGACATTTCGATTGGTAAACAAATATGTAAGCATGTCATGATGCTGAGAAAATTGCCATTGTATTCAGGAACTTTTCTCGTAGTTTTTCTATGTACATAACTGCCACAAATTTAGATTAGTTTTTTTTGTACTTTTCCTACTGATTTATATTAATCTATAATTTAACCCATTGGCGTGTGAAAATATTACTATAGTGTAATATATTTTCTTTCATAATTTGCCAAACGGGTTACAGCTCCTGAGTTTCCATAATTCACAACAAAGATGGCAGAGCTTATTACAATCAGCCACACCAGCGCCATCTATTAGAAAGAGGCGGCACTAACTCGCGCTCGGTTACTGAACAGTTTACAACTCTAGGACGGGTTTATAATTTTACTGGGCGTTTGCTTTTTCTACTGCTTCTTGTTTTATAGATAAATTTTAACACATTGTTTTTCAAAATATTTTATATCTCGTCTTGAATAGCTTTAACATTGACACAATTATACCTAGGGGGGATTATTTACTGGTTACAGTAAATTGATAGGAATCTGCTTGTGCGTTTAATTTTTTAAAAAAACTTGATTAAGTGGGTATATTGTATTTTTAACCAATAAACAGACTCAATAAAGACACGCGGAACACACTTCCAGTAAAATACCGTTCTTCGTGATCTTCCTAAAGTTTAATAAAATACCTTGGGCCTGTTTCACCACCTACGATTATTTACCTAAGTTCCTATTCTTACTTGGCAGATAATTTCGTACATATTCTGTTCCATTTTTTAATATTTGTTCGTTGAGTAATGGCTATTCAAGAATCGTGAAATAGGCCCTTACTGTTTCACATAACACATAATAATATCTCTCAAAGCTAACCGAGCTCAAATAGCAGTGTTGCCACACTAAACCGTTGCGGTTGCCCACAAGTCACAACCGACACTAATACCTTATAATACAATGCTTATCCAAACTTTTGGTATAACCAAACCACGCAGTTTTTATGAAATTAGTACCTACCTACTTATACTTATTAGATTTAAATACACATTATTTTATTATTATTAATTATTACATAGTATAACATTTTAAAGAAGAACATTTTTGATTTACCTAGATTTAACTATTATTTCTTAGTATGTTGGCACGAGCTAAATATTTGAGCATAGCTCACAGTGGCGAAAAATTAACCATGCAGTTTATTACCTTTTTATGTCATTGAAATAAATAGGTAAACAAACGCACTGATGGGTAAATCTTCGAGCGTTTCAACCGCCGTCATTACCCTCCCCCAAAAGTTCATGAAAAAGAATATATTTAATTAAATATTTCAGGAATTCTCAGATTCTGGTTCTTGAGCAGATTCTGGGAATTGCTGAAATATTTCAGCATATTAATAAAACATACCTCATCAAAAAAACCTTGCGTTCCAATCTTGTTCTCCAACTAGACTTTTAACACTCTCCAAATCATTGTACACACGCCTACACATCAAGCTATAAATTTCCAGTATAAGCTGTTCTCGCATTGTATAGGATTTCCATACAATAAGAGGTGAGCTTATACTGGAAATGTATAGCTTGATATGTAGCCGTTTGTACATACTCGTAGATCAGCACAGCAGGTTAGGTATACTAAACTGCCAATCTCCAAATGATTTTAAACCTGATAAATTTTATTTACTTACTAACGGTAAGTAGGTAAATAAAATTCTTCAACACAATCATATAAGTACTTGATATGACCTAAACGGCCCTCAATAAAAGAGATACCGATACCGATTAAATGAAAGTTAATTCTGTTCCCTCTAAATGTCAAGTGCAATATTCGAATTTCTTATCCCTTATCCTCTTTGAAAGGACTCGACCTTAACTCTTGCTCTCAATAACCCCTTTTTGCACTTATGTCGGGGTTCTCCAAGAGGGATGTTTTAAAAAATAAAGACTTGAAATTATAAGATTAAGATATTTTTGGATATAATATACCATTTGTTACAATGAGAAGCAACAATAACAGCCGCACGGGTCGATCCATCAGGTTAAGCTATGCTTGCCAGGGCTGGTCCGTGGATGCGTGACCATCTTTACCTACCGAGACTCCTCCGTGCCTCGGAAAGCACGTTAAGCCGTTGGTGGCTGTCATTCGTGGATCGTTGACATACGTTACGGGTCATCAGAAGCCCGAAAGTCTGACAACTACAGTCTTACCAAGGGGTATCGTATTACCCAGTAACTGGGTTGTGGAGGTCAGATAGGCAGTCGCTCCATGTAAAATACTGGTATTCAGCTGCATCCGGTTAGACTGGAAGCCGACCCCAACATAGTTGGGAAAAGGCTAAGCAGATGATGATGACTCTCAATAGTCTCAATTATACATGGAATTGATATTAGCTGGGAAGTTTTAATAACTAGAGACTTGAAATTATAAGATTATTAAGTGTATTTGTAGATACCTAACTATACTTTTGTTATACAGCAAATAAAAAAAAAATCAATCAAGCAAGCAATCAGGGCAATCTTTTAAGGGGTCATTGTACTCATCATTATGAATAACTTTTACTATGGGACCAAACCTGAAATCGTGAATAAAATCAGCTATTCCCTACATTTTGACGAATTATGCGAACATAAATGTAGGTACTGAACAGCTGATTTTTTTTTCGCGATTTCAGGTTTGGTCCCCTAATAAAAGTTGTTCATAATGATGTTGTTCAATGACCGCTTAAAAGATTGCCAATGTTTACACTTACACCCAAACAAAAAATATAACTAACTAATTAACAAAAAAATATAATTAACTAATTACATTTGAGGTGAACCAGTTTCCAACCATAATACCTTAGCAATAAGGTTGAAAAATGGTTCACCACAAATAATGTCGGCGATGGTATGTATCTACCTAACCCTCATAACACTTGCTAATACCACAAAATATACACATAAATAACTTAAATCTTGTTATCATTAGAATACTGTATTATCATGCTAATTGGCACCGCACAAAAGCAGTCCGTGCTTCTCTAGAAATCGTACATACTACAAGCACAAGGCTGCATCTGAAGCGCAAGATGGCTGCAATTAAATAAATGCATTTAGTCAGAATTTCTGTATGCACGACGTCCTTTGATATATCTTCCGTTAGAGTCCAACATAATACGGTACTGAACACAAAGGAGTATTTATGAGATACCTAATGGTTCCGGGATATCGTCGTAAAGAAAATGAATTGAATAACTATAGTCATAATATAATTTAAAGGCGCTTTTGTGTCTGTCTGTGTGACCGCGTTGTTCTTCTACACCAGGGGTCTCCAAACTACGGCCCGCGGGCCGAAACCGGCCCGCCATCGCCAGTGCCACCAATTCTACCCGCGACAGCTTCAGACTACTGTCATCAATCTGGCTCGCGACAGCCAATGTCTTTACACTATACGGACATCGCCGTTGATCATCGCGTTAAAGGGCGATAACCGTAGGTGTAGCCACCACTACGCGATAATTTGACAACGGCATTCACATTGCCGATGGACGAGGGTTGTGAATTCAATGAGCATTGACGTTGACCGTTCAAGTGTGGCCACTCAATTCATCGCGTTGAACAACGGAACAATTATCGCGATGTTTAAAGCGTTTAAGACGCATAGTGTGGCCCCGGCATTATTGTTGTTAGTATTGCTGTGATAAGTTGAAGAAGAAAACACAGAATGTTAATTACTCGGTTTTATTTACTTGCAAGGTAAAACAACGACAGCTTAAGCATATTAATAACTAACTAATAATTGAAATGAATCCCACTAATCACAGTAAAACAAAAAAACATTAATGAGATTTATGTAATAAGGATGATGCCTGGGTAAAAAAAAGAAATTCTATTTAGTCCGTCAGTCAGATAATAAAAAAATATTAGACACGTATTTTTTGCTTTATCATATTAATAAAAAAATACTTAGCTATCACGCATTAAAGTTGGGGAGTGGGGGCTCGCTACGTCACTTGTACGTATAAAACCTAGCTACGCGTGACGTCATGCCATATTTTAACTCAATGTATCGCCGTAATTTTTTGATTACGTAAAAAAAGAAAAAATACGTGTCCAATATTTTTTAATAATCTCTAAGACGGACAAAAATAAATTTTTAGTCATCATCCCTATTGTGATTTTCCACCGACAATAGTTGTAGTTGTGGATCAATTTTACTTGTACCAATTAAAAAGAGATTTAAATTAACCGGTGAGCAATCGGTTAATTTAGATCTGTAAACATTATTTGTGTACTTCATCTATCTTGGAAAACGTTTGTTTCTTAATCTTACTGCACTGTAAATCAATAATTTCCATTTGCGACTAGTCTAGAAATATAGTTAAGGGCAGAAAAATTAAAACTGTTTTGGCTCTTGGAACATACTGAAAAAATCATTTTGTCCCCTAAGGCTTCAAAGTTTGGAGACCCCTGTTCTACACTACGCAACTGATTTTGATGTGGTTTTCAACATTATTCCAAAAAAACATTCCGTAATCAGCCTATAATGTTCCCACGGCTGTAATTACCACGACGGCCCAGTGCGGTTAGGTAGATGTCACATGCCTTGAATTTTTGGTTCTAGGACATGCTGGTTTCCTCTTTTTCCTTCACCGTTATGAGAGCAGTGGTGATGAAATTATTTACACAAAGTAAAGCGCCTGCCTGGGTTACCACTGGGCCACCATTGCTTTCCAAAAGGTTCTCCGGAAGGTTTCTTATGTAGGTTTGAAGAAGCTTTGTGAAATAGGTTTTACTATAATTACGTAAATCTTTGCTAAATCGGTGCCCAAGTTACCGTCTTTGAACTACGAGAAAAAGTCGACAAGTTTCTACAATTTAAGTTCTAAAAGTTTTCGTTTGTATATCTTCTTTTGAAAAAGGAAAAGTTTAGAACTCTTTCATAACGGCCAGGCTGTACTGGCCATGTATTTTTAAAGAATAAAACGTTTTTATTGCTTCTTCAGACCGCGAAATATTTTTGAATAGCTTTGATTGTGTAATGGTGCTATGCATCGAATGCAAGTAGAGAGCTTCCATGTGTGACGTTGACGTGTCGAAGATCTAACACGTTTGGCATACCCTGGACAGTCGCTACAGTCGAAGGCAAGTCTCTACATCCAATATCCTGCACTTAAAAGCAGTAGGTTAACCTTTTAAAAAAGGCAGAAGAGGAAGTAACATACACCAATATAATTATGTATAAAATATTTACTATTCATCTTCAATAATTATGAGAATAACATCTAAGAATTGTGCAGGAGCTACGATATCTTCTTGGTATCTTGCCCAACTGAGATACCATATGCCTCCTATGAGGTAGCATCATTAACTAAGTATGTTGTGGGTTGATAAGATTGTACCTACATTACAAAAAAATACTATCAAGTTTTTGATTTTGGTAAGAAGAAAGTATCATGTACCTTACGTACACACACATTCACATTCATTCTACATTCCCATTTCCTTCAGTTTTTCTTTACACGAAAATTCTCTAAAAAGGTTAAAACACACCACAACGCTTCTGCAGAATTCATCCACATGATATTTTCGGTCTATATCCTTCAAAGGAATACAATTTAATGTGTGTAAAGTGCACGGTTTCAGTAGAACGGCTCGAGACAAGCCCTAGGCTGAGAGTCTGTGACGTCATCTTTAGCTTGGCGCTGAGCTTGTTTTCCCAGACACCTTGTTTATTCAACACTTTCCGTTAATTTAAGATCTGAATAAGTAATCAATGTTTAAGAGCCCATTGAATATTTGAAAATGGAATTCTCTATGGATTGGTCTAAATCACGTTACAGTTAGGGGAGGTCAGCTCAAAGCGGCCACCTTAACTTTGGGTTAAAAAAAACCTAGTAAACGACAGACTTTTGAACCAGACAGACTTTTATACTAATAGCCAGAGAATTTATAAAATTTTCATAATGTGAAATTAAAATTCGAGCAAATTTAAAAATAACCATGTGTTTTGTAAATTACGGAAACTTGTCAAAAAACCGCTTTGCCCGAGTGGCCGCCCAAAGCGGACATGGGGTTAGGAGCAACGTGGCCACCCCCAAAAGTACACAAAAAATGTATTTGTTTTTTGTTGAAAAATACTGTGCTTGACAAAATAAAAATACCAAAAATATTTTAAAATGTTATATAATTTTATTATCTTTTTTAATAAAATAATCAGCATTTTATACTTTATTTTAATTACAATCAGTCTTTAGGGTAATTTAACTTAACTATATTATAACTTACATAAATATATTTAGTTTAAACACTTTTATTAAACGATTACGAACATAAAATCAGGTTTAGTTTTTGACAATATTTAACATTTTTAATAATCAACAGTAAGTAAGTCTTACTTAATTATTTCAACAGTCTTATTATCTTCTATGAAAATGAATGCTCTAAAATTTAAAAAAAATTCTTAGAAAACAAGTAAAATTTCATTTTCTTCTTCAATTGCGCGGACCATCATATCTTCATCCCATGACGCCTGGATAGTCTTCTAATAAAATATAAATAATTAAGCATTATCGAATCATAATAATTTTACAAAGGGCAAAGCGGTAAGTAGGCCGCTTTGCCCGAGCCGCTTTGCCTTTTTCGCCCATTTTGTTTTAATAATGAACTGCTCTCACATTATTTATTATAATAGGTCTTTACCTATGAAATTGCCGTTTTGTATGAAAAAATTTAAACGATTTTTTTTAATGTATTTTTTATTTGTATTAATCGAAGTAATCACCCATGCAATCAATGCATCTATGCCAACGCAGTGGCAGTTTATTGATGCCCTTCTTAAAGAAATCAGCTGGTCGGGAGGCAACAAATTCTTCAAAGGCATTTTGTACTGCCTCTCGGGTATTGAATTTTTTTCCCGCCAAGAAGTTGTCCAAATTCTGGAAAAAGTAGTAGTCTGTAGGCGCAAGGTCTGGTGAGTAGGGCGGATGACGGAGAGCTTCCAACCCCAGTTCTTGCAACTTGGAGACCGTCTGCTGTGCAGTATGAGGTCGCGCGTTGTCGTGCAGGAGCAGCGGAGACGAGCGATTGACCAATGCTGGTTGGAGAAGTGCCAGCTTCTCCATCATTGTGTTCAGTTCTTCACAGTACACATCTGCAGTAATGCTCACACCGTTTGGTAAGAAGCTGTGATGAATCACACCGGCGCTAGACCACCAAACAGTGACCATCACTTTTCTAGGGGTAAGTTTTCGTTTAGGGCATTGTTTAGGTGCTGAACCAGGATCCAACCAACTTGCTGAGCGCTTGCGGTTATCAAACAGAATCCATTTTTCATCGCAGGTAACAATGCGGTTCAAAATTCCTTCATTTGTGTGTCTGTTGAGCAGTGCAAGGCACGTCTCGACGCGTACTTCGCGCTGGCGATCATTGAGTTCGTGGGGCACCCATTTGTCAAGCTTTTTTACCTTGCCAATTTGACGCAAATGGACCAATATTGTTTTGACGCTAACGTCGAAAGCTGCTGCTAATTCAGCCGTAGATTGTGTATCATCAGCTTCCACAATCGCCTTTAATTCGTAGGTAATTGTCGACCAAAGTCTTCGGACGACCGCGAGGTTCATTTTTCAGGTCGAAATTTCCAGAACGGAAGCGAGCAAACCAATAACAGGTGGTGCGTTGGTTTGTAGTGTTAGCTCCGTAAACGTCGTTGATGTTGCGTGCCGCTTGTGCCGCGTTGCTGCCACGACGGTACTCATATTCCATAATTACTCGAATTTTTAACGTATCCATGATGACGAAAAAGATTGAAATGCGATGAAAATGTAACACTAATCAATAAACAAATGACTACTTTTGGAAAAATCCATGTTTTTAAAATAAAATTAATTTGAAATTAGAATTCTTAGCCAAACAAAAATTATTTTGATTTGAAATGGCCAGTACTGCAGAACGGCAATTTCATAGGTAAAGACCTAATATTTTAGAGAGAATAGAACACAAACAATGCCAAATAGATAAGTAACAATACACGTTCAATAAAAACATTGAAAAATACAAAGAGGCTTGACTAGCGTTGCAAAACTTCGCAAGTATTCGCCAGTATTCGGAATAATTGCGAAATATTCAAAGGAATACTTCAATTTGAAGGAATACTACTAGTAAGAATGTAGTAGGTAGGTAACCTACTTTTTATTACCTATTAAGAATAAAGTTATTGCCAGTAGGTACCTAGTTACGAATGTATGCGTACTTGCGTAGGTCGCTTGATGAGACTCGACTCGCCGAATATATTACGCCGTGCCGTTACTTGAATTAACGCCATCTAGCGGGCAATGGTAGAATTGTAAATGAACACCTGCTCTCGTTAGTCGCTCAGCGACGCCAGCGCTGGCCTGGCATTGGCTTGATAGTAAAGTGGCACACCACCGAGCTTCGCAGCCATTCATTCATGAGTCAACGAAGTATTAGCGCTCCTGAACACGTTTTTATGGTGAATCCAGTGCCGGACAAGTGGGGGTTCAAGGACAAAAATGCAGTGCGCCGACTATTCTATTGTTATCGCAAGAATCCGCAAGATGGTGCCACAGAAGCGTAGCATTAACTAGCGTGATTAGTCGTGTTAATGCGACGCTTTCTGCTGCTGCAGTGACCAAGATTTGCTGATTAGCTTATGAATGGTGGAAGATTGATTCGTGGGTATTAATGAATGCACTATCACGAATGCGGGAATATGTAATTTGCAATGAGAACTGCGCCCCCATCTAGCGGTCAATAGTCGCATTTAAAAGATAATCCAATAAGTACCCGAAGTTGGTAGGCGCGCGGTGCCAGCAGCGAGCCGGCGTTCACTTGCACTTGCACACGTGATTTAGGAAGCTCGAGCCCGTTCATTCATAAAATCAACGAGTATTATTCGATGCCTACGTACTAGCGCGAATATTTCCGCGTAAGTAGTTATCTACTAGCGGGAATAATTCCCTGTAAGTAGTTATCTACCAGTGACTCGGTAATTATTGTTTTATTTTTGTATGGTTGAGTTTAAAATGTCTATTTTGTGCGGATATTAGTGCCGATTCTCTTGTACATGGAGGGGCGCTAGGAGGGGGCAGCTTCAACGTGTTCTTTATGGTTTTTTTTTTTAGTACCTACATGTAGAGGTTTAGGGGTTTATGGGTTTTATAAAGGGGGGCCAAATTTTCATTATTTTTGCGATAGGACACACCGTTTTCGAGATATAAGCAAAAGAAAAAAAATGTACTGTATTTTATATCTCGAAAACGGTGTGTTTTTGCACTTGAAGTCAAACCTTGACTTCTTTCTTGATACTTACTTTAAACTATTTTATAAACTCAGTAATCTACCTATGTATTTACCTCTCTACCACTTTCACACCTAAACCGCATACAAAAACTTATTACGTAAGTACTTATCTAAGTAGATGTAAAGAAATATTCGGAAGTATTGCGAAGTTTTCAAATCGAATATTACTCGGAGTCATGAATGAACGCAACATACTCGTACGACAACAACACACACGACACACACACGACGTAATGTTAGTTTGACTATTGACCGCTAGATGGCGTTAATTAACGCCATCTAGCGGTCAATAGTCAAACTTTAATAGATAAACTTGCGTGACCGCACATGTACTTAGCTCGGGGAATACTTGCGAATACTACTCAAAACTGGCGAATACTTCCGAATACTTCCGAAGGGAATACTTCGGAATATTACTCTCCGGCAACGCTAGGCTTGACCAAAGCAGATTGAACTTACCTTGAATTTTTTTAACAGAACACGCAAATAAATATATTTTGTAACTGCAACCACTCGGGCCCACTGCTACCGAATGATTGCACGGCGCGGGACGGGTGATTGGGTATCTAATTCTATAAAGAACATATCGAAGAAAAAGGTCGTGCTATCAATTCAATCCTTCATTATACTAGCTGGACCAACTGTTAATAATGACATTATAATATTGTACGCCTTTATAGGTATGTTACACATTGCTACTATTTCAAATATAAGATCATTTTAGACATGTAACAAACAATAAATGTATTTGAATTCGAATTTGAATTATTTATTCAGCATTAAACACGCTCATAAATTCCTAAACACAATACACATGAATGGCGACACATTAACCTAATAAAACCTCCATACATCGAACAACCACAAAATTGCGACCACGTTAGCAAAATCCTCGTGATTTACCTTCATCAACCGACACGGGTCGTCGCGCCGTGATTAGCAACTAAGTACGTGGCTACGCCCGCGCCCCCGAGATTCAAGACGAATCCCGATTCCCGAAGCAATTTCCACGATAATCCGATATGTGTGAACCTGACCTAATTCTTCTTTTCACACAGAGACGGTAATGTAACGAGACTGACGAGGTGCGACCAAGTACCAATTAGGAGCCACAGTGTAGCTATTAGCGAGAGGAAGACGTAAATGTACTGTCATTAACACGCGTTCACTGGGCGATAAATGCCTCGACTGTGTATCTACGTGTGTAGAGTATCTTCATGGAAATTGCCACAGTGTATCTTGAGGTTATGCATTTAAATTACGCGTTACATAATCTGTTGGGTTTACATATTACCGATGAGGAAGTTGGTACGTTTGAACTTGACATTCGTATGCAGAATTGACGAATATTTGAATTTATTCAAAATGATTAAGTTGTATTATGGCCAATATTTTACTGTAAGGCCCCTCGCCCACGGCGACTTTTTGTAGCGATGCTGTCGCGCGTTTACTAAATGCGCGACTGCATCGCTACTAACGCGCGTTAGTCGCATTTGCAACGCACTACAGAAGCGATTCCAACGCGCTACTAACGCGCTACAGTATCGCGACCGTGTCGGACGTCATCGGGGAAAGAACGGAGGGAGGGTGGCGCGTGAGTGGAGAACCGAGCTTTCATTGCCTACGCTTCGGCTGCTTACGTAAAAGCAGCACCAAACACAACGTGAATAATGTTGCCTCAACGGAGTCCATCTTGCAACTGTAGCGATCGCAGGTATTTTTGTGCCGTTACTGAATCGCGTTTGCATCGCGACAGAAGCGCACCAGTATCGCGTTTGCATCGCGACTGAATCTGGGCCCGTGGGCGAGGGCAGACAGCTAGCGACCGCTTCGCGACTGTATCGATGCGGACGCGCGACAGATCGCTACTGCATCGCTACAAAAAGTCGCCGTGAGCGAGGGCCCTAAATGTTATGGTAGGTATACAATTTTCTCATTAGTTGTTTCTTTCATTAATTATAGTAATTTTTCAGTTAGCAACAAGTAAATGCTTGACATATTTAATTGACAATGATAACGTTAATAATAATTTTCACCACCCTTACGCGTTCTAATCTAATTTTTAAACACAAAAAAATGCCCCATTACCGGAATTAATAAAACCGATAATAACATTCACCCACACGTATTTTAGGGCATTAATGTGTAAATGGCATGTCATGCCGGACATGGTTATTTATATTTATTTGTTCAATTTGACCTCAGTCGTTCGACTACTGTTTATAACGCGTTATCAAGAAGGTCATCCGAAAACAGTACCTACCTTTTGTTCTAAAATGACGCGTGTGACAAATTATTGTAATTCGAAATTCAAATAGCCATGAGTTTTCACGCGCTTGAAAAGGAAAAAAAAATCTCGCGTGCACCGGTTTCCGTCGAACCAAGGCGATTACAGTCAAATTAAGAACCTCCTCTTGGAAGTCAGTTAAAAATAGTGTTTGATTGAATGCAGTCATCCTGCACATGATCTGAATCTACTGAAGGAAACCGTTCACTACTGCCTTCCGTAGATAAGACATTCCTGACACTATAAAGGTCTAATGGGCCACATCCATCCACTCGGCCTGAAATCTCCGATTGTTGTCGTATACATACATTCCTACACTTCATTTCTATTATAACCCTTCAGAGACAAGAAATACTGCTGGTCCCATCTGCCTCCTGTACTTACGTGAGAACATTTCGTGACCCAAATTCGGGTCACGGTTTCGTCTCCCCACGTTTTTATAGGTAATATTAAACTTTGCAAATTCTGGTATGTGTTTTATGAGCAAAATGACTGCGTGCAGTAAAATTTTAGAATGTTATGTTTATGCGTGAGTGTAATTAGTATGAAAGCTTGGTGAATCGATTATTTGGATAGTATTTTTCAACGTACAGAACGATAAATACTTTACACAATAATGTCATTATACTAATGTTATTACACTAATGTGTTTTTTTCTAATTACGCTCTTGAGTAAATAGTAAAATAGGTACCTAATCGAATTGTTTTTTCATCAAACAAGTCATTAAAATATTGTTTCTGCATTACCATTATCATTCTCCTGACCTTATCCCAATTTATTTGGTGTCGGCGCAAAATGTCTTTTTTTTCCATACTTCTCTATTAGTCGTCATCTCGGTAACTTTTTGTCACCGATGTCACTTTCAGACTTCCTCTCATTTCTTATTCTATCCATTCACATAACACCTAGCATTCTCATCTCATCATCTCCAGGACATAGGTAATATGATTTGTATAATTAAGTTTCTTCAAATAAGATGTCATTTTCATCGCAGCTGCCTGCAATTGCTTTTCATTCATTACTTTTGTGGCCCAACATTCTGATCTGGTTTCTGCAATACCATTAATTACAATAAAGCTTAATTAGCAATAGTCGTGTAACCGGTAACTAGGACCAACCTGTCACGCTATGCCACACCCACATCCAAACAAACGCTCCACTTGAGCGAGCCTCGAACAAGTGCACATCAGCTGATCAGCTTCCCTGTGCCGATCGACACGACACGCATCCATCGCTCCTTTCAAATCCAATAAATCAAACAAACACCCTCGAGGCCGCAATGTATTACAACCTGTTCAAGATTCAAACGTTTTTCTCGAAAGTCATGCTTACAATAGACATTTTCATCTGAGTAAGCGAAACTCGAATAGAGCAAATAAGAAATGTGTCATAGTATCAAAATTATTGTTGAAGCCACTAGAATCTGATAGTAAGGGTGTGTGAACGGAGCATGCGCGCTTGCCAAGGACACGCGCCGCGCCTCAGTCTGGCGGGAGGCAGCGCCGCGGCCGCCTGCCCTCTCGGACACCACCTCCATGTCCCAAGATGCGGAGTGCCGCAGTGGCCGACGCGTAAGTCCGACCCGAACACCGCATGCCAGACCCAGCGCGAGAACCGGCACCGGCCCGCAGAGCGACCTTAAGCTCGGAAGCCCCGCGGTCGCTCCGATTCAGTCTTGTAATTGGATTTTGTCGTTCGATAAGCAACGTTATTCTGATTTGATTGGCGAACGCTTTCCGCTTCGATATTGCAGCTTGCTTCTTTCACTTCCTCCGGAGGCTCTCGTAGCTTTATGTGTAGCCGCTTTATATGTATCGAAACAATTGGTTTCATATCGAGTGTGATATGACGACTTACGTAACTTAGTATTACGGAGTCACTCGTGCATCACTATGCGTTTATAAGATCGGCACACGAGTGTAGAGTTGAGCGGGCACTGGACGTGAGTGGAACAGTTAGTGGACATGACTTGCTGGGAAAGCGTAGGACTGCTGGGGCCATGTGCGCTCCTCGCTTCGTCAGACGTCAGGGTGAGTTCGATCCCCAAGGAAATCATTGTCACCAAATGTTCTACTTCCGTGGATTAATAATATCCGAACTGTCCATTATAAAGGCCGACATCCTTTAATAAAAGCTCCGTGTCAAAATCTCAACCGACCCTTGAAATTGTCCTAGATGTTATTTTCAAATTCAGTGAACTCTTTCTTTTACAATTGTTTGTGATAGAGCAATGTTAGTATTTATGGTGATGTCATTAAGATCTTTAATCATGTATGTAGTCAACAACATGTTTGTTTTGGTAATATACTAATTACCCCGTGATTAACTAATTAGGGAAATTATTTTAAAAACAAATCCTAACTACAAATATGTTATAAATACTAAATATTGGTTTAGTATATTAACACTTGAGTAGTTAATATTAATGAAACCAATATTTAAGTTCCAGTTATAATCAAACCCGCGTCTAGTGAAGTGTTCAGTGGAAATGGTGTCGATAGTGCTTTTGACAACCGAAGAGGTTCTTCAAAGAAATGGATTTTGGTACTGTTTGGATACAGTATGGGTTACCGAAGAAATGGAACCGTTTGAAGAAGTCAAATGTGAGCATATGTTTATAAAACCGCTTTCAAGAGACTTCTATTACGCGAAACACCCAGATATACCCAGAAGTGAATCGGAAGACGAGAATTCTCCGAGTTTAAATGGGTTTATAAGTAAACACCAAGAATGGAAATCAAAGATCTGCGTGAGAAGATTTCATGCGCAACGACGTAATTCAAGACAATCGCCGCATTCGAATTGGAATAGAATTAAAACAAGTAGTTGTGGCTCACTTAGTAATGAATCTAAAAGAGCTACTTCATTGACAGAAAAACAAAGTGACGAAATTCTGCCAACTACGAATAACTATACCAAAAATAGTAAAGAAAACAGAAGTAACGACGAAAGAGTACGAGATTTTTTCAAAAGTTTATTAGAAAGTGTGCCTCCACCGCCCCTAGAGGATTTGCAAGATTCAAAAGCACATATTAATTCATGTTCCATCGTAGCGCAACCAAAAGATTGCAGTGAGTTTATTGACATCGAAATACCCGAATATGCAGATTTTGAAAAGGATAAAATACTGCAAACAGAAAACGAACATCACTTATTGTCAGCTACTTCTACTCTAAAGAAATCTCAACGGAAAGTCAGCTTTAACTTAAACACATCAAAAGCTGAATTCGAAAGCAATGAATCTTGGTATGATTCCATCTATGGTATACCTGATATAATACTATCATCTTCAGAAGAAAACATAATCGTAGATTTAGATGATACCTATAACAGCATCCTGGATCCGGACGATCAAGATAATTTTCCAACTTGGTCTGAAATACTGATCGAGTGTGGAGTACATGATAGTATTGTAGCAAGTAAAGAATCTTTAATTTCCACTGAAAAGGTTATAAGTCGCTCACATTGTGTTGATGCTACAATTCAAGAATTGGAATTTGACGACATCAGCGACGAAGAGACCCGATATGCAAGATTTGCTATTTATAAAATACACCAATCTATAAAAAATCAGGGAGACATGCAAGATTCGTCATCAATGAAAGATTTAAGTGAAAGTGACTGCAACTTAGTTAGTGAAATTCATAAAGATCCTTCATTTTTCGGAAGAGTGTACCGATTAGCTCCTAATTCGTTTGTTAGTATTCAAGACTTGGTAAATAACTTAGCATCAAGTACGTGAACACTTATTATTGTAATACTTATTGTGTGTTTTTATGAATTTGTAATTAAATTATTAATAAAAATGAATGTTCAAATATTCATGCTGCATTATTTGCTAATTCCATTATCTCATTTCCTCTTTCAAAATACATAGATATTACAAAATTACAAATATGCTAAAAGGAACTTTGTGTCAACTGCGCTTTTTGAAAAAGGTATTATTTTCTTTGTATTCTGACTGAAGCAAACTGTGCTTACGTGATCAGATTTGTGACGCAATTTAATTTGTTGCAGCCTCCAGAGAACGAACTGCAGAAGAATTCAGATCGCGTGCTTTCTGAGCACGAATTGCGAGTCCAGCGGTCGTTGCAGAAGCTCAATGTGCCGGAATGGTGAGTGTTGAATTCATTACACATAATATCTTCTGACATATAGGCCAGACCACTATAGGTTATCGAAAGGCCAATCAACATCTAGCCGAGCTATGTAGGGTAATGACAAATATAACCTGCACTTTGATGTTATACTAGATTAGTCACGGCTTTCTAACGACGTCCTATATTAACTTGAAGCATTAAATTAAGAATAAAATGTGTTCCGCGTGTTTGTTATATTACATAAAATCTTTAGCCTACATTTGTTATTGCGTCTAAACAAGCAGCAAACAATTTAATATTTATAAAATACTTTATATTACAAAAAAAATATACTTAAGCCTAGAATTTTTCTAGATATATATCTAATAACATGAGCATTAACCCTATAGGCACGTCTCGCTTCACTACCAATCATGTCAAGGCTTTAGGAAAGGCGTTCGATGAATTATAGCACGACTTAACCGAACTAATTTTAAAACTTCTAACATTTGTTCGTGTTTTATATATCCTTAGTATTCCTTAGAACATTTTTAATACTTTGGATCTGGGTTAAAAGCTTGACTTGAAAGGATTTAAAAATCGGTGTGCACGTAATGATCATTAGTTATGCTACAAGGTTTCTATTTATTTTTAATTAGCTGCAGTAAACTGACACTTCTAATGTCATTTTTACTGTCATTTCGCTATCAAATGGGAACATTGTTTAACGAAATGACAGATAAGAAGTGTCATTTTACTGCAGCTAATTAAAAGTCCGAGCATATGTTCAAACTTTTTTAAAATACTATACAAAAACTGTAAGTTCCCTAACAAACACATTTTTGTTATATTTTTCTTCTGCGTTGCCTTCAATTGTTTTTAATTTTTGTTCGCAACGACGTTTTTGTCTTTTGACTTTTTTCTTCAATCCTTTAGAACTTCAAATAATCTGGAAACTTATACTTATGTTAAGTTTAAATTAAGGTTCTGATACCCTCAACAACTTCGTTTAATGTTAAGTCCCTAAGACCCGTATTATACGTATCAAGGTTTCATACACGACAACAATAATGGCCAGGTTTCATGCTTAATCCTCATAACTGTCTCCCAGGCTCACGATAATGAGTCTCTGGTCTGTCTTTATTGTAATTAACGATGTCCTTATTGCATCTAGTGTAGCTATACTACACGTGACCTAAGCTAACCTTTTATGTGGAAGCTTGTTTGTGGTAATAGCTACTTGAAGTGCTTATTTATCTTCACCATGCTGTAGTAGTACATTACATTACACTATGGGAAACAGAGCTATAAACACCGATTCTGTAAAGCAGCTTACTGCTGCTATATCTTGAACTTTTAAAACTGGCTTTTCTACTACGTAACATTCGAAGAATATACTTGGCAGTCGGTGGGCTTTAGAGCTTCGGGCGAATACTTCTTTTGCTTTTTTACACAAGAAAATTAGGTAGGACTCGAAAAAATGAGCATCTTGTCTGGGGAACTCGCGACGCATCTTCTTGGGTGATTGCCTGCCCCTTACGTTGCTAGTGAAAGAAGCATATACTTACCTTAATAGTTAGCTACTTGTAGGCCTTGTAGCCAGAAAAGATCGCAATGCTTTATAAATAATGTACCTACATATTAATATGGCTGTCGCATTTTGTCACCTCTCTCGCTTACTTCGGGCCAAATTTTTAAGTTTTTCAAATTAAAAGATGCTTTAGTAAATACTTAATATTAATTTAATAGGTACTGACTAATTTAAAAACATTTCTATTGTGTTATCTAATAAACTCAGCTCAAAAAGTATTATCTGTTTTTGAGACGAGTTAAATAAATGCCACAATAAAAATGGGTTTTTAATAATTACCTATTAAATTAATGTTATTTACTAGTTCACTAATTGATTACATTTTTCAAAAAAATTGGTTCCGTGCGAGCGAGAGAGGTTACAACATGCGACAGCCCTCTTAAGGACGTCGTAAAATGATCGAATATGTGTAGGTATTTTTCTTTGACCTGAATATAATGAAATCGACCGGTATATTTTTTTTAAATCACAAACCATTAAATTAAAGCTATATATTCTTGCGATTAAAAGTCTTACAGCAATTTTAAATATCGTTCAACCCTTTGCTCGTATATAATTATGTACTTACTCGTTACCGTAACTGTTATAGTTCCGTACCGTTACTTATGGCTCAATAAAAAATTCTAATACATTTAGTTTTCTAATACTTATGTACATTTAATCCACGTTAACTTCTGTACTCCGCCGCTTGCGCAGCTAAACTTTATCATCAAGCAGCCGGTTTCTATCAATTAATTACGCGGTAGTTAACCTATTGACTTCGTTCCTTAATTCAAAGGTTTTAATTAGTCATTTAGAAACATGTTTTTTGTTTATTAGTTAATTAACTTCACAACTTAGGTACGCTTATGTCTACTTGTTCACGAATCTTGTAAATAATTAATCGAAAAATCAATGTGCGTACATTATAGATAGAAAAGCACCCAGTTTTGATCCCGGCTAATCTTTTCCTATCAGTGCTATCTTCTGCTCGCGACTTCGTCCGCGTGAAATTTCTTATTACCCGACTCACCCCGTCGCATCCCATCACCTGCCCACGCTATTACTTCGTTTTCGCTTAGCGTTCTTTCTGCCCTTTTTTCTTTTTTCTCAAGTCCTAAAGATCATAGCGTGATGGTAAATAGCCTATAGCCTTCCTCAAGAACTGGACTAACAAATGCAAAAATATTTTTTCAAATTCGAGTAGTGGTTTCCAGAGATTAGCGCGTTCAAACAAACAAAAAAAAACAAAATTTTCATAAGGCAGCTTTATTATTAGTACAGATTTAGAGCATCTTTCCAGTAGGATATGACATTTACTTTCATTACACATTGACATTATCTTACATCCAAATTCTTATAGTCCTCATCAGTTTTATCATTCTGCCAATCAACACGAAGCATTAAAAGGTACCTAGCTGAATCAGACGACAGACAGTTCTTTAATCAATCATAGTTTTATTCAAGTCCCGTGTTTTAAAACTATTTCTAAACATGAATATCAATTTAAAACTGACAGCTTTCAAAATCGCAACTCAACTGTAGTTTAAATCAAGTTTCATGACTAGTCATCGTTCTAGAACGTTTTCAAACGATGCTTTGTCATGAATCTCGATTCATTCTGATTTGAGCCTGTAACTTTTAGTATACCTAGCTATTTTCGAAGCAAAAGCAAAGCTAACGAGCAGTTTCTCTCTTCAAAGGAATTAAGGAAGTCGGATTCATCAAGGACAAAGAGCATATTTGTAGAAAATGGACAACCCCACCTCTCCTTACGGCGAAAGCGCCAGGGTAGCCCGCGAAACTCAAAATTTCTTACGTTTTTTGCAATTTGCATATCAGTATTAGGTTGTGTGTTGATCTAAATATGCTTCGCGGCCGTATCAAATATTTATTTATAGAGTTATAATCATAAAAATAATGAATACCTACAACTCTAAGTTCATATTACCCTATTGAATGACTATTTCATGAAATCATGATATTTGAGGTCAATTCTAACTTATGGAGTTGTATTGCTGATTTTAGTGATTATAATTCTGTAAAGCCATAATTATTAATCATATTTTAATCAACATACAACCTAACACGTCAGTGTTAGGTTGTATGTTGATTAAAATATGATGCAAATTGCAAAAAAACTTAAGAAAATTTGAATTTCGCGGGCTACCTTAGCGCATCTTTCTTATGGATAAAAGTCTAGCAACTAACCCAGTTTACTCCATTATACAGGGTTAAATTAGATTGGTTGGCGAAACTCCGCAGATGGGAAGGATATCGGATATCTAAACAGGATAAAAAAACTGATTTTCTCAACTCAAACTTCAAGTAGTTACTTGAAGACCGCTGGTAGTAGCGGTCTTAACCCGAAAAAAATATCATGAACTATTCGTGTTTAGATACCGCGATATCCATCACGTCGCAGACTTTCACTGCAAATATAAATTTGACTTTGTATAGGTTTGACAGTTGTTACGGGGTTGTCAGAAACCCGAATCTGACAACCAGTCTTACCAAGGGGTATCGTATTACCCACTAACTGGGTTATGGAGGTCAGATAGGCAGTCGCTCCATGTAAAACACTGGTACTCAGCTGCATCCGGTTAGACTGGAAGCCGACCCCAACATAGTTGGAAAAAGGCTAGGCAGACTGATTGATTGATGTGACAAAACGTGCCTAAACTAGAAAAATTGGTGATCGCATTAAGATTGTTATTAGAAAGTTGATAAGGATTAGGTAATAAGACATTTGGAAATGTATTAACTCCTTCCGTCTTTCCAGGTACAAGAACGCACCCGCACCCCGAGAGGGTTTCCTTCTCCGCAAGCGTCTGTCTGACGCATCCGCCTCGGCAGCTCGCTGGAGCGGCCTCAACTCGAAGACCACCTCACTTGGCAGCTTGGGTGGAAACCAGCAGCCGCCGCCGCCACAGTTGTCACCGCACACCACCAGCTTCGGCAGGTGGTCTACTAGCCGGCTTAATTCTAACCAAGTGAGTCTATACTTCGGCAAAATCTGCTGTGGTAGCCCGCAAAATTCGAATTTTCTTGCGTTGTTGCATTTTGCAGGTCAGTTTAAGATTATATCTCGATCAAAATATGATTCGCGAATAACAAACATGTATTTACATAATTATAAGTTTATAACCATAAGAATCATCAACACATCTCTCTAAGTTAGATTTGCCGTGGTCTGGTCTGATTTCCGAAATCATACCAAGCCACGGCAAATCTATCTATCTAAGATTGATGATTTTTATAGTTAAAGTTATGTAAATACATATTACTTCCTGTCGCGAATCATAATTTGATCGAGATACAACCTGACACTGACCTACAAAATGCTAAAACGCAAGAAAATTTGAATACTCAATACTCAATACTTTATTGCATTCCACATGTAGTAAGTACTTAGGTGGTAAAACTTAAAATTAGATCACATGGACCCATGAATTTCGCGGGCTACCACAGCGGATCCACTTTAATTGAATCGTAATGTTATTTTATATTTCATAACATCACGGCTTTAATCCTCGAAGGGTCAGGCATAGGTGTACCTATAGGGGTGCCTATAGGTACACCTCTGCCTAACCGACACACACATTACACCATACACACACCCCCACACACTGGATACTCCCACATTTGGACAGTTATGTTTAAGTCCCATATAATAGGGGGTGAGCCTATCAACCGGGCACAAATCCAGACTCCGGGTTGCTACTAAGAAATTCCTGATGGAAAAACCCAGTAACACTTTGTCCGACCTGGGACTCGAATCTTGTCTCGTCCTCAATGATGAAGCATATTACTAAGGTAGATGTTCAAAGACTGTTGTACAATCAGATCTTGGCTTGCAACCACTATTAGACCAACGATGCAGTTTCATGAGACAGGTACATTTTTATTTATGTTTACGGTTTTAATCACGTAACTCACTGAGGTTTCGCTTCGAACCGCCCATCAAAATACACAGTTCACTTCGCGATGTCGCAGGCTTCGCAGCTTGATGAGCTCATGCAGAAAAAGGGACCAGTTTCATGCAGTACAATCCTGAAACAAAGACAGGAGTAAAACCTTCATCTTTAATAAAAATGTTCAGTGTCAGTATTGCTTTCTTCGGCTGCAGTGGTTTGTTTCTCATAAAAACTAATATTTTATCGAAGTTAGTCTTTGCAAGTTCATCCACCTCAAGCGTAATCTACCTCGATACTTCTAAGACTGAATTTCTTCGTTCGCTAGGCACCTTCATATGGCTTCTCTCATCATTTCCGTGGCAACAGTTCATTCATCGATTTATTCTTTTTATGTAAACGAGACTATTGTACTATAATAGTACTTGATTGAGTTGTTAGAATTTAAATGGTGACCGACCAACCAATGGACCGTAAAATGACCAGTAGTTAAGGTAAAATTTAGAGTTAATGAAGTGTGACAATACTTCCTAGCGGAGACAATGTAATCTACTCGTATTTGATGGATAATTAACGTGATGTTTTTTTATCCTCTGTTGTAGAACGAATAAGGCTGTGTGGATAAGGCTTAAGTGATCAATGATATTGGATTGGATAAAGATTATGGACATAGCATTCAGCTATATATCATTGGAACTCTAAATCCACTACATTTGATTACTATATCGTTTAGTAGTGGATAGGTTTTGGCTTATAAACGAAGCTGTCTATCAATGTTACCATAATCCAGATTTTAGTAATTGACGAAATATCAAGAAAGCCATTAAATAAAGTGAATGAGTGCTCATCCAAATTGATGTAATGTTTTATTTAATCCACGAGCTTATCGGTATGGAAATTTGGTTACAATTGGCGTCTTTAGAGATCATTTTCTTATACCAAAGGGGCTTTTAGATACCTACTTACACCTTATATAGATTCAGCCTATAATTTTCTCACTATTGGGAGTCAGGCCCAGGCGCAGTACTTATATCTAGATTTTCGCTCAAGAGGGGCGCAAACGTTTCTCTCTGGGAGGATGGCGTTGATGTTTCTCTCCACCATCCTCCTTTCTCGTGAAAGACATTTTAAGAAAAAAACATTCTGATAGGTTTTCTGTAAACTCAATTCTATAGGATGACTACGACTTATCATCTTAGTAATGTACTGTAGGTATACAAAATAACAATACAGGTCACAATAACCTCCTCTCTGTCGGGGTTTCAATTCAGAACGGTAATCTAACTCCATGTTTTTTCGCACAGACGTCACCGTGCTCCTCAACACGCAGCAGCATCAGGGGTACCAGTCCTCTATGCTCGCCGTCAGCAAGATCCTCGTTCAGTGCGCGGCAACCCTACCTCGGCTGGAGGAGTCAGGAGCGACTCAACAGTACCCCGCGAACGCCACATGAGAGGTAACATAACCCCTGAAGGGTTTGCCAGAGTTGTACCTAAAGTGCACCCAATTTCGCCAGTTATGTTTAGGGGCGACTATTGCCATCAACAGGGCACAATTTCTGATGGAAAAACCCAATAACACTGTCCGACCTGGGAATCGAACCCAGGAACCTCATGCTCAGCAGCTTAGCGCTTGCGACCACTAACACCAACGAGGCAGACACACAGAAGTAGATCGAAAAGATAAATAACAACAAGTGCATGCTGTAGTTCGCGTCACGTAAAAAGACCGCTGGACAACGGAAAACTGTAACTTTGTATAGATCGTGTCACGCAATAAGAGCACGCTGGCGGTTGGCACAGCCATACCATACCATTTTTACGTGACGTGAACGGTTGTGCGGTTGGCCACCGCGTTTTTATGTGACACGATCTATACAACGTTACAGTTGTGCGGTTGACCAGCGTTCTTTTTACGTGACGCGAACTATACTTCTCTAGAATAAGAAACAAGTGAAGTCTACTCAGCGGAACAACTGCTTTGCTTTTGGAAAGGTCACCATTGTCGTGTACCCAAAACAAATGAAGAGAACACAGTCATTATTTTGGAACATATTGTAGCCACCACACATCACATCACATCACGTTTTGACATCCGAAAGAAATACCACTTATGAATCATTCTTCAACTTGGAGTCAGTCGTTTCATTTAACCACCAACTATCTCCAAAGTGGTGACCCCGACATGGGGCAGAAAACTGTCAATTAGTTCCGCGTAGATGGCGCTAAGTGTTTGTTACTTTTATTCAGGATCAAAATTCACTAAAAACTTTGCCACGAAAGGGCACTAAGTTAATTGTATTTTCTTATCGCCGATTGGTCGATTTCATTCAAAGATGACTTTGACAAGTGACAAACACTCAGCGCTCGCTTGCGGCGAAGCTTCCGGGAAACAACCTCATTATCGAGAAAACTTGATGAATGTTTCAGACAAGTTAATTTTATGTCAGTTTTGGCTATCTAAAAACGACAATGTTGGTAGACCCATAATGCTCATTCTTTGGTCAACTTCAAATCTAAAATTAACATCCAAATTTGCTCAATTTTCCAGGCTAGCATCGTCCCTACTCCAGTCGACACCGAAATCAGAGGCGTCTGAGGCGTCAAAGGCGTCAGAAGAGATACAGACCTCGATCAAGGAGGTGACGTCAGCGATAGTACACTACGTGTCAGGATTAGAGCCAGCTAACGGCGACATCGACCGGCATCCCTCGCCGAGGTCCAGTCAGAAGTTATTCTGGCTTGAGAGCTCTTTTGTTGGTAAGTTCCATTATATAACTGCGATATGATGCTTGGCTTTTGTGAGCAGTTTAATTTTATTAGAGAAAATGTGGTCTTCGTTTTTACTTTGAAATATTATGACAACCTTCAGTTAATGTCGCTCGACCATGTATTTTTGACATTTAGTTTTGCCGTCACGATCGCGATCCTACAAAAACTACTCAAATTGTGTTCGCGATTGAATCCGGTCTTCGATCAGTAATATAGTCGTGACCCACTATCCCGTCAGACGCCTATTATACTTATGAACCCCATAGGTTCACAACTACTGTAAACCCGCAGTCACCATCGGAGGATGGTGTTTTACGTTTATATACATAATTATTATATAAAGTTTTCTCCTTACGTCTACTTGGTGTACGTCCAACGTTTGAGAAATACTCAGGATAGTTATATATCGGCTAACTAGCGGGTCCTTCCTGTCATACTGAGTATGCCAAACCACCGCCGTGAATCTGCCTATAGTTTCCCTCTGTAACGTTCCAGGCACGAAGCCGCTGGAGTCCCCGCAGACGCCGCTGGTGGTGTCGGAGGCACTTCCGCCTCTGCCCCCGCACCCCCGCCCGCCGTCGTCGCTGCGCCTCGACCACCGAGCCGCGCCCGGTGAGCCCGCGTGACCACTCCACTCCACCAAATACACTGCAGGTTTCACACCCAACTAACGACACATTCCCGTGTACAAGCAGCATTGCACATGCTCGCAACGAAATAATTCGACACGACGAACGCAACGCGTGGTTTTGGCATTACGCCTTTTTGAACTTCAAAGTTCTCTCGATACAGAATTTGATAGTTGCGAAAAATCATGAAAATTGCATTTAGTCTGAACCTGCAGTGTCCACTTTGTTAATTTTTATGTTACGTTAATACTCTGTGCGTTAATTTTTGTGCTGTTCTGTGTATTTAGTTATTTGTGAAATGAACTCGTTCAGTTCTCAGGAGCCGAAAGATTTCATTTTGTGAAAACCTATGTATAATAGAGCTTTATAGACTGTGTGTAAGACTCAGGACCATTATTATACTATAATATTATTAATTATTATTTGTGTCAATTTATGCACTATTTTTGGACTCCCGATATCAATTATTGTGTCAAGTGTTTTTAATTTTTCGCATTGTGGAAGAAGCACTGCTTGTAGACGCTTACTTTTAATTTATGTGTTTGTTGTCACACGCAGCTTTATATTTATTTCAACATGGCGGTGAGTCGATCTATGATTTTCAAAGTAAAGTTGCAGCTTACCAATATTATTATGTATGGTATAAATATGACAATAGCCGCCTACTTAGTTAGTTATTATACCGTGAACATAAAAATTATAAAAGGTACCTACATTATTATAATGCAATGTTTACTATTACTGATGCATTTCTGTTAAGAAGTTTCATTCTTATTAATTTTATAATCATTGTTACGGAAATAGTTTCCATTAATGTTCTGGTACCTAAATCAAATTTAATATATATGATTATAATGAAATAGTCATAGTTAAGATTTTATTTTTGTTTTAGATATTGCCATAATTATAATTTCAATAGTAATCTGACACGAACCAGTAATATCTTTTTTAGTAATTATTTCGTCCGATGTACAGATTAAATTATTTTTGTTTGTGTGTTTATTTTAATGCAAATCTCTAGTAATTAGTTTAATGGCTAGTTAATATAAATAGTTTTGTAAATAAAATATTATGTTGCTATGTTTTATTTTAGGTGCTAAATCAATTTTTACCTGCTTTCAAACCTATTTTTCATTTCTAAATTCGTAAACACGGGCTTTAATAAATGTCACAAAATATTTGAATAACGTAAAACAATTATGTTGTTCACATAATATTTTATAAATATTTTTTTAAATATTGCCAACAGTTATCAGAACCATAATGTGATGTGGTGGTGAGAAGTGACGGTATAAGTCTGAAATCTTGAAAATTTCAAGTTCCTTCTACTTAAATCACCTCGTAATTTATGTTGGAGCCAAGCTCCTAAGTAAATTATACAGGTTCTGATTAGGTTAGAAAAAATACAAAATTATTTTTGCGCATTTTTTTGCGTTCAAAATTCGCACCGCCGAACTACGAAAGCGTCACGAACTATAGACGACATAAGTATGTTATAAAATAAAAAGAAAATAATGTCTATGACATGTCTTTGACAGTTTGTAATGGCCGCCTATATTTTATAACATTAATATGGCGCCAAAATCAGTACACTTTACTGCAGCTCTCTATCTAATAAATTCCAAATAAAAAGTACCTAAAAGAAAATGTAATATCAATACGTAGTTATAGGGTATATGTGTATGTTAGAATCTCCGTACCTTGTTCATGTTTATAACGAAGACTATAGGATATTGTCTTCATTATCATTTCAATATGTATTGTACTTTTAGTTACGTTTTAATCATAATGATTATTGAATATATTCATTTTTATTTTATATGTTTTGTTTTATTTTTATTTCTGTGTGTGAGTTAAATTTATGTTACTAGGTAATTAAGGTACTTGTTTTTGCTTTATGAGAAAGTCAAGCGACAACTATTGGCATTTTTCACAGCTTTTCGTATATAACATTAACAGCACTTTTTAAACGTTTTTTTTTTTTTGCTTTTATACAATTCTGACACTAGACAAAATTAAAGATCTTACTCCTTTTGATGTGTCTCCAAATCACACGTCAAATCATAAGAATCGCTTGTTTCTCTGGTTATCCCTATGGTTAGGACTTCCGACATAGGTACTACCTACTCATTGTCAATGAGATCATGTCATAAGATAAGGTAAGTTCAACATACTATTCAATGGTACCTATTGTCTATAGGTCTTTCAAACCATTAATATTAAACTTACAACCACGCTATACGTCTTCACAAAGCACCTATGTCCTTTGCTCATTCTAATAAATCATTGATTGATACCGACTTCCAGACTGGCAAGATTCCCAACGTTCCCTGAACTTAGGTATCACGCGGCCGTCTCCTGGCTCCACTACTCTTGAAGACGTGCTGGACTCACTCTTGGGGTTGCCATCGCAGCCAGCCAGGATACCCACGCCTCAGCCCAGTCCTAGGAAGGGTTCAAGCCCCTATTATTTGATGGGCGGCAAGGTACATAAGTTTATTTACTTATGACTTTTTTAAGCAATAATTATATAATTGATGCAACTTGTATCTGCGTGCAGGTCTATTAATTATTATCGCTAAAATCAAGTTGCTATCATTCAAGGCGAATTATTTGATAAATGTGGCCCATAAACCCATAACAAACCATAAATTGAGTTCGATTCTGATGTAACAGCTCTTGATTGAGACAAAATTGAATTTTAGAGAAATATAATAAGTATCATCCCAAGTTATTACATACTTACACAAAAAAAAAAATACTTCAGCATTTGGTCAGTTAGGAATTCAGGCCATACTGGTATAACATCCCAAATTGGTCCTACCAGTCGTCAATAACCGTCCTCAGAGTCCCCGGTACGAACAACTGGCCAGTAGCGGGCACAGCAGCGCCTCCCCGGCGTCGCGCTTCCTCGGCACGCCCAGCGAGACCCACAGCTCTGTCACTGACAGTCCCGAACACGACCGACCAGGTAGGAACGATATGTAAGTCTGAGCCGTTCCAATTTTTCTATTACATTACCACACTTCCACAAAAGACTAGGTCCAGATCTATCTTACACTAAGCACTAGTAATCAGTTGTTTTTGCTTGTTATTCATCTGCTACGCTATCTGACGGACTTAACAGGTAATCCTGTCTAGTGTCTAGGCGTATTGTATAAATGGTTCTCTTTTGATATAACCTTGTCGTTTATCGAGTAGGCAGCATGCAATGTCCTCCGCGGCATGGTTGTATTTTGATTTTCCGGTGTTCTTAACAACGTTGGTTCTGAGTCTTACTAAATTTCTTGATGTCAACCCATTAGATTGAAGTTCATTCACCAAAAACAATTTCAAACTAAACTAATCGATGATCTGTACTATTTCAGGCAAGGATACAGTTGATAATCTTGGCGCCATGCAAGAGTCGAGGCGGCCGCGTTCGGTGCAGGGCGAGCACTCCCGCCGGAGAAGTGAGCCCTTTGCCCAAACAAGTGTGTCCCTCGACCGTCGCACTAGCCTCGATGCTGCAGCCCTTCGCCCTTCCGATGCTCACTTAACTCACCATGATTCCCGAGCTTCCCTAGCTTCTCTACAGACTGAAAACAGCACAGACGAGGCCTTCGTCAGGTGCAAATATCCGAAATGTCCCTCCCGAGCCCCATTACCCGATGCCAAACGACACTACAAGACTTGCCACAATTGCACCACAATGTATTGCTCAAAGGAATGCCGCAGGGCACACTGGGAGAAACACAGAAAAGTTTGCTTGCACACCCGAGCGAGCACCCTGTGTAGGCAGATCATATCAGCCGCCAAGGAAGACGCCGATGCCTTGCATCTAATTAGCACCATAGCTCACAGAGGCTACCTGGCCCTCGGAAGAGGCGTGGTTAAAGTATTCTTTACAAGTCCTGAGTCGGCGGAAAAGTTTACCACGCACGGTTTTCAATATTTAAGTGAGCCGGAGTTTATGAAGTGGACGTCTCTTCAACCGAATGAAATGGGTGTAGAATTATACACTGAAGTGGTTAAACTTTGTAAAGCTTACAATCCTGAGACGAGAGTAATTTTATATGTGGCTGTGTGTATTATCAGTGAAGTGCCGACAAAAGGTGCCGTCAAATGGGAAAGACAGATGGTGTCGAGATGCGCAAAACTACGTCTCAGTAAAACGGTAACCGCTGCAATTCAGGAACAGAATAGAAGACGGCATAGAAGAGATAGCAAGTCTACACCAGAGGATAGAGAAACTCTTATTCTGACTTCGAAATTAAGCAACGCGGGTGAGAAGAATGCAGCTACAGCGCACAAGTTTAGACAAATATGTTTCCAAAACATATCGAAAGAGCTGGAAAGTAGAGGAGTGAATTTAAAAAAGCATTTCCCTGAAGTTTACTCGAGATTAGGAGCGTACGTGGATGGTACGAGCGATAGGTTCATTCCGATGACCATTTACCCGAAAGATGTGACGAGTGGGAGGTCATTCATGTGCGTGATCATGCCGGATAGTGAAGTGGAGAGCGGTACGCCGGTGGACGGCAAGGTAACGACCGTAGACGTAGGTGTAGACCGGTCCCGACACCAGCTGTCTACTCCCATGTGAGGGTTATATTATATAAAACGTAGGTCGTTAGAAAATGCCGCTAAGGATGGCAGTTAACACCTACCGATAATGGTACTAGTGAAAAAGACATTGTGGGTATTGGTGATGGTGTATTTCCCAATGCCAATTCTTCTTAAATATTATTTAAATTTTAATCTCCGAATATGAATCTCGTGTGTGAAATGAAAGTGTAATGTTAACGTGCCCTTAAAATTTGTATTATGATTATTTTAGATATCTATTACTTACTAATGCTATAGGTACGCGCAGTCTTTGAATATATTTAAATTGTAAAATATATGAGATCTATGTTGAGGAGTTCTTAAATGCCCAACCTCACAATATTTAGACGCGTGCAAAATTGACATCTTAAGATATGTTACAAGTTTTTTCTAACTTTGTACAAAAGATAATAATTAATATTTATATTACCAGAATAAACTGAAAATTTAATGAGAGGTTGACATCAATCTTAATTCTATATTTCTATTAAAATATTGAAAAGGCCCGTAGAGTGGTTTAATAGATTTTTTGGACAAAGTTAACAAAAACTGACTCACGAAATAATATAGCGTGCCCTGAGTAGTGCTTAAATACCTACCTAATAGTATATATTTACCTCTTGTTACTTTATCCGTTACTATGAATGTGCACTTACGTTAGATAAATATTAATTTAAGAGAATTATAAGACGTTGTGACGTGTACATTTTTTATTCTAAGGATTTAGAACTTGTTTCTGCAATTTGACAATAGTTTAAATTAAAAATGATATTTATTGCAAAGCCTATATTGGCACAGAGTTATTTAAGATTTTTTTAAAGAGATGGAGTATGCTTTATTATTCAGAAAAAAGTAATTTTTATACAAAACGTAAGCTTTTAATGCATGCGAGCGATTAGTGAGAATTAATACCTACAAAATAAAACAATTCTAGTGTTTTGTCTTTTTAGATAGATGATTCAATTACTTAAGATTTTTTTAATGGAAATTTACACATTTAGGTATTTGTAGTAAATGTTTTTGTGGATGAGTCAGGTTGTGTTTCTAACAAAAGGGCTCATTAAAAACTGATGTGGCGTAGTGACTAAGTACCTACGTACGGAGCCAGCCAAGAAGAAAAAATAGAGTCGAACATAACATGGCATGATGGGTAAATCATCAGTATTCTAGTCATCAGCCCCTTTACATATCTTCAAGTGGCAAGTACCTACCTATCTAGTCAGCATCATATTTTGATGCTCAACCCACACGGAAATGAAGGAAGGAATTAATAATGCTACGCCACATGTCATACATTTTAGAATTTTACTCATCGGCTGGAACGGGAACGGACAGTACCTACCTATGGATATGCAAGTGTCAAATATTCCTAAACATATACATTCCAATCAACTATTTGAAAAGGCACACAATATTAAATAGTTTTGTAATTAACATGAGGTGCCAACTTAAAAGGAGAGGTCATGCTTGAAAGATAAGAAATACTACTAAAATGTACCCTAACAAAAAAAGCGTGTTTTGTACGAAAGTGTTAAGTAATTTTAAAAATACAAGAACGCGGGAAATTGTATTAATAAGGTAGGTAACCCAACTGATTATGGGTCGCCATTTTTGGCGTCCAGTACCTAAGTTTAAAATTATTCATACGCACGGCTACAGATCAAGCTATACATTTCCAGTAGGTATAAGCTGAACTCGCATTGTATATGATTTCCTTACAATGAGAGGTCAGTGTAAACTAGTTTTGTATAGCTTGATGTGTAGCCGTGTATACAACCCGTGCGAGTTATCTAGGCACCTGGAGCTGCTGTAACGTCACCCGTACATTGCACCACTACTGCTCAGTACTGTACGGCGCCGCATTCCAGCGAGGAGTCTAGTTAATTTGTATGGAACGATCTTGTTGACAGAGGAAAGTAGGTACAGTGGCACCCAACTGATAAGGCGCGTCGTGAATATTCGTTCGCACAGAAAAGAAAGTATGGTCCCGAAGATTAACGAAAGAATGCTTAAAACTTACAATCAACCTTAGATCACTACTATAAGGTTCATAATATACTGCAGCTGTTAGTTCCGTCTCACTTGCAAGTATGGCGGCTGACTAACATGCCACACGCGGCGCGCGCTAACATGGCGGCAGCTGCCGACCAATAGCGGTACAGGAAAAAGGAGTGCGGTGCGTGGAACGTGCCGATTGGTTAATACCATTTCCCGCGCTTTGAAAATTCATCTTCTGCGCAGGTACATCGATAAGTCATATAAGTTGGGTAGGTACTACTGTACCTCCTATCCTATCCCACCACAGTTATCCACACTACCTAACAGTTTACCTGGGTATTATGAGCAGCTATGTCGATACACCAGCTGGACGTTTCTGGATAGGTACCTACCTAACTACTTATTATTTACAACGCTAGGTAAGACTCCCGGAAGTCTCGGAAGTAGGCTTTCGTACAAACACCTCGACTTTCCCTCAGCTGCGGCGCAGGCAATTCTTCCAAAAAAGGCATTCCCTATGGTGACTAAGCTGTAATATGTAATTATTTACATCGTTGTTATTATACCATAAAAGACAAGATAAATATGTTTAATGTTTAGGGTTCTGTTTCATTTTGTACTCATTGTAACGGCTTGTCGGATCGAAGAATGTTTGTAAATTACTGGATTACCAACCTAACTGTTAAGTGAGTGGTTATCTGTGTTATAGTTGTTGACTAACTAACGGTTGCTCAGTTCTTTGAGCGCAAAATAGAAGCAACCCTTAGTGATAGAACATTTAATGTTGTGTTGTCTGCATCTAAACCCAAACTGTCGATATATAAATGCCTCATCCTTTTATATTTAGTTCTACGCATTTCTCGCAGTTGACGAAAATCGATGTATGTAATAAATGTTCAAAATACATTCATTCCTTCAAAAATCGGGCATTATAAATATTTTTTTATATTATTAACATCATTGCCTAAGCCAATGTGTTGGAAAAAAAAATCATATTTTATTATACTTACTAAAAAATTGGCCCATGATGCGAGTAAAAATTAATGTCTTGTATGTAAACTAACGCTCATTAACGTTTTTCTATATAATTCTATAATATATTATAATTTAGACATTTTTAAAACTAATCTATTATACTATACCTACTTGTAAACGCCTATAAAGATTTTCATACATTATTATATTCATAATGTTGCCATATCAATTGTTTTTCATAGTCTGGAATCCAGATTTTTTATCTAGTTGTCCCTTATGTATTTCAAATAAACGGCCCAGCTACTAATTTTGTTTCATTTTCTTGCTTTCCAAACTAAACGAATGCAAGTGAACTAACAGGGTGCGGCCCCTGCTAGAATCAAGAGCACGATTGCACGCTGCGTCATAATAGCCAGTGGTCAGTCAGCAGTCTGCCTGCAGCGAAATGAAGAATTTGAACGTCAAACACGACCGTGAGCATGGCGATTCGGCCATGTCATCATGAACATTTAGGGCCGTATTCCAGAACCTCACTCATGGACTCACCCAGCTTTTGGCCCAGGCGGGGGCAAATCAGAAATTTCTTAAGCCATGTTTTTTTTTTCGTCTCATCAGTCTGCTCAATGTCCTCGGCAAAAACTATGACAGACTTATTTATAAGCGCCTCAGAGATTATGCCGAGGTAAAGACTAATTCCTAACGAACAGTTTGGTTTTCGAACCCAACACTCTTGCGTACAACAGGTCCACCCACAGCACCACATCAACGAACACATAAGCGTTAGTTTCCAACGTGGTTTATGGCGGCCATGGCGGGTGCTGTTTTCTTCGATATAGCGAAAGCGATTAACAAAGTCTGGCACAACGGTTTATTATATACCTAAGCTCTATAAACTCGGCATGCCAGACCGTGTCGCGCTCATCCCGAGACTTTTTGTCCTAAAACACTTTTCGCTAGGTATCGTATCGAAGGAGCGCTATCCTCTCCCCACCCCATTCGCGCAGGTGTCCCTCAGGGCTCTGTGCTTTCTCCACTCATTTCCACGTTATTTACCAGCGATATCCCGAAGAGTAACAAGGCATAGTTGGCTCTGTTCGCACTTCGCACACGATACGGCCATGTGCTATTCCGGCCAATGCCAAGACCCAATATCTCGCACTCTCCAAACCGCAGTCGTTAAACTCGGCGCGTGGTTTCGAAAGTGTAGAATCGAAGTCAATCCCGACAAAAGTCAAGTAGTTCTCTTTTTAACACGCTTTTATTAGCTTCACCTGTATGTATGTATGTTTGTATGTAACGGACTCTTTGAACTCAATTTTTACCCACTTTTAATGGTCAGATTAATTCGAAATTTTGCATACATCAGAGCCCGGTGACAATACAACAATTTAAAATAAAAACAATAAAATATACTTAAAAAAATATATATAATACCTACATAAATATAATAATTTAGAATAAATTTTATTTGCGAAATTCGACTCTAAAAAACTGAAAAATAAATTATAGTTAAAGAAAACTAAAAAGTAAAAAATATTTTTTTCAATATAAGAATTAAAGTGATTACCTTTAGAACGAGAAAATTTGATTGTAAAAAAAAAAAAAAAAAACCCGACTGCGAAGTTTTAAAAAAAAACTGAAAAGCTAAAAACAAGCTCATTTTAAATTAAATAAAAGTTGGAAGCAGGCGGGACCCATTTGAGTTTGAAAATATAAAATGGAATGGATCCCGCCTGCTTCCAACTTTTATTTAATTTAAAATGGGCTTGTTTTTAGCTTTTCAGTTTTTTTTTTCTTTCTTTCAGTCTTTTACCGCAGTCGGGTTTTTTAATTTTTTTTAATTGCTTTTTTTTAAACTAGATAATTTATTGAAAACGCGTCTCAATCTCAATCGATCTCCGGGATCTCCCCCTACCGACCGATCACCATGTTTGGCAAGCCGATCCCTTGGGAGAATGTCTATAAATTAATGCATAATATATTGTACTAATATTGTATAAAATAGGTACACAACGACGACGTGACGTGACTCTAACATGTAACTTTTTTCGACAACGTTACTTAGGCATACAAAATCCAGCTGCCCATTTTTTTTTTTTGTTTTATTTTATGCTCCTCTTTAGTGGGGTGGTCTAAAAGAAAAAGAAATTGAAATTTTGACTGGACAACGTCTGGCGGGTCAGCTAGTAGATACATAATATTACTGCGATAAACAAAGCTTGTATTGTTGATAGTATCGCAAACTAGCGTTTTAATTATAATAGGAAATGTTTGAATATTTTCCTTTATAGGACTGCAAAACAAATAAAATATACAATAAGAGACTAAGACCCAACATTTTTATGGCGAAAGCGCCATCGCCAGGGTAGCCCACGAAATTCAAAATTTCTTACGTTTTTTACAATTTGCAAGTCAGTATTATGTTGTAGGATATAGATATGACTGCCGAACTTATCAAATATTTATTTATAGAATTATAATCACAAAAATCATCAATACAACTCTCTATGTTCATAGTACCTACTCTATTGAATGACTATTTCATGAAATCATGAGATTTGAGGCCAATTGTAACATTTATGGAGTGTATTGCTGATTCTAATGATTATAATTTTGTAAAGCCATATTAGTTACGATAGCGAATCATAATTTAATCAACATGCAATTTGACACTGACTTGCAAGTTGCAAAAAACGTAAGATAATTTGAATTTCGCGGGCTACCTTAGCGCATACCCCGCCGCCAGGGTAGCCCGCGAAATTCAAAACTTCTTACGTTTTTTGCAATTTGTAGGTCAGTGTGAGCTTGTCTGTTGATTAAAATATGATTCGCGGCCGTAACTAACATGGTTTTACAAAAATATAATCATTAGAATCAGCAATACAACTTCATAAGTTAGAATGGGGTTGGCTCCTTAAAACTTTTGGCAGATGACGCTAGCATAGCTTTCACCTGTCACGTTTGTTTACTCAATTTGTGTGTTCGGTTCATGGACCTAAAAAAAAAGGCGGACGCCGCCGCCGCACAGTGGGCCCATACTGAAAATTAGTGGACTTAGGCAACAAAGTTCCTATATCGATGCGATTTTTTTTTATATGACGTGTTATATTATTTCTGACAACTTTTATTCTTTTAAAATTTCTTCTAAAGTTGATAGTTTGTCTTGAAAACAATTAATTAGATTTTTTTGTATGGAGCGAATCACGTTTAATTTTTTTTCTTCAATTGTACTAATATGTTGAGTGTGTGGCGTAAGTATATGATAGCTAGGGTCATTCTCTATCCATGAAAAAAAAATCAGCGCCGGCCATCTGCGGCAGCGCGAGTAATCATTCGGTAAAAAAAAAAATGATTTGGAAGAATTTTTTTGTCATTTAAAATAAATTCAAAGCATATTTTTTGTCTCATTTGGCTGTTTTCACCTTCTTTTTAGTTAAATAAATAGTTTTAATAGCGCATACGTACTTATAACTAGTAATTCTGGTAGAGATTTAGTTATTATTGCATGTTATCGGTAGCACCTGCATTGTGATTGATGACTCATTTGTTTGTGCACTCGGCTAAGCGCATAACTAATGAGTCATCGAAAAATGCTCGTCTCTGATTGGCTGAATAATTTTCACTCACTGTTATGTCCACTACTTGAGTAATTAACACTAACTATAAATATAAAGACATTCATTAAGTCCATCTAGTTTCGCTCTTGTCGCTTGTTTGTGAACACAGTGAAATACTTGTATTTTTATATTAACATTAGAACTATGGCTGGATTTTGTACCAACCTAGATCTTTTTGTGAAATTAAGAAGTGGCGGTGATCTGAAAAATCATATGTTTCTGTATGAAAGTATCATTTCTGTCTTGACTACCGAAGTTTCTGAAGAAGACAAGAACCGAATCCAGGAGTTCTGTCGACTTTTTTGTGTAAATTTAAATAAAAAGTGGATAGAGTCAAGTAGAAATCAAAAAACTTTTATGAATCGTGTAATTAATCGCAAGTGGTTGGAAAAAACATCAACTGGCCTGTTTGTGACAGTGTTGATCTGAGAAGTGTGATGGGCTTTTCGGACGCAGCCTTATCTGAGCTTGTGGATATAGATTGCCATGTTCCTACTCTTGCAGTATGTACTGCGGAAGCGGGAACATCTACAGAAAAGGAGCACAGAAAACCGTTCGAAGAGTTAAGTAATAAGCAAAAGAAAAGACGTTCTACTTCCATAGTAGAAGAAAATTCCGAGGAAGAGTTGCAGCACTGGTACATAACAAAATTGAAAGACAACGGCAAAACGAATCTGGCAAAAGTGGTCGAATACCTTTCCAGTAATCCAGATGCGCTATCCGAAGTAGAAGAGAGACTATTCAAAAAGCAGAGCTTAAGTACTGTCTCTGAAGATAAGTGTTTAGCTCTTTATACATCAGTTGCGCTCTCGAAATGGAAGTACTTAGCTCTTCGACAATTTCTGAAAGAAGAAAACTGTGCTGCCTTTCCATCTTATCCAAAGCTTGTAAATGCCAAGAAAAGATGTTACCCACCACAAGAGAGTATGGAGATTACCGAAAACGGAGCTCACATTAAATTGCAAGCGCTATTGGACCACACTGTGGAGAGGATATTACTTGATATAAATACTGTTGATAGGTCTCAAAATTAAGAACTCAAGTTGACCTGGAAATGGGGACTTGATGGTTCTTCGTCGCAGAGTAATTATAAACAGAAAACGTCAAACACAGCTACAGAGTTCGATGATTCATCAGTAGTCATGATAAGCATCGTCCCTCTTCGGCTAGTGTCTACTAGGCCATCATCTGGGAATGAAAATCTAGTTTGGGAAAACCCCACACCTTGCTCAACTCTGTACTGTCGACCAGTGAAGTTCACTTTCACTTCGGAGACAGCTGACTTTATAAAGTCTGAAGAGTCTGAGATGAAAAAACAAATTGATGAACGAATATCTACACAGTGTGGAAATATTATTGTATCACATGAATTGCATATGACCATGATTGATGGAAAAGTGGCCAATATTATTGCTGGAGTACCATCATATGCAACGTGTCCCATTTGCTTAGCAAAACCGAGTGAGATGAATAATTTAGACGCTTTGACTTCTAAACCACTTCGTGAAGAAATTTACAAACAAGGAATTTCTTCACTGCATATGAAGATTCGGTGTATGGAATGTCTTCTCCATATATCTTATAATCTGGATTTTCAACGATGGACTGCTCGCGACGAACATAAGGCTTTGAAACAAGCTAAAAAAAATACCACACAGCAAGAGTTTCGTGAGCAAACTGGAATGCTGATTGATATAGTCAAACAGGTATGTATTTAATTTTCGCTCTCTTTATGTTGTTTGTGAATTATATCTCTATGTATTGTATATTACAGTATTGTTTTCCCATTTTAGGGTTTTGGAACTACAAACGACGGGAATACAGCGAGGCGCTTTTTCCAAGATTACAAAAGATCTTCCAGAATAACGGGAATTGACGAAAATCTGATTTTCAGATTTTCCGTTATTCTGCAAGCCATATCATCAAGCAAAAACATTGACTGTGAAAAATTTAGAAGATACTGTAGAGAAACAGCTGATGTGTACGTGCAACACTATTCGTGGTACTACATGCCAGTTAGTGTACATAAACTTCTAATGCACGGTGCAGACATCTGTAACCACTTTGGTGTTTTGCCAATCGGTAAGTAAAAAATAAATATAGTTTGATGTATTATTTGACTCGATTGCGTTTTGAAATTAAAATGTATGTACTTATTCGTTTTAGGTACCTTATCTGAAGAAGCTTCGGAAGCCCGTAATAAGGACTTCAGAAACGTCAGGGAGAGGCACACTCGGAAAACGGGGAGAATAGCAACAAACGAAGACATCCTCCATGGACTTCTAATAAGCTCTGATCCCCACATATCCTACATAAGGCCTAAAATAATGAAACAGGTTCATAATGAGTTGTTGCCTGAAGCAACTCAGTTGTTACAGACTACTGAGCCTCCCTTTGACAGTGAAATTATGGAGGAAGAAGAATGCCCCATAGCAGAGTCCGAAAATTTGCCGGACCCACTAGCACTTCTGGAACAAGAAATAATGTGATCCGGCTCTAAATTATTCCCACAAAGGCCCATCAGGGTTAGGAATATGACAAACAGCCCTTTTCAGGGCTACAATTACTTTACAGTTTCATATTGATCATACGTACGATAACTTATACTATAATAATATACATACAGTTGATTATGTAGATAATTATCAACGACTTGCCCGTACAAATTTAAATTATTTCACCTATCATTAACAAAATTAGTATAACCTGAAACATTACGATATATTTATTCAACAATAGATAATAGCAGCGTTTTACCTTCAAACAAAACGCTTGTTGTGTCCGGAGACTCATTCGGGGTCATATAAACATAATTTGAGTCTAGCATCTTCCGTTTCCGTGTCACATCTATGTAGGTATATGCAACTATCCCCTTCTTAACAACACGATGATGACGTATTTCCGCTCGCGTTCACCAGGTGGCTGCAGCGCGCCAAATCGTTCATTGTGGCCTCAAAAACCTAAAACTTGAAAAGCCAATTACACCAGGCAGTCTTTAAAATTATGACCCCGAATGAGTCTCCGGACACAACAAGCGTTTTGTTTGAAGGTAAAACGCTGCTATTGTGTCCTTCGGCCTCATTCGGGGTCATATAAACATAATTTGAGGCTTTGTTTGTTATCGCCTGGTGAACGGGACGCCAATGTGTTGTAAAATTGTAAAGACATAAGTTAAATCGGATCAATAAATTATTAAAAACAATAAGCACATTGCAATAAATTAATAATCGTTATTATGTATGTCATGATAAATGACATACTTTAACAAAAAAAAAAAAAAAAAATTAATAATAATATTATAGTAAGTACCTAACAATTCATTACAGAGTAAACAGAATATTTATACGTACCACGAATCCATCATCATGTAATATCTTTGTATAAACTTACCACAATCATGTAAACTTATTATTATTCATCATACAACTTCTTATTCTCATAATTCAAACATCTTGAAATAATTTAATATATTTAATTAGAGGTAATTAATTAGGTGATTGGCTGAAAAAGATGAATCAAGGAGCTTCCCTGCGCTGGAATCACTTCCTTCCTGTAATGTTTCTTGAAAGTATTACCAGATCTCCAATTAGCTCGTGCCATTATCTCATCGAGAGGTTCGTTATCCAACCAACTTCGTGAAGCAACTGCTGAACGAAAACTACCTGGAGTAGCCTCAATTCCTACTTCCTTCAAAATCGACTTAACCCAACCTGCCAAAATAGTTCTAGTAGCTGGCTTAGCTTTTCCACATACAGTGATAAATAATCTATCGCTAGAACAAAGCAAACGACGCGGTTTTCCAATTTCTATAAGTTTTTTAAGCCAAACTACCGGGTCAAGCGCCGCATTTTCAAGATTCCCTAACAACTTCCAACCTGACTGCACGTGAGTTTCAGAATCCGTTTTCGAACCAAAATGCGGCCAAAACATTATGCTATTCTCACCTACTATACACCTGTCTGGCGAGACACTAAGTAATGTTAAATCGTGTATCCTACGCCCTGAGCATAACAACAGTAAAGCTGCACAAACTCTTGAAATTTCGAATGTACTTTGATTTTGAAGAGGTCTACTGCTCAACCAAGCTTCTAGAAACTGAGGATCCCAAACGGGGGGTGGACACTTTTTAGGCTGTTTCAACGCTATAGCTTTAATAATTTGTTTAACCAAAATGTTCGAACTTAAACGGGCCTCACTCTTTGTATTACATAAAGTGGACACAACCGATTTATGAAGTAAAATAGTACGATAGGATAATTTTTCTTTTAGGTGCAAATCCGCTAAATATCGAGCCAATTCACTACCTGAAGGATCTGAAAAATTTATGCTAAACCTGGAACACCAATTCAACCATCTCTGCCATGCTGGCCTATAAGTATTTAAAGTAGACGACCTCCATCCATCTTTAAGCAGACTCTTTTGTTCTTCAGACCAGTCACCTAAAGATTCAGACCACCCCCACATCTCCATACTTCTAAGACCAACTCCTTCACTCGAGGTGGGGGCTGCCCGGTCCTCGTGTCTACTAGCACTTTTGATAACCTGTGGATCGTGAACGGAGGCGCTATCGCTCTGGCCTTCAGGTCTGCTCTCCAGAATGCTCGAGGCCACCTCGGTGCAACTATCAGGAATACACCTCGAGCCTGATTTAGATGCATCAAGACCTGGGGTAGCAAACTCGGAGGAGGAAAGACCCAAGCCAGACGGAAATCCCATTTGAATGCAAACGCGTTGTGTCTCCATGCTCGCCGATCTCGTTGATCTAGAGTTACGTAACAAGGTACTACGTGGGCTGTGCTGGAGGCAAAAAGATCTGTCTGGGGAACACCCCACTTTGCAAAGACAATACTGGTGAATTCGGGCAGTAGATGCCATTCTTGTAACATCGAGTGACGCGACAGACCGTCTGCGACGTTGTTGTATCTGCCTGGAATGTGATGGGGGATTACATGTATGTCGTACTTTTGAAGTATGTGAAAAATTTGATATATCAACTCCATTAAGATCCGCGACTTGTTTCCCCCCTCCTTCCGCAAGTACGCTACAACCGCTTTGTTGTCGCACTGCAGAAGCAGAGATGTGTGGCTCAGAGACGGGGCGAATTCTATTAAACATTTTAGAATAGTTAACATCTCTTTGTGATTCGAATGAAGCCGTTCTTCTTCTTTTGTCCACTTGCCCGATATGTGAAGAGCATTTAACTCCGCCCCCCAACCTGTGTCTGCTGCGTCTGTTGTCAAAAAATTTTTTACTTGTGGTGGATGAATCCGGGATTTCTCTACACAGTGAACCTTCCACCAACTTAATTCTGTCAGCACCTCCGCAGGCAAGGGATAAGTCATCTGCAATGGCATTTTTAGGACCAGGTTGCAATAAGCTAGTAGGTACCGAAAATTCAAACGACCCAATGGAACTACCAGACGAGCAAAATTCAGAACGCCTATAATACTTTGAATTTCTCGAAGAGACGCCTTCCGCCGCCGGAGCAACTTTGACAAAACTATTTGCATGCTCCGAATTTTGTTTTCTGGTAAAAATTTCTGATTTTGCCACGGATTCCACATCAAACCCAAATATTCTATTATTTTCTGAGGGATAAGAATCGATTTCTCCCTGTTTACCTGCCAACCCAGCTGGCTGAGAGTTTGAAGAACAATGTCGACGTGTCTTACAAGTGTCATTCTGTCCTGTGCTACTAGGAGATAATCGTCGAGAAAAACCACTACTCGAATGCCTAGATCCCTGAAAATCTCGGCGCTCCAGTTGGTCAAGGATGCAAATACTTTTGGCGCTGTCGCCAGGCCAAACGGCAAACAGGTCATTTGCAGTAACCGATTTCGATACAATAGACGGAGAAAACAACGGTGAGCGGGTGCTACATTCACGTGGTTGTATGCTTGTTTGAGGTCTACTTTGACCATCCAATCCCTCTCTTGAAGGAAATCGGGAACTCGATTTACCGAAATCAAACGAAATTTGCTTATTTTCAGATAATTGTTTAAACTTTTTAAATTGAAAATGGGACGGTAGGTTCCGTCGCTTTTGGGAATCAGAAATAAATTTGATATGAAACTCGGAGTCAGGGGGGCATATTCTAAAATTCTCTGATTCAACAAATTTTGAATGACTCTGTCCATCTCCAGAGATGGTCGAGTAAGATTGCAACGTTTTACCTGCCTTGGCGGGACCAGAGGCGGTTTCTTTTGAAATGGAATACGATAACCCTTCACTATTTTTATTAATGGTTCTGGTGCTCCCAGTCTCCTCCACTCCGTAACATGATTTTGTAAGCACCCCCCCCCGAAAATCTTAATCTGAGTCAGAACTTTTTATTGAATTTAGCCGAGCCCTTGCCCCGTTGTGCATTGTTTTGGGAATCATTTTTCCGAAAACTATAGGGCTGATAAAAGCGTTGTCCAGCCAGTTGTCCCCTCGGTTGAGGACGAAAAAATCTTGGATGATTAATAAACGGGTTCATTGCCTGATAATTATTATAAAAAGCTCCTGCACTATGAGGAGGAGGGAATCTATAGTTCATCGTCAGTGCGGAAGCGCGACTGGACGATTGATATCCACTAGGTCCAGGGTACGCCGCCTGGGGTCTAGGGATTTTCTTTTCTTGCCCAGAAAAAATTGTTTTATTTGCATAAAAAATTTTGTTCACTCCGCCATTATTCTTAATAAATTCACTAAAAGGTGCTTTATCGAACAAAAATTCACTAGACGGCGGTATTTTCTTCAAACATGGCTTAAATGACTTTTCTCTTAATTGCTTAATGAACACTTCGCGTCTTTGTTCAATTATATCGGCTCTACGGCCACAAACTAGTTGCAAGCAATCACGTGAAATCTTTTGATAATCACCCGAAAAAACCTCTTTTAATTTTAATGTCAATTGTTCTGGATCCATGCTACCCGAATCCTTAGCCCAGTTTACAATCTGTCGAAAACCCTGTTGCATAGCGTCGCTTTGCATTACTAGTGCGCGAGTTACAGCGCCAAGAAATTTATCCGCAGCGGGTAGATGGGTAACTTTTTCTAAAGATTTGATTTCATCGTTTACTTCAAGGTCAACATATCCAGGACGAGCATTATAAACTTTTTGTGATTCCACATATCGAACATTATTCCAGTTATCATTATTAAAATATTGAATAGAATTTAGCAAATCTAACTGATTAGATGGAGTTGCAGTGACAGCTGGCTCCTTTAATTGCGTTGCCAAATCAAAATCAAATGATTGAACTGGTACAGGATCTGAGACGGGTTGATACACGCTTTCCGTAACCGGATGTTCGTGTACCATTTCGAAATTATCACCATTATATATCGGATTATCACAATCATAATTTTCATTTTCATAATACATATTATGAGGGTAGCAGTATAAATTTTTCAAATCACTGACCTGTTTTGCAAGCTTTTTGATTACCTTGCTTTGTCCTCGATGGCGCTTACTTTTCTTCTTCTTACTCGCCTTCTTCCTCTTACGGGATTTATTTACCTGCTCTACTTCTAAATCCGACGGGGGTGATTCAGAGGAACTTGACGAACTTGACGAATCCGATGACGAATCAGATTCTTTACGACTACGCGCCTGTATTCTATCCGCCATCGTAAGAAAATCTAGTTTCAAAACTATTTTATCTTTAATAAACTATCACTTTTCAATTTTTTCTAAACATATACCGAACGCTAACAGCGTTAACAAAATAAAATAATTAAAACTATATAATTTTCTAAGAATTGAATTTAGAATGTCGAACGCTAACAACGTTAACTTTTATATTTAGATGTGAACCGTCCGAAAACAGGACGCCAATGAACGATTTGGCGCGCTGCAGCCACCTGGTGAACGCGAGCGGAAATACGTCATCATCGTGTTGTTAAGAAGGGGATAGTTGCATATACCTACATAGATGTGACACGGAAACGGAAGATGCTAGACTCAAATTATGTTTATATGACCCCGAATGAGGCCGAAGGACACAACGTGCAGTTAAAAAATAACACAGCCAATCAGAGACGAGCATTTTTCGATGACTCATTAGTTATGCGCGCACAAACAAATGAGTCATCAATCACAATGCAGAGCACCTGCATTGTGATTGATGACTCATTTGTACCGATAACATGCAATAATAACTAAATCTCTACCAGAATTACTAGTTATAAGTACGTACCTATGCGCTATTAAAACTATTTATTTAACTAAAAAGAAGGTGAAAACAGCCAAATGAGACAAAAAATGTGCTTTGAATTTATTTTAAATGACAAAAAAATTCTTCCAAATCATTTTTTTTTTACCGAATGATTACTCGCGCTGCCGCAGATGGCCGGCGCTGATTTTTTTTTCATGCATAGAGAATGACCCTAGCTATCATATACTCACGCCACACACTCAACATATTAGTACAATTGAAGAAAAAAAATTAAACGTGATTCGCTCCATACAAAAAAATCTAATTAATTTTTTTCAAAACAAACTATCAACTTTAGAAGAAATTTTATAAGAATAAAAGTTGTCAGGAATAATATAACACGTCATATAAAAAAAAACCGCATCGATATAGGAACTTTGTTGCCTAAGTCCACTAATTTTCAGTATGGGCCCACTGTGCGCCGTCTCCTTTAACAATAACTGAAGCACCCATAGTAAGTCAGTGCGCTAATGTCTACAAGCCAGCACGCACACATTCACACCATAGTAAGTCTACCGGCCGCCATTACGTTACACGAGCGACGGCGTCTTTGCAGGTACTCAAATCACGCACACATAGATCGGTAGGGTGCTTCACTTTCGATATTCGTGGTGCGGAGTCCATCTTTTTTTATAAGTCTATAGTTCGGTTTTGTAAATTTTTTCATCAAAATACCAGGATGGATGATAAGATAAACATGTACTCAACATGGAGAATAAGCGAGCTAAAGGCTGAACTGAAAAAAACGAGGTGCTTCTTTACAAGGAAGAAAAGCAGACCTTATTGAAAGGTATACTCTTAAAATTATACATCAAGCTATTTTATTTATGAAATAGTTTTGTTTGTAGGAAGTATACATTTCATAATACTTTTCGCCAATTACATTACTACAAAAAGCCATATTAGACCACTTTTTTTTAATTAATTTTTTTAACCACTTTTTTTTAATTCTACAGCTACCGGAAATTGGTGTGCACCTATTTCTTTGCAATAAGGCACTTCACATTTCTTAGGTATTTTGTAAAATCAAACCAAATCAAAAAATTCATAAAAATGAATTTAATTTTGGTTAAAGCTATGCTAGCGCCACTTTGACAGTAGCCAACCCCATTGACCTCAAACCTCATGATTTTATGAAATCACTAGATCGTAAGAAAATTTGAATTTCGCGGGCTACCTTAGCGCATCATCCATAAGTTTAACGTGTTATCGAGAATATCAGTCTTTATACCGTCAAAAAACTTTTTCTCTGGTAAATTTCCGAACGAAATCAAGTTTTTTGACCTTTGACCGAATGACATTATTATGACATTTGATCAATTGAATTCGTGCGAAATTCGGGCACGGACGGGTAATAAGCTGTGCTGTAACTTTGAAGCGCATTTTAGTGAATTATTGTGAAATTGTAGTGTTTACTTTTGTTTAAATTAATGTTAAGCATGGTGCCGTCAACTGTGGTGTACGTAGCGGCGGTGCCAATCTCAGTAATCGTTGCGCTGGGTTTGCTTCGTAAGTGGAGGTCTAGGAAATGGGCTACCTGCGTGAGCAATTCATGTTTGAGAGGGAAAACCTTCCTCATCACCGGAGCAAATAGTGGCATTGGGTATGAAACGGCCAAAACTATAGCTAGGAGGAAGGGACGGGTGATATTTGCCTGCAGGGACATTGGCAAGGCCAAAGAAGCCATCGCTCACATTCGCAAGGAACAGCCCAATGGGGGCGAGATGGTGAGTAAAAAAAACTACTTACGTCTTTGTTACTTACATATTTTTATTATTCTACCTTGAATATTGTAAAAACATTCTATTAATATTATCTGACATCATTCTAAAATAAAGGTAGGTGAGTACATCATTTGTGCTTTGATATTATTATGCGCGTGTGTGAAATACTTAAAAATAACCATGTCAAAATATTGGTCATGAGTTCATGACATTTGGCAACGAGAAGCACATGAGCACCGGTTTTTACCTCAATGGTATTGCATATTCCTAATACTTATTGATGATTTTGCCTTGAAGAATAAGCCTCTATTTATTCAGACAAAAATGACGTTTTACTTTTTTATCAGTGGAAACTAGTAAATGGCCTACAATTTCATTTAAATACACTGTATATTTAGCGGTAAGTTTCCGGAATAAAAAAATAAATAAAATACTTTTATGGAAAACTCATACCTTTGATAAGAGATAATATGGGTGTAGGCATCTGCCTATCCCTTCGGGGATTACAGGCATGATGTTATGTTTTGTTAAGTTATAAGGGATTTTTAGTATTTAAAAAAATCATATCATAATATGATTTGCTATAATTCTTCATTATTGCATATAAACACTGATGAATAAAATAAAATAAAGTGACATGAATTCTTATCATCGGTACTATAATGTATTTGAAAATGTATGTATTTATTGTTGGCCAATCAACAGGTTATCAATATTTTGCTATGTAAATACCTACCCACAACTTGTTATCTTGTGAACAATAATTAATAAGATGAAATTGTAACAGTCACAATGTTTAATGAGATGTGGCTTATTTGAATCATATTAGGTACCATCGCAGTAAAATGCGGTGAACCACTTTTCAACCTTATTACTATCGTAATAAGGTTCAAAAGTGTGTTACAATTTCATCTTATTACTATACCTTATTAGAACCTTATTACCATAGCAATAAGGTCAATCAGTAGTTCACCGCAAATGTCCATGATGGTACCTAATTATGATTCAAATAAGCCACATCTCATTAAACATTGTGACTGTTACAATTTCATTTTATTACCATACCTTATTAGAACCTTATTACCATAGTAATAAGGTTGAAAAGTGGTTCACCGCAAATGTCCGCAATGGTACCTAGTACGCTAGAAAACCACTTTTTATCTAAATTTGAATCCAGATTAGATAAATAACACTTGATTCTATCATACATGCAACAGTTGTAACATTAATACAGGACTTAGGTATAATATGAAACCGTAAATATTTCCTTGAAATCAAATACTTACCTCTTAAAAAATAAAAGAAAACCTAAAACCAAAAAACATTGACTACAAAAAACAGTAAGTATGGTAATTTAATAAAAAAAAGTGAAGGTTATTGGCTCCTCCATCACAGTTAATACCAGGCAGGAGTTAGGAAAGGCAACTCTACCTCTTATGTTGTGTCAACAAAGAATTTTCTTTTAAATAACATCATCACTCCTGCCTTTATTCCCCGAAGGGTTAGGCAGAGGTACACCCACATTTCACCAGTTATGTTTAAATCCCATATAAAGGGGTGAGCCATCAACGAGGCACAAATCCAGACTCCGGGCTGCTACTGAGATATTCCAGATGGGGTAATGCAATAACACTGCGCAACCCGGGAATCAAACCCAGGTCCTCATACTCAGCAGTAGCGCATGTGAACACTAGACCAACAAGGCAGTTAAGTTACTTTTTTTTTAAATTTAATACCAATTATTGTGTTATTTCAGATCCCCATGCAACTAGACCTAGCGTCATTTGAATCAATAGAGAACTTTGTAGAAGTAGTAAAAGCAGGCTTCAACAAGATTGATGTACTTATCAACAATGCAGGCGTTGTTGTACCATTGAACAAAGACCTTAAAACAAAGGAAGGATTTGAAATACACTTCGGTGTTAATCATTTGGGTCATTTCCACCTCACAAACTTACTGTTGGATCTATTGAAGAGGGCTACACCAAGCAGGTATGTTGAAAACTCTTTAATATGTGTGTTGGCTGTTCATTAACGCCTTGGGCTTGCATTTTACCTTAGAAACTGTGTTTGGTGAAATAATTATGTGAGTAGTGAGATTTGTTTCATCATATTTAAGAGGCTACCGAGCGCGCAGTGGTGCCCTCATCGTTTGTTTGGTTATTTCTTTTCTTTCACGGAAACTATTTTCAGTTTTAACAATTATAATAAAACTTAACAATATAAAGCTACTATTTCTAATAATAATAAAGTCTTGTGGAGCGCAACTATTCCGGCTTATTTTTTGCATTTTCACTCTAAAATAAAAGAAATAAGTAATCAAAGAAACAATGAGAGAGAGAAATTTTTAGTAAGAATCTTATCTAAATAATTTTGCTTCAGAAATGTAACAATTACATACTTAACCAGTCGACCTATGAATTAATAATCATGATGATTTGATAGAATTAATTAAGTAGATTAGGTACAACAAAATAAATCAAATTCAAATTCAAAATTATTTATTTGTGACACATAGGTAAAATGTACATGATGTTATAAAATAAAAATATTGTATCACTATGCGCTGCCTTGCAAGGCGTACAAATGTTGTTCACAGTAACAGTTAGTTGGTCACAGTAGTAGGTATTTATAGCCTATAAAATTATAAAATACTGCTAAGTAACCATCTTGAATATTTAGTAATAAAATAAGTAGGTAACAAATATAACATCTGTGAATAGGACATACCGGTTTTTATTTTTCTTCTAAATATTCATTTATAGTGTAATATGCTTTCTGAATTAGGAACTTATGGAGTGTTTTTTTGAAGGTATGCAAATCTTTTGAAGCTTTTATAGGTTTAGGTAGTTTATTAAATATTTTAGGAGCCATTCCTAGAAAACTTTTTGAGAACAGGGCGGTTTGGTGGGTTTTTGACTTAATTGCACCTTGATGACGTTTAGTGGACAGAGTTTCAAATTGGTCAAGGTTATTTTTAATAAACATAACAACTTCATAAATATATAAGGACGGGAGTGTTAATAATTTTAAATTAATAAAAAATGGTTTGCAACTAACAGTGTTTTGGATCATGCATACTGCACGAAGACACTTTTTTTGGGCTTTAAAGGCCAATTCTCTATCCGTAGAATTACCCCAGAATATTAAACCGTATCGCAGTGTGGTGGAGACATATGCGTGGTATGCTGTAAGAACGGTACTACGATTGGCGACCTTGTTTAAATTGTGTAAAGCATAGCAATATTGATTTAGCTTTTTTATTACATGTTCAATGTGTGTTTTCCATGTCATGTGCTGATCTAACCAAAGCCCTAGAAATTTCGTGTTGTCAATTTTAGCAATCGTATTATCTTTATATGTAATATTTGTATTAATAGAGCTTATTCGCTGGTTAAAGTTCATGATATGGGTTTTCCCTAAATTAATTTTTAAGTTGTTGTCGATTAGCCATTGAATTATTAAATCTAAACTATTATTTATTTCATTTTCATGTTTTTCTATGTTTTTTCCTATAAATATTGTAGTACAGTCATCAGCAAATAGAGTCATGGGGTGTTCTATGGTTCTGGGTATATCGTTTATATAACATAGAAATAACAACGGACCAAGTACACTGCCTTGGGGTACACCGAAATTTATAGTTCTTTGTTTTGATAAGTAGTTTTTTTCTGTTTTAGTTCTATGACATATTTTTGATATTTTAGTGATTTGTTTTCTGTTGACTAGGTACGACTTAATTAGTTCTAGGACATTGCCCCTAATTCCAAGTTTGCCTAATTTTATGAGAAGTATTCTGTGATCTACAAAATCGAATGCCTTCGTCATGTCCATGAATAATGCTGTAACTGGGATTTTTTTATCCATATTTGAAATAATTTCATTTACTAATTCATAGATGGCCATATTAATATTTTTATGTTTTCTAAAACCGTACTGTTCTTTAGTTAGAATATTGTTTTTTTCTAAGAATGAATAGAGGCTGTTATAAATGACTTTTTCGAAGATTTTGGAGAACACTGGGACAAGTGCAATAGGCCTATAATTTTTCATGTTTTGTGGATCATCCTTTTTATGTAGAGGTTTAATAACAGATAGTTTGAAGTCTTCAGGGAATTTACCTTTATCTATACAAAGGTTTACTATATAACTAAGAACTGGTGAAATTTCAGTAACTACGTTTTTTATTGGATGTGTAACAATATCGTCATAGCCAGAACTATTTGTATTTTTTAGAGCAGTAATAATTTTGTGTATATCATGTGGAATAGTGGGTGCTAAGAACATTGAATTAGGGTTTGAATCTATAAATGTCGATTTATAATCAGTGTTGTGCTTGTGGTTGTTTATTGGTTGAACTTGATCAATTAAATAGTTATTAAATAATTCGGCAATCTCATTTGGTTCTGTAAATCGTCAAAACTATTTGATAAGTATGTCCAATACATCAATCAAAGGGTTATCATTAAGTAAGTACCTATGTGATTGTTTACAAAGATTAACTTATTGTTCCAACAAATATTTTTGTTGGCTATCACAAATCTTTAACACTAACTTTAACTTTACTTAGTTATAGGCATTTTTTACAAAAACAAAAACAACCTTTTACACAGTTTCCATAGCATACATTAAGAGTTTATGAGGCCGTATACGATTTTTTTCCGATTTCGATGATTTACGTGATTTTACAGTAACAATACTGTATTTCTAAGTTTGAATGCACAACATGAAAGATCATTTTATTTATGATCTAATAAAAATGAAAATAAGTAAGTAGGTACTTATAAAAAATAAAAAAATAGTTCATACAGAACTACTTTTTTATTTTCATTAAGTACTTAAGTATTTTTACTGACCTAAACCGACGACCGAGTTGTGAATTTTTGCTGTAAGAGGTTTAGAATATCACATTTTTACGAATCGGTTTGACGTCTAAAGGGTATGAAAAAATTACAATGTTTTCTTGTGGAAGTTTTAATAACAAAATTTTTGATTAAAAAAATGAGAAATTGGCCAAAAACTTGATTTTGATTTCGGCTACTTAGAACTCTCGTTCATAAAATTAAAACAACAAAAATAAACTTCGTTTAAAATCAATCCATTTTCTGAAAGAAAATGCAATAAATTAAAGAAAATTGCAATCAAAAATCTCTTAAAACAACCTAATTCTCGCATTATAAACTCGACGCAAAATAAAAAATTAGCTCATTCATTAGATCATAATTGAAATGATCTTTCATGTTGTGCATTAAAACTTATAGAAAATAACCCCCTTTTGGGCTTCGCCGCAGTCGGGAAATAAGTAAACTGCAAAAAATTTCGGATTTGTGATTCATAGCACTTACAGGAACTCCTTCGATAACATGATTGATGTTCGATTCGGCACGGAAGCGTATCGAATAGTTATGAATAGCTATGCTGATGATAATATTATGCTAGAGCTGGGCGAGCGCGCATTGCGGTGCGTTTTTCTACCGCATAATCTGTGAAGTATGGAATGTCTTTGAAGTGCGCGCACTGCGGTCATGCGTTTTGTTACTGTAGGCCCCGCCCTGCAGTGCGACAGAACTAACGGAAACGCACCGCAGTGCGCGCTCGCAGCATTTAAGGCCCAGATTTCCTGAAAACGATCAAAAAGGTGGTTTTTTAAAGCAGTGTATCTCATAAACCGTAAATAATTTTGACATGTAAAAAAAATATGATATTTTCAAGTCTTTTTCGCATACAGTGATGGAAGCCAAAACATAATTATACATATTTTAATGCACCAAAAAAATCTTTAAACATACCTCCTAATAATCTTTAAAAGCAGTTTATCCCTTCATTAACAATTATAATTATAATTAAAAATATACCATGAAATGTCAAATTCCAAACTGCATCCAGTGATGGATTACTTTTTATTAAATAGTTAATTTCTAATTTTATACGATTTTATTTGCATTTTTACGACATAATTCCGGTGCGCGTGAGAATCTTCTATCTCGTGCGTCAAACTAGACAGCCATAACGCCATTTCACTTACACACCGAGCTAAACCAATCTTGGAACCTGGGCCTTAACATGTGTCATATCCGTCTTCATGAAATTAACTGAGTTTACCCAAACAGAAGCCCAGAAATAATGCCGAAAACCTTCTTGTTACTCGTAAATAATAAATAAACATACTCATATTCTTTACTGCTATAACTAGGCCACGTGGCCACGTCCCATGTATAAACAACATCCACAACAGATACAGATGTTTTATGTCTTAAACATCTCTAAAATACACTGTACAGCAGCGTTTTCCATTAGCAGTGTCGCGACCCGGTACCGGGCCATCAAAATAAATAGGTACTGGGTCGCAACATTCCCACCTTGTTTGGTAAAAAATAAGCAGCAGCTCCATACTTCGCACTAAAATTTAGTGACTAAATAGGCGATACCAAAATATGTAGTATTAATAAAACATTTTTACTAATAATAAATGTGTATTATTTTAAATAGTGGAACCAGCTTGGGTTTCAAAGTATTAAGGCGACGCTATCTGACTTTTGATGATTTTAAACTGAGGATCACGTCTAAACGTGAGTAGTGTTAATGATTTGGAAAAAATATATGTTAAATTAGAGCATTTTCTTAATAACTTAATATGTGAATATTTTAGATTATGTTTATATTAAATAGTGTAATTAATTTGTAAAGTTATGTCTAACGCAGATAAAAAACTGAGAATCACGCAAAAACTGTCAGGCGTATTTTTCTGAAACCTTCACCATTTTAAAGGTAATTTAATTATTTATCTTTTAGTATACGTGTTTTATTAAAATGCCTTTTGTTTTATGTATAATAAATTAATAATGCGTCTAATTTGGGACAGCGCTCCTTGATGGGCGAGTCCTATTACTGGCTGGACGTACGACGCGTTGCGTGAGCTCAGCACAGAACGCGCAAGCTAACCACTCAAGGTCATTGGCGTATAGTTCCGCCTTGAGTGGGTCACGAAGGGGCAGTGTGAAAATTACCGGGCCATGGCAGAACAATGTTTGGGAAACGCTGCTCTACGGGTACCTACACTCAGAAAATATAAATAGCATCTATTACGGTATTACGTAACCTTTGGTCACGTCAATGAACGGAAACTTCGAAAGATAAAAAAAAATCGATACATCTTCTCGGCCTCGCGGGTATGGAAAACATAATTGTAGATAGAGGATCAGACGACACGTTTGGCGCGGTGGTTGAGCGATTGACTGCTGCGCCGCATATCGCGGGTTCGATTCCCGCACGGAACAAATATTTGTACGACCTGCAAGTATTTGTTCCGAGTCTGGGTGTTTTTCTATCTATAATATGTATGTATTTACAAAAAAAAATGTATATAAATAGTTAGTAAGCCATCTCGTTACCATAACACAAGCATTAGGTTGCTTAGCTTGGGACTAGATGGCGTTGTGTGAAATGTCCAAGGATATTTATTTATTTATTTATTTATCATAGCATATACATAATAACTGTACAATGTACCATCGGGGACATTATGAACATTATGATGTGTATGTGTACGAACACATCATAATGTTCATAATGTCCTCTCTACCTTGCTTACAAGGTTAAAGGTAGGTACCTATAGTCAGGTACTAAAAGACTGGGTTTCCTATGTAAATCGTGCTACTAATTTATTCGATTCGGCATGATGGTCACCATCATGGCCGTATTTAATGTATTGGAGGCCCTGGACACTTATGATATGAAGAATGCAGGATGCAAGAGCGAGCTCGTTTATACCACGCATATAATTTCTAAAATCACGCCTCAAATGAGACCCAAACATATTTTCTCCAAACCTATACCAAAATACATATGAGTACAGGGTTATTGGTAAAACACCAACAAACTCATCATTATGAACAACTTTTACTATGGGATCAAGCCTGAAATCGCGAAAAAAAAAAGCTGTTGAGTAGGTACATTTATTTACAGCTGTTTTTTTTTCGCGATTTCAGTTTTGGTGCCTTAGTAAAAGTTGTTCATAATGATGAGTACAATTACCCCTTAAGAAGTTGTTGGTGTTTTACCAATAACCATGTAAGTATATAATAATTATTTTTCTTTCAAAAAATGTAAAGTGGCCCTGCAAATACTTTATCACGATATCCCCCTAAAATAATGTAAATAAAAAGAGAGTTGAAACACTGCCCGACTACTGAAAAATCACGCTCTAAAAAGTATGAAACAAGAAAATATTTTCATATGAAATTAGAAAAAAAGACAGACAAATTAAAAATCCGGTTAAAGTTATACGTCATGTAATGGCATAAATCTGCATAAATCCTATGTCTTTCTATAATTTCAGCTGAGAAAATTTTCTTATTTCATACTTTTTAGAGCGTGATTTTTCAGTAGTCGGGTTTTAGTTTTTAAACTTTCTTTTTTTTTTTAAAGCCTGCCGAATGCAAAGATGCATTTATAATTTTTAAATCTAGGCATGTCATGCGCGGTGTGACGGTGTCCTGATGTTGTAATGACGGACGCCATCCCGTAAGATTTCTCCCTACCAAAAATTGCTCAACGCGCTTACGTAACTATGCTATGCAGTGACGCGAACCCGTAAGATTTCCCCATACAAAAGATCGTTTTAATTGACTTTTCGCTTAAGAGGAAATGCGGGTGCTCTTTTCTCCATACAAACGCTCTCGCCTGTTTTCTTTCTGGTTAATGACCATAAAGTAATGATTTTTTACAGAAATATAAATAGTAGCTACTTGTATGCCCCTATGTTTTCCTTTTTAACCGACTTCCAAAAGGAGGAGGTTCTCAATTCGTCGGAACCTTTTTTTTTTTTTTTTTTATATGTGTGTTCCCCGATTACTCGAAAATGGCTAGACCGATTTGGATTTTTCTTTTTTTGTTCGAAAGGGTATACGTCCCAAGTGGTCCCATGATCATCAAGTCAGGATCTGATGATGGGATCCCATGGAAATCGAGGGAAACCCTCAAATTTTATGGGCACACCTATATCGATTTCGGTATTTTTTATAGTAGCTCGTGCATTTGCTCTCGGATAGTACCATTCGGTGAGCTGGAACTGATGATGAAGACCACAGAGGGCCATCGGAAATACTCAATTATATCTAAGTATATAACAGGTTGTGATTCGATTACTTTAATATGGTTTATGCTCGTCAAAATAATGGTAATGGTGACTTCACCATGAGCTCCATTTCTCCTGGTTCTTACTAGGAGAACTCCTCAAAAATTAACGGCCCTGCATCGGGAAAAGCAACATTTTACAAACGTGATGAGCAGCTGACATTGGATTATTGTAACTTAGATAAATTACAAACTGAACCACTAAAAAGTGAAAAATAAAAACTTTTTTACAAAAACAAAAACCGACTTCCAAAAAAAACACTACAAAGTGAAAAATAACTTTAATTCCGGAAGTCGGTGGCAAAAAACTAAAATACAGATCCAAAGACACCGACTTCCGAAATTAAAGTTATTTTTGACTTTGTAGTGTTTTTTTTGGAAGTCGGTTTTTGTTTTTGTAAAAAAGTTTTTATTTTTTTGATGATACATTATTTTTATAATAACTAGAAACCTCAAAAAATGCTCAAAATTGCCTATTCAGAACGCTGTCAACAGAGGCCTAGTGTACAAATTTGACAACTTTCAACGAAAAAAGAAAAACATAGGGGCATAGTATATATCCTTCTTATTCAGTTTATGAAATATCTTTTAAATTGGTCCAATATTGGAGGAGGAAATAGGCGAGAGCCAAACCTCGAAATGTGACTTTTTACATAGGCTATTTAGTCGGAGTTGCAGTTGTCCTTATTGCACGAATTTGAGGGCAGAGCGCTCGCAGTGCGACAGCAATAGTTTAAAAAAAGTGTGAAAAGTCAAATATATTTAAAAAAAGTGGTACTAAAAAAAGTGGTACCTACTATAAATTATTGTTTACTCAAACTATAATTTTAGTATCTGATTGTTTTACTTAGTTGTCTTGACAATTCTCGAGACCCGGGGGGTCCCGGACCTTTAGAAGGCATACGGCAAAGCCAACTCGCAGAGGCCCGTTAGACGCTTGCAATGAAATGAGGCACCAACCGACGATTATCCCTGTACGCACCATGCAAGTGCACCCAAGGACAACCCCCGGTTGGTGTAGGACTATTGCAGTATATGGAAACAAAGACATTGGACTATGGATTTGAGTGGCTAAAGTGGACTGGTTGCCTAGAACTAGGAAAGGACTATGGCCCCTGCCGGATCAATGTTTTATAATACACGGATAAAATGGCAGGGGGTGACTTGCAGACTCTTTGCAGACTTTTTTGAGGTTTCTAGTTATTATAAAAATAATGTATCATCAAAAAAATAAAAACTTTTTTACAAAAACAAAAACCGACTTCCAAAAAAAACACTACAAAGTGAAAAATAACTTTAATTCCGGAAGTCGGTGGCAAAAAACTAAAATACAGATCCAAAGACACCGACTTCCGAAATTAAAGTTATTTTTCACTTTGTAGTGTTTTTTTTGGAAGTCGGAGCGCTCGCAGTGCGACAGCAATAGTTTCTTCAAATACCTAATTTTCAAAAGTCTGGTCACCCGCATTTCCTCTTAACGCTCCTAAGTTTTCACTTCAAAAATTATAAGACTCAAAATAAACATAATTACAACTGCCAAATTGCTACATAATGCGATGCGATGCGTCGCCGTGCTTCAATGTAATTTTATCTAGCAATTTTGTAATTTTGTTTGTTTGTTGTTTTTTTTTTTGTTAAGTTGGTATCCTTTCACAGTAAGCCGACGATCGCACGGACGTAAAAATATCGCGGCGGGATTTTATTGCGCACCGGATTTTCAACTCTAGTTATTGAGCCGAGCATTGAGAATCTAACCTAACAACAATATAATGCATTCTAGCGCGACGAAAAACACACTGTTGGATTTTCAACTCTAAGCAGAGCGTTGAAAAACCAATGCGCAAAAAAAATTGCCGCGGTATTTTTACGTCCTTGCGAACGTCGGCTAATAATGTAGGTACTTAAGGCGCTACCAAAATAAATTGGAGGATTTTTCGTAACCATTTATTTCACTATTGCAGCATGTATGGATTTAATTTTTGGATATATGTTTATTGACAATTTGATTAATACTTTGACTGAAAGAAAACACGATTGGGTTAAATTTCCTCGATAGAATTTAATTCCGAAAAGACCTCTACTTTTTATGTTTTTTTCTATAATTCTAAAATCCTAAGTAATTTCATTGCAAAATTGCATTTAAAATGTGCGTATTAGGTAATTGAAAATTCTGGCTGAACATTATTTTGATAGATAGCTTAATTTATTTTTAAACAATTTTTATTTCATTTGGCGCTTTTATTTTGGTTCCAGCGCGTTGTTGCGCTCTGTTTTTTTCGCATGTGGAAGTAATTGACTCTGTCACATTCTTATTCCCGCCCAGTTCACTTTTTTTGTATCACCTTAACGGTTTGTATGATAATCTACCTCCATATTCCAACGCCAATGTGCATACAAACGTTTTATTTATAACATCAAACAGAATAACAATTTCCTATTCCATATTCATTACAGAATAGTAGTTGTATCATCAACACTGCACGAGCGTGGCAATATCGACTTTGACGACCTGAACTTAAAGCAGCAAGTTGAACTGGCGAAGAAAAAGGGTGGAAGTCCACGTCATAACCCTGGGTACTGCAACTCGAAACTGATGAATGCGTACTTCGCGAAGGCGCTGGCTGCCAATTTGAGGAACTCTGGCATAGATGTCAACATGGTCTGCCCTGGATTCTGTGCTACTAATCTGTTTAGGTATGTTTTAATATTCAAATATTTTTATTTGTCAAACTTAGGAAGATAAACGTAAATACAGATGTTAATAATAAACTAAGTAAAAAAAAAAAAAAAAAGGGGCCCCTTATTGAGTCTGCAAGTCACCCCCTGCCATTTTATCCGTGTATTATAAAACATTGATCCGGCAGGGGCCATAGTCCTTTCATAGTTCTAGGCAACCAGTCCACTTTAGCCACTCAAATCCATAGTCCAATGTCTTTGTTTCCATATACTGCAATAGTCCTACACCAACCGGGGGTTGTCCTTGGGTGCACTTGCATGGTGCGTACAGGGATAATCGTCGGTTGGTGCCTCATTTCATTGCAAGCGTCTAACGGGCCTCTGCGAGTTGGCTTTGCCGTATGCCTTCAAAAGGTCCGGGACCCCCGGGGTCCCGAGAATTGTCAAGACAGCTAAGTAAAACAATCAGATACTAAAATTATAGTTAGAGTAAAAAATAATTTATAGTAGGTGCCACTTTTTTTAGTACCAGTTTTTTTTTATATTGAGGAGGATACTACGTGATGTTTTGCATCCTCGTCAAATTTAAGGGTGTGGTATAGACAATCAAACCGAACAACTTTCTCCATGGCACCAACATCAAAATCACGAAAAAATAATCAGCCGTCCCATACATTTGCGTCGAGTAGGTGTTGAAGTTTTCTATGGGACAGTTGAAATTTTTTCGCGATTACGATGTTGGTCACATGGAGAAAGTTGTTCGGTTTGATGTTCATCACACCCTGAATTTTGACGAGGATGAACTGAACTGCTTCAAGAAGCAACTGGACAGATTAAATATCTCCAAGCTATTTGATACACACGCATCAGCTAATTAGCTGCTAGTGTGTTTAACCAAAATAATAATAATAATAATAACCCCACCGCAGTATCTCTACGTTTACGTCGTGGTGGGGCTTGCGCGCTCCGAATTCTAGGTCTGTTCCTGTAGAGTTTACTCTGCCGGAACAGGTCTAGGATGAGAAGCCAGACCAAGAGAGATACAGAAACCCGCAGGGCAGCATGTGGCGAGCTGTTGGGCAGTAGCGACCCCACGGACCCTATCTCCCGGGAGAAGTCTTGTTCCTCACCTCTCGCTTGCCTTTATTGGCCGGCTGGAGTGAACAATGACGGGAACAGAGCTCCCACCTCATTCTTGCCTTTATTGGCTGGCTTGAGTGGAGATTCGCAAGAGCAAACGTGCTCGGAGGAAGGAAGTATTCCAGTAAGTGTTTGTAGGGATCTTGACCATCTTCCGGGCTCTGGGATTGTTCTGAGAACCGTGGAATACCTCTCCACTCCTCACAAGCACCTCAGGACATGTTGCTCCCTTGCCGCTACGACACTATGTGCTAGCGACCGTTTTCGGGGGCCCATTATTGAGTGTGCAAGTCACCCCCTGCCATTTTTTTTCCGTGTATATAATAATAAAACATTGATCAGGCAGGGGCCATAGTCCTTTCATAGTTCTAGGTAACCAGTCCACAGCCACCCAAACCCATAGCCCAATATGTTTTGTTTCCATGTTCTGCAATAGTCCTGCACCAACCGGGGGTTGTCCTTGGGTGCACTTGCATAGTACAGGGATAATCGTCGGTTGGTGCCTCCTCATAATTTAAAATTGTCTAAGGGGCCTCTGCGAGTTGGCTTCGGCCCCTCGTACGCCTTCCAAAAGTCCGGGACCCCAGGGTCCCGAGATACGTCAAAGACACTTTAAAAATAATAATAATAATGTAAAACGACACGTTGTATAGGACTTTTTACGTGTCGATGTCATGAAAAACCCTAAGTTTTGCAAGATAACAGAGGGCGGTGGCGGAGGAATGGGTTTTGTGGCGCACTGTGGGAGAGGCCTATGTCCAGCAGTAGACTGCGATGGGCTCAGTTGATTGAGTCAGCAAGGTAGGAAGCGGGGCTGTTCTCTTAGGGTGCACTGGAAGATTCGTACTTATAGCCAGACATTGAGGTCTGCGTCCATAACTCCAGGTGGCCAATGAATAAAATAAAAGGATTTTTTTTTAAATTTCTTACTAGATAAAATTTTTTTTTTTGTTACTATATAATATTTACATAATTATAAGCTAACAGACTTAAAATAATAATATGTACTTACATGGTATGGTATATAAAAAAGGGAAAGAATCATTGGGCATGAAAAAAATCGTCCTCATCGCTGTCAACAGGAAAAGTGCCTAAGAGGCATTGCCACGTTGTATGGCGATGCAGATTCTTTGGTCAAATCTATCTATCTATATCTGTAAAAATCGATGTGTGTATGTATGTTCCCTATGGACTCCAAAACAGCTGGAGACATTTTGATGAAATTTTCAGGCAATTTTCAGATTAGTCCCGCGGGTGATACTGTGAAGTTTGGTAGCGATCGGGCTACCCGAAGCCGGGGCTGGTCACTATAGTACTTTAAACTATTTAATAAATACTTTTAAATTACATTTCAGGTATTCAATAAAATGGTACCACTACATACTAATGGCACCCATATTGATCGCCTTCATGAAAACTGCCAAACAAGTAAGTATTACTTAGTTTTAATTATTTTCCTAATAGTAAAAAAAAATGTAACTGTAAATGAATGTAATAAATAAGAACACAGTTCGCATGATTTTATCGTTCTTTTCATCTTACGTTATAAATATGCATTTTCTGAACATTTACATGCAAACCCTTATCTTTTTTGATATTATGAGAACAATAAAACAAGTAGGTACTTAACCATTAATCAAATCTTATCTTTTTTTATATGAGTACAATAAGATATGAGTGAATGTTCTTTTGTCGTGTCTGTGTCCCGTCGTTTTAAGTCAAAATAAGGATGCTGACGCAAACTATATTTAATTGCGTAATAATTAAATTGTTACAGGGCTCCGAAACAGTAGTCTTCTGCGCCACAGACCACAGCATCGAAGGTAAAACGGGCAAGTTCTACCGAGACTGCGAGGAGTACCCCTCAAAGTACGACTTCAACAAAGACGTGGAAGACAAGCTGTGGAACGTCAGCGAAGAACTGGTCAGGGCTAGGAAACCGCTATGAATGAGGAATTTGGAATAGGTGTAGTTATTAAGGTGTCTAGTGTCATTGCCGTGCAGTCGGAGGCTAAAAATGTTTATCACCTTCAGAGAGGACAGAAACGACCGTAAGAAATCTATTAAACAAGAAACGTTGGTAAAAAATCGGTTACCGAAAAAAGGTCGTTTAAAATTGCTGTACATTAGGTGAAGTTGCTCGCAATAAAATTACAAACCATAGATAACATTATTTTTTTTACTAAGCCTACTCTGTCCCACTCCTGGGCAAAGGCTTTCCTGATATAAATTAAATAAACATTTTTATTACGCGACTGTCCACGGTTAATGACTTAGGTGGTGTGTTTTTATGCATATCTGCTTTTGTGTGTGATTTTTTTATCTATACAAATAAATTGAAGTGTCTGTTTTTAATGTCAGAATAACAGCTTTTCACTAAGTGTATACGGAAGTATATACGGTACTAATAATAAAAATACAATTTTTGTTAGTCTGTCGGTCTATCTGTCTGTTTGTTCCGGCGAAACTCCGAAACGGCTGGACCGATTTTGACGGGACATTCACTGGCAGATAGCTGATGTTATAAGGAGTAACTTGGGCAACTTTTATTTTAGAAAAAGAATTAGGGTTCCGCGCAATAAATCAAAACCTATGAAATTGTGAACGGGGCGCGGGCGAGCGATGCAACGTGGCAGATTGGGAGACGAGGTAGTTTTATTAAAATGTGGCTGTTATTTTAGTATATTGTGTATCTTACGAATTCCACGCGAACGAAGTCGCGGGGCACATCTAAAATCTTGAAGAAAGCTGCACATACCAATTGCATAGACTAAATCGCTTGATAAGGTCTTTGACTTGTTTATATTTCACTAGCGACCCGTCCGCACCGCACGGGTGCAATGGCATGGCATGGCGACATCATCACTACATAGTATAAAACAAAGTCGCTTCCCACTGTCTGTCTGTCCCTATGTATTCTTAGATCTTTAAAACTACACAACGGATTTTGATGCGGTTTTTTTTAATATATAGAGTGATTCAAGAGGAACGTAGGTTTATATGTCTATTGATATGTGTATGTGTATTGATACCTTAGATTATGAAAATTGATACCTAATAATTGTCAAAATGCAGAGAAATTTACAAGATCTAAAGTTTAGAAATAAAGTAGAAGTATACGGCACACGATGTTGCCTCGGCGTAAAATAAACTTATTACGCCGAGGCAACATCGTGCCGTAATACTTTTACTTTATTTTAATTAGTCTACTTCATCGCTTTGGTCTGTGGCAGATCACAATGTCGCACGATGTTGCTCCGGCGTAAATGAGGCTCTAAAAGTTTTTTTGTCAAAGTTGAATTTGTTGTTACTTACAAAATTAAGACTTATTATAACTGACGAAAGTTGTTATTATTTTACATATTTTTCCGTATAATTGTGACATAAATAAAGCTGCACTTTCACTTGTTTTTTCTATTCCGTGAATGGAACACACACAAAACGCAGGTATGGATTTCGCCAAAGCTATATTTCTGTTGTTATTCTAATTTAAGAGTTCAATATATTTACATACACCTCCTCAAACTATTCTATGGATACTTACTTATATTCGATTTTTAGAAGAGTTACTTAAAATAATTTAGATATAGTTTGCCATATTTCATTTACTTTGAAAATGGCTGTGGTTGTGTTGAATTTTTCGGTAGGTTGTTGGTACTGTAAAAGCATAATTCCTAGTAATGTATAATCTCAAGATACTCGGATACTATCTTTATAAAAACAATACTAAACTGAAACCAACGAGACGAGATAAATTTTATGCTTTGGGATTAAAAACTTTAACTTAATTGCGTATGGTTCAGTTTCCATTGCAAATAAAATTGTTTTAAGACGTTATCGATAGATTTTTTCCATAAAAAAAAAAAAACAACTTACGATTAGGTACATACTTGAGTTTAAAGTTGATATTTGCAATTTTATGTATTTATCTTGTATCGTTGGCCTGAGTATAGAATATGTACTTTTCTTCGTAGGTTAGTTTTTAGAAAATGTGGATATATGTGTAAAATATTTATTATAATTTTTAAAATGGGTATTTTTTTGTTTTATTGATATACCTACTCTCTCTCTACGTGGTCTAACAAACTATAGGTACCTACCTACATTTAATTTTTTTAAGATTCATCCTCACAGACGCAGACGGGAAAACGGTTTTGTGGGATACATTTGACACATACTTACAGTACAAGAATTCTGTACACTCTTCATAAATAAATAACACACCCCGGATGTTTGTCTGCAGATTCGTGGATGACCTTAACCTTGACCGTGACCTTTGTCAAATCGTTGTTGTATTTACATTGCAAACCCTAAAATTGATAACTTGGTATCCCCATTTCTTACTTAACGCCGTTTATACCAGCCCCGCGATGTTTTTTTGCAGATTCATGAATGATCTTAATTGACCTTGAGCGTGACCTTTGTCTAATTATAATTGGATTTTCACATGAAAGATACTAAAACAGCAGTGCAGTCTGTTGAATTCATGTAACACGAAGCGGTGTTAACATAACTGTTGTAAGTTCATTCAACTACTGAATTTTGCAAAATGTCATGAGAATCTCCAGTGGCGTAGCTAGTCCCCTGTAACAAAATATGTTGGGGGGGGTCGGGGGCTTACTTTTACCCGACTCCGAAACTGAATGCATTCAACAAGATTCAACACATCTAAACCGCGTTAAATAGCTGTCAGTGTCAAAATTGTTATGGAATATTGAAACGGACAGCCCTTGAACGCAATTTAGACATGATGATCGCGTATAGTTTCATTGGTAAAATCCGTCATCTACACTAAACTCAGTACTTACAACCCAGTGCGTCCAGAGCATTTTCGGTAGTCAGCCCCGATTGCTACCTTCCTCTCCTGCCGGCTTGCTACACGAGAGTAGACCATAAAAACGAAGTTAATAAAACCATAGATATAAGAAGGATATGTGCCCATATGTTAAAATGTATCGGAACCCTGTGTCTCCGCTTTTTCCCTTTGTCACTTTCATGATTTTAAAGACAATTATGGTAAAATACCGTTTGTTGCCCGTGGTACTACCAGTATTCCTACCAGTAGTACCACGGGTAAAAAATACTCCCGTAGAACTACCAAGCGATCCAGTAGTACCACGGGAAGTTTTTTTTTACCCGTGTTACACTCATATTCGACATTTCATAGTTTGACACCTGTCACTTTGACACCTGTCCTTTTGACACTTCTCACTTTCACTTTTGCTATTTAGAAATTTCCCTACCTTAACACTGGTGTGAAGGCTCAGAGTGAAGGTGGGTCAACCGCGAACATTTTTAATAGTTTTAGGTCTTCCAAGTACACACATGTTTTATTTATAACTAGCTGGCCCGGCAGACGTTGTCCTGTCCCAATTTCAATAATTCAAAATTCCCATAGAAAATCCACTTTCAGTTTTCCCGAATTTCCCAATTTTCCCGGCAACTTTTCCAATTTTTCTCTACATAAAAACCTTCTCCTGACAATAATAAACACAAAAAAATAAGAATTAGCGAAATTGTTCCATCCGTTCACGCGTGATGCGATGACGAAGGGAAATAGAGATTCATTTTTATAATACAGATAATATCATCGATGTCGAAGTAAAACAATTAAATTAATTCAATTAGTTGAATAAAAAAAAAAAAAAACCAACCTAACGAAATAAACACTCTTGCCGTGGCCTTTTTTGACCATCTATAAATACAAATGAATGCCGCTAATTACAAATATAATTTCTTTCCTTTTTTTTTACACAAAAAATACTAACTTAATCCTAGGAATGAGAGAGTAAGTACCCGTTAATGTACGTGTGCATTCTAACGCAATTTTTCAAGTGCATTTCCAACAGTTTTTCTCTCGATATAAGTTCCAATAAAATGTGCCTTCATAATAATATTGTCAAATTATTTATTTGATTTGTAACAGTCAACATACTTTGATTTATACAACACTGAATAATATCACAAACATCGAGATCTGTGGTTACAGTCTTAACATTTAATTATCTTAATAATTAAATAAAAACACTGTTGCTATACAATTTAAAGAAAATCATCTTACTTGTATGAAATGTTATTATATGAGTTTACGTACCGTGAAACCTGCTAACTTTGCCAACGGTTGTCGAGTTTGCCATAGCCAACTTCTGAGAGAAAAAGTGTAGTTACATCTTAATAACAGTTTTTTGTCATGTATTCATGCCTTTATGGTAAAATTTATTAGTTAAATGGCAACATCGAATGACATATGGCAACCCAGCTTGCTTTTGAGATGTAATTTTCGGCGGTTACTTTTTTCGAATGTTGGTGGCGGAAAACTTAGTGCCCCGGAACTTTTACAAAAACAAACGGGAAAGGCATTGCCTACGGAAGTACTTTTTTGATATTATGTTAGCATAATGCTCTTTATCTAAATAAAATTTGATTTACTGTGCTACAAGCTACCTGTAGTTCGCAATTGGTGTTGGTAAATTCAACAACCCCAAACACAACGTCTGTGATGGTGACTTTGCCATGTTTTGTTGGAGGTTAGGGCTGCCACAAAATTTCTTATGAATATTTTTATTAAATTATCGTTGTAAGTACCTAGTTATAATATAAGTAGTTAGGTACCCAGATATGAAATACACAGTGCATGTGCTTAAATGAAGGTTGTTTTACAAAAAGTACACAGGGTGGCTGGTAATTTCAAAAGCATTTTTTTGTTTTGGGTCAGGCTTCTCACCAGGCAAGATCGGAAGATTCTTCAAATTAAACATGTGAAGTGATTTAGTTATTTGCGCAAATACTGTATATTCTATTACATTTTTTTTATTTCCTTTTCCATCTAAAATGTTGTTTCCATTGGAAATAGGTAATATTTAAGATCGTGGTAATTACTTCTTTTGACTTTCTTAAGTCCTCCTTCTTAAGTAAATGGTCCAAAATGATTTTATGTTAATTTCATGAGCACCTTGTGTACAAAATATTAGGTACCTACCTACTTAACAACCTATATTAATGGATACCTAGTCCCAACAAATAATAGTGCGTGTTGATCGCATTACAACTGATTATATTTTTTTACTTTTATTTTTTTCTAACTACTATGAAAACATTTTTATTTGACAACCCTAACCCTAACTTCTTCTTACTATGAAATATTTTGGAAAGGTTGGTGAATTTGCCACCTTCTTAAGAGTTATATTGCCAGTGCTAAATAATATAAAGTTTGCACTTTTATTTTACTGGTTAAAGGAAGAGTGCAAATATATTATTTTTTAACCTCGTAAACTCCACTAATTTCATTTTTAATTTCATATGGCAAATTTACCAGAAGTGACAGCTGACTTTGCCATATTTGTTTTTATGCTTTTAATATTTTAATTTACAAAAATAAGATAGATATTTAGTAATAATATAAATTTTCATGAAATTTACTACGTCTAGGAGTAGGTTACTCATTATGTTTTCATATAATTATATTTTTTTAAAGTGAATCAAACTTTTTGACACATGAAAAAGTGGCAAAGTAAGCAGGTTTCACGGTATTTAATTATTTTCTAAATTTAATTAAGAAATAAAAATAAAATTTATACTAGAACCTAAAACTAAAAACCATAGTAACTAAAATATATTATTAAAAGGAGTCCCTTTAGGCAAGGTTCCGAAGATACTGGCAGCGTTCCCCCTTTGAATAGCTAGACTAATTCTTTGTCCGAGGTAGCTGCCAGCTCTTCGGTCTCCTGTGACGTCGACCAACCTTTTCGTAATTTCCTTAAAAAGCCTTATAGCGGTAGGACCCCACGGACCAAGGGTCTCGACACCGAATGGGACAAAATCATATTCGGAGCCTATATTGTCATCATTTCATTTTATTATATTTTTTTTGTCTTTTGTTTTTCTTTTTGCTCGAATTAGGCTTTTGTTAGATACGTTTTTCAACACATTTAGCAGACGCATTAACATACGACAGTTAAATTAATTCAATTAGTTGTTTTACATCGACTTCTATCATATTATTATAAATAAAACATTATGTGTTGCGGTTGACACACCAGTGTTAAGGTAGGGAAATTTATAAATAGCAAAAGTGAAAGTGAGAAGTGTCAAAGGGACAGGTGTCAAAGTGGCAGGTGTCAAACTATGAAATGTCGAATAAGAGTGCAACACGGGTAAAAAAAATCTTCCCGTGGTACTACTGGATCGCTTGGTAGTTCTACGGGAGTTTTTTTTACCCGTGGTACTACTAGTAGTAATACTGGTAGTACCACGGGCAACAAACGTAAAATACTTGTACCTACTTACATATGGAATGTGATTCCATGATTTACATGGCTTCGGTTTTTACAAGAAACCACTAAACAAACAACACGGCATTCTTATAAATTGTCACGGTCACAGTCGAAAGCGCATTAGTTCGCGGAGACGGAAAGACTATGAACGGCTCATGAGCATGACGCGCGGACACAGATTCGGCCGCTTGCGACTCACTTCTCCTGTTTTTTATATTTCTATGAATAAAACACATACATTTTTTCAAACCCTTTATTAGGTACCATTGTAAAATATCAAGCTTTTAATCAGTTTTTACAATTTGTAAGTAACTCTCAATGACAAACAAAGTCACCTCAAATTCTACGTGCATTATTTTAAAATTATACAAATATAGCTCCTTTTCCAATAGGCTTGGTTTCACGTGATGGTTCACATTAACCCTTTAACCGCTTACGTCGGATTAATCCGACAAATATTTTCGTGTCCATTTCGCCAAGGTCGTATATTTACGACCAAATACCACAGCTCCTATAATCTGTTTTTTTAATTTCGATAAGCTGTATTCTATCAAAAAGATTTTTTAATTTTCTGTGCTTGGCGCTGGGGGCACGACAACTGATATGAAGTCTGGCGGTTAAAAGGTTAATAGTGCAACTGGTGCCTCAGGTACAGAGAGAGCAGTGGTAACGGACCCTACATACAAGTTGTAGCTCATGGGTTCAACTCCAAGCAGGCGCATAGAATAATATCAGATTTTTCTTTATTTAAACTTCGGAAAAAAAAGGAGGTCGGTGTTTTTTTTTCCATTTTTCATCAAAAGTCGAAACCTATGCAGCCTAAAAAAAATTAAAAACATGTTTGAGAATGTGCAAACAGCGCTCTTGTATATGATACCCCACATGCCCTAGTAGCGCCACTGAATTTTTAAGACCCTGTTGCAAAAAAAAAATATACTTAAATATTTTTATTTCTTTCTTATTTGACAAATAGTTGGGCAAACGTCATCTAAAACTGTTCCAAATTTCAAGTTGATAGCATTAGTACTTAGTTCTTGAGATATCCAGCTATGACTGACAGAGAGACAGACAGATTCAGTCGCGCCATAGGGGTTCCTCTTGGAACCCCTAAGGCGCGACATGGGGCATTCACATGGCGCATTCGGTCGTGGCAGCGGATCTGAGCCAGGGTACCCGCTGATACCGTGACCTGCAGCACTATGGCAGGAAAACTGGTCCTGGCAACCGCGGCAGGTCTCGGCGCGCCCGGTGCCGCGGTCGCCGACGTCGCACAACGTCGCCGCCCGCACCTCTGGCCAGCGCGACTGATGCAGCCCTGGATGAGCTCCGTGCAGTGACAACGCACCATTTTTTTTTTAATTAATAAGGTTACCTACTGCGATGGTGGTCGTGGTAAGTAAGTACGATGATGTCATCCGTTCCTGTGTTCATGTGTTCCTGCTGGGGGCTGGGCACATAACACTCTTCCGTTACGAAGTTGATTATAAATCGTGTAAATTGTGGCTGTCACCACAACAAATACAAATACCAAGTTTCATGTTCCTTTCAAAGTCATCAGAGTCCATTTAGTTAGGTACTGGTGAAACCAATTTGCTTTTTTTATATTCCTATTTTTATTATTATGTTTAAAAGCTCTTACACTGTTGTTTACTTTTGATAGTGTGGTTTTTTAGGGTTCCGTACCTCAAAAGGAAAAAACGGAACCCTTATAGGATCACTCGTGTGTCTGTCTGTCTGTCTGTCCGTCTGTCACAGCCAATTTGCTCCGAATCTAATGGACCGATTAAGTTTAAATTTGGTACACATGGATTTCTGTGACCCAAACATGTAGAGCTAAAGTAAATAAATTAATTTTAAATATGAGGGTCACTTTTGGGGGCAAACTAGAAAATTTAAAAAAAAGTTTTGCAAACTTTACCGTGTGACATATCAAATGAAAGGGCTTACTATGAATCTCAAATATATTTTTTTTATAATTTTAAAATAAATAGTTTTAGAGTTATCTAAGAAAATAGACGAAAATTAACCATTCCCCCCCTTATCTCCGAAACTACTGAGCCTAACATTTGGAAAAAAAATACAGAAAATAGGTCTATACCTGTAGATTACAGGAAAACCTATAAGAAGTTTGTGGTCTTAAAATAACATGGTAAATCTCTCAATATTGTGAGTACAAACTTACATTTACTGTTGGAATGTATGGGAGAACATGTTTTTCAACTATAATGTTAAGTTTGTTCTTGGTATAATTTCATACCACCTACGGAACCCTTCATTGTGCGTAGTCCGACACGCACTTGTCCGGTTTTTTAATCATCATCCATATCACTTGTCAAAGTTTGCTTATCACTCGCATCTCAGTTTTCATGGTGTTTCTAAGATTTTATTTTTGTTCCATCGTGTAAATTGTGGCTGTCACCACAACAAATACAAATACCAAGTTTCATGTTCCTTTCAAAGTCATCAGAGTCCATTTAGTTAGGTACTGGTGAAACCAATTCGCTTTTTTTATATTCCTTTTTTAGGGTTCCGTACCTACCAAAATGGTAAAAAAGGAACCCTTATGGTGTGACTCAGTCTGTCTGTCACAGCTGGATATCTCGAGAACTACTAATGCTATCAACTTGAAATTTAGAATAGTTTTAGATGACGTTTACCCAACTATTTTGCAAATAAGAAAGAAATTAAAATATTTATATTTTTTTTGCAACAGGGACTGAAAGGGGGCCTTAAAAATTCAAAGTGGGGCTACTAGGGCATGTGGGGTATCATATGAAAGAGCGCTGTTTGCGCATTTTCAAACATATTTTTTCTTTTTTTAGCCCGCATAGTTTTCGATTTTTGATGAAAAATGTAAAAAAAAATACCGTTCCCGCCCCCTTATCTCCGAAGTTTGCAAAGCGAAAAATCTGAAATTATTCTATGTGATAGAAGTTTATGTAAAGATTACAGGGAAAATAAAATGATGTCTTTAAATAGCACAGATTTTCAGAAATCATCAACAAAAATTACATATAAATGATGGTACGGAACCCTCGGTGCGCGAGTCCGACTCACTCTTGACCGGTTTTTTTATTATTATGTTTAAGTTCTTACACTGTTGCTCTCACCCCCTTTCACTCCTACTTCACTTGCTCCCCTCCTCCTCTCACCAACTCCTTCCCTTCTCTTTCCTGACCACCCGCTCCCCCTCGCTCCCCTTTGCACACCGTCACCCCTCACTACGGCTCCCCCCTCTCTACACCCTCCTAAGCCTGATTGCTTGCTGCTTGCTATAGGACAGAACAGAATTAGTTCAAACATTTACCATTGGTTCAGGCAGGAGCCATAAGGGAATGCTAGCGTTACATAAATTATTATTACATCAAACACTCATTGAGGTAGACTTTCGACCCCGTAAAGACCAGGACCAGGAGTTTACTTATTGCGCCAATAATCTACCAATACTAAACTTTAGTTTACATAAAAATAGAACTATTTATCAATACAAGGAGTGCAACGTTTTTTAATGGGCCGGCTGCTATTTCTTTACAATTTATTTACTTGCTTGGATCAATCATCATCTAGCTTTTTATCAATTCTACAAAAATGCATCGGTCTAAAATAATATGACAGCCAATGATATTATAAGTAAAAAAAAGAGGTAGGATATACACGCTCCGCAAGTGGCTCGTCAAAATCTGGCTAATTAGCCACATTTTCGTCGTCTTGTCTCTTTCGCTCCCGATAATTACGACATGCTGTCCTACTTCCATTTGTCATCTAATAGTTCGACATTGTGCCGTTTTTGAACATCGAATGTTGGGTAAAGTGACCTATCTACGTCTTTTTACTTATAATGTCATTGATGACAGCTATATTAGATGTCAGAGAAATATCGAGACCCTTCCGTGCCTCGGAAAGCACGTTAAGCCGTTGGTCCCGGCTATCATTCGTAGAACTTTGACAGTCGTTACGTGTCGTCAGAAGCCTAAAATCTGACAACCAGTCTTACCAAGTGGTATCGTGTTACCCAGAAACTGGGTTGTGCAGGTCAAATAAGCAGCCGCTCCATGTAAAATACTGGTATTCAGCTGCATCCGGTTAGACTGGAAGCCGACCCCAACATAGTTGGGAAAAGGCTAGGCAGATGATGATTGATTAGAAATGATTTTGCTTAAAATATTTTTTTGCAAAATAAATAAATCATAACGAAATGCACTACAAATATATCTTAATATGAATAACGATATTCTTCTGTTCAAAACATAGTTGGTAAAAACAATAATTTACATAAGTATGTTTAAGTTTACCGCTAAACAATATGGTAACCAGAGTCCAGAAGCTAGGCACTTGGTGAGAATCTGCATCACAACTACATAATTAGGTATAATGTCACAGATTAATACAGATGGGACACTCCGCAAAATCATTTAAATAAAAAGCGACTTGCCTAAGACACAATAAAGTGCAATTCCGGTTGCACAACGCTTATTACCTACAGTTATATTCAACTACAAGTGGCCTCTCTTTCTATCGCGTAACTCTTATACCTTCTGACCTACTGAATTAGCCCCGCGGACGGGGCCCGCCGCGTACTTGTAGCTTCATACATAACTGCGGAGTGTCCCATCTGTATTAATCTGTGATAATGTTAAACTATTTAATTTCTAATATAAATAGTTAAATACAATTCATACTAGAATGGAGTCGACACAGTTTATATTTGATATTTTTTGTATATTTTGCACCATCATCGCGAAATTTATATTTAATACTTAATACAAAAAGTATCAACAATAACTAGCATCAGAATAAGACCATAAGATACAAAGTATCTTCGAGTAAATCTAAGAGGGAAAACACACGCTTTTTTATGATACAACCTTTAAAACGTTCATAAAAATATTATAATAAATACATTTTTACATAAAACTTTACATTAAAAGTTACTACGCATGAGGATGCGAACATTGGAAAAAATGTCGTAAAAATAAACTGCTGTTTTGGGCTTTAAAATTACTGGATATGCATGAAATGTGCCCTAAGTTATTTAATTATTTATTAAATATTTTTTCATTATGTTTTCTTCCACACTAGCGACACGCGTCAAGGGCAGTCGTCAACGCGCCGCCGACCTAAAGCGACACTTGCAGCTGTGGCATGTCGGGTCCGCCATTTTGTCACTCGTGAAGTATTTTCGGTCCGCTGACAAAATGGCGGACGCCACACGCTACAACTGCAAGCGTCGGTTTAGATCGGCGGCGCGTCGACGACTGCCGTTGGCAGTTGACAGCAGAGAAGAGTTGCCTATGCCGTTGATGCGTGTCCCTCGTGTGTAAGAACAAAGGGAATCTACTAACCCGATTAATGAGAAAGTAAGTAGAACCCGTCTACAGGATTAATGTTTCTATAATATCAAGTTTTGAGTAAGTATATAAAAGTTTTGATTTGAATATAATATGATCATGTTAAAAAAAAAGTTTTTTAACAATATGCACCATATATTAGCGCTTTTGAATGGAAATTACCAAGTCGCAGTTAACCATTTTGACATACAAGGGAAAAATAAACAAATCTAAATATTACAAGGTGTAAAATAAATAACCCACAACCTCTTAAGGGGTCATTGTACTCATCATTATGAACAACTTTTACTATGGGACCAAACCTGGAATCGCGAAAAAAAAATCAGCTGCTCCCTACATTTTGACGAGTTGATGTAGATAAATGTACTGGTCAGCTGATTTTTTTACGCTATTTCAGGTTTGGTGCCATAGTAAAAGTTGTTCATAATGATGAGTACAATGATTTATTTTACACCTTGTATACATAAGCATCTGGTATTCCTGATTTCAAATACTTTTACGTAGTAGGTACCTAGTGAAAGGTTGGTTTAGTATTATTTCCCATTTTGCGACTTAGTGAATTTTCTCTATACTTATAAGTATTTAAGTTTTACTATTTCCGTAGCTTTTGAATACATTCTTACTAAAAATCTTTAATAGATTGACCAAGCAACAAAAACACGAGTACATATAGCATATTTTATCAAACAATAAATATATATATCACACAACACTAAAAAGGACGGCAACTAGGTACTTCTATACATTTTTTAAACGAGTTTAAAAAATTCTATCAATCATTTAATAGTGTTGAATAAACTGTAAAAGCTAACGAAAGTAGGTAGGTATATAATTCACACAACAATACATCAGATATTAAACCCTATGTACAAAAGTTTAGGCCGAGTTTTCAGTAAATCTAGTTAAATAAGCTTCAAAGTTATGTTATTTAATTAGAGTATAATGCAATTTCTAAGGTAACATAAAAACTCATTTTATTAAGTATACATCTTTGGTTTATTTACTACAATGAAAAATATACATACAAACAACCTGGCTCATTTATTATGCAAATATAATAACATGTCCCTAACTAAAGGGATAAATGACAATAAACAAAATTAGACGGTAAATTAAATCCAATCAGTTAGTGTAAAAAGCACGTAAAAAATGTCAAAGAACAATACCAAAGTTGACATTCAATGTCTCACAAAATGTAATTATTTATAATTCATATTGTAACTTAAACATAGAGGAATGTTCAGTTTGCAATATTATCTGTATAATAATATATCCCACAACCAAATTGCACATTAACGTTTTGACGTTGGAACTTTTACAATGCATCTGTATATTTTACGTATACTGACTGTTTGTATAGTATATTTAAATACGCGTAAAACTATCCAATTACAGCTACATTATTTGTAAATATTTTAAGTGTAATCGTCCCGCAAATCCAGACTTATAAAATTCATTATGAACAAGCGTAAAATTGTCTATTATTATACTTTTAGCATCAAACTTTTTAAGTAGGTAAATATTATGTGCATAAAAATAACTTGTCTGTGCAAACTAAACTACGTTTAAACATTGGTGCGATTGTTTCCTATTTAATCCAATTTCTATTAAAAAACATATTTACATGAAAACTTGGATGGATTAAAAATATGTATCACATGCCATGATAAAGTAGAAAATTACGTAGTACCGTAAATTACTATGTAGTACCTACGTGATTCTGAGGTATATTAATAACGGACAAAGATAGAGAGTAGGTATTTAGTAAGTAGGTAACTACTTGAGATTCTGGTCTATGAAATATTGAAATTATATTTTAAGAAAAACAATTATTTCAATAAAAACAGGATAACGCATCTCAAAACAGACGAAGATCAAACTCAAACTCAAAGCATTTATTTCAATTACCAATTAACCAATTACAGGCACTTTTGAACTGTCAAAGAGGTGTATGTCAGTTAGTCAGAAAGTTAAAGCTAGTTGCCCATTCCAAAACGAAGATCTCTAAGGAGAAGAACGGGCAAGAAACTCTAAGCACACTCTTTTAAATCAAGATATCACAAAATCCTTGGTAAGTACATTATTCTTGTTGTATCTAGTGAGAACAATGTAAAAAAAAAACAATCCAAAATATAATATTAAAAATAAGCCCTGTTAAGAGATGACCAGTCTCGACTGACGGCGACACGAATATGATACAAAGCAAGGAAAAAAGTTGAGTTCAATTACACTAAACAGACTATTTAGAGTCACCTACAATATTAATGAGGGATTCTGTATAATAAAGCCTGTATTAATACTATCGAAAATATCATATTCCTTTATCCGTTATCAACATACCTCCGTCACACAAGGTTTATAAATCTGAGAGTAGCACCAGTGCCTCATACTTCGCTGAACCGGGAGCAGCAGGTAGACCTAATGCTAGATGCTGTGGTGGAACCGTGCAGCGTCACCGTGTCCGGGTGGTGAAGCAAGCCCAGCTCCTTTTCTGCTCTCTGTTCGAGTTCCAGCCATCTGGAAGAGCGGAATTTCATATTTATAGTACTTTGCGGCATCTACAACGCCACATGCGAACTACGCATAGAACACCTGACGTCACAGCAAATCCTGCATCACGCAAACAGAGTTATCCGCGCGACTAGCATAGAGGTTAACCAACCGAGGTCAACCTCTTAAGGGGTCATTTTACTCATCATTATGAACAACTTTCATTAGGACACCAAACCTGAAATCGTGAAAAAAAAATCAGCAGTTCCCTAAATATTGACGAGTTGTCTAATTTTGTTTCGCGATTGATTATACATACTCATCATGACTCATGACCCCTTAAGAGGTTGTGGATCATCCCCCATCATCTATGGAGGATGCAGAACTTTACACCCTGGTCCTCCTCCTGATACCTCTGTAGTACTTTTTTGTAGGTGGGCGGAGTGGTCTGTCAGACTTACTGACTAAAAACCCTACCTGACTAACTACTAAAGACTTCCCACACCTGGACCGGGGATCATGCGGAACTTGTGCGTCTTCCACAATCCCCGGCTGGTGCCGGCCCGCCTTTGTGGGCCTCCTCACCCTCTCTTCCACTTCTCTCGTTCCTAGAGAAGTGGAAGAGAGGGTAAGGAACTTCATCATCATTATTCAGCCGAAGGGCTGCTGGATACAGGCTTCATCTAAGCATCGGCAGAATAACTGTGCTTCCCGCAAGCAGCGACCTCCACGAGGATAGTCCACCTTGTGGACCTGTGAAACCTATCCGCGCTGCGCCTGCTTGTACGTGGTTGCCACTCTAGAGCATCATCTGCCTAGACTTTTTCCAACTATGTTGGGGTCGGCTTCCAGTCTAACCGGATGCAACTGAATACCAATATTTTACATGGAGCGAACCACCCTCCACAACCCATTTACTGGGTAAAACGATACCCCTTGGTAAGACTCCGGCTTCTGGGACCAACGGCTTAGCGGGCTTTCCGAGGCACGGAGGGATCTCTGTATGTAAAGATTGTCAACCATCCACGGACAAACCACAGCAAGCGTAGCTTAACCTGATCGATCCACCCGTGCAGCTGTTAGTATATAGCCACGAGCCCCTCTAGAGCGAATTATTTTAAAACCAAGTAATTTCAAAAACTTCATTGGTTTTGGATATTTATTTTTCAATAATTTCAAAGGTCACTTCCAGGCTTAGGTACTTTTACAAAACGATAAAAAAAATCTGACAATTTATTTCCGTGACCTTAGGTACTTACAATAAACTGAAGCTGAATTTATCCTCAAATCTACTAGGAACGAGGAAGTAAACCACATACCTACAACACATAACAACAATGTCAACCAGTGTGTAAAACTTAGGGTAAGCTTAATCTGTTTGCGGAGCACAAACAGAAGATAAGAAGGTAGAGTTCCGTCATAGTCATCGGTGTATTTTCCCACAAAAATATTCAACATAGGCTTGTCCATGTTCGATAAACAAAAATGCCACAATCAGCTGAATCGGTGGTTAAATAAATGAATGAATGTTCCGGTCGAAGTGGCGGTGCTCAGCATAATCAGCCTATAATGTTCCCTCTGCTGGGACACAGGCCTCCTCTCTGTAAGAGGGAGTGCGCGGGCCCAGTGCGGGTTGGTAGATGTCACATGTCATGGAATTCTTGGATCTAGTTCAGGCCATGTTTTCCTTCAACGTTTTGTTAGCAGTGCCTGCCTGGGTTCGAACCTAGGCTGCAGGCAGGCTCGTAAGTCAGGGCCGTTACCAATGGGCCACCACTACTCAAATCGAAGCGCTGTGCTTGGGGTAGGTAGGATGATGATTATCAATCTGCCTAGCCTTTTCCCAACTATGTTGGTGTCGGCTTCCAGTCTAACCGGATGCAGCTGAATACCAGTATTTTACATGGAGCGACTGCCTATCTGACCTCCACAACCCAGTAACTGAGTAATACGATACCCCTTGGTAAGACTGGGTTGTCAGACTTTCGGGCTTCTGACGACCCGTAACGACTGTCAAAGATCCACCAATGACAGCCGGGACCAACGGCGTAACACCCATCTACGGCCCAACCCGGCAAGTCACCCATCCACGGCCCAACCCCGGCAAGCGTAGCTTAACCTGATGGATCGACCCGTGCGGCTGTTATTACTTAGCCACGAGTACGATGATGTGACTTTTAAATTTATTAATTTATGGTTTTTAACTCACCTCAGTACAGCCATAGAGAATGCTTCGACGACATTATTATCGTTCTTCGCAGAAGTCTCGATGTATGTCGCGATCTTGTTCTCTTCGCACCATTGTTTCAACTGATCGTAGGACACCTCCCTATCTTTTGAAGATACGTCTGACTGAAATAGATATTACGGATACTTCAAGCTATGAAGATTTTGTCTTTAGAAGTTTTAAAGGGGATGACGTTAAAAAAATCTGGGAAGACCTTGCGAAACTGGCATAGAACTAGAAACAAAGGAATCCTATAAATTGATAAGGCCTTATTTAACTTAAGAGGCTACCGAGCGCGCAGTGGCGCCCTCATCGTTTGTTTGGTTATTTCTTTTTGTGCGCGCTCGGTAGCCTCTTAACAAGGAGCTGAAAAACTTTTTTTTGTGATGTCTGATAATTTTATTCCGCACTAATAAAGTTAAAAATAGAAATCAATTCCGTTTTCACGATTTATCTGTGGGAATTGATGTTCCGACAGATAAACCTTGGGAACGGATTTGTGGGGCATAGTTTTATTATAAAACTGCTGTAAACTTTTATACAGGCCCAAATTAAATTAGCTAGCGAAACTCCAGAGACATGATGGGCATCGATATTTAAAAATAATAGATAAAACAAAAATACATTTATTTATTTATTTATTTATTCCTTTATCTCAGGCAGCTGTGTATTTTTTTTGTATTTGTGTACAATAAGTACACAAATACAAAAAATTAAGTAGTAAGGTCATAAAAAATATATACACTAATACATATAAAAACATAACTTATAAACTAAGACACACGAAGTGACGTTGTCGTGTTACGCTGCGCGGTGTCGGATAACCATAATTAATTAATTAATTTGATGATTTTTTTGTCAGTCATCAACCAGTCAGTCAATCAGTCAGTACCAGTACTTAAAATATGTTTTCAAATCAGTTTTTTTTTTGTGTAAACTTTACAAACGTGATAAGTATCGATATCTCAACATGGTAAAACAGATTTTATCAACTCACACTTCAAGAAGTTCTTAACAACACTACCAGCGGTCATTGAGCCCAAAAAAAACCATCAAATGTTTTTTATTTTTAGTTTGTCGTATTTAGATATCGATACAATACCAATTACGGCTTCGGAGTTTCGTTAGATAATTTAATTTGCCCCTGTAAATAAAGAAACAACATAAAATAAAATGACCTATTTTCAAGAAGAAAAATTAATAGTAGCAGCAAAAGTCGATACTTGCAACCGTAGTAATGTTAATAAGGTTCAAATTCAAATGCCTCACGCGTCAACGTGAAATGCAACAATTGGCCTTAATTAATTTATTCGTTTTGTAGTCTAATCACATTTTATGAATGACATCGCTTAATCTACGCGGCTTAACACTTGCGTAACATAACGAACTCACGCGACGTCTACATTTGAATCTATGATTTTATAACAGTAGGACTAGTTACTAGCTTTTGCCCGCGGTTTCGCCCGCATGAAGGTCGGAAATTATCCCACGGGAACGTATTACCGTGATAGAAAGTATACCTAACCCAGGTCATGGTCTATCCGTGTGTTTCATCAAAATCCGTTCAGCCGTTAGAAGAAACGGACGTGAAAAGGCAACAGATAGACAGACGGAGTTACTATCGCATTTACAATATTATATACAGTATCGAAGTCAAATCAATCTGCCTGAGGTGAGTTGTGTCTGCTTAGCCTTTTCCAACTATGTTGGGGTCGGCTTCCAGTCTAACCGGATGCAGCTGAATACCAGAATTTTACATGGAGCGACTGCCTGTCTGACCTCCACAACCCAGTAACTGGGTAATAGGGTATCGTATTACCCAGTTAAGGTTGGTAAGACTGGTTGTCAGACTTTCGGGCTTCTGACGACCCGTAACGACTGTCAAAGATCCACGAATAACAGCCGGTACCAACGGCTTAACGTGCTTTCCGAGGCACGGAGGAATCTCGGTATGTAAACATGGTCACCCATCCACTGACCAACCCCGGCAAGCGTAGCTTAACCTGACGGATCGACCCGTGCGGCTGTTATTACTTAGCCACGAGCTAAGAAAACGTGAAGAAGAAAACGTGTTGCGCCGACCCCAAGTAACATGGGATAAGGGCAGGAAGATGATTAGGTATTATAACTTCGCAATGTTTAGCTAAAGATAATAGGCCCCGAAAGAAGTAGCGACATGATTTTAGAACTGAATACTGGTTCAATTTAAGTTTTTCAATTTACTAAGACATTTTATTAAAGAAGAATTATCAAAATCCGCTTAGAAATGCCGGAGATATAGTACATACATTTATGGAATTTTTCGACGCCATATTTTAGTTTTAGTTTAAGATATTATATTTTTAAGTTATTTTAGCTTATTTTTAAAATCATTTATGCATACATACATATAACTTCGTACATAAGAATAATTAGGTACGTAATGTATTATATACACAATGTGTAACGCTAAATGCGCAAAACCTCTTAAGGGGTCATTGTACTCATCATTATGAACAACTTTTAATATGGGAACAAACCTGAAATCGCGAAAAAAAAATCAGCTGTTCAGTACATTTATGTTCGCATAATTCGTCAAAATGTACTAAAAAAAAAAAATTTAAAAAAAAAAAAATCAAATTCGTCAAAATGTACTGAACAGCTGATTTTTTTTTCGCGATTTCATGTTTGGTCCCATAGTAAAAGTTGTTCATACTGACCCCCTAAGAGGTTTTGCGCATTTAACGTTACACGTTGTATACTACAACCTTCCTGAAAGTATGTAGATCACGTAATCACGTTAATGAAAGATTTGTCAGAATTGGTTCATAAGTTTTTGAGAAAATAGCGGACATACATACATACGGGTCGAATACAGAACCTCCTTTTTTGAAGTCGGTTAAAAACAATTATTTTTGAAGTTAATATGTATGTGATTCCCATGGTCGCCTTTGACATGAATAAACTATGACTAAGGCCAGTAGAGGAATTAAGCAACAGTCACGTGATATGATAATATATAACCAGTCAACGTTCTTTCATAACCACCCTAATTGCGTAACACATTAGCGATCGGAGTTGGTTTCATTTTGAAACAAATTGCTAATCTATTGCTTCGTATGTTCGAAAAATTTGTCTGCTCGACAACGTAAATAACGCAATGAATGTTGTTGGACTGTCAAAATGAAACCAACTCCGATTGATAATGTGTTACGCAATTAGGGTGCTGTTCAGCAATTACGTTGTGGTTTTCCCCGCATCAACGTCTTTGGGAGGACCCGTAGTGGAGCAAAGAAAAAAGCGATCGTGTAATAGAAAGTATTTTATAGGCATTTTTATGGTCGTTGTCAGTTTTGCAAGAGAAATCTTGGCAGTGTTTAACTTTGTGTTTAAAATTATGTGACGCATGTTTATCTGTTTTTTTTTGCTGTTAAATTGGCGTATTTATTGCCATTTCTAGAAATTTTACTGTGTCCAATTATTATGCCTTTTCAAAGATAAAAACTAAACGTCATTTGAAAACCACAGTAGGTACCTATAAGTACTTCCATACCTACCCAAGAAATATTATTATTTTTGTTGAACTGTGGTTATTACTTAGGATTAAGTAAGTAACTATTAATTATTTTTGCGTGACTCACTTTGTAATTAATTTCATATATTTGCTTATTGTATTACCAATGCTATAATTGAATACTTTATGTGGTTTCCTGGAGGTTAACTGTATTGAATAACAGTTAATTTAACGAGAAAAACAATTGCAAAACTGATAATACTAACGGCTGTGCTACAATCAATGTTTATTATTTTGTAACGCACAGTGCATTATAAGGAAAAGTAACATGAATGAGCACTATTGCTTAGTGTTCACCCAGATGCTTGTACACACGGCTACACATCAAGCTATACATTTCCAGTTTACACTGAACTCTCATTGTAAAGAAATGCTATACAATGCGAGATCAGCTTATACTGGAAATGTATAGCTTGATCTGTAGCCGTGCGTACAAGATTTAAATGGCAATGACCCGGAAAGCCGACTTTAAAAAAAAAATAAGGAAAAATAAGGGATTTCCAGCCTCAAACTTGCCTATACTTACTTACAATTAAATAAGAGCTGTGATTGTGACGTATGTACGTAGCATACGTATCACAGAGGTTTTTTTTTTTTCTTAGGGGGATGCGCTAAGGTATCCCGCGAAATTCAAAATTTCTTGCGATTTTTGCAATTTCTAAATATGACATATTATATATGATATATAATATGATATTTTTAAATAAGATTCGCAACAATAAGAAATATGTGAATCTGCCTAGCCTTTTCCCAACTATGTTGGGGTCGGCTTCCAGTCTAACCGGATGCAGCTGAATACCAGTATTTTACATGGAGCGACTGCTTATCTGACCTCCACAACCCAGTAACTGGGTAATACGATACGCCTTGGTAAGACTGGTTGTCAGACTTTCGAACTTCTGACGACCCGTAACGACTGTCAAAGATCCACGGATGACAGCCGGCACCAACGGTTTAACGTGCTTTCCGAGGCACGGAGGAGTCTCGGTATGTAAAGATGGTCACCCATCCACTGAACAACCCCGGCAAGCGTAGTTTAACCTGATGGATCGACCCGTGCGGCTGTTATTACTTAGCCACGAGCTCCTCTCCTCAACAATAGGAAATATGTATTTACATAATTTTGACCATAAAAATCATCAATACATCTTGGTTAGATTTGCCGTGGTTTGGTCTGATTTCCGAAATCAGACCAAACCACGGCAAATCTAACTTAGAGAGATGTGTTGATGATTGTTATATGGTTATAATTACTTATGTAAATAAATACATATTTGTCATTGTCGCGAATCATATTTTGATAGATATAACCTTACACTGACCTGCAAATTGCAAAAAACGTAAGAAATTTTGAATTTTGCGGGCTACCACTGCGGATCCAGCTTAAGTATAAAAGTTCTATAAAACTTGTGCCCTAGGCAATAATATAATATTATAATATTCGAGCGCAGGTCATCATCGTCTTCCTGCCCTTATCCCATGTTACTTGGGGTCGGCGCAACACGTTTTCTTCTTCCATTCTCCCCTGTCAACCGTCACGCTATCATTCACTCCCTTTTTAACTGACTTCCAAAAAGAAGGAGGTTATAATGTTCGACTTTATGTATGATTTTTATGTATGTGCTGCTCCTTAACGTTCCTCAGACAATCCATCCACCTTTTCTTTGGCCTTCATCTCTCTCCATGAACTTTATATTCATCACTCTTTTAGTCACATGCGTTCAACCTAGGTAGGTAAAGTAGGGAGGTACCTACTATTTTTTTTTGTTTCGTGTTAAAATCCTCACAACTACCCCCATTTGAGGAGTGTTTGATGTCCAGTCGTACGCACCAAATCACGCAACCTTTGTACTCCATTAGTTTTAATGAACTCCTGAAATTACCCCTTCATGTTTTAGCACATATTACTATAGGTACAGTTACCCACGCGTCCATTGTAACAATGTGACTTTGACAGTGCCTGTATTTCTTGGTAACAAGGGTTTTCGTAGTTCAAGACTTCTAACGTACTACCACAGAATAATAATTTTACAGTAGTACATCTTCACAGAAAACGGCCGAAACGACGCGCTTCGAAATATCAGTGTAGTGTAGGTACTAGTAGGCAACAGGGGGCTTACTATGAACTCTTAGAGCAGGTAGCTAGGTAGAAGTTGAACGTTTCCAGTGAAAGAGAGTGACGGTGCTATAGGTCGTATATAGCTCCGTCTCTCTCTCTCTCTCTCTCTCACTGGAAACGTTCTACTTCTACCCTGCTATAAGAGCTCATAGTAAGCTCCCAGTTCGAGTGCGCGGCAGTTACAGTACGGCCGATTTATCTTGGCAAGTCCGAACTTCGCGCAGAAGGCTACGCTGTAACATTTTTTAGGAACCAAATGGTGACATGAGGCGAGTGTGAGTGAGAGAACATGCGCGGAAGTTCATAGTGCCTATGTTCAGACTTGCCAAGATATTGCGACCGTACTGTACGCGTGGCCGGACGCGTATTTATCTACGGAGCGGCCGTAGGTAATTAATTCAAGGTCACTTCCAAGATAAACTACTGCAGGTTTATTATTCTGTGATAGTACAGATCTCTATAGTTTAAGCTGATCTCGCATTTTATAGGATTTCCTTACAGTGAGAGGTCAAGTTACCGCAAAGCTAAGATTAATCAGTATCGGATTTTGCGACCGTGACATTTCGATCACTGTACAAACCGCAGTATTATTGGAATTTAGGGCCAATGTCAGTATATTACTCATCGTGTATCGTAAGTACAATGCGATTCAACTAAGAATAGGAACGTCAATGACCTCTAACTGTCAACTGAAACTTGAAATAAATGGCTTGCAAATATTTTGTATTGTTAACATTATCTATTTTAGTTGTTTTAGGAATTTGCTTTTGTTAAAATATGCAAATGTGTAAACAAGGTGCTGTTTTGCTAAATCTTCACAATATGGCGCAAGGTCCTTCCTATTCTTAGTTGAAACGCATTGTATCGATAAATACTTTGAAATATTTCAAAAGACTTATAAAAATTAAGAAAATTTTCTACAAACTATCTGCAATTGCTTTAAATTATTACTTCAGAGACCTAATTACCTAGGTACTAGCTACCTAACTACCACACTACTACACTATACTCTACTACTATATTATACTACTATATTATACAACTCATCAGATTTATGAAAATCTAAGTAGTCAAATAATCAGTTTTCCACAATTCAATATACCTAATAATAATAATAATAAAGCTTCTTTATTTCCCATCACACAAAGTACCTATTACATGTATGTTTTAACATATTATATGAATAAAATTTTGCACTATATACACTTTTAAACTATTTCATCGTGTTTTTCTTTATCGTTGTTTTCTCTTTCACATTTATATACACATTACATATATATTCACATATACATATATTTCCTTGGATAGGAACCCCTATTTGGGTATAAGCCTCCTCCAGTTTCATCCATTTTTCCCTATCTTTAGCTCGCTCAATCCACTCATTCCCTGTTGTAGTTAAGATGTCGTCACTCCATCGTTTCATAGGTCGTCCTTTCCGTCTTGTCCCGCTAGGTCCTTTCCATCTCGTCGCTTCTACTGTCCATCTTTTGTCACTGTATCGTGCTACATGGCCAGCCCATCGCCATTTTAATTTTAGACTGTAGTGCAGGACGTCGATTAGTTTTGTCTTCTTTCGTATTCATTCACTTCTTACTTTGTGGGTTTTCCTTAATTTTAGAATACTTCTTTCCATAGCTTGCTGGCAACTGACGAGTTTTGTTTTTATTTTAGAGTTATAGGTTCTCGTTTGGCAACCATACGTGAGAGTTGGTAAAATGCATGTATCCATCACTGTTTTCTTTAGGTGGAGCGGATAGTCACCTTTCATAATCTCTTTGAGCGACCAGTATTTTTTCCAGCTCATATTTATACGGCGTTCTAGCTCTCCTTCTTCATTTCTGTCTTCAAATGATATTTCTTTTCCTAGATATATGTATTTGTTTACGTATTCAAGTGGCTTTCCTTCGAGATTTATTGTATGTGTGTAGCTGTTTGACATAACTTTTGTTTTATCTCTATTCATCAAAAGACCTACTTTTTCACTTTGTTCTCTTAATTGGTTTATCATTTTTTCTAGACTTCTGCTGCTTTCAGCAAAGATGACTATATCATCTGCGAATCTGAGATGACTTAAGTACCGGTTACCCACTTTGATTCCTTTGTTTTCCCATTTCAGATCCTCAAAGATGTTCTGCAGCACTGCTATGAAAATCTTGGGAGATAGGGGGTCTCCTTGCCTCACACCTCGTACATTGGTATTTCCGACCCTCGTTTCTCTAATTTCACACGGCTGGTGCTGCTGCTGTCGTATATGTTTTTCAAAATGTTTAAGTACTTTTCGTGAACGTGACATTTGTACAGTGCTTCCCAGATTGCCTCGTGTGATATTGTATCGAATGCTTTAGCGTAATCGATGAAAGCCACATATAATGGTCTATTAAACTCCTTATATTTTTCTATTGTTTGCTGCATTACATGTATATGGTCTATTGTTGAGAAACCTGACCGGAGCCCCGCTTGTTCTACAGGTTGAAGATTTTCGATTTTGCCACTGATTCTGCTAACTAATATTGAGGTAAAAAGTTTATAAGTGCTAGGTAGAAGGCTAATTGGACGATAGTTGCCTATATCTTGAGGGTCACCTTTTTTGTATAGCAGAATTATATCTGATTTCTTCCAATATGAATAAGTATGATATGCTGAATAAGTATGATAGTGGACGTGCTAACAGAGCAATTCCAATTTTTATAGTCTCATTTGGTATACCGTCTGGCCCTGGGCTTTTTTCTGATTTAAGATTTTTAATATGCCAAACTACCTCCAACGCATTCACTTTTTCGGGCACGTCTTCAGTGTCGCTATAATTTCTAAGATGTTTGTCTTCACTTGCACAAGTTCCAACCTTGTATTTATAAAGGTCTTTGTAGAACTCTGTGGCGCAATCTATAATATCTTTCCTCGTGTTTGTTTCTGTAGTTCTTGTTATTAAATTTTGTATCCATTTTTTGTGTGTTCCTAGTTGTTTATATGCTCTTTTTGTACTCCTATATTGTTTTAGATTTGTTTCTATTATCTGTTTCCTGTAGTCTTCGTAGTCTTGTCTGATGGCCTTATTAGTTCTTTTGAATAGCGTACTTAATTCTTTCTTCATTTCCTTAGTTTTTTGTTTTGTTTTCAAAAGTTCCGAGCGTCTTGTCATTAGTTCTATTCTAGGTTTTGTGAGGATTTTGTGTGTATTAATTTGTTTTTCTTCCTTTTGTTTCATTGGCATACTCTTTTTAATGATGATTGTGTTCTATTTTATTATATATCTAAGGTCTGGACATCCTCGTCTGTTGTCGCTTCGAAGACAGGCATACATATTTACATATAAAAATAAGTTATTTTGATTTATAATTTAATTATTAGTTGATTTATTTGTAAAAAAAAAACATAGTTCTGATTAATATTTAGGTTGGCAGCAATGGTATTGCGTGATTATTGTTCCGTTGCAAACTTCCGGAGCAATGGAGGGGCGATACTTGCCACACCAATATTGGAAGGGGTGATCAGTAGTTGGTCGTCGGACTTAGTGCGGATAACATCTCTAGAATTGTTATAAAATAGTGTGGTTATATTTTAAATCATAAAATAAAGTTATAAATATTATTTACGTGTGCGGTTTGATTAAAGTGTATAACACGTCATCGTCCAAAGTTTCCAATTCTTTCATGTTGTTTTCCAAACTTCTAGTGAATAATGTTATTTCTTCTTCTGTTTTGAATGTATTTAAAGATGATTTGAATGACTTCCTGCATTTTTTGTTGTTTTGTAGGAGATAAGTGGCTCTTACCAGTCTGTGATCAGAGCTGAACCCTAATACCTACTTCCATCTAAATTGTGGCGACCTGAATAAGTTCCGCCAACGTACAGATATTATATCAAAACTATTAAGATCTAGGTGTCTTTGTGAAACAAAAGTAAATAAGCAGCGTTATAATTAAAACGCGCTCAAGGCAGAGCACCGGCAAGATGGACAGACGCTATTAAGGCGAGTAGAGCTGCTAACTAGCGCCACCATTGAGAAATAAATAACTACTAGAACCTAGGAGGTTGATATTTTTGATACAAAAAATTCTACCTCATCTGACTAAAAATGTGAGCATAGGAAATTTCAAAATGTTCCATATCTTCAGATTTATTATTTTTTTTCAATTATGGCGCTAGTTGGCAGCACTACTCGCCTTAAGAAGGCTGTTGGAGGCAGCATGTACCGAGAAGTCCACTGCAAAGACTGCATAACTTGGAGACGGGTCGCACGTGGTTGCGATCGTCAGCATTGAGGTGTGGCGTAATCTACATCGCCACATACGAACTACGCATCACACTGACGTCACGCAAAAATCCTGCATCGCGCAATCAAAGTTTACCGCGCGACTAGCATATATACAACGTCCCGACATCAACTGTTGGGCAGTTGCCCACCAGACACAACAACCGTCTGGTCAGAGGATCCTCCTTTTTCTATGGAGGATGAGTGAACTTTACACCCTGTTCCTCATGCCTCTACACAACTGGTGAAGAAGAAGTCATACCTTATTCCCAACAACCATAAAAGGATATCTATCGATGCCATTCTTGACTCCGGCGTAATGCAGGAACTCGTTGAGCCACATCTTGATATTGTTGAAGGAGCTGCGGTCGTCGATGGCGTATGCTAGGATGCATATGTCGGACCCTCTGTAGAAAGGAGTGCGGAGCGACTTGAAGCGCTCCTGGCCCGCTGTATCCCATACCTGGGGGAAATATTGTTTGTTTATTATGATAATCTTTGGTTACATAGATTGACTGCAATAGGTTCGCCCCGTATTACATGGGACTTAAGGAGGATGCGATGTGGTAGCCCGCGAAATTCTAATTTTCTTGCGTTTTATGCAATTTGTAGGTCCATGTCAGGTTGTATCTTGATCAAAATATGATACGCGACAATAAAACATATGTATTTACATAATCTTAACCATAAAAATTATCAATAAGTACGTCTCTCTAAGTTAGATTTGGCGTGGTTTGGTCTGATTTCGGAAATCACACCAAACCACGCCAAATCTAATTATCTAATATGTATTGATGATTTTTATGGTCAAAATTATGTAAATACTTATTTGTTATTGTCGCGTATAATATTTTGATCAAGATACAACCTGACATGGACCTGCAAATTGCAAAAAACACAAAAAAAAAAGAATTTCGCGGGCTACCATTGCGCATCCCCCTTAAACACATCTGGCGAAATGTGGGTGATGTACTATAGGTGCAACGCTGACTAACCCTTCGGGGAGTACCTACAGTCGTGATGTTATGTAAATTGACTGCCTCGTCGGTCTGAATTCGCAAGCGCGGGCCGGACAAATTGTAATCAGAGAGAAGGTAATTCTCGTATTTTTATGAACGTTCGCATTCTAGTTTCATTTTCGTTATGTCAAAAACATCTAGTTTTCTACCTGTTTAACCGACGATAAACAAAGGAGGAGGTTCTCAATTCGACACGTATAAATATTTTTTTTATGTAGGCATGACCACGCATAACTTTTACAGAGTCGTCCGATTTGAAAAAAAATTGTTTTGTTCGAGAGGGCTACAGTTGGTCCCATATAAAATTGATTAACTTTGCTTGGGTAGTAAAAAAAACAACCCGACTTCCAAAATAACACTACAAAGAGAAAAATAAGTAACTTTAATTTCGGAAGTCGGTGCCAAAAACGAAAATACATTTAACCAGACACCGACTTCCGAAATTAAAGTTATTTTTCTCTTTGTAGTGTAGTTTTTGGAAGTCGGTTGTATTTTTTTGTAAAAAAGTTTTTGACATAATGAGAGGAGATTGCGACTAGATTTTGAAAGTTTCTAGTTACGGGAATTGGAAATAAATATTTAAATACCTTTGATTTAAAGCAAATTTTACTGCATATCGTATATAATAGTACTTTACCTATGAAATTGCCGTTTTGTATGAAAAAATTTAAACGAATTTTTTTCATATATTTTTTATTTGTATTAATCGAAGTAATCACCCATGCAATCAATGCATCTTTGCCAACGCAGTGGCAGTTTATTGATGCCCTTCTTAAAGAAATCAGCTGGTCGGGAGGCAACAAATTCTTCAAAGGCATTTTGTACTGCCTCTCGGGTATTGAATTTTTTTCCCGCCAAGAAGTTATCCAAATTCTGGAAAAAGTAGTAGTCTGTAGGCGCAAGGTCTGGTGAGTAGGGCGGATGACGGAGAGCTTCCAACCCCAGTTCTTGCAACTTGGAGACCGTCTGCTGTGCAGTATGAGGTCGCACGTTGTCGTGCACTAGCAGCGGAGACGAGCGATTGACCAATGCTGGTTGGAGATGTGCCAGCTTCTCCATCATTGTGTTCAGTTCTTCACAGTACACATCTTCAGTAATGCTCACCCCGTTTGGTAAGAACCTGTGATGAATCACACCGGCGCTAGACCACCAAACAGTGACCATCACTTTTCTAGGGGTAAGTTTTCGTTTAGAGCTTTGTTTAGGTGCTGAACCAGGATCCAACCAACTTGCTGAGCGCTTGCGGTTATCAAACAGAATCCATTTTTCATCGCAGGTAACAATGCGGTTCAAAATTCCTTCATTTGTGTGTCTGTTGAGCAGTGCAAGGCACGTCTCGACGCGTACTTCGCGCTGGCGATCATTGAGTTCGTGGGGCACCCATTTGTCAAGCTTTTTTACCTTGCCAATTTGACGCAAATGGACCAATATTGTTTTGACGCTAACGTCGAAAGCTGCTGCTAATTCAGCCGTAGATTGTGTATCATCAGCTTCCACAATCGCCTTTAATTCGTAATTGTCGACCAAAGTCTTCGGACGACCGCGAGGTTCATTTTTCAGGTCGAAATTTCCAGAACGGAAGCGAGCAAACCAATAACAGGTGGTGCGTTGGTTTGTAGTGTTAGCTCCGTAAACGTCGTTGATGTTGCGTGCCGCTTGTGCCGCGTTGCTGCCACGACGGTACTCATATTCCATAATTACTCGAATTTTTAACGTATCCATGATGACGAAAAAGATTGAAATGCGATGAAAATGTAACACTAATCAATAAATAAATGACTACTTTTGGAAAAAAAAATCCATGTTTTTAAAATAAAATTAATTTGAAATTAGAATTCTTAGCCAAACAAAAATTATTTTGATTTGAAATGGCCAGTACTGCAGAACGGCAATTTCATAGGTAAAGACCTAATATAACAGAAAATAGACGGGCGGTACTACTTTGGATTTTTTTTTCTATAGAAAAAATTTCAAGTAGGTACACATAAGGAAAATTCATATTATTTAACCATAGTTTTATGAGAAATTTAAAAACACATATCGATGTATCCTCTTAACACATCTGCCATGACCTTCGGGAGATGTAGAGGTAATGTTATGTTACGTCATAATCTGAAAAAATCATTGTCTATGTTCACAGTGCTACAGGCAACAGTATTGAGTAGCAATTACTAAAAGCTAGGATGTAATTACTTATGCACTAATGGCCAGATACATGGTGTATTTTGAAAAGAGGATCATTATGTTTATTACTAGTTCTAGTTACTTATTGGAAACTTACACACACAACAACAACAACAACTCAACACAACACTCAACACACACTCAACTCAACTCAACACTCACTCAACTTATCTACATAAAATATGTAAGTATAGGTATCTATTTTGTTGTCTGTGGTATGTTGTTGCAGAATTTGAATAAATAAAAAAATAAAAAAATCTGGCCAATATACTACCGTGCTAACACATTTTTTTAACAGTATTTTCATCAGTGTAACCATATTATTATTATGTTTTTAAAATTGTCCCCTGGGGGCCTGGAGACGTGTCCTCAGCTCCCTAGTGCGACCTAAAACGCCGGGAAAAATAAACGTGCTTCGTTTCATAAACTCCTCATCAACATTCACGAATAAATTAAAATAATATTAATTTAAAAATGTATCTTCAACTAATCTTTACTTCGAGTGACCTTTACAACTGATATCTGATAATTTTATCAATGTATGATTTTATTATTGTTAGATTTCTTTGTAGCTTTCTAATAATAATGTTGCTTCCCTAAAAAATAGTTTTATGGACTGCCTAAGACCATCTCGCCGACGCCAGACGGCCGGCACTTCGTCTTCCAGTCCTTGGACGCCACTCGATCACTGCCTTATATACTCCACTTGTCATCACTGCGCCTTGTCAGGTGTCCTGCCCAACTCCATTAGTTGAGCTTCATAATTCGTTTTCCGATATCGAAAACCTTCGTACGTCTAATAGGATCTAGGTTCCGTTTTTCGTTTTGAGATACGCAACCCTAAACCCTAACCCTGGCCTGATAGGGTAAATCTTCAGAACTACTGATCCGATTCCGAAGATTTTTACAATGATGGGAAGCTACATTATCCCTGAGCGACAAAGCCTACCCATATTAAAAAAAATAATATAATTAAAAAAAAAATTGAGAAAGTCCTTTACGCGCGGGCAAACCGTAGGGCGAAGCGATATTAATTTAAAAAAAAAAACAAACGTGATGTTTACTTGATTCTTGGTTTTAGGTAAGTAGGTACATTGTTCTTTGTTCGAAAGAATTAACAAATGTCATGAAATAGTAAGTATGTGCTGATCGTGGTGCTGATTCATAATTTAACAGAATTATGCCCTTAAATATTATAGGCGACATTACTTGCGGAAAATGTTAGGAATCTTTGGTTTGCTAACATCTTTATGAAACAATCATGTTTTTTGAGTCAGGTGATCATAATAAGCTTATGCCCTGATTCCGGATTTTTCAATAATCACCTGCAAGCCTGCAACTAAGGAAGTAAGTTGGCGATTATTGACGAATCTTTTTCTCTCGCTTATATCTCATTTATCCCAAGCTTAATTTTATTTAGTATGTCTTTTTCTTCATTTGTTTATGTTTTGGGTTGTCAGTTAACCAGTAGATAAATAGGTGAGTAATTCATCAACTCGTCCCCTTAGAGAAAATACATGACATACAATAAACTCACGCGGTCACGCCTTCTTCCCATGGGGGTAGGCAGAAACTACATAACGCCTCCTGCTACAATCCTTACATACTTAGACTTTCTTTTGCCTGTCATACACGCACGCCGCGCCGTTACTACGCACCTGACCTTTCTGAAGAACATCATCAGAAAATACTATTGCAATTTTATTTTTTGAAGTGAAAACTTCTAGCGTGCGGAGTGATTTTTGGTAGGGGGACATCTTACGGGTTCGCGTCACCGCAACACCTCGACATGCACAGTTCTACGTTTAAGCACAGAATAATCATAGTACAAGAAAGTACAGAAGATTCACTCCGCAAAATCATTTAAATAAATAGCGACTTGCTACGACACAATAAAGTGCAATTCAGGTCGCACAGCATTAATTACCTACAGTTATATTCACCTAGAAGTTGCTTCTCTTTCTATCGCGTAACTCTTATACCCTCTGACTCGTTAGGGTTGTCTTCCATTACGACGCGGCGCGAGAGTGAGTATCGAACTAACATGCGCCCTGCTCGGCACGCGGCAGCCCACACTGAATTAGTCCGACAAGTCGGGCCGGCCGTGTACATGACAGTCTATTTTTTTTTTAAATTTAATGTGCAATACATATACAATCACTAATTATTTAGTCAGACTGCCTTTGGCAATGAAGTGCTAAGTAAGTTAGCCTTATACAAACTTTTTACCTCTAAGCAGATAACACAACCTTGGTTTTCAAGGTGACAGTTATTTTAAATAACAGAGAACTTAAACAAAGAATCTGTATCCTTTTTTATTAAATAATTGGGCACTTATGTATGTACCTAGTTGTTTCTGCAGTTATGCGTCATGTATGTAAATGTAAATTGAGATGAGTTTTACAATGTTTGTAATTAAACTAGCTGTGACTATGGCACTTTTTGTTTAAGTCACTCCTTGCCAGCAACAAGGACTTATTTAAATAAATGCTTAGTCAGAGAACAAAATCTGTTAAAAAAAAACGAATGAAGATCTTTCAGTTCCGAGATTATCAAAAAAAAAATTAACAAAGCAACCGTTACTTATTATAACAAACAATTCATGAATTTCAAGAAGCACCGCAAACAGCTTTTTTAATTCATTACACGATAATATCTGAAGGTCAAATTGATCTAACCGTTATTCCAACCAGATTCAAATCTGACCTCACTGACACTATTGAGTACAACCCACACCTCACAGAAAAACATTTATTTAGAGGACTTATGAGTAATTCCATTGCTTCAAAAACAATCTTATTAAAAAAAAAACAGGGCACCAACATCTTTCAAATTTCTTTTTTTTACAATACTATTTATTTAATTATTTAATTTGCTTCAGAAACAACAAGAAAAACTTAAAACTTCATACAAATTGTACATAGCTCAGTAATTTTGCATTTATTCAAGGCAAACAAGCTAAAAACAGGAAAACAACTACTTACTGCATATAATAAAGAAAAACAAAACTTCTATGAACCTTGTTGATAAAAAGTTAACAATTATTTTAAACTTTAACAAAGTCTTAGTTACGTTCCAACCTTGAAGCCAGGGTTAGCAAAAAAAAAAAAAAAACTGCAGCGAAACAGCTCTACGAGTTTACTTCAAAAAAGAGTTCTAATAAGAAAAAAATACCTGTAATGTGTACGGTTTTCCATTTACTTCAATAGTTTTATTCATGAACTCGACGCCAATGGTATGGAAACTGTGATCATCGAAGTGGTTCGATATAAATCTGCTCATCAAACATGACTTCCCAACGCCACCTTCTCCTAAAATCACAATCTTCAACAAAGTGCTCTTGTTGGCGGTCCTCCCGTAACCACGATCATTATCTTCCACCATTATGTCGAACCACACATTATATTCACTAAAACGTTTCTTTACAACCGCAGCCTTGAGTTAAATAAGAGCGCAAAATTACCTACACTGTTTAACTAATGAATCAGTTTTCGAAAAGATTAGTTAAAGCTTAACCACCAATATCACTACTAATCAACTAACGATGCTAGTTATTAATAGAAATGTAAGTTAAACATTTCAAGAACTCAAGGAATTATTTATATTTGTAAATATTCACGCACGACGATTGTTCACAGCTGTTTCAACGAAATTGTAAATCAAATGTCAGAACAGAACATGTCAGTCAGACAGACATAAATACTATAAATAGTTGAAATTGTCAGTCAACTCCAATCAGTGCATCGCAAATGTTACTAAGTTAATATTAGATTTAGTAGATTCATTTGTTTTGAGCTAACTCAATAGGCGAGTCGGAACGTTGCTTGCAGCCTTAGACTAAGCTTGCAGCCAAAGAGTACAGTATATACTTGCAGCGTCCTAAAATTAAAATACAATAATTATATTTAAGGTGATTGCGCAGTAGTAGCCCGCAAAATTCAAATTTTTGAAGAAAATTGGGGTTTTGCGGATACTGCTGCGGAACCTCTGTTATGTATTTGTAAATGTTTATATTACTAATATAATCCATGGTAAATAGTAAAGCAACCATAAACTGTTTGTTTTTGTAGTTACACTTCGTACGTTCAGGGCCAGCATCTGTGGCATAAATAAATTAATGAAATAGAATCGATAATGTTACGTGTTTTACGTTTACGTTTCTGTGAACATGAACGTCTTTCACATTTATTTTATGTGGCAACACCAACACTGAAGTACTGATGCTGTTGTTGTTATTGTTAGTCCTGGACCTAAAAAAAAATACTATGTTGTTAGTATATATTTTTACAATATTACTTTATATTTTTTCCCATCGAACTTTTGTTGAATAATTTGACTGTATTAGTACTGCCACGCCATCTTGCGGAGTATACCGTAAGTATAGATCAATGCAAAGCATGCTCAAGCAACTCAGTTTGTGAATATTTGTGTTTCATAAACTTACTGATCAGAGCCATCTATTAGCAACAATAGCAACTTTATATTATTAAAACAACCTTGAGATTATTTATCTATTTTAATTAAAATATTGAATCACTACGTTGGAAGGTATTTTCTTATTTAAAAGAATCCTTATGTCTTCTAAATGTTTTATTCGTCACATGAAATCTCAGAGGTTTCTTTTGTGGAGCTGACGAAAATGAACAACGATATTCGTACTTTACTTCCACTGCATAGCGACATCTATAAAAATATTTAAGAATGATAAGATTATATTAAACTGCGAAACAACCATTGTATTCAGTAACCGCCAGGTGTCGATAATATTTACCTTTTGTTTTGACGACCTCGACTCGCGAGTAGTCGCGAGATGTCACGCTCACTCGGCCGCGCGCGGCGCGATACAACCTTTATTCCGCTTTGTTTTGCGAAGGTGAGAGGACATGGTGTAGCTATCGCTCGAGTTTGTGCGTTGTGTTCAATGTTTTTCTTATTAAAAAGTATTTATTGAGTGAATGTCATAATATTTTTGTACGAAAAGTGTTTTTACATTCGAACGAAGACTGTGTGTGTTCGAGTAGGTGAAAGATCGCTACATTTGCGCAATCGTTGGTGAGACTTGATGTCAATAAACTTGTCGGTTGTATTTTATGGGAATAGGCTTGCCAGGTGTCCGGCTTTAGCCGGACATGTTAGGCTTTTTGCGGTCGCGTCCGGCCAAATATGTACGTGTTCGGCCTGTCCGGCTTTTGTCAGGCTTTTTGTCAGAGTGGCGAAAGCCACGGGAACTCCTCAACGATGATAAGTATTTCACGGGTGGCGATAAGATATCTCGACTAATAGTTAAGCGACTATGACGAAGCTTTAAATAAATGGTTCTGATGAAAATGGTACCATCGAAGCGATCTGATGAAGAAGCCGGAAGGTAGGCATCGGAACTCAGTAATAAAACAATGTATCCTTGCCGTGTTTGGGCTTATTGGAATCGTCATGATGTGCACTCTGGCTATAAATGATTCAAATTGCGCTAGGTACTTGAGTTGTCAACTAAAACTACGCCTACCAAACTTCTGACACGACTTAGCTCGACGTATTTGCTTTTTGCAAAGTTTTTATTTGAAATGGTATACTCCTGAGATGGTCGCATAAAAATATCTTCAAGTTCTGATGAGTGGCTTTTGAGTTAGCTTCAATAATTTAATACGTATTTTTCCCATTTAGTCTATGTGGATGATCTCTAATTTATTTTGCAGAGTGGTGTTCAGATTTGTGTGGGGTAGGCAGTCCACTAAAAAGTGAAAAATAAAAAAATTTTACAAAAAAAAAACAACCGACTTCCAAAAAAACACTACAAAGTGAAAAATAACTTTAATTTCGGAAGTCGGTGGCAAAAAAAACGAAAGTAAATAAAAAACCAAAGACACCGACTTCCGAAATTAAAGTTATTTTTCACTTTGTAGTGTTTTTTTGGAAGTCGGTTGTTTTTTTTTTTGTAAATTTTTTTTTTATTATAAATATTATGTCCATCTTTAAATAAATATCGAATATGCATATATCTGGCACACACACTCCATCTTCGATCTCATTCTCACTTTACATCACGTATAAATTCTTTTTTTAACAGCCCAGCTGTAAAAACATTATATTTGGCAATAAAAAAAACATGTCCGGCTTTTAGGGCAAAATGTCCGGCCTTATATAGTGCGCAGTCCGGCCTTTGCATTTTATGGCCTGGCAACCCTATATGGGAAAGGTGTGCCGCGTCGCGCTGGTACCTGTTCTCGGCGGGTGGGTGCTCGAGGCCGGGATAGTGGCTGCTAAGTTGGCGGCGGACGGCTCGTCACTGCCATGGAGTCGTAGATAGGATCGAGGTGAGTAGTAAAGTTTTGGTGGTTTTCGTTGGAGCAGCGGGCAAGGGACGCGGGGCGCGCGGCCGCGTGCATTCACCTCTGACCCGCGCGCGGGGCGAGCGCCGCTCAAGGTCGGTGCGCCGCCTGAAGGTCGCTCATCACGTGACGCGGAGGGTGCACACCCCCGCCCCTCGCGCCTGCCGCCCCTACCTTGTTTGTGTTGACAGTCGCGTACGCAAGTGTTAGCTCGCAGAATCGAGTGCCGATTATTATTTTGCAAGAAACATTGCACGTTATAAGTACGATGCTAGCTGTAAGCTGAGGTTAGTTACTTCATTCAAAGACTTTTAACTTTAAAATAGCTTTATCATTCATAACAACAGAAAAAAATGCAGCCGTCACTAATAAATTATAGGATATAACTGGTTAATTATAGTTTCAAGGTCTTCGCCTAGTTTTCCGATTTCCTATTAGATTCTATTAAAAAAAAAAAAAAAAAAGTAGGCATAGCATATATTACTACGGGCATGCTTACAAAATGACAAATAGGTAGGCGCTATCCTCTATTTTTATATCGCATTGTCTCATGCCTCGGTAACGCATGCATTGAACTAACGGTTTATAAAACGAAGCTAGGCAATCTAGGCATCTATTACTATGCGATGAACCTACGATTTGGTATGCCATAAATAATAGGTATTTAGTAATGATGAAATGTATCGGGCACCAGTTCCATAAACAAACCTTTGGGTTGGCCGCCGGAGTCTGACACATATGCAGTTTCAAATTTCGAACGTGCAAAAATAAACGTGCGTGTTGTAACGTGACAATAGATAAAGGTAAGCAGGTATTTGGGTAGGTATGCAGCGGACTTTTATCACAGATTTTATCTGTTGTCATGTCTACAACTGCTGATGGATAACACGAATTTTGATACAATGTTAAATTGTATCAAAATTCAAACAACACATACAATAAAAACATATTGTGTGTACTGTATAACGCAAGAGTTGTTATAAAAGTGTTAGTGAAGTTTTTACCGAACCAAAGATCCCGCATTTGATACTCGTATAATATCCATTTATCAACACGCGATTCATTTTGATGATATTTTTCGGGAACATCAAATAAGATTTTAGCTTCACCAAGGCTTCACTGAATCCAAACATTCTGAAACATTTACTAACAAGCAAACATTATTTTCTGTCTGGCTCATAAAAAAATCTAAAATGACTAATTTTATAGCGCATTCCAAAAGATTTAAAATGCATTTTTTTTGTATTTTTTAGCATTCACGTCGGTTTTATAGTTGTTTCGTCTACCGATGAAACTTTTAAAGTTCAGGATGACCTTGCGAGTTGCTATAATAATGTGTACCTACCTACGTCAAGAAATAACTGCATCTTTTTGTAAAGCATCTGTAACAATCTGGCCTCGTAAATCGTGATCTACGAATGCTACTAAAGCCGGGCCCCACAACTCGACAGCGAGCACGACGCGGACGCTCGACAAAAAAGTTGCATGTTAATGTATCTACAGCTTTATATGTAAGCATTATTAATTCGACGCCAGACGTTCGAGTCCAAATGAATAATCGGTTAATTATAATATCAAATTTGGTGAATCGAATCTACTAAGGAAAACATAAAAATTGTATTAATTATGAAGTAACTTTGTTAAGTAATGTAAGAGATCATTAAAATAAGTGACCTCAGTTAAAAATAGTGAATGCCTTATTAACGCACGTAAAACAAAATTACAAAAGCCTTGATAATTTAAATACATATACTACAAACAATGAATTTATTCGGAAATAAGACGTAACTCTGATATGTCATATGCATTTGCATTACCTTGAAGGTACTCTACACTACTTATTTCAGCAGTCGGGCTGACGTGACACGCCTTCGTTCACTAATGATTTCGTCACAACGGGCTGTGGGTGGTAATTGTATTGGCGATCGGTATCGGATTAAGTAAATATTAATACTGTTAGATTTACATTCATTAATACAACGGTATTACGGTACATGGTTTAACGTTAAGCAACTGTCTGCATATAAATTTGTTATTTATTACTTATTGGTATTGCATTCGGCTCCGTCGCTGTAATTAATGTAACATTCAATTCTATGCCGGAAAGTGTACTTGTAAAGCGAAGAGGAATTTGAACTAAGTTGCAGCAACCTTCAGTACATTCCTTGGTGATAGTCAATTGTGTTCAATAAACCTTCAATTAGACAGGTATGTAATAATCAAACTGTCTAATGTTTTCTTTTAGGGCACACAAGGAAACATTAGACAGTTTGATAATATTTCCTGTCTAATTGAAGGCTTAATGAACAAACTATTACGAGTATCTATTAGATTAGTAAATTGGCTTGTACCGAATTTACATTAACAATATGGTTAAAACAGCCAAGTAATAGTTGGTATATATGAATAATGTAAAACATTATAATTCATTATAGACGATGTTATTATTATGGTAATGTTCATAAATTGTGGTCCTAGTTGTTTGGCAACAGTTATTGTTATCGTGTCTGCATCTACGGACCGTTCTCCAACAACACTGCCTGTTTAATTGCAAAATGAATGTCGAAATAGGATCTTAGCTGGCTCATTGTTTGTACTAAGCCGGATGGAATTGATTAATCGCTGAACTACTGCAGTAATTAACCATTAACTTTACAGTTAGCGGTCAGTCCGAGTTATTCATAATGTTATTGACTTTTAGCCAATCCTCAGCTGTCTCGACCAGACAAACCACTTTTAAATATAGAAAAATGAGCGCGGCGAGTTTAAAATACATTTTTTTATCCGGAAACTTTATATTCATGAATAGATCTGAGTTAATAAATAACTGCTGCTGCTTGATGCTGTAATACGCAATACGTATGTGGACTTACAAGTTATAATCATTATAACGCACTTTCTAACCGTCAAACAGTGCAATTCCCAACTATTTTAAATTGCAGATCACGTTGAGTTTAGCTTTACCTAGTCCTAAAATTGACTTGTTTTGTTAACACACGTTTGTTATTCCTTTAACAATTTTAAAGCTACTTGTATCGTTAACTGAATAAAAACTGACTTCATAATTTTTTTGTTGCAATTAGACTGAAAGGAAACATATATATCTTTTTTAAATGAAGCTAATTGACATAAAACGACGAATCTGATTAATTTATGAAAATGATAGAGCTGTCCAAGTGACTACACCCTGTTCGGTACGTATATCATCTGGTCGGTTACGATAATTAATAAAGAATATCATGTGTATTATCTGGAATTCTTGAGACGTGTTATTTATCATACGTGTATGACGCATCTATTCTTTTATGATTTCTACAGAGAATTAATAAAATTATTAATACAAACAAATGTTTTTGTTATACACACATGTGGTTGTACACTACCTTGTTATGATTTGTTATCTCCGAGCTCAAAGGTCATGTTTGTTAGCGGCATACATTTGGCATGAAGCGAACAAAAAATAAAATAAAAGAAGCGCGTTTGGCTGCGAGTGTACTCTCACTACTTTCCCGTGTCGATGTGTGAGTGTTGTTGGTGGTGTGCGTCTCGGCCGGTGACCTTGCTATCAGGCGGAAGCGCGCGGCCGCGTGAGTCAGCGCGCGTCTGCCGAGGGAGCAGAGACCTTCGCGTAACGTCTATACTACCATGTTCCATTGAGTACCAAGCCGACGAGTTTTTTCGGCCCCCTTTTGCCTTTGTTCGATTTTCAAAGTTTGGAAGCTAGCGTTCGACGCGTCATCGAGTACGTAGGTACCTATAGGTATAGTGTTCGCTGACGAATAGGCATTTTTTACCTGGGAAAAAAATTATGAGAATTTGTCAAATCAAGTACCTATGATTATTCCTTGATTTTTCAAAACTTGGTTTAGTAAAATACGAGCATTCTAACAGCCCGTCGCATGTTCCATTGTGTAGGTACTAAAAAGAGGTTCTCTTTGTTCGATATTTTTTTATTTGTCGGAGGGAATGTTATGTTGTTCTAACAGGCTGTTCTCTTTTGGATGTCCTCCGTCATGTACTCATGTCGTTAGAATTCCTCTTTCTTTTACAATTTGTTTGGATTTTGAATAGGTAAGGTCAGTATGTAAGTTAAAATTCTAACATACAAAACTTTCTTACTTATTTTTTAAATGTCAAAGTGGCAAAAGTAATTCTCAGAGTCTCAACACTACTCAGCACAACATAGTACTGACAACAGTGGCAACACTGCACGGAAGCCACTTCGTATCCCGCCATTCGAAATTCAAAAAACCAAACCTCTTCGTCAGCCATCTTGTTTCATGACGTCACCCAGGCAACCTGTAGGTCGCCTGCTTGATCAAAAGCCCAGTTCTTTCTTCCAGTATTGTAAGTGCCTATTGTACAAATGCCTGTAGCCTTGATAAGTAGCAACCATGACGTGTATATGGAAATTAAGTTATTTAAATAACCTCGCATGGACGTGCGTTCAAAATTATGTCGGTACCTAAGTAGGTAGGTACGACTTTGCATGATACATGTAACATTGTGTAATGTTTTAAACTAACTACTCTGTCATCAATAATGTTTCATAGGGAGTGCCTAACTACTACAGATATAAAAAAACCGGTCAAGGGCGAGTCGGACTCGCGCACCGAGGGTTCCGTTCCGATTTCTGAAAAAGTGTGCTATTTAGAGACATCGTTTTATTTTTCCTGTAATATTTACATAAACTTCTATCACACAGAATAATTTCAGATTTTTATCTTTGCAAACTTCGGAGATAAGGGACATAAAAAGTCGAAAACTATGCGGACTAAAAAAAAATAAAAAAATGTTTAAGAATGTGCAAACATCGCTCTTTCATATGATGCCCCACATACCCTAGTAGCCCCACTTTCAATTTTTAAGACACCCTTTCAGTCCCTGTTACAAAAAAAAACATAAATATTTTTACTTCTTTCTTATTTGCAAAATAGTTGGGTAAACGTCATCTAAAACTGTTCCAAATTTCAAGTTGATAGCATTAGTAGTTCTTGAGATATCCAGCTGTGACAGACAGACAGACAGACAGACAGACGAACAGACAGACAGACTGAGTCACACCATAAGGGTTCCTTTTTTACCATTTTGGTACGGAACCCTAACAAAGGTGTTGATAAAGTTTATCTTTTGATTTGAAACAGAAGGCCAATTCTCGTAGGCTAAAAAGTGAAAAGTTCAAATTCAAGTGGCAATCTCATGCCAGCGACAATCAAATGTCAAAAATGTAGGTAAACGCTATACAATTTTTGACAGACTGAAATTGAGATGATAATTATTACGAACGTTGTTAAAAATACGAGAATTTCCCTCCAGGATTTGTCTGAATCTGGACTTAAAAATTTGAATTGGTTTATAGACACTACTACTATCTACTCTACTGGGTAGGTATTGGTAAATGGGAACCTTAATTAGGCTTATTAGATTCTCACTAGAGCATGGCAAAATAAGGTAGGTAAGTCGTAGGACCTGACTTCCAATATTAATGAAATTGCCGTTCTGCAGTACTGGCCATTTCAAATCAAAATAATTTTTGTTTGGCTAAGAATTCTAATTTCAAATTAATTTTATTTTAAAAACATGGATTTTTTTTTCCAAAAGTAGTCATTTGTTTATTGATTAGTGTTATGGATACGTTAAAAATTCGAGTAATTATGGAATATGAGTACCGTCGTGGCAGCAACGCGGCACAAGCGGCACGCAACATCAACGACGTTTACGGAGCTAACACTACAAACCAACGCACCACCTGTTATTGGTTTGCTCGCTTCCGTCTGGAAATTTCGACCTGAAAAATGAACCTCGCGGTCGTCCGAAGACTTTGGTCGACAATTACGAATTAAAGGCGATTGTGGAAGCTGATGATACACAATCTACGGCTGAATTAGCAGCAGCTTTCGACGTTAGCGTCAAAACAATATTGGTCCATTTGCGTCTAATTGGCAAGGTAAAAAAGCTTGACAAATGGGTGCCCCACGAACTCAATGATCGCCAGCGCGAAGTACGCGTCGAGACGTGCCTTGCACTACTCAACAGACACACAAATGAAGGAATTTTGAACCGCATTGTTACCTGCGATGAAAAATGGATTCTGTTTGATAACCGCAAGCGCTCAGCAAGTTGGTTGGATCCTGGTTCAGCACCTAAACAATGCCCTAAACGAAAACTTACCCCTAGAAAAGTGATGGTCACTGTTTGGTGGTCTAGCGCCGGTGTGATTCATCACAGCTTCTTACGAAACGGGGTGAGCATTACTGCAGATGTGTACTGTGAAGAACTGAACACAATGATGGAGAAGCTGGCACATCTCCAACCAGCATTGGTCAATCGCTCGTCTCCGCTGCTCCTGCACGACAACGCGCGACCTCATACTGCACAGCAGACGGTCTCCAAGTTGCAAGAACTGGGGTTGGAAGCTCTCCGTCATCCGCCCTACTCACCAGACCTTGCGCCTACAGACTACTACTTTTTCCAGAATTTGGATAACTTCTTGGCGGGAAAAAAATTCAAAACCCGAGAGGCAGTACAAAATGCCTTTGAAGAATTTGTTGCCTCCCGAGCAGCTGATTTCTTTAAGAAGGGCATCAATAAACTGCCACTGCGTTGGCAAAGATGCATTGATTGCATGGGTGATTAATTCGATTAATACAAATAAAAAATACATGAAAAAAATTCGTTTAAATTTTTTCATACAAAACGGCAATTTCATAGGTAAAACCTATTATTTTGACTCTGAAAATTTGTTACGTGCTCCATCCACCGGTTAAAAGAATACATTAACAAACTATTAAGGTACACACAGCAGCAGGTCAAGTTACTACAAACTGTCAAATTTTCTCAGTTGAGTTTGAGCTTTATCGTCAACGTTTTAAGGTTTAAAATTATTTCGAGAAATTTTACAGTTCGGTATAGTGTTCGTTTCAACCACGCGGCCATGGCGTTAAAAAAAAAAAACTATGCCAACATTTTGTAACAATTTGTAAAAGTTGACTGGCAAAACCACAAATTAGTCAAAGCTATGGTTAAAAAGTTAGAAGTGTTTGAACGTGGCCGCGCCATCGAAACGCGGAGAACCACGCGGCCACGGTGATCTGAGAAACTAAGCGTTGCACAGACCTGAAATTTTGATAAAGGGTAACACGGTATAACCTGAATGTGCTGTTGTCTGTACAAAAAGTCCTCAACTTTGCAATTTGAAAGCAAAAATTTTACTCACAATCTCAGTCCATCACAAGCTTTCAAAAATATTATTATTCATCTCAAGTTCAGAATACAGCCTGTGACGACCAGAGACAATCTCACGCGCGTAATGGAGCACATCACTATGACCCTAGCGGTAGTGCTGTGACACAGTTCCCGCACACGACATAGATACAGCCAAGATCATACGATATTTCGCTTCCCTAACCGTTACGCGATACTCTTGATACCTTATCGATAATATTAAATTTATGGTTCCGTAGACTGTTAAATATTTCTTTTCGAAGTCTTGCAATGTTCGCTGTATCCACCTGGGGGCATAAAGGTTTCTTGTGTTTGATCTGGCATCAACAATATTGGTCCGTGGCCATCTCTTCATACCAAGACCCCTCTGTGCCTTGGGAAGCACGTTAAGGCATTGGTCCCGGTTGTCATTCGTGGATTTTGACAGTCGTTACGGGTCGTCAGAAACCCGAACGTCTGACAACCATTCTTACCAAGCAGTATCGTATTACCCACTAACAGGGTTGTGGAGGTCAGATAGGCAGTCGCTCGATGTAAAATTCTGGTATTCAGCTGCATCCGATTGACTGGAAGCCGACCCCAACATAGTTGGGAAAAGGCTAGGCAGATGATAATCTGGCATCAAAAAACTTTTTTACAAGAAACAAAACCGGCTTCCAAAGAACACTACAAAGTTAAAAATAACTTTAATTTCGGAAGTCGGTGTCTTTGGATCTGTATTTTCGGTTTTTGCCCCCGACTTCCGAAATTAAAGTTATTTTTCACTTTGTAGTGTTTTTTTGGAAGTCGGTTTTGTTTTTTGTAAAAAAGTTTTTATTTTTCAGTTTTTAGTGGGTCAGTTTGTAATTTATCTAAGTTACAATAACCCAATGTCAACTGCTCATCATGTTTTACAAAATATTGCTTTTCCCAATGCAGGGACTTTAATTGTTGAGGAGTTCTCCTAGTAAGAACCAGGAAAACTGGAGCTCATGGTGAAGTCACCATCACCATATGCATTTTGACGAGCATAAACCATATTAAAGTAATCGAATCGCAACCTGTGATATACTTAGATATAATTGAGTATTTCCGATGGCCATCTGTGGTCTTCATCATCAGTTCCAGTTCACCAAATGGTACTTTCCGATAGCAAATGCACGAGTTACTATAAAAAATACCGAAATCGATATAAGTGTGCCCATAAAATTTGAGGGTTTCCCTCGATTTCCATGGGATCCCATCATCAGATCCTGACTTGATGATCATGGGACCACTTGGGGAGTATACCCTTTCGAACAAAACAAGAAAAATTTTCGAGTAATCGGGGAACATACATAAAAAAAAAAAAAACGTTCCGACGAATTGAGAACCTCCTCCTTTTTGAAGTCGGTTAAAAACAGCAATATTGTTTTTATGCGACACAAAATTATTGTGAAAGGACTTGAGACCAACGAATTAAGAATTGCTTGAGCCCACATAGATAATCTGCGACTGCAACTAGTTCTAAAATATTTAGGTGTAACCGTCCGTCCTGAGAAAACATCTCAAAACTTGTTTTCGTAGTTTGGGTGTCGTAGGGTTCCCAGTTCACACCTTATTTCATGTCAATCTAACACGAATGAAGGCAACGACTAGTCTAGGGGAAAGCCTTTATTATTCCATTGGCATTTACATTCATATAGAAATGGGTGTGGATATTGTTAGTCCAATAAACATGCCAACTGGACCCTTCTTTGGGTGACAGCCTCCTCCAGAGATTGCCACTCGTCGCAATTCCTTGCGAGGATGGACCAATTTTGGGTTCCGACGGTCTCTTTCTTCCACCTTGCCTTTGGTTTCCCTCTGTATCTGTGCCATCAGAGGAAAGATACAGAGACGAAACTAAACATAGCATATAATTACATTTCTCTTCTTCTTCTTTTCGTTTCGACGCGATGTTACATCAATGTTTCTCATATTGTTTGGGGCCAGTAGGTTGCTACATTTATTGCGGCATCAGAGGCGTTGCTCAGATCGTCAAGGGTGCAGGTGAACGGACATTTGGGACACCAGCAGATGGAACATAGTCTGTTCAGGAGCACCGCACTCACACTGGATGTTGAATGAATTAATAATGCCCCATTTCGCCAAATTATGTTTGCAGCTGTCTACTTGGGTACGTAATCGATTCAGTACTTTCCATATAGGCCACTGCAGTTCACGACCGGGAGGCAGGGGTTCTTGGGGCTTTACGAAGCCTTGGGGTGGTGGATAACTCTCTTCCCACAACTTCGCTCTTTAGATGGCCTGTCTTGGATTGCCTGCGTGGAGCGTAAGAAGCTCTTGCGACTTTTTAGCCTACACGGTTTACACGTGTAGTCGTAGAGGGGATGCCTAGATGGATGGGGAGGAATCGGATTCTTGGTTGTTTTTTTCCAGCGCGCATACCTTCGTATAATATGCGCCACGAAAGATGAGCTGCGCGATGACGCCCGGTCCGTCCCATCTTTACCTCACCGCTAAAGAAACCTCGTCTACTGCGCAAGTTAAAACACGTGGTGTGTCAAGCAAGTCTCATCTTTAGTGGCACGTATTGTACGGCAGGTGGTGCTATACCAATGACTTTGACAGATCGAAGCGTAAGTCAAAGTCAAATAATTTATTTCAAATAGGCACATAAAAGGCACTTTTGAACGTAGGTACTATGTTTGCGCTGAGTTGCGTCTCTTTATCTCTTTACACAAAATATGTGTTTTACAAACCGTAAGTTTCATGCCATATGAATAAATTAATGACGCTTTATAAGTTCTTGTTGCATTATGACAGGTGCAAAGCTGTTAACCGTGGTTCTACCTGTTGTAACACTTAGGATCGAATTCGTGACATCACAAGATCGCGATTCAGTCAAAGCTATGCCCCACGCGTCAAGGTTACCCTTCCAATACCTCTACGTTATCTTGATTATTGATAAACCATGGGTGTAATGTGAACAAGTCAATTTGAAGTGTCAACGTTTTTTATTTATGTCAGATTCAAATCTCCTTTAACTTTGAGTTTTGAACCTTCCGCAGTAGCGCCTGTGAAATTCAGTACATCTCCCTAATTTAGATTTGCTCCCTAGATTAGATTTGGTGTCTTTTGGTGATTTGACACCAAATCTAATTTGCAAATTGCAAAAAGCGCAAGGAAATTTGAATTTAGTAGAGAGTTTTTGCAGCCTTGCCTAAAGCAGTCCACTTCTAGTCAAACGCACACACCATCTCTTAACAACATCGATATAGTAAAAAAAAAACCCTGTAAAAAAGTAAAACAAAAGAAGAATGAACAAGATAAGGCGTTAGTAAAATAATCTAAAACATCAACAAAACCATAATTTCAACAAATGTTCGAAAGCCTAGCAGGTGATTCGTAACATTTGAATTTGAACCGCTCGCAGCGACTTGACCCCGGGACGCGTGTGTCGCAACAAAAGTAAAAGGCTGGGATGCATGGCCGACCGGAGAACGGTGAACAGACCTCAAACTTTTGAAACGAATGTATCCGCTCAAAACTGTACGAACGGAGACATTTTACGAGCTTTTTCTTCGGCCATAGCAAAATAAAAAGCACTAGAAGCATCTTCGCTAGATGAATCAGCAACGATGAACTCACAAAGAGCAGAAATTGATAGTATCAGAAAATTTATGACAAGTTGCTAGTCTACCTTTTACTACCGAGTAGTATTTGCCTCATTAGCTTTCCTTTATGGAGTGATGAAAGAGCATAATATCATATACCTAGCATAAGACATTTACAAATCGTTTTGCTGGAAAGATAAAGTCTCATGCTCATAATTCTGAGATATCTTGTTTCCACGTAAATGAACCACTTATTTTATTGTCTGCGATTACAAAAAGTCCGTTTATAGAAATAAAGGCAGCGAATGAGGCGCCTAAGCTTTTGTTCGTCATCGTCTGTGACTCACCAATGATACTTCTCGCTACATTTCTATTTGATTCCTTTTGAAAACCTCCATCGTAAGCGATCTGAATCAAACGTAATAACTAGAATAACAATGAGTTGCCCAAGAATTCACAATTATTTGTCTGTACGATGAAAGATTTGAGCTGCAGCAGATATTACTGCACCATTCCTTATGAATCCTTCTATGAATTCCATCTCAGTAATGTGACGTCTAACCGTCGACACATTTAGAAGTTTCCTGTTCCGAATTCCTGTTTTACCGTAACTGACAAGTTTGTGCCTTGTCTCTAATAAATTGAGATTTATAGTCTACAATATGGTGTCTTACCACGAGGCTTTCCTCGTGTTGGCAACACAAGGCTCTAAAAGATTATCCAACACACAGTTCAAGCAAATCAAGCTGGTGGAAACCACGTTCTGCGTTGTAGACAAAGCTTTTATAATTGCCGAATGAACCTGTGGATTTGCGTTACGTTCCAATTGATTTTTCAAACAATGACCTGGTCATTTCGTTTAATTCTTTTCAATTATAGTGGTTTCAGCCTCGAACTTTCTCCAGTGTACCGCCAGTTCCCACGTAAGTGATTGCGCGCCGAAACCATGAGACATCCTTGCAGGTTTCACAACTCGCCTCGATACAGAATGATTCTGAGAAACCATTACTGCGTGAGTCAGCGCAGGGTTCTGTCTGGAACGGGTCTTAAGCCGCCATACCTCGCTTAGGTAGCTTTGACTCATTAGCCAACTGTTTTTGTTGATAACTTGTACAAAAATTTTAATTTTGAGAGAGAGGGAGAAAGACTCATAAGCACTCAGGTTAGCAACGGTAACACTCTGTGACTCCATTACAATACTTGCGGAACGGGTGTGCATATTTGAGTTCATCACTCCGAAGCGTCAATGGATGAATCTTTAAACAAGCATGAGACATCGCATAGTAATTTCCGGAGTGGTTTTTTTTTCATATCTTCGAGCGTCAATTAAGTCTCTTTAATTTCGGCACAGGAAAACTGCCAGCGACGGTTGAACCGGTCCGACTAGACGCATTTGTTGCGAAGGATATTTTTTACGTTCATAAGATATATTTGGCCTTCTTTGGTGACTGTTCTGTACTGAAAGTCAGTTGTAAAACAGGTGAACTTTGTTACGTGAGACAGCTGTTACGTGACTGATCAAACCGTGAATCCAGCATTGTGAATTTTATAGCCTTATTTCTCGGTATACTTATTTGTGTCTTCTGTATTGTGTGTATATTTATAGTAGAATTCCGTTGGGGAAACATGAAGCAATACCTACTGCAAACAACCTTCGAATGTCATTGATATGCAACTTAGTAAGTGTCACAGGAACAAACTATTTATTCATTATTGATAAAACTATTTTTAGCAACGCCCTTGTCTTTACATGGACGTTTAGTTTAAATTTCAATAGAATTATGTAGTATGTTCCATGTTCCATCCCCTGCAAATATCCAAACCGTTATTCCAAATTCAAAGTTAACTTAACCCGCTGTTTTCCACAAACACACCATGGCTGAGCTCTGCTTTCCTGTGAAATGTCAACCGCCACGGAATGCGGCTGCGGCGACCCATTTACCCCCCCTCTGCAACCCTCACCTCCCCGACTAGTGGTGGGTGGGTACCGGTCCTGCGTGCCCTCGATGCGTTGATTCCGCGTTGCGAAACTCTCGTGTGAAGTAAGTTTTGCTTTGATGCTGTTGTAAACTTGCTGACGGTGTGAGTTATTGACTGCCCTTTGTACTTCCTTTGTGATTCTTTCATCCAATGGTTGTCTGGAAGAATCCCTTTTAGCAATAAGACCTTCTTTTGCTTTTGTGCCTTTCCAATATGTCCTGTTCTCATTCTTATGTTTAACCTCTGTGTTTTGAAGAATTAAAAACTTTTGATACTGCTATTCGGCTATACCTACGTGAATTCGCACACATTCGTAGACATGATTAATTCAGACTGCTTCTTGGAAAAAATCGACATTATCGCCGATAGAGTTTAGTTTCAAAAGCGCCGTGAGTCAGTCAGGAGTCCTGACTGCGCTTGACTCACGGCGCTTTTGAAAGACCGACTCAGGACCGTTTTCAAAGAATGTTTAATGTTAAAGCCTTTTAACTTCTTGTTCGGTTATTTCTTCGTTTACTTTTCATTTACAAGACTGTTCAATGTTCAGGTGGTTCACGTTAGGCGAACGTTCGCATAATACCAAGGAAATAAAGTTCTCATGCGTTCAACGCAAATCGTAGAACGTTCTAATCAACTGATTAATTTTGGATTAGCCATGCCTGCGCGTGATTGGTCACGCATCCTTCAGGACTACAGCCAATCAAGAGATTCGTGATCAACTGATCGTGATTAGTATCTTGACCATGTCTTGGGAATGAGTGGTTGTTAATTGATTTTTCGCTAGAGTTTTGTTTTGCTTATGCAGTCTGAGTTATTTTTTTATCCGACTGTGCGACGCAATGGAGGGTAATGTGTTTATCAGCTTATACAATAACTGGTCAGGGTATTTGTTGATAAGGAGAAGTCGGGTGGGCATTTAGAGAATATCGAACCTTAAAATCTTTAAATTTATTCAACTAAGTACTTACATCATTTGTTTTTCAATGTTGTGGTGAAATGTATATGATTATATTTGCATTAAATTATCTGAATTCCATTTTGAAACAAATATTTAATCAAGATTACAATTTTGCATAATATTTGTGCAAGCGAAATCCTTATAAATTAATTACCTACCTACATAACTAAGATGATTTGTTAGTCACGAAATTGCGTATTTGACACAGAAGGCTGTATTACAAAACTTGTTTGTCACTATACAGCTATATATATATGATTAGTTCATGAAATATCAATTAAGTAACTGTGGAGAGGAATATAGTATACTAGCTTTTGCCCGCGGCTTCGCCCGCGTGGATGTCGGAAAATATCCCACGGGATCGTACTACCGGAAATCCTTCCTTATTCCTTGTCTACATTATAAATGGAACCTATGTGCGAAATTTCAGCTTTCTAAGTCCTAGGGCTTGGGCTGGGCGTTGATGAGTCAGTCAGTCAGGACTTCTCTTTTTATTTATATACAAAAAACTAATGTTGTAAAAGATAACTTTAGTTCAAAAAGCAAAACACAAAACCTACAAATTGTTTAAGGACATTAGGAACTAGAAAGACGAGAATATGACGAAAAATGAAAAGAATTCTTTCTTTTCCTTTCTTCATTCTGTGTTCATCAATAAACAAGATTAAACTAAATGAAGCTTTATCTTTAATATTGGTACACACAGTGGATGGACTGCGTGAAAGATGACATGGCTAGAAAGAGGGTGACGACTAGACTTCAAAAATAAATTAAACTGAAAATTGTGAAATAACTTAAAGTTCGGAAGTCGGTTGTAAAAACTAAAATAAAGATCCCAAGACACCGACTTCCTAGAAATAATGCAATATTAACCCTCCAATCACCGGTGACAGGGTGACAGGTTTTTTGTAAAGAATTTTGCATTGGCAACAAGTTATTTTTGTGTCTCAGAACTCTCAGACAATAATATTGGTGTAATAAACTTGCACTAAGTAGTTTAAGTTGAAGTAAATGTAGGTAAGCCAGTAAACCAATAAAGAAAATTGGTCGCAATCCGATTAATAGTTTCGAAGAAATGCGTGGACAAACATACATACAAAACATACGACATACACTCACTATAAAGTAATAACGGAATAAGTATCTGACACAACTATGCTAGGTATTTCCATTCTAAGTGATTTATAATTATATCTGTGCAATATCGACAAGGTTAGTTTGCTGTCAACGCGGTTCATGCATAACATTAAATACTAATTTAATCAATATTTTGACAGATTTAAAAAAAATAAGTAAGTAAATAAATAATACTTGCGGTGATTGATGCATCAATGGCAGTAAATTTTATTTTTAATCACGTTTTAAGAATGTTTACAAGCAAAAAAAACCGGTCAAGAGGAAGTCGGACTCGCGCACGGAGGGTTCCGTTCCGATTTCTGAAAAAGTGTGCTATTTAGAGACATGGTTTTATTTTTCCTGTAATCTTTATATAAACTTCTATCATATAGAATAATTTCAGATTTTTCGCTTGCAAACTTCGGAGATAAGGGGGGGGACGGTATTTTTTTTTACATTTTTCATCAAAAGTCGAAAACTATGCGGCCTAAAAAAAAGAAAAAAAAATGTTTGAGAATGAGGAAACAGCGCTCTTTTATATGATACCCCACATGCCCTAGTAGCCCCACTTTGAAATTTTAAGACCCCCTTTCAGTCACTGTTGCAAAAAAAAATATAAATATTTTTATTTATTTCTTATTTGCAAAATAGTTGAGTAAACGTCATCTAAAACTGTTCCAAATTTCAAGTTGATAGCATTAGTAGTTCTGGAGATATCCAGCTGTGACAGACAGACAGACAGACAGACTGAGTCACACCATAAGGGTTCCTTTTTTACCATTTTGGTACGGAACCCTAAAAATTAAACTTGACGTATCCATGACCTATCCTAGATGCACTCTTACGTAACCGTTGATGTGGAATTAAAAAAAACGCGTCACTACTCATTAATTACTTAGGTACAACAATTATAGGTCCTTTATATGAGACTAACTTAACAGTCTCACATTTCACAGGATAAGCATACTTAATTACTTACTTTCGACCTTCCAACAATCGCTTCAACATACTTGGAACACAAAACTTATAAGAAAATTCTTCAAAAAGAGTAACTTTATGGAAACCATCATGAAACCCATGCATGAAAAATTTTCCAACTCCAGCATAAACAAGGACCTTTCCTAACGTGGGAATAAAATCTATAAAACATTACAACTTAGCTGTAGGTAGGTAAATCTGTACCAGCCAGTCTATTCTGTACTTATCACGGAGTTGTTAGTCCACCTGATGCTAAGGATTGACAATTTGACACTATTGACAGCTCACCTCACCTAAGTCTCACGGTGAGATTTTTACAGAGATCGGCAGGTATATTAGTCCTATTCCAATAAACGACGACGGTTAAAAAAAAACTGTTCAGTACCTTCATGTATGGACTGGACCACGAAATAATAAAAACAGAGGACCTACGCGAGTTGCTCACGGAATCGGCGCGAAGCTAACCTAAAAAAATCGTAAAAAAAAGTTTTGCAACGTCACGCACGTATCTATTTGGACAATCTAAATGTTGACTCATGGTCAGGCCTTTAACACCTGTCGTGTTGGACTGCACCTTAAAGTTAATGCAAAAGCAGTTACCAAATTTCAATATCATTTCCTGAAGAGTGAAGGAGTGTTAGCAGACCAATTACAACCAGCCTATCCAGGTGAGTAGACGACCTACAGAAGATCGTGAGAAGACCTGGATGAGACTCGTACAGACCAGGGAAGCGTGGCACACGAGGGAGGAGGACTGTACTCAGCAGTGGGTGGAACAAGCCTGCCAATGATGATGATGATGTTGAGATAAAGGAATCCAACTATTTCACTCAATTGATGAATTGAAAGGATTCATTCGGATCGGACGGATTTATTTACGGATCTTGGAAATTATTATTGATGTGAAAAATATGTTAATAAGCTCTTTTTTAACCGACGAAAAAAAAGGAGGATCTCAAGTCGACACATTTCTTTTGGTAGTGGTATTCGAATTTGTGTGGGGTAAGTAAGTACCACAACTCATCGTCATCATCATCATTTCAGCCGAAAGACGTAGGAAAATAGTAAATAGGCCTCCCCCAGGCATCGCCCCATTTTTTCTTGGCGCTTGTCATTTTTGTCAACAAAAACAACCGACTTCCAAAAAAAAATACTTTAATTTCGGAAGTTGGTGGCAAAAAACGAAAATACAAAACCAAAGACACCGACTTCCGAAATTAAAGCTATTGTTCACTTTGTAGTGTTTGTTGTGTGTGTTTTTTGGAAGTCGGTTGGTTTTTTTTTTTGGTTTTTTTAATATTGCTCTTTATTCAAACATGTCTAGGTTGGGAAACCCAAACAACTAGTAATGTTACAAAATTATGATTTTGACATTTTAATATTAGTCGGATAGAACGCCTCCGCCGAGGTCGCTAACTCCAGATATTTGCGTACGGCCAGACGGTGGGACCTTGGCCTTATTGAGACTGTCGCGAGAAATGACGACTTTTGAAATTGGAGCACATTGGTGAATGCTTCGTCTGTGTTGTCTGTGAAAATATTTTTTGAAAGTGGCAATTGTTTTTGTGCTGTTTATTTTTGGAACAATGTACTTTTTTCTAGATCAAATATTTATACGCCCGATTTTATAAGTTTAGTAGGTATGGATTTGCCTTGTCGTACTAACTTGAGCAAAATAATTACAGACCAAACACGTACTAGCAAGTACCTAGCAGACCAACCCTTTTTCTACCCAATATTACAAAATGCATTTTACAAATACAATCAGCATTACAGACACAGCAACAAATCTGTGCGACCGCAATAACATAACTCGTAGTTAGTATCAAGGTGTACAACGTTTACTTGCGCGCGCGCCGCCTCGCCGCCGACATTATTATCGCATTACTTAACTAGCGTTGCTCCACGGAAAATTGTCTAGGATCTAAATATTTCTGAGGTATTTACAGTTAAGATTGTGCTAGATTTTATCTAGTTTTGAGCAAGTACTGTCGGCTGCAGGAGCGGTTGGGAACGCGCGTATTTGGGGTATCGTGTGGGTTCTTCGATCTGAGCTCGGTATGAAAATCTTTGCAATGGCTGGGCTGCGTCCAGCCTAGAACTCCTTACTTATTTCATATTATTAGGTATTTAAATATTTATAGACCACAACGAATTTCAACACCATAGTATTGCTGGTACTAGTTACCATCCCCGACCCTCGAGCCAGCCGCTGCCGCCGCCGAGATCCCTACCCCAGCAGAGGAGGTGCCCTTAGCGAGTGGTCGGTTAATTTTTTAGGGTTTATGGCTAAAGGCCTTAATTTATTGAGGTACCCACAGGAAAGTCCGGTTAACCCCTCAAGTGTCGAATGCACCCCAATGTGTGCATAAGAAAAACCCTTTTTTTGTTCGGTACATAAGCTTATATCACATATATATAAATGTAAAAAAACATCATCCGATGGAAAACCAATCAAATCATTAGTTGTGAACTTATGGAGTTCGCAGCTAACCTCCCCTCCCCCCCGCGTGTCAAATGCACCCCAAGTGTGCAAAAGGACAAAACTTTACATAATAGGTATATAAGCTTAGATCACGTATATATGTATAAACGTAAAAAAACATCATCCGATGGAAAACATATCATTATCAGTAGTTGTGAACCTATGGGGTTCGCAACTAACCCCCAACCCTCCCCACTCGCTGGGGTTTTGGGTCTAAAATCAGCCAAACTCAGACACTTGAGGGGTTAAGCAGCCGACAACCTCCTAAGATGACCTGAGAGATGCCATTAAAAAAAATTAGACTTCTACCATGTTTGTATAGCTGTGTCGGCATTTTTTTTTATATGACCATGCCTAACTTTTTACAGAGTTGTCCGGTTTGAAAGACTCTTATTTTATTCGGGACGGTATACCTCGAAGTTCGTCCCATGTAAAATTTATTTACTTTGCTTGGGTAGTTTTTGAGTTAGCTTCAATAATACTTATTTTTAGACTACTTATTATGTCGATGATGTTCTCATTTTTTTTGCAGGTAGTGGTATTCTAATTTGTGTGGGGTAGTACTTACCACAAATAAAAAGTGAAACAGAAACTTTTTTACGAAAAAAAAAACAACCGACTTCCAAAAAAACACTAAGTACAAAGTGAAAAAAAAACTTTAATTTCGGAAGTCGGTGGCAAAAAACGAAAATACACAGACTTCCGAAATTTATTGTAATTTTTTTTCACTTTGTAGTGTTTTTTTGGAAGTCGGTATGTTTTTTTTTTTGTAAAAATGTTTTTAAGTTTTCAACAATATCATTACTACCTTCCGCATAATCAGAATTCCATTCCATTCCACCGCAAGAGAAGCCATTGACCTGAAATTTCGTAAAACTATGCACCATGCAGCAACAAACTTATCCAAATAAATTCCCAATAAATATCCATCGAATCGGTTCGTTAGCTAACGAGAGACAATAGATATGCTGTCGACCTGTCCGTGTCCAAATAATTTATGGCCCAGCCTCCTCATTATGCAGCAACTTGTCTTGCCCGCGGTAATTCTAGATTTACCGTTTAATTGTATGTGCAACACCAACTTTCATGAATGATTTAAGTAGGTAATGTTGTGGTTTTAGTTGGCATGGGGTGTAAAGTGTGAACAAAATACGAAACTTTTCTCTTGAAAGTTGTATTCAGTCCTGCTTTCTTGTTTCAGATAGTGCGCTTTTGTAATTTCGTCAGAAGCCCGAAAGTATAACAACCAGTCTTACCAAGAGGTATCGTATTACCCAGTTACTGGGTTGTGGACGTCAGATAGGCAGCAGCTCCATGTAAAATACTGGTATTTAGCTGCATCCGGTTATACTGGAAGCCGACTACAACATAGTTGGGAAAAGGCTCAGATTGATTGTACGCTTTTATAATTTCTATCATGACGATATTATCGTGGGCGGGAGTTTCTTCATCTAATTCTTATATGGAATTAGATGAAGAAACTTTATAATGCGCACGTATTTCCATACATTGGGTTTCCTTAGCAGCTTTTTCACACTTTTTTAAATTTCCATATCGAAGTTCTATAATTTGCAGGAAACAACTAAGTTATTTTCCTAACCTTACATAATTTTACCACAGAATACATAATAGCTTTTACTCAGCAATAAGTTCGGTGTTCAAAGAGATCTTTCACCATAGCTCATAGGTCAGATCCTCTGCTATTTGCTGGCGTCTTGTTTGTAACGTGAAGCTACGTGTATTTTGCACTGACCTCCAGCTTGACCTCTTCCTTCCTAGAGATGAACAACCCAGAATACATTCTTGTACAGATTGATGCTCAAAACATTATTTACAGGTTTGTTGTTTTGTGGCTTTATTTTTCTATATTCGATGTTTTGGTGCCGATGCTGCAAAATGCCATCTTACGCCAAAGTTTGTGAGTATGGATGATGTTTGTTACTCTTTCACGCAAAAACTACTGAACGGGTTTGGATGAAATTTGTCACAATACAGGGTTATTTTTCAATGACCAGCCAAATTTTCACAGCTAATATTTTTTTTTGCGATTTCAAAGTTTGTCCCATAGTGAAAGTTGTTCATATTCATGTTTAGAATAATAAATCACTTTAGGACTTAGAACAGCTGCCGTTTTGTATGAGGGATGACGTAAAACCTACTATGTACTTACACGTAGGTACTTACGGGAGAACTAGTAAGTACGTATAGTATGTAGTTCGTAAGTATAGTACTAGCTTATCGTTCAATGAATTGGGGTTTTTCATCGGAATGTTTCTTATCACTAGTGATTACATTACGAGAGTGTGAAAGAATGATCTTCTTTCGTAATGTCACAGAATGAGTACCTACGTAGGTAAATAATACCTACATCGTGGTATACCTCCTTTATTCCATGTAAAGTCAGGAAAATTGTTAAGTAAATTGACTAGGTACCAACTTAAATACGAATTATAACTGTCATTCTTTTACAGTTGTTTGATTTGAAATGACACGGCAAAGTGACGTATGTACAGTGACAATTTTATTTTGCAATATATTTTCCTAACTGCACATTATACCTATACAACGTGTAATGCTAAATGCGCAAAACCTTAAGGGGTCATTGTACTCATCATTATGAACAACTTTTACTATGGGACCAATCCTGAAATCGCGAAAAAAAAAATCAGCTGTTCAGTACATTTTGACAAATTATGCGAACATAAATGTACTGAACAGCTGATTTTTTTTTTCGCGATTTCAGGTCTGATGAGTACAATGACCCCTTAAGAGGTTTTGTGCATTTAACGTTACACGTTGTACCTATAAGGTGACAAACATTTAAGCAAAACCACAATGATAAAATAATGTAGGTAAGTTTGTGGAATACACGACCTTCCTGTTGAAGGTCTGATTTGACAAGTTGTCTACATTTTACATTCAAATTCAAAGTCACTTGCAGAAGGATGAAAAACAAATATTACTTACCTAATACCTATTTGTTTTCACCTTCATAAATAAACAATGAGACGATAATAAACATAGCAAGGGAGACGCTGCCTTAATTTTATTATCCAATCGTCTGCAGCTTATTAAATCTTCTATTTCTTTCATTTATCTCATTAGATGTTATCTAAATAAGCACCTCTTCAACTTTTTCTCAACTATGTAATTTTTCACACAATGCATCCATCGTTTCTTTACCTACTCTTATAGCCACAGTTTAAACTGTGTGTAAATAAAGCCATGTCTCCTGCGCGCCTTTTTGCGAATCATAACACAAAAAACCTTACACATACTTTGAGCATTTATGCACAAGCTGTCTCCTGCGTATTCAAATATTAGGTCTTTACCTATGAAATTGCCGTTCTGCAGTACTGGCCATTTCAAATCAAAATAATTTTTGTTTGGCTAAGAATTCTAATTTCAAATTAATTTTATTTTAAAAACATGGATTCTTTTTTTCCAAAAGTAGTCATTTGTTTATTGATTAGTGTTACATTTTCATCGCATTTCAATCTTTTTCGTCATCATGGATACGTTAAAAATTCGAGTAATTATGGAATACTAGCTTTTGCCCGCGGCTTCGCCCGCGTGGTTGTCGGAAAATATCTCATGGGAATGTTCATGTGGAAAACATAGGGCCGTCCGATATAACTGTGCAAACTCAAATCGCTACGATATATCGTTACCGTGTATAGTAGGCATAAAGCTACCAGTCGGCATGATTTTTTCCGACATCTTCAACAGTCGTCGTCATATTTCAGCCAATTTACACAAAACTATAATGAATTACCCTGAATCACTCCGTTCATTGGAGAAAACCGTATGAAAATCCGTTCGGTACTTTTTGACATTATCGCATTCAAACAAACAGACTTACGCGGCGGGGGGACTTTGTTAATTACTTAAAATTTATTATGCCAGTCACGCTCTAATAACAAATAACTTTTGTCCGAGTGTCCACTCGTTCAAATAATTTCCTCGTAAAAACGCCGAATGAAATAAAGACTAAATGTTACCTCAAGATTCGAACTATGACTACATTTCCAATCCCTTAAATCTCTTAAAAAGAGGTAGGTACACAAACATTTGTCAACCCCTATTGTACCCCCTCAAAAACGCTGTACCATATATTTCTTTATTTCCTACCAAAAGCATAAATTTGAATTTCCATATCCCTAATGTTGGGTTTCCCATACAAATTTTCATCCCTTATATCACCCCTTGTACGATTATGTTTTAAGACAAAAAGTAGCTCATGTCGTTTCCCAGGATGCTATCTATAGCCTTGCCAAATTTTGTCGAAATCCGTGCAGTTTTGTAAATTTTAAAATCAACCCCTATTTTACCCCCTTAGGGGATGATTTTTAAAAAACGCTGAACACATATTTCTTAATTTTCTACCAATAGAATAAATTTGTTATCCCTAACTTAAGAAATACTGGGTTTCCCTTACAAACTTTCATCCCCTATATCACCCCCTGTAGTATTGTTTTTGAAAGTATCCTATGTTCTTTCCCAGGATGCTGTATAAAGCCTTGCCAAATTTTGTCGAAATCCGTGCAGTTTTGTAAATTTTAAAATCAACCCCTATTTTACCCCCTTAAGGGATGATTTTTCAAAAACGCTGAACCGCATATTTCTTTATTTCCTATCAAAAGCATACATTTTAATTTTCACATCCCTAACTTAAGAAACACTGAGTTTCCCATACAAACTTTCATCCTCTATATCACCCCCTGTAGGATTATTTTTTAAGACAAAAAATAGCCTATTTCCCACCCCAGGATGCTACATAAAGCCTTGCTAAATTTTATCGAAATCCGTGCAGTTTTGTAAATTTTAAAATCAACCCCTATTTTACCTCCTTAGGGGATGATTTTTCAAAAACGCTAAACCGCATATTTCTTAATTTCCTACCAATAGCATAAATTTGTTATCCCTAACTTAAGAAATACTGGGTTTCCCTTACAAACTTTCATCCCCCATATCACCCCCTGTAGTATTATTTTGAAAAAAAATAGTATCCTATGTCCTTCCCCAGGATGCTATTATAAAGCCTTGCCAAATTTTGTCGAAATCCATGCAGTTTTGTAAATTTTAAAATCAACCCCTATTTTACTATATTTTACACCCTTAGGGGATGATTTTTCAAAAACGCTGAACCGCATATTTCTTTATTTCCTATCAAAAACATACATTTTAATTTTCACATCCCTAACTTAAGAAATACTGAGTTTCCCATACAAACTTTCATCCCCTATATCACCCCCTGTAGGATTATTTTTGAAAAAAAAAGTAGCCTATGTCCGTCCCCAGGATACCATCTATAGCCTTGCCAAATTTTATCGAAATCCGTTCAGTGGTTTAGGCGTGAAAAGGTAACAGACAGACAGACAGACAGACAGACAGACAAACAGACAGACAGACAGACAGACAGAGTTACTTTCGAATTTATAATATTAGTATGGATGAGTACCGTCGTGGCAGCAACGCGGCACAAGCGGCACGCAACATCAACGACGTTTACGGAGCTAACACTACAAACCAACGCACCTGTTATTGGTTTGCTCGCTTCCGTTCTGGAAATTTCGACCTGAAAAATGAACCTCGCGGTCGTCCGAAGACTTTGGTCGACAATTACGAATTAAAGGCGATTGTGGAAGCTGATGATACACAATCTACGGCTGAATTAGCAGCAGCTTTCGACGTTAGCGTCAAAACAATATTGGTCCATTTGCGTCAAATTGGCAAGGTAAAAAAGCTTGACAAATGGGTGCCCCACGAACTCAATGATCGCCAGCGCGAAGTACGCGTCGAGACGTGCCGTGCACTGCTCAACAGGCACACAAATGAAGGAATTTTGAACCGCATTGTTACCTGCGATGAAAAATGGATTATGTTTGATAACCGCAAGCGCCCAGCAAGTTGGTTGGATCCTGGTTCAGCACCTAAACAATGCCCTAAACGAAAACTTACCCCTAGAAAAGTGATGGTCACTGTTTGGTGGTCTAGCGCCGGTGTGATTCATCACAGCTTCTTACCAAATGGGGTGAGCATTACTGCAGATGTGTACTGTGAAGAACTGAACACAATGATGGAGAAGCTGTCACATCTCCAACCAGCATTGGTCAATCGCTCGTCTCCGCTGCTCCTGCACGACAACGCGCGACCTCATACTGCACAGCAGACGGTCTCCAAGTTGCAAGAACTGGGGTTGGAAGCTCTCCGTCATCCGCTCTACTCACCAGACCTTGCGCCTACAGACTACTACTTTTTCCAGAATTTGGATAACTTCTTCGCGGGAAAAAAATTCAATACCCGAGAGGCAGTACAAAATGCCTTTGAAGAATTTGTTGCCTCCCGACCAGCTGATTTCTTTAAGAAGGGCATCAATAAACTGCCACTGCGTTGGCAAAGTTGCATTGATTGCATGGGTGATTACTTCGATTAATACAAATAAAAAATACATGAAAAAAATTCGTTTAAATTTTTTCATACAAAACGGCAATTTCATAGGTAAAGACCTATTATATTTGGAATCAGGACTTTAGGAAATTACGTACGTATTTTAAAAAAAGAACTGTAAGTAAGTATCTTTGTTTGTGTACTTACACATTTGTGTAGATGTCAGTAGATGACATTTTGTGTAGATGTCGTAATGAGTTCCGACGAGGAAGACGTGCTATCAGTTTGACAATAAATAGATGTGCGCGGTGCGCGCGGCAGTTGAAAATGAAACAAACCCTTCCCCTCTTCCCCAGCGCGGGGAATGGTTTTCATGCAGCTAGGAAACCAAAAACATCGCCTTTGCTTACACGAATGTGTAGGTAAGTAAAGCCGGGTCTCCTGCGCGTTGTTTTGCGAAGCAAAGAGGCGTAAATATATTTGAATAGGTACGTAGGAGACAGCTCGCCTAAGAAAACAAATGATTATGTGTAAGGTTTTTTGTGTAATGTTTCGCAAAAAGACGCGCAGGAGACACGGCTTTAGGCCACGCCTCTTTGTTTCGACGTTTTTAGAGTTCCGTAACTCAAAATAAAAAAACGGAACCCTTATAGGATCACTCGTGTGTCTGTCTGTCCGTCCGTCTGTCCGTCTGTCACAGCCAATTTGCTCCGAATCTAATGGCCCGATTAAGTTGAAATTTGGTATACATATGGATTTCTGTGACCCAAACATGTACGGCTAAAGTAAATAAATGAATTTTGAATATGGGGGTCACTTTTATGGGGCAAATAAGAAAATTTAAAAAAAGTTTTGCAAACTGTACCGTGTGACATATCAAATGAAAGGGCTTACTAAAAGGGGTCTCAAATATTTTTTTTTTAATTTTAAAATAAATCATTTTAAAGTTATTTAAGAAAATAGACGAAAATTGACCGACGAAAATTTTAGGCTCAGTAGTTTCAGAGATAAGGGGGGCCCCCTTATCTCCGAAACTACTGAGCCCAAAATTTTGAAAAAATACAGAAAATAGTTCTATACCTGTAGATTACAGGAAAACCTATAAGAAGTTTGTTGTCTTAAAATAACATGGTAAATCTCTCAATAGCGTGAGTACAAACTTACATTTACTGTTGGAATGTATGGGAGAACATGTTTTTTTTTGTGTAATGTTTCGAAAAAACACGCGCAGGAGACACGGCTTAAGCCATACATTTACACTCTACTCTACCCATACTTTATTAAGTAAGTAGGTACCTATAATCAGCCCAGCCCGACTTCACCCATTGTTGGGCATAAGCCTATCATTTCTTGTGCCAATCCCCACGCTCGTGTGCCTGCCTCATCCAGGTTCTACCCGCGATGGTTAGGTTAGCTATTTATAAATGCGAAAGTAACTCTGACTCTCTGTATGTTACCTTTTCAAGCCTAAACGGCTGAAGGGATTTGGATGAAAGGCACACGAATAGACAATGACCTGGGTTATGCTTAGACATAAAGACCTAGGATACCAACTTATTTTTTATCCCGCGTCTCCGTGGAATAATTTCCGATATCAGCGCGGGCAAGAGCTAGTATAAGTATAGCTAGTGTAGTACTTTATGTAAGGTATACTTGGATACTTCCACCAGAAACTAGACAGTCGGAAATGTTCTTAAATATAAATTTGGCGGTATACGGTAGTACTACCTACGCTAAATGTCACCTGTTGGCTGTTGGCGACAGACTGAGGGCGTGACCTTTGCCTGCAATCAATAAACCCAGCCAGCCAGTCATATATTTATTACAGAGTTCAGACGTCTCGAGTTGTGTACACTAGGGCCGTATTAATAAATTGCACTCATGATAAGAGGGAGCACAGGGATAGAGAGAAAGACCTGTTTCACAGTTGCTGAATGCTGAGTTTTGCTTCTCGTGACGTCTATACTTACAGGAAAATTATTTGTATGAAATGGCTACCCACTAATTGTCCCTAAATTCAAAATCACGGGGCCTTCTTTGACAGTACCTAGTGTGTCAAATTTATGACAGAAATATTTTAAAGAAACATGAACACGAATTAAGTTTAAAAAACTGTAACCCGACTTCGGAAAAAACATTTTGGCGCCAAAAATCCACCATTTTCATTTTTTATTATTTTAATATATCAAGTTATGTATACTCGCTTAATAAAGACGAATCTATCGACAAATCATTAATCAATATGGGTTGAGGCGTTGAATAGTTAGGAGCGGACATACATACATACAGGTCAAACATATAACCCTCCGCCGCAGTCGGGTAAAAAGGAAATCATATACAATTTTTTGCAGACAGTTGCTGGTAGTCTCTGAACTTCTTATACTAAAAACCATCATAGTGCCAAAATACGTAGGTAACGCCGTGAACGTGTAATTAATAAATGGTGAGTGATGACTCGTGATGAGTTAATGTCAACACACCTGCTGGCACGCCACCAGGAGCAGGGTCGTTGGCACATAGAAAGGTCTTAGCACTCCAATCTATTTACCCAACACCAACCACCACCACAAAACCCACCACCACCACCACCACCACCACCTTGGTTTCACCACAAAATATTGTAAACGAAACGAAGAATTGAAGTCTAAAAATGCAACTACAATGTTCAAAAATATACCAAAATTCACTAGGGATGGGTCACAGCATCATTTCCTAATTATCGATATCGAAATAATTTATGTCCAATGACAATATCAATTTTTATATTGGTCCTAAATTGACGGGGCGAATCAATCGTCATTGATCGTTATGACCGGGCTATGACCGTGAAAACGAGGAAACCCTCATTGTCAGTCATTTGAACATAATTTACGTCATTGTATTATTTCTGAGTGATAATACGGAAGATACCTGCTGGCATGGCACCAGGGAAGGCCGTTGGCATACGACCGTGACATCAGACATTCACCTCCGTTACTTTCTTCTATAACTAACGAAGTCACGCTTTTAAAGTCTAGACTTTTGTATTTGCTTAGTTTATGAATAATGGATTGAAAAACTGTGTTTAAGTAAGTAAATAAACGGTTATTTGGAGCAACCTAGGATTTTATTTTTTGTGCAAATGGAATCTATTCTTTTAAGTATTTACGACTAGTCAGTCACTTGTTAAAAGTTATAATTACTTACTTACTAATATGAACATGTTTGATTCATCAAATTATGATGCAATCTTAATGTTTCTATGAAATCAGGCAAATTATGATCGCGAACAAATTATGAGCTTACCTGGGTATTTTATTTGAGACTTTATAAGAAGTTGTACGTAGGTACATACATACGTACCTAATATCCATAAAAGTTATGATTTTATTTACCTTTCCTCATTCATTTATATGGAGAAAACTGGCATTGACGTAGGCTTTGGAATAATTTAATTAACTTGTGGTTAATTAAAACCACCATAATCATATTTTACCGTCACACCTCCACCCGGCACCCCATAGTTCTTTGTTCGCAATAGAAGCGTGCTAGGGGGTATTAACCTCTTCTATTTCAGTCTTCGTGGGCGATAGGGTGCGTCGTCCTCAAAGACGACCTCACTCCATCGGGGTCAAGGATGTAGGAAATTAACGTTCACAATTTTCCTCAACGGTATTCGTACAGTCACTTGTATTGCTTTGTCACGATCTGCTCGTCTTTTTGGTCTGGTGATTGTGTACTGTTTGGATTTAGACTTTGGACTCTTTGAGTGGGGTGAAATGGACAGGTCTTGTTTGTGTTGAAAGTTTGTTTTGCTAAATAAAAACACTGAGCAAAACACCAAACGTTGTACAGTGTACACATAATATCATTATTGAAATAAATACATTATGTTTACCTGTATTTGGCCCATCCATCACTATCACAATGCATGGCAGTTTGTTTACGTCACAGATAGTGCTGTGACCTTAAGATAATTATCGGTCGACGCCTCGTCTCACGTAGCCTTATCGATAACTGACTACAACAAAGCAAGGACATCACTTGCCGAGCCTATAAATACCATTCCAAGTAATCTGATGCGCAACGGTTTTTCCTCGTTACTTAAGTATTTCAGCAACCACTAAATGCTTCAAGTTGGGCAACTGATGTCAGCTTATGCAGCCGCTATAAATGCCTGCGTATTTCTGTCAAAGTATTATCATTATCTCAGCTCGGTGCATGATATCTTTAGTTACTTTTGCAACGTTACGAAACTGGTTCTGTACCAATTTATTTACTGAACATTTCCAACCGGTCTGCATGCGGAAAATCCTAGTTTAGATATCAGGAAAACACACTTTTTCTTCCGCTGTTTAAATCAATTTTTAACGGTGTGATTTTATAGGCGTAACATTTCCGGTGATATTTCAGAACAAATATTGACCGAGTTTTGTAAAAATTTGCATCCGCCACGTTGCGTTGTCCATAAATAGGAGGCAGACAAAGCAGCTCGTCTGGCGTATCGTACAAATGACCGCTCGGCCTTGTCTAGGCCACGGTGACGCCATCTTGCGTGCGGATGAACTCCTTTTATTAGGACACCAAATTATACTCGTCTCACTCTGAAATACTATTTGACTATCTAAAAGAAAGAGATGAAGGATTTCAATCTCAACCGAATTTAATAATAGAATTATATAGACGTCAAGCGCTAGAGCGATTAGGATAAAGACATCAGAATTTTTTTGAAGTTCATGTTTTCTTTGTCTCGGTTTCGTTAATAAAGTAACAAAAGCTGGCGATTGCAGTCTTTTGTGCTAAACTAATCGTAAGGTAAATAATAAGCAGGTTTGAATAATAATGAAGGAGTATGACAATAACTGTTTCTAAACACTACGGTAATGGTGCAACCTATACAAGCTTTACGTTGTGTAATTGGCGGTTAATTGCGTTGCCAAGGCGACTGCACTGCGGCCTGTCTGAGTGTCTGATAGCGATAACTGAGAAATGTCTGGGGGCAAGGGACTTTATTGGACGCTAATTGGCCCGCCAGACGGTAGTGACTGATATCTATCCTGCATTATACATGTGATCAAATACGACGTTCGGTACGAATGATTTATGAAGTTGAATGGATAGTGTGCACAGCGGTATTGAGTTGACTCCAATTTCAACGGTAAATTGTGACTCATGTCTGTCTGTAGCATTCGCAATAGGTTTCGTATTTAATTACTCAACTTGGTACATAATACACTCATCTCACACATTATCGAGTGTGCTGCCGTGGCTCGGTATTGGGAGCGGCGGACCAGTCCTGCGCGCGAAAGGCGAAATGCTCGCGGCCGGCCGGTCGCTACAACCGGCTTCGTGAAGGCCGCACAACGCCCCTCCCCCACTCCCTTCTTTGAATTGTGCTAGTGACTGGTTTTATCGATAACTAACCGTGTAATCCGAACAATAGTGGCAGGTATTTGAGACTGATAAAGTGTGTGTACTTATTTCCTGTTATTTGCTAATGATAACTATTATAAATTGATAAGCTATAGTAAGTTACGGTTATTTTTATTTCCATTAGTTAATCAGCATGAATATTGTGCAGAACAATGTGAAGGTGAGCTAACAAAACAATCACGTTGCATTGTCAAAACGGCAATTCATTCAGTAAGCGGGTATGACGCGTTCCGTCGCTATCGCGACCGAGCTTCGCCCTCGTAAACAGAATGCCAATGACACGAGGGGTCGAGAGGCGTATCGATAATAATACCGCACGCTATCGCGCAGCACTGGGTGCGCTCGCAAGGCCGCGCGACGCGTCCACGTCTCGTGCGTGTACACAAACACACTGTTTCGAAACGTCCGACACTTTATTCCAAATTCGAACTGAGCCACGCGCGGATAGAGCTCGTCGTTTTGGTCTCGAATTGATTTATTTTTAATTGTGTATTTTTTTTTAAACCAGCCATTATCACAAATAAGATTATAGAGTTTTATTTTTAATTCAAGTCTCTATTTAATATTGTTTAGCCCGGGTCAGTGTTAATATTTAATTGCAGTGTAATTTAATTGATAGTGACAACAAAAACAATAACTAAGTACCTAACTCTTATTTATTTTTGTTTCAGGTTACCCAAGATGCTGATTTTATCATCTGGCTGTAATCCTCCACATCCATATTTGACTCTGAAGCGAACATCTTGGTCTTTCGAAGAACATTCAGTAAGAAAAATATGTAAAAGGAACACGGACACTGCAAGACTGAATCCAAAAGTTGCCTTAAAAATGAGCGGCGATGCAAGATGATGAGGCGTTCAGAAATATTTTTGTACTGAAACATTATGCGGAAAAGAGAAAATAGTTTTTGATAAAAAAAAATCGAACTGTATTTTTCTATTAATTTACCATAAACGAATTTTAGTGTGGTGCTATAATAGTGTTGTGAAGTGAAATCGATTGGGACAAGAATATCGATAGTTGGGACTGTGTACTGTGGGGATGGTGTGAGGGTTGGATGGTGATGAGCACCGCGATGAGCAGTGAGGGCGACGCTGTGAAGGTGGAGGGGGGACACGTCTCTGTCACCACTATCAGCATGTCGGGGCCGGAGACTAGCAACGGTAAGGCTTGACTTTTATGTGGATGTGGATATACGGTGTGATTTAATTGCCAAAGGTATGCAATATCAGAGACGATGCAAGTCATCACGCTTAGCATGACCGCCAATAGAAATGCGTTTTGCCGACGGAAGAATAGACAAAATGGCAGATTGTAGAAATATTTCTACTCTACGCATTCTACGCGTCTAAGCATGGCAATGTATAATTTTGTCTATTCTTCCGTCGACAAAACGTCGTCATGCTACGCGTGCAGTTGTTGCTTCAATTTTATTGTATGCCACAGGGGGGAAAGTTGCATCGTGTCATGGGGCCTTTATTCAGTCTGTAAAAAAAGTTTGCAAAATATTATTAGAAAAACTAACCCATAGGTATTATACCTACAGACAACACTAGTTAGGTACTCGTTTTACTCATAACTTGTAAGTATTGTTCTATCAACTAAACACATCACTTGTATTTGTTTTCACGTTATTTACTTCGCACTTGCGAAAGTTTCCGAAGCCATTGAACTTTCTGTACTTATGCACAGAAAACTTTTCCATTACTTTTGGAGATTAGGTACATAAGTTATTTATTTGTATGTTTAAGTAAATAATAGGTAAGTATCTTATCTAAGAGATTTGCAAAACTCACATGTAAAAACGTAAGCATATCAGCTGGTTTTGATAATACTGTACAGTGTACCTACAGACCTATAGTCATTTGCATAAGTATGCACCACGTAAATTATATTTAGTTAGTACTAGCTTTTGCCCGTGGCTTCGCCCGCGTGGATTTCGGAAAATATGCCACGGGAACAAAAATCCGTCCTTATTCCTTGTCTACATTTTATAGGGAACCTCTGTGAAAAATTTCAGCTTTCTAGGTCCAAGGGTTTGGGTTTCGCGTTGATGAGTCAGTCAGTCAGGACTTTTCTTTTTATATAGTGAGATAGCTTCTGCCCGCGACTTCGTCCGCGTGAAATTTCTTGTTCCCCCGACCCACCCTGTCGCATCGCATTGCCTGCCCGCGCTATTACTTCGTTTTCGCTTAGCGTTCTTTCTGACTTTTTTTTTTGCTCGGCACCTAAATCAATCATCAGTCCTAAAGTGATGCACCTAAGAGATATGCTTATTGGGCTATCAAATGCCAAAAAGCAACTTTAACGATGATGCACAGTGGTAGCCCGCGAAATTAAATTTTTTTTTTGGGTTTTTTTGCAATTTGCAGGTCCGTGTCTGCACGAAATCTAACTTAGAGAAATGTATTGATGATTTTTATGGTTAAAATTATATAAATACTTCCGCGTATCATACATTTATCAAGATACAACCTGACACGGACCTGCAAATTGCAAAAAACCCAAAAAAAAAATGAATTTCGCGGGCTACACACCGCAATCACCTTAAGGTGTAAAGGCCCTTGTTTCCCCAGCCCTCTCACCCCTCCCCCTCTCCCTCACACCCCAGCCCTCTCACCGCTCCCCCTCTCCCTCTGACCCCACCTCTCACCCCTACCCCCTCTCCCACTCACCGCACCTCTCAACCCTAATTTTGGGTCAATTTAGATAAAATCATATGTAAAATAATTAATCAGGGCCCTCTATAATAAATAACTGACAATGTGACCTAATTATTTCATATAATGTCAAAGAATTACATTATTGTCATATTGTCACGACAGGTGCTTTTTACTATAGCTGTAAATGTATGAAAGAAACTTGTTTAAAATTGTTCGGTTGTCATATCACCTATCTTCTATTAGGTTTCTTTGTTGACCGTACTTTTTACAAACTGAACAATGAACTGAACAATGTTTCCGAGGGAGAGGCAGCGATAACCGACTTAAGATCACGTCTAAACGAGTAGTGTTATTGATTTGGAAAAAATATATTTTAAGGGGGTTAAGGGAGATGCGCTAAGGTAGCTCGCGAAATTAAAATTTTCTTTCGTTTTTCGCAATTTGCAGGTCAGTGTCAGGTTGTATATTATGCTGATTAAAATATGATTCCCGCCCGTAACTCATGATTTCATGAGATTTGAGGTCAATTCTAACTTATGGAGTTGTATTGTTTTTTGCTTATTCTAATCATTATAATTCTGTAAAGCCAATATTAGTTACGGGAGCGAAGCATATTTCGCGGGCTACCTTAGCGCATTAGCGAAATGTGGGTGTAGTACTATAAAAGGTACCTACACTTCTGCCCAACCCTTCGAGAAATACAGGTGTAATGTTATGGTAGTATCACGGAATAAAATTGTCTTTGGCATAATCCATATTCTTATGCCGTGTTTTATCGATAAGGGAGAGGTGTTCATCGGCGCGGCATTTTGTTTTTGTTTTTCTATATTTGCACGTGCACTGCTTACCTCACAATGATAACGAGTGCGTGTCTTGCGTAAATACAGATAAATCACGATCTCACTCTAAGAAATTTATGGTTTTATTATTTATCAATACATTACTTAGATAGACTCCATTGCGAACTTGGAACTTTTTTTCGATGTAAAGTAATAACTTGGATTTAATAATAACTACATTTATCTTCTAGACTAATTAATGTAAATAAAGACGTGAGATTTTTTTTTTATTCTATTCATTGACCACAGCTTTTGCCCGCGGCTTGGTATGGGACCCATGCATAGGGTTGGCAACTTTTTCTAGAAGAAGTAGAGTATATTTGATTTTAGAGAGGGTCAATAAAGAGTACAGGTTATTAAAAAAAGTACCTACCATTTATTGAACCCTAAGACAACCCACTGGCCAATAAAATAAAAATGTATTTTTTAGCACTTTACATAACAATTTTTTACTACTGGTTTTTAAAAGAATTTTATGACTCCAAACATCCCAATTCTAAGTTAATATAGGATCAGGAGCTCATGTTTAATCAATTTTAATGAAGCCCTTGTTCAGCTCTTCTTGCCACTTCACTTTCATGGCTGGCATCAGTGAAGATTATGCCAAAAAGGTCAATTTATGTTAAAAGAGTACTTTAGCGTACTCTATTAGTGTTATAGATTCTAGAGTACACCTACAAGAAAAAGAGTACAACACTCTATTTTAGAGTACGGTTGGCAACCCTACCCATGCATGTCACCATACCAAGGCAAAAAAAAATACATATTTTGCATAAAAATAAAATTTATTGTATGCATATAACAAAGATACTTACAGTTCTTTTTTTAAAATACGTACGTAATTTCCTAAAGTCCTGAGTCCAAATATATTTAAAATGTCTTTGCTTCAATGATAAAATTTACAAAATTCCGCTTCCTATTTCTCATCCATCTATGCCTTGCGTCATGTTCGTGAACGGGCGCCGTCAGGTGGGACTGGTCGTCTCTTAGCTGCCACGGCTTATTTTAATTTTTTTATTTTTTTTAATTTTTTTTTAATTTAGTTGTTTTTAGTTTTTATCTTTTTTTTTTTATTGTTACTACGGACGCTTTTAACGTGCACGTCTTTCTACATTGTTCTCACATGTATATTTTCAATATGAACGATGTAACCAATATTTTGTAAAATATTTGATTTTAAAAGAGTGTCCGTGGAGTTTCTTGCCCGTTCTTCTCCATAGGATCTACGCTTTGGAATGGGCAATCTAGCTTCATTTTTCTGACTGACCGACCCAAGACCGACCCTTTGACAATTCAAAAGTGCCTGTAATTGGTTTATTTGAAATAAATGCTTTGAGTTTGAGTTTGAGTTTGAGTTTATGAATTAAAATAAAACTAACCCCATTGATATAAAAACTATAATATGTCAATGACTAACCCCCTTTTTCTTAAAAAACTAATACGCTCTATTTTACATATTTTTTTTTTTTTTTTTTTACATAAAGAAGTGGTTTTGTTTTCTTCTTTCAAACTCAAATCATAATTCGAAAGAAGTTTACAAAACCCTTCTTTAACTAATTAAAATAAGTTTAGAGTTTTAATTTTTTTAAATGTTTAGAGAATGTTAAAAATCATGTTTTTAATTTTCGACGTCGACATTCTGTTTTCCGGTAAACAGGAGCAAAGGCAGGCAAAATAATAATATTCACGTCATGTCACGCAATAAAATTATAATAAAAAGCGGTGATAGCGGGGTCATTGCACCCGCCACGGGGGCCTGAACTCTGTTTATGTCAAAATGCTATAGCGTTGTGTCTGTATTTCTTCTAATGATAGTAATTCCAATCTATGTCGGTGAAATATAGTAAGTAGGTAATCATTATTATGACTCCTGTAAAATACCTATTGTTTGAGCTTATAAATGTTATTTATATTTTATTTATTTAACATAATTATTAGCATCGCAGACATTTTGCGGTGAACCACTTTTGAGCCTTATAACCATAGTGATAAGGTCGAAAAGTGGTTTACTGCAAATGTCCGCGATATACATAATGCATTTATGTTACTGTAAAACCCGAATTCCGGTAAATCTTAGGATTTACCGGTAAATCCTAAGATTACCAAGTCTCACCGGTAAAAGTCCAAATTGTTCTATAACCTTCAATAACCTATAATTTCGGACTTTTACTCAGTCGGTAAATCCTAGGTATCCGCAGACACCGGTAAATGCCCGAAATCAAAGATAGAAATATATTTATGTAATAGTCGTGTCAACTACTAATAATAATAAATAATTATTGTACCGAATAACGAAATGATTATCAAAATACTGTTTAGCTTACTTAGCCAAAGTAGGTGTACTAGTGAGAAGTAATTTTTATTTGTGTTATTTTTTCTGCAATTTATTTTTATAAAGCATGTTAAACATGTTTTAAGACTTGACTAATAACAATAATAATGATAGTAATGGCCAACGGCCTGATGAAAGCCTCGACCAACATCTCTCGAGGCCCGTCGAGGCTCTCGCTAGGCGGTTGGATCAAGGGCCAGATTCAGAAGGCAGTACTCCTCGATACGGCTCGTATTGTGAGGAGGTTCCTATCTCTGCAGCCCTAACCACTAGTAGCTTGGACCCGGCTCCCGACACCGGCGGACCACTATTTTTTTAATGTTTTTTATATATTTTTTAAGAAATATTTAAAAATGTATTTTATAAGGAAAAAAAATAATAAACGAAATGATAGTAAAATTTAATAAATAGTTTCTGATTTAAAAGTTGAAAAATTTAAACAATTACAACAAGTTGCATTGTTTTACTCTGAAAACTAAAATAATCGGTATCTGTGGTAAAACCTAAGATTTACCGACTGAATGCCGGTAAAAGTCAGAAATTGATGGTTATTAACTTATTATAGAACAATTCGGACTTTTACCGGTGAGACTTGGTAAATGTTAGGATTTACCGCAGTTCGGGCATTAACACTACTTTCAACATTGGAGGAAAGGTATTAATTACTGCTAATGTAGGTAGGTACTTATGGTGTACATTAACATAACATTCAGTTTATGATATTTTTATTTATTTATATATGTATCTCTTTATTATTTTTATCTTTGTAAATGAAATTATACATATAGACAGACCAATCAGTAATTAATTAAATATATTATGTACGTAGGTACTATGGGTTCAGGCGAAACAATCAGGATAGCCCGCGCAATTCAAATTTTCAAACTAGTATTAGTAGGTATCAGGTTTTACGTTGTTGGTCAAAATATCATTCGCGACCGTAAAGGTTCTCGCAGACAGGTGCGATGCGACTCTGATGGAACAATTTCTATGAAAACTTCACTGAAATTGTTCTACAGGAATCTCGTCGCGTCGCGCCTGTCCGCGGAAGCCTTTATGCGGTGCTGCCTTGTCTTTTGCCCAACCAGAAATCTGACTGCTAAACGCATTCGAAAAATGCATTCCAAGAATTCCAGTGTCTCCTGCCAAACAACTTTAAAAGCGCTGCACGTTTTAAAAGCATAAGCTTGAATATATTTCTCGGTAATTTACCACCGTGCACTTTATTAATGGTACGGTGTGCACCAAATATAGCTAAATAAATGCAATAAGTTACATTCCTCACGACTAAAGTTATGCACAGTCCTACAGACCTAATTAATTTCTGATGTAACTAATTTGGTGACAAGTTTATTTTGTTCTCAACTCATCATCATCTGCCTAGCCTTTTCCCAACTATGTTGAGGTCGGCTTCCAGTCTAACCGGATGCAGCTTGATACCAGTATTTCTTACATAGAGTGACTGCCTATCTGACCTCCACAATCCAATCACGGGTTACCTCTTGGTAAGACTGGTTGTCAGACTCGGGCTTCTGACGACCCCGTAACGACTGTCAAAGATCCACGATTGACAGCCGGGACTTCAAAGGCTTAACGTGCTTTCCGAGGCACGGAGGGGTCTTGGTATGTAAAGATGGTCACCCATCCACAGACCAACCGCGGCAAGCGTAGCTTAACCTGATCGATCGACCAGTGCGGCTGTTATTACTAGTCAGATAACTCTTATCTGAAGAATAAATATGACAGTTTGACATATTTTGTATACAAAAGCTGTCAAATTAAAATATTTATTCTTCAGGTATGTGATATACCATATGACTATTGAAAAAGCCCTTAGTGACTTACGTTGCTGTCTGTACTTAGTAAAGCGTTTGCGTTTGCGCATTCTTTTTTGTGAAAAAAATCTGCATTAAATTAAATTATGTGCTACGTTGTTGACTGTACATCGTGTTACTTAAAACGTTTTGATGTTGAAAATATACACACGTGTATAAATTGATATTATGTTATTTAATATGTTCCTACTTATGAGATGACTTTAGCATTTTTCGAATGTCCACCACATCTTTACCTTGAACCTCTTGTTTCCAGGTCAGTTCTCATACAGCTCGAGCGGCGTGCGCATCAGTGTGTCTTCAGTGCCTCATGATGAAGACTCCACTGACGCCGAGATCTCCAAGATCGACTTCTCCCAACATCAGTACGAGGTAACTATTGAATTTATTCACACTATGACGGCTAAAAGATATAAATATGTGTTAGTGTAAAAGCCCCAATTGCAGTAAATCTTAGGATTTATCGGTAAATCCTAAGATTTTGCTAGTCTCACCGGTAAAAGTCCGAATTGTTCTTTAATAATCATCAATTTCTGACTTTTACTTCAGTCGGTAAATCTGAGGTTTTACCACAGATACCGGTAAATGTTAGTTTTCAGAGTAAAATAAAGCAGTTTTAATAATCAGAAACTATATTTTATCCAACATTACTATAAGTACTATTGTTATTAGTCAAGTCTTAAAACATGTTTAACATGCTTTAGAAAAATAAAATGCAGAAAAAATAACACAAAAATTAGGCAGGCAGTCGGGGGATCACGTGGGAATTGTATTACACTACCCTCTAGCCGAGCGGGGGTCGAGCGAGACACGAGTTGACACGACTATTATTATATTAAATTGTGTGAAATGTCCAAGGATATTTATTTATTTATTTATTTCAATCTTTAATTTCGGACATTTACCGGTGTCTGCGGTAAAACCTAGGATTTACCGACTGAATGAAGGTCCGAAATTAAAAGATTATTTTATAACAATTCGGACTTTTACCGGTGAGATTTGGTAAATTGAACTGCGGTAAATCTTAGGAGGTAAATCCTAAGATTTACCGCAGTTCGGGCTTTTACAGTAACATGTGCATGGAAATGGAAGAAGAGATGTTGCGCCGACCGCCAAACAATTAGGACAAGGGTAGGAGCTAGAGGTAATGTAGGAGAGAGAAAGATGACGCTAACGAAAATGAATGTCACTCCTCAGACATTAAGCTACACTCATAGACGGATACAGTCAGTCAATGTTTGCACTAAAGTGTCGCAATGAAAGCTTATCTTCATTCGGTGCGGGTGCTTGTATGTAGTGTTTCCTTATAATGTACCGGTCAATTGAATTACCGTATATTCTGCCTAGAGATCACAGTTTTATGTAGAAACAAGAAAGTAAGGAGGCTGAGGGCCTATTTCACAATGTCCGAATAGCGACTACTCACCGAATAAATTCAAAAATGGAACAGAATTTGTATGAAATTATCTGTGTTCGTTTCAACCGCGCGGCCATGGCGTTAAAAAAAAAAAAAAAACTGCCAACATTTTGTAACAATTTGTAAAAGTTGACTCCCAAAACCACAAATTTCTCAAAGCTATGGTTAAAAACTTAGAAGGGTTTGAACGTGGCCGCGCCATCGAAACGCGGAGAACCGCGCGGCCACGGAGATCTCAGAAACTAAGCGTTGCACAGACCTGAAATTTTGTTAACAGATTCAATTTGTAAACAATTTGTAAAAATATAGAAAAAAATCCTAGATTAATATTATAGGAGCTGTGAGACTAAAACCCCGTGGCCGCGCCATCGAAACGGTGACAAAAACGTGATATCCGATATCTCGCTGAAAAAGCATCGCAGACGTCTAGAGTTTTTTGTAAAACCCAGATTTGAATTTGTCAAAACTTACAAAAATGCAACAAAAAATACTAGGTTAATATTTTAGGAGCTGTGAGACTAAAACACGTGGCCGCGCCATCGAAACGGTGACAATAACGTTATCACCGATATCTCGCTGAAAAAGCATCGCAGAGGTCTGAAGTTTTTTGTAAAACCTAGTGAAAAACACGTTATCACCGATATCTCACTGAAAAAGCATCGCAGAGGTCAGAAATTATTTGTAAAACCTAGATTTGAATTTGTAAAAATATAACAAAAAATCCTTGGTTTATATTTCAGGAGCCGCGCCATTGAAACGGTGAAAAACACGTTATCGCCGATATCTGACTGAAAAAGCATCGCAGAGGTCTGAAGTTTTTTGTAAAACCTAGATTTGAATTTGTCAAAACTTGTAAAAATACTACGAAAAATCCTAGGTTTATATTTCAGGAGCTGTAAGACTAGAACCCCATGGCCGCCCCATTCAAACGGTGAAAAATATGTTATCGCCGATATCTCGCTGAAAAAGCATCGCAGAGGTCTGAAGTTTTTTGTAAAACCTAGATTTGAATTTGTTAAAACTTGTAAAAATACAACAAAAAATCCTAGGTTTATATTTCAGGAGCTGTAAAACTAAAACCCCGTGGCCGCGCCATCGAAACGGTGACAAAAACGTGATAGCCGATATCTCGCTGAAAAAGCATCGCAGAGGTCTGATTTTTTTTGTAAAACCTAGATTTGAATCTGTCAAAACTTGTAAAAATACAAAAAAAAATCCTAGGTTTATATTTCAGGAGCCGCGCCATTGAAACAGAGAAAAACACGTTATCGCCGATATGTCACTGAAAAAGCATTGTAGAGGTCTGAAGTTTTTTGTAAAACCTAGATTTGAATTAGTTATTTTTTTTACAAATACAACAAAAATCCTAGGTTTACAAAAAACCGTATTTCACCGTTTCAATGGCGCGGCTCCTGAAATGTAAACCTAGGATTTTTTTTGTATTTTTACAAATTTTGACAAATTCACATCTAGGTTTTACAAAAAACTTCAGACCTTTGCGACACTTTTTCAGTGAGATATCGGCGATAACGTGTTTTTTACCGTTTCAATGGCGCGTCTCCTGAAATATAAACCTAGGATTTTTCGTAGTATTTTTACAAGTTTTGACAAATTCAAATCTAGGTTTTACAAAAAACTTCAGACGTCTGCGATGCTTTTTCAGCGAGTTATCGGCTATCACGTTTTTGTCACCGTTTCGATGGCGCGGCCACGGGGTTTTAGTCTTACAGCTCCTGAAATATAAACCTAGTATTTTTTGTTGCATTTTTGTAAGTTTTGACAAATTCAAATCTGGGTTTTACAAAAAACTCTAGACGTCTGCGATGCTTTTTCAGCGAGATATCGGCTATCACGTTTTTGTCACCGTTTCGATGGCGCGGCCACGGGGTTTTAGTCTTACAGCTCCTGAACTAGAAACCTAGGATTTTTTGTTGTATTTTTACAAGTTTTGACAAATTCAAATCTAGGTTTTACAAAAAACTTCAGACCTCTGCGATGCTTTTTCAGCGAGATATCGGCGATAACATATTTTTCACCGTTTGAATGGCGCGGCCATGGGGTTCTAGTCTTACAACTCCTGAAATATAAACCTAGGATTTTTTGTTGTATTTTTACAAATTTTGACAAATTCAAATCTAGGTTTTACAAAAAACTTCAGACCTCTGCGATGCTTTTTCAGTGAGATATCGGTGATAACGTGTTTTTCACCGTTTCTATGGCGCGGGTCCTGAAATATAAACCTAGGATTTTTTGTTTTATTTTCACAAGTTTTGACAAATTCAAATCTAGGTTTTACAAAAAACTTCAGACCTCTGCGATGCTTTTTCAGCGAGATATCGGTGATAACGTTTTTGTCACCGTTTCGATGGCGCGGCCACGGGGTTTTAGTCTCACAGCTCCTAAAATATTAACCTAGTATTTTTTGTTGCATTTCTGTAAGTTTTGACAAATTCAAATCTGGGTTTTACAAAAAACTCTAGACGTCTGCGATGCTTTTTCAGCGAGATATCGGATATCACGTTTTTGTCACCGTTTCGATGGCGCGGCCACGGGGTTTTAGTCTCACAGCTCCTAAAATATTAACCTAGGATTTTTTTCTATATTTTTACAAATTGTTTACAAATTGAATTTGTTATTTACCAAAATTTCAGGTCTGTGCAACGCTTAGTTTCTGAGATCTCCGTGGCCGCGCGGTTCTCCGCGTTTCGATGGCGCGGCCACGTTCAAACCCTTCTAACTTTTTAACCATAGCTTTGACAAATTTGTGGTTTTGGGAGTCATCTTTTACAAATTGCTACAAAATGTTGGCATAGTTTTTTTTTTTTTTTAACGCCATGGCCGCGCGGTTGAAACGAACTCAATTATCTGGCTAGTAAGTTAATAATAGGAACTTAATCGAAGGTGGTGAAACAGGCCCTAATTGTAGTCGCTAATTGATACTTAAAGGTGAAAGTTAAACTTTTACTAATGGCTATCAATCAGCTTCGGTAAAATAAAAAATCCCCAAAATTTGTCGATTTTTCGACCCCCCCACCCCCTTGGTAAGATGTGACATTAGACTCGACCAACTCCCTCCCTCCTCAAAAAATCTCATGTGAGATTAGGGGGGAAACTCACATGAGATTTTTCAAAATGCGTATGATTTATACTTACGCATTTTGAAAAATGTACTACTACTTAATCTATTTACTTAAATAAACATAATTTGCTAATTATTTTTCAAATACTATACTTACATACTTATTAATTATTTTTTATAATAATGTAGTAGTTACCCAGTTTTCTCACAGTTTTACACTGCTTTTTGGGAAACAAAAATTTCGTAATATTTGCCTAGACCCTCCCTCTCCCCCACGTGAGATTGGGACGCCTCACGTAATTAATGACACGAATACATTTTAATATAGGGCGTATATTATAGGCTCAATAAAATAGGATAAAATCGTGGAATTGATTTACATTGCAATTACTGAAATGCTAATTGAACTACTAATTAATTATTATTTTAGAGAGGAAGTCAATCCCCAAAGAAAGTCCCAAAACAGTCGAAAACTTCCTCTGTGCCAAAATGCCGAATGATTTTTCGGGCAAAGGCAAACGTCCTTTGGCAATCGTTCTTTCGACCAAGAGTATAATAATCTATATCTATAAAAGGAAATCGTTACTGACTGACTGACTGACTGACTGATCTATCAACATACAGCTGAAACCACTGAACGGATTGGGCTGAAATTTGGAACACAGGTAGCTATTATGACCTAGGCATCCGCTAAGAAAGGGTTTTTGGAAATTCGACCTTTAAGGGGGTAAAAAGGGGGGATATTGTTTGTATGAAAAATCTTATTCCTTGAGTTAATAAACTTGAAATTTGGCACGAATTTTTATCTAATTAAATTATGATTTTTTGTTTTTCTAAACTACCCCCTAAAGGGGAATTGGGGGTCTCAAAGTATGTATGGACAAATTTTAACGCGCAATCTGATTAACTCAAAACTCAGTATTTTATACTTAAAACCAAAAATAAAGAATAATGTGTATCAGGGTTTTTCAAAAATCTACCTCTAACGGGGTGAAAAGGGGTAGTCAATTTCACTGGGGAGGATTTTACTGCGTGGCTTGATTAACTCGAAAATTGGTGTAAATAATCTTTGAGTCAAGCTATGGAAATATCTCAAACCATTTTTTTTAATTCCACCCCTGTGGGGGTGAAAACAGGGAATACAATTTACATGAAAAATGTTATTCATTTGGTTTTAATTGACTTGAAACTTGGCACAAATATTTGCTTAAGTTTGTTATTATTTGTTTTTTAAAACTACTCCGGAGGGAGGGTTAGAGGGGGAGGGGCAAGGGAGGGGTGGTGAGGAGTATGAGGGGGAGGATGATGGACGCAGGGAGAAAGGGCAGGAATTAGTGAGGAGAGGAGGAAGACATGGTAAAGGCTGAGGGGTGGGGAGGAGTTGGTGAGCCAGAGGGGGAGAGGGGGGGACGGGGTGGTGAGAGAGAGAGAGCGAAGGGGAAGTGATGACGGGGGTGTGAGAGTGAGTGAGGGGGGAGGGAGAGGTAGCGAAAGGGGATGTGGTGAAGGAACGAGCTAAACTCTGGAACTACCCTACCATTCGGACTTTAAAAAATCTTTTTGCATTAATGATAGCCCAAATCTTATAGAAGGCATATTTAACATCACTCTAGGACACTTAGGTGCCGAGCAAAAAGAAAAAAAGTCTGAAAGAACGCTAATTGAAAACGAAGTAATAGCGCGGGTGGGCAATGCGATGCGACGGGGTGGGTCGAGCAAAAAATAAATTTTACGCGGACGAAGTCGCGGGCAGAAGCTAGTATAATATAATATCCTTGGACATTTCACACAACGCCATCTAGTGCCAAGCTAAGCAACCTAATGCTTGTGTTATGGTAACGAGATGGCTGCTATACCTACTGCTTATATTTGTTTTTTTTTTTGTAAATACATACATATTATAGATAGAAAAACACACAGACCCGGAACAAATACTTGTAGGTCGTAATAGTACCTACATCGGTCAAACGATCTTTCGGGCAAACGTTCTTTGGGGTTCAGACAAGTGAATTTTGGTCCAACGTGACGTAGGTACCCACCCAACATACCTACTCCAGCAATTTGCTGTGAGTAAACCTGTTGATAACATGACAATCTTGTATTCCAGGTGAACATGCGTAACAAGAAGAAGCGTTCATTGGGTGGCGCGCACGAAGTAGCCAGCAATGAGCGCGAACGACCCATGTCCTGGGAGGGAGAGCTGTCGGACTCCGAGATGGTCATAGACACCAGTGTAAATAACGGTCAGTGTTGTTTTGTATTATCTTCTATATCTACAACGTGTAACGTTAAATGCGCAAAACCTCTTAAGGGGTCATCGTACTCATCATTATGAACAACTTTTACTATGGGAACAAACATGAAATCGCGAAAAAAAAATCAGCTGTTCAGTACATTTATGTTCGCATAATTCGTCAAAATGTACTAACCAGCTGATTTTTTTTCGCGATATCATGTTTGGTCCCATAGTAAAAGTTGTTCATAATGATGAGTACAATGACCCCTTAAGAGGTTTTGCGCATTTAACGTTACACGTTGTATAATAGTAATACCGGCCTATTATTGTCCCACTGGAGGAGCTCGTGGCTAAGTAATAACAGCCGCACGGGTCAATCCATCAGGTTAAACTACGCTTGCCGGGGTTGGTCAGTGGATGGGTGACCATCAGCAGGGCCGGCTGTCTTCTGTCAGAATAGTTATAACATTAATTACAATGGCGAGATAAAAAGGGCTCCTTAACAATATTATAAAATAGATGTAGTTACTATAAGTAGACTAATACTGACTCTATATAAGGAGTCTAAGGCCTTGATCTATAAACGTTACGTACTTGAGCTAAGCGTTATTCCTGTAACTTTCGACCTTACATTCAGAGGTTTCAAAGGCCTGATCATGGTACCTTCGTTTCTTTATATTTATTAACAGAACTACCCATTGTTAAAACATTAACTACTTACCAATAAACCCCACTAAGACTTTTTCTTTCTTATATTTATAACTAGTTCGAAACACGAGCATCCTCATGCATATCTTCATTCCTTTACTATCATTCCACAGACGAGACCAACAGCTCCCTAGACCTGCAGTCATCGAGGGACTCAATCGACACGCTCCGCAATGTCAGCATCAAGACGGAACCCGTCAAGACCGAGGGTTTCCAGAGCGGGGATGAGCAAAGAGTGCTGGACCTGAAGTTTAGCGCGCCGTTGCAGCCGCATCAGAGGAGTCTTAGCATGAACAGGGTAAGACAAAACTGAAATATAGCCCTTTTACAGACATTTTCAAAGGTGAGGCGACGGGGAGTACTGCCAAGGGAATGAATGAATGAATTGAATTGAAGAAGTCGATCTTACATCCTAAAACTCTCAGAAGAACAACTAAAACTGAATTAGTGTTTTTGGAAATGTCATGAATATGTGTCAAAAAAGTATATATGCAATAGCTCTGTAGCTGACTCCGACTTTTGGGCATACCGTTGTGTTGACGACCACAGAGAAACCCATGTCACACATGCCTACATTTATCTAACCCTATATCGTGATTCTAACCAAAAAACTTATAATTATCAAGATTTTTGCGATGTGATACTGAATCTGATCCAAATCAAATGTACATTTTTTGCGATATGTGATATTGAATCTGATCCAAACCAAAGAACAGTTCCAAAAGTTCATCTAAAGCGTATACAGGATAGTCTAAATCTGAATTCCTCATACCCAGGGGTACCTATTCGAAAATACCCCATGTATGTTCCGCTATTTTTTGTAGTTTTCCGAGTTATTTTTGTTTTTATAATTATTTAGAGCTTTCTGCCGGTGGAGCTTCAAAAATTCATATATTTTTTATTACATTATCATCATAAATGTTACTTCATGTCACAAAAACAAAACTGAGAAATGCACACTACAAAAAAAGATATGAATTTTTGAAGCTCCACAAAAAGAACTTAATACCCCTGGGTATGAGGAATTCAGATTTTCTTTTTGACGTCACTATTTGGTCCAGGCTGTATACAGATTGTGATTCCACACCGCACGCCAAGAAAACGTAGAGTGATACTGATTTCTCCCTTTTTCGCTTCCAGATATCAGTGCTAACAGACGGCACATCGTTCTCTCTAGCCAGACGGCCACCTTCCCCGACCAGCAGCGCCAAGTCCCTCGCACTCAGTGACCAGGGCTCAACCCACATGCCAAATACCGGACTCGACCAAGTGCAGAATTTGACCATCAAGAAGGAAACTCAGTTATCTGGTGAGTTTGTCTTTATAAATAGCTGTCCCCGTTAGATTCAATTAATTCTAGAAAGATGACAGTTTGCCGTGTTGGGTTGGAGATAGTCCGCTGTACGTGTTTAAGGCATAGCACGTGGGAAATAATAGAGCCAGTGCTCTTGCAAGAGTTTTCTCCTACCTGATGGTAGCCTTATCGGTAAAATATCCAGACATCCCCTTGGTAAGTCTAGATATTTAACCTTTGAATTGCTCCTTTCTTATCATACCGGTTAAATGTGATGTCAAATGACGGATTGGAATTGGCTCTCAATTTCCAATATACAGTGTGAACTCTTTATAACAAAACTCATGGGGCCGAGCATTTTTTTTTTTTATGAGAAGTGAAGAAAGAAACAACCAAATACTAATCACAACACTTTTTATATTAGGTATTTATTTATTGGTTTACGAGTGAGAAGTGCCTAGCCTAGTGTGTTTAGTAACTGGGACCCAATTCCGGGCTCGAGCTAGATATCACGACCATGGAGATAAAACTCTGTTTCAAATCTCCGCATCAATGTCCGGTTCAAATCTCGATACTATCAAAAAACCGTATTCTGGTTGACCATGGAGAAAGATTTACAACGGAGAAAATAATCTCGTCTAAAAGACGTTCCATTTTTATCGATTCACTTTGATTATAATCGATTATGCTACGTTTTTCTTTTTTTTAGTATTAATGACATGTTTAATTTATTAAATCCAAGCAAACACATTATAAAAGATAATTTTAGTATATTGTGTTTCTTTATCTGTGTTTTTTTTTTATAATTACTTAATGAAAATAGTAATTGCAAAGTAGCGTGATCAGAAACGTGTTTCGCATGATTTGTGTCCTTTTTCTGACGTAGGTAGGTTTTAATTTTCATATTAAATATGACTAATTTTAATCGCGATTAAAAAGGTGTGGAATAAAATTAGTTGTCAAGAACTAAAATTCACACCAACACCTTGACTTCAAGTGCAAAAACAGTACTGCATTTTTTTTTCTTTTGCTTATATCTCGAAAACGGTGTGTCCTATCGCAAAAATAATGAAAATTTGGCCCCCCTTTATGAAACCTATAAACCCCTAAGCCTCTACATGTAGGTACCAAAAAAAAAATACGAATATAAACCTACAAATGTAAATTTTGACAGATGTTCCAACGGAGATTTCATATCTCCATACCTTAGGACCAGCCGTGATATCTCGCTGGTTTGCGATCGAAAAATTTATGAATGGAGATCGTTAGAATAGCATTTTTTCGTTTCCGACGGAGATAAGCAGTTTCTCGACTGATATTTCGACCATGAAGATAATTTCCATGCCACCGGAATTGGCCTCCTGGGGCCAACGTTCTTAAAGACAATGCAATCCAAGAGTAATGTCACACGTGTTCTAGGCAATTAACAATAACAAAAGCAAGGCGGCTGTTTACGACCTCAGGTGTCTTAGAAATTTCGGCACCTCTAAAGATTTAGTCGAAGCCTTTGGTAAATTAGGTAACTTATACAGTTACTAAGCCGACGTTCGCACGGACGGAAAAATATTGCGGCGATTGTTTATGGCACACTGGATTTTCAACGCTTTGCTTAGCGCCGAGAGTTGAAAATCCAACAGTGTGATTTTCGACGCGCTGGGATGCACTCTGTTGGGATCTCAATGCTCGGCTCAACGCCGAGAGTTCAAAATCCAGTGTGTGATAAAATCCCGCTGCGATATTTATACGTCCGAGCGAACGTCGGCTAATGCTGATAAAATATATTTTTCCTGACGTCTAAATACCTACGAACGTATTTCTTCGTAATAGAGAATGTTTGTTGCGTTATAAAGAGTTCAAATCCATACTTGACAGGTAAAACAACCACATTGAACTACTTAACTTCTACGTTATAGGATAAAGGAAGTTTTACGTTATACAACATTAGTTTTTGTTTACCCGAAAAGGGGTCATTGTACTCATCATTTTGAACAACTTTTTCTATGGGACCAACCTTGAAATCGCGAAAAAAAAGCAGCTGTTCCATACATTTTGTTGATTTAAGTGAACACATCGCGATTTCAACGTTGGTCCCATAGAAAAAGTTGTTCAAAATTATGAATACAATGACACCTTTTCGGGTTTAGGGTAAACCAAAACTAATATTGTATAGAAAGACGTTATGTTTGTAATTTGAGAGAGCAAACTCTCAGTTTATACGCAAACTGTTTCCTTAAAGCCCCGTATTCATGATAAACATTTGTTTAGCAACAAAGTTGAATCAACGTGTTGCGGAGTTGCTGTCAAGATGTTGCTGGCAACACTGCGTGTTGCAGAGTTCATAGCGTCATGTTGACAAGCTCTCGCCCGACAAGCGTAAACATCAGTTTAGCGAAAATTGTTGACGTGTGTGAACGTGTTTGCAACAGTTTATAAACATGGCAGTAGTGTGGAGTAATGATAAAATAATGCAACTAATAGAATTATTTCAATCAAAACGATTATTATGGGATTCTTCTATAAAAGAATACAAAGATAGAAACAAAAAGAACGATGCATTCGAAGAAATTTCTAAAAAGATGTGGAAACTAAAATACATGTACTGCGTACTCAATTTACTAGAGAGAAAAAAAAAGTTGTCGGCAAAAAAAACATCAGATACAGAGAACACAACAACACTACCTCCTCGGGCAACATTTTAACGCAGACTGGCGTGTGGACAACCTGTATTGATTTAAACATAGTTGCTAGCAACATTCTCGCCGCTCACCAACAATGTTGATCAACTGTTCCTAAACAAATGTTTACCATGAATACGGGGCTTTAAGTTAACATAATGGCAACATAACCCATTCTCTTACAGAGTTAAAATGCGAGCAGTCGTCAGTGGGTATGGACAAGCTGATCGGCGCGCTGCACGGCTCGCCACTGCTGGGCCGCCTGCCGCGCGTGCAGTCCAGTGCCAGCACAGACTCTGCAGTGCACTCCATGTATACACACAGGTGAGATTCAGGCAGTCAATGACTCGCATTTTAGTCGTCTACTCCAGTAGAGAACCAAAAATGGTCGGTCAATGGGGAAGAAAACTGTCAAATTACTTCCGCGTAAATGGCGCTACCTATACTAGAAAGGTGTAGGTAGTCAAATAAAGGTAAACAATCTTGTTGATGTGTCTTTTATCTTTTTTATTTTAAAACCTCAGTTTAAAAATAAAGTGGAACTAAAAACCAACCAAAATGTAAGTACAACAATAATGATCACTAAATCAATTGAACCATTAGTTTAAGCAGTACTTTATTTGTTTAATATGTGTTTGTGTTAAAAGTCACACCAAGATTGTTTACCTTTAATTACCTACCTAAATCTTTCTAGTTTAGCTGTTTGTTACTTTCATTTAGCTGTCAATGGCTTGTTAAAGCGGTTCTGGTCAGAAGACCCCACAGCTAACCTTACAGTTTTTTCTTTTGTATTTGTTTCTGTGTTTACTAACAATAATTTTTAAGATAAATGTTACTAACAATTGGGCCTAGTTGCCATTAATAAACAAATATTTAATTTAATTTATTTAATTTAATTTAATTTAAAAAACTTTGCCGCGAGATGGTGCTAAGTGTTTTTCTTGTCGCCGATTCGTCGCTTTGTCTTCAAGATGACATTGACAAGTGACAATACACACAGCGCTCTCTCGCGGCGAAGCTTTCGGAAACCAACCCCATTGGGGATTGCATTTTGCAAAGCCCATTAAAAAACGACTTAACGGATTTGGATGAGGTAGACCACGACCTGAATTAGGACAAAGGATCCTTTTTATCCCGGTAGTACGTTCCCGTGAGATAATTTCCGACGTCTACAAATTATATTTTCACTGGCTCCTTTGTCCCTTGTACAGTCAGCGTCACTATGTGGTTACCCCCTTGGAAGCACCGGTGCTTCTAAAGCGGGTACTGGGGACCGGGGACTGTACCTATTCCTTGATTCCTCTACGACTGTAACAATCTTAAACCTGTAATAATAATAATTTCTTTTCTTCACAGTGTATACAGCAGCCCATCAGCCAGTCCCCGCGCGTCCCGGCACTACACGCCGTCCTTGTCTCGCAACAACAGCGACGCGTCGCATTCCTCTTGCTATTCATACAGCTCCGAGTTCTCGCCCACGCATTCGCCAGTACAGGTAATATACTCCTAGATATTTACTTTGTCTTTGACATATCCACGAATAACAGCCTGATCCAACGGCTCAACGTGATTTCCGAGGCACGGAGGAGTCTCGGTATGTAAAGATGGTCAACCATCCACGGATCAACCCCGGCAACCGTAGTTTAACCTGACGGATCGACCCGTGAGGCTGTTATTACTTAGCCACATTTTTCTAATGTGTCTCTTTTTAACCGACTTCTAAAAGGAGGAGGTTATCAATTCGGTTATATTTTTTTTTCTCATTACAGAATATCATAGATCTCATCCATCCAATCCCTAACTTAAGTGTTTATTACAGGGTCGTCACCCACATGTGATGTACCGCGAGGCTGCGGCAGCGTACGATGGCACACATGATGACGAGCCCGACGCGCCTGAAGACAGGCTTCATCATCATCAGGGTATCAGTAGACAGCAGCTTATTAACAGGTAACTAATTTTACTTTTTTTTAATGCCATGGTCAAGTGGTCGCATGAGGTCCTAGGTTCGATTCCCAGGTTGGACAAAGTGTTATTGGGTTTTTCTATCAGGAATTTCTCAATAGCCCCCTATTACATGGGACTTCAACATAACTGGCAAAATGTGTGTGTAGGACTGTAGGTACACGTCTGCTTAACCCTTTGGGGATTACAGGCGTGATGTTATGTTATGTGTTATTTCTACTTTATTATCAAAGGCTGGGTAGCGGGGTAAAAAAAAATTAGGTACTATCAACGATTTTTGTCCGTCACCCCCATACGGGCGCTTTTCTTAAACACGGGCCAGTGGGTAGCCGCGCCTGCATTGCCTGCATTGTTTTCGTCCATCAATAGCGTTTCAGAGCACATTAAAAAAAAGGTTCGAAACTATTTTTTATAATGTGCGATGACCCTAAAGTAAACATTGTTTACTTTAGGGTCATCTTTCTTAGGCGACATTCTTCGTTCATTGGTCAAACAAAAACAATTAACTTTAAGTAAAAAGGCTCATCCTTCATTCATTGGTCAGACAAAAAAAGGGCGTTGCAAACTACGATTTCAATGTGCAGCCGAAAAAGTTTTGAAAAGCACCCCTTTCTAAAACTTTTTCACAACGACTTTCGTTAGTACTTCTTACAAGACATGGTTTTAGTGAAAACTGTACGCCCGTATAGTGAAAGAGGATTGGTGGCTCCAGGCTTATCACTCGAAACCTCTAACTCAGAACGGCCTGGGATTGCCACTGAAGGCGTTAGGTAATTAAAATCACCTTTGAAGGTTCCGAGGTTGTATGTACCATGAAGACGAAAGTAATATTTTCTCATATTCTTACGAAAACCAGTAAGTAGGTCTTTTAAAAATCACCGTTACATAATATAACATCATAAATTGCTTAAATTGCTTCCTTGAAGGGTTAGGCAGAGGTTTACCCATAGTACACCCACATTTTCGCAGTTATGTCCCATAAGGGCACCTTCCCAACTCGACACCCATGAATTTATTGGAGATTTTTTGTGGGTATGATAAATAAATTCGTGGGTGGTTCCGACATGGGAAGGTGCCGAAATGGGACTATACCATTTTCGCCGATACAATGCGTAAAAAGATCTTGTTTTGCTCAGACGTCCCAGGAGTTAAAATAGTCACAATGTCTAATGTCATTATAGTGCATTTGTGCTTTTAGCAGAGTTACATAAAATGTTGTGTTTTGTCAACAGTCCATGTCCAATCTGCGGCGACAAAATCAGCGGCTTCCACTACGGCATCTTCTCGTGCGAGTCCTGCAAGGGCTTCTTCAAGAGAACAGTTCAGAACCGCAAGAACTACATGTGTCTTAGGGGGGGCAACTGTCCCGTTACTGTGACTACGAGGAAGAAGTGTCCAGCGTGTAGATTTGACAAGTGTCTGGGATGCGGGATGAAGCTTGAAGGTATGTTGGTTTAGAAAATGGTTTTTTGATAGACAGGGTCAAATTAAATTAGGTAGCAAAACTCCGCAGACGTGCTGAGTATCGATAACTAAACATGATGAAACAAAAAGTAAATTAATTTGATGATGTTTTTTTTTTGAGGTCATCAACCACCGGTATAGTCCGCGAGGCATAAGATGAGCTTTGTATTTGTGTGAGTGATCACCAAAATGGTACGAGAGCCCATGACCAAAATTTCTGTCATAGCGTTTTACGTAAGACAAAATGTTCAATCGGCTTATCGTTTCACGTTTTACAACGATTCGACATGGTTTTGGTCATGGCCTCTCGTACTAAAAGATGTGCACTCCCACAAATGCAAAGCTCAGCTTAGACCTCGCGGACTGTAATATAGTAACTTAAAATATCAGTTTCAAAATTCAGTTTCTTTGGGTATCGATATCTCAACAAGATAAAACAGATTTTATCAACTCGCACTTCAAGTAACAACACTACCAGCGGTCATTGACCACAAAAAAATCAAATCTTTTTATTTTTTCGTGTTTAGATATCGATACTCATCAGCGGAGTTTCGCTAGCTAATACAATTTAACCCTGTAAAAGCCTGTTTGAAATTGTTTATGTAAAAGGCGTGATCGAGGTCAAGAGCAGACTCAGTAAGCAATAATAAAAAAATAAAAAAAGTTCTTTGTAGATAAAAATATCAGACATATATGGTTGGTTTCTATTTAAGAGAGGAGAGAAGCTTTTCGCCTTGTTTTCTAACCTGAATCACAGATTAATACAGATGGGACACTCCGCAGTTTAGGTATGAAGCTACAAGTGCGCGGCGGGCCCCTTCCACGGGGCCAATTCAGTAGGTCAGAAGGTATAAGAGTTACGCGATAGAAAGAGAGGCAACTTTTAGGTGAATATAATTGTAAAGCGAACCTGAATTGCACTCTGTCGTAGCAAGAGTCGCTTTTTATTTAAATGATTTTGCGGAGTGTTCCATCTGTATTCATCTGTGCCTGAATTCAGTCGTTCGAGATGGTCTAGCGGCCATTCTTACGTCCCCTTCTCTCCCTTATGTACAGTATGGCCGATTTATCTTGGCAAGTCCGAATTTCGGCCGTACTGTATGCGAGGCTAGAATGCAGAAAAATAATGTTGGGTACTGAACTTGGCCAATGGCGTTGTTTACCGGAAGCTTCGCCGCGAGAGAGCGCTGTGTGTTTGTCACTTAAAGACAAAACGACCAATCGGCGACAAGAAAAAATACTTACCGCCAAAACGCGGCAAAGTTTTCAGCACGGAACTGCATTGACAGCGAATGAAAGTTACAAACACTTAGCGCCATCTACGCGGAACTAATTTGGCAGTTTTCTTCCATTTCCCCATTTGACGCAGTATTGGGACAAAATTCCAAATTAGCCGTTTTTTTTTGTGTCGGTTTTTTGTGTAATTTTTTTTTTGTACTTATTGTCTCTTTTACGGGCAATATATTTTATTTTTTATTTTATATTATTATATTTATTTCTTTATTTTATATAAGGTAAGTATGACAAAATTATTATTCCAAATATTACGCCATTTACACAGAAAAATAAGAAATACAGAAAGTGACATAATTATTAATGTTTATAGTGTGTGCGTATTAATATTCTTCTTTCTTCTTTGACCATAGCTATCAGAGAAGACAGAACTCGAGGAGGCCGCTCCACGGCGGTGCCAAAACGTGGTTTAGTTTTGTCAAAAAACACTGAAGGAACTACGGGAGGCAAGAAAAGAAAGGATACCAATACTTAAAAGGATGTCAAAGATTTACTACACAGAGGAAGAACATCGAAGAACTAGCAACAGACTATTACCGTTATCTTTACTCAAAACAAAACACTAAACGTAGTAAGAAAAAAACATACCGAATCAATATTCGAAACCACTCCAGAACCCATCCTTTCCATTTTATCAGAAGAGGTAGGTAGATAAAGCAATCAAGAGTCAAAAGGCGGGAAAATCTCCAAGACCAGATAGAATCACAAATGAGCTGCTGCAGGGATCAATGGAAGAACTGATACCCATTGTAAAATTCAAATATTTGACGGAGTTCTGAGAAGCGGTGATATTCCTGAGAGATGGGCAAAATCTCACATCATCTTAATACACAAAAAAGGCGACAAAGAGGATATTGAAAATTACAGACCAATAAGCCTGATGTCAAATGTGTATAAGTTATTTACATAGGTCGTATTGGATAGAATAAGCCCAATGTTGAATGAACAATAGTCGATTGAACAGGCAGGTTTCAGAAAAGTGTTTTCGACTATTGATCATATCCATACAGCCAACCATCAGGTCATCGAAAAATATAAAGAACGTAATCAAATTGTATACAATGCCTTCATCGACTACGCAAAGGCTTTCGATAGCTTAAGCCACGAATACATATGGGAAACTCTAAAGCAACAAGGAATACCAGCAGCATATACATCAACATCATTCAAATAATTTATGCCAACAGTAAGGCAGTAAGGTATTCAATTGGAATCTGGGAAACGAATTCCACATAGAAAGAGGTGTAAGGCAAGGTGCCCCATATATCTCCAAAATTGTTCTCTGCAGTTTTAGAAAACATTTTTCGCAACTTGAACTGGAAAACAGTTAGATCTGAACATAAATGAGTTGAAAATGAACCACCTCAGATTTGACGATGACGTAGTGTTATTCGAAAAAATCCCAGAAAACTTTCAAATCATGATACACAACTGTAAGCGAAGGAAGCGAAAGAATTGGTCTAAAAATTAATTGCAGCAAGACGAAACTAATGACTAACTCGATAAAAATAGCAGTGTAGTGACAGAGTGGTATCCAAGGGATGGCAAAAGGAATCAGGGAAGACAGCTTACCCGTTGGAAAGAGGAAATAAAGCTGACAGCAGGTCCAAACTGGAGGAAGGTACTTCGCGACAGACGACAATGGAAATTGTTAGAGGAGGCCTATGCCATACATGAGGCTCACCGAAATTCGAGACATTTTGTGATTTTTTGTTGTAACCATTATATAACTATACTGACCGTAGGACCGGTATATGCCTGTTTCCTTGACTTCTCCAAGGCTTTTGATCTCGTGTCGTACGATGTGCTTTGGAGAAAGTTGAGGGACCGGGGTGTATCGGTAGCTGTGCTCAGCGTATTGAAATATTGGTATGGGAACCAAACCAACTTTGTGAGGTGGGCTAATAAACTCGCTGAAGCGTACAGGTTGGAGAGTGGGGTGAGACAGGGTGGCCTGACATCTCCCAAGCTCTTCAACCTGTATGTAAATGACTTCATCGTCGAGCTCAGTAGCAAGCGCGCCGGTTGCTCGATAGATGGCGATTGTATCAACAACATAGGCTACGCGGACGATATTATGGTGCTGCTGAGACGACGCGACGGGAGTCTCGGAGAGTTATTATAAGTATTTTAAGCTTATGTACATAGCCTTTTAGACATGTACAGAAGAGTGTATACATGGTGTTTAGGGCCGCTGGTGGATGTCCTGATCATTCTCACAAAATTATCTTATATGGCTTGACCGTAAATCGTGTCGCGAAGTTTAAATATTTGGGACATTCCTTACCGACGGCCTTGAGAACGATGTAGACATTGAGGATTCTAGCGATCAGAGGTAAAATGCTGGCCCGCAGATTCTCCCGCTGCTCTGAACAAGTGAAGATTTTGCTTTTTAAGGTATATTGTCAGAGTTTTTACACTGGAAGTTTGTGGGTCTGTCACACCAAAATATCGCTGGATGCCCTGCGCATCCAGTATAATAATAAATTCAGGATGATGTTGGGGCTGCTACGTTTCTGTATTGCATCGGGGATGTTCGCGCTGTTTCGCACCAATGGTATCCCTGATCTGCAGAATGCGTGCAGCCGCAACGATTTAGATATTATTAATTTACATAATTTTAATTACCATATTTGTAATCTTATAATCTTGTTGTAAGTTTGTTTTTATCATGCATGATATCTGAAATATTTTTTTTTATTATTATAAATTTTGCTGTGTAGTTTCGGAATAAAAGGCTTTTTTTACTATTGTTTTTATTTTTATTGTGTCTTTGACATATCTTGGGTACCTGGGGTCCCGGACCTTTCGAAGACGTACGAACTCGCAGAGGCCTGTTAGACGCTTTCAGTGAAATGAGGCACTAACCGACGATTGGGTATCCCTGTACGCTTATTATATTATTATGCAAGTGCACCCAAGGACAACCCCCATTTGGTGTAGGACTATTGCAGGATATGGAAACAAAAATATTGAAGTATTGAATTGGGTGGCTAAAGTGGACTGGTTACCTAAAACTATGGAAGGACTATGGCCCCTGCTTGACCAATGTTTTATATATACAATACACGGATAAAATAGCAGGGCTTGACTTGCACACTCAATAATGGGCCCCCGGAAACGGACGCTAGCACATAGTGACGTAGCAGCAAAGGGGGCAACATGTCCTGAGGTGCTTGAGGAGTGGAGAGGTATTCCACGGCTATCAGGATAATCCCGGAAGTACGGTTAAGATCCCTACCAGCATCTTACTGAAATACTTCCTTCCTCCGAGCACGTTTGCTCTTTCAAATCTCCATTCAAAACGGCCAACAAAGGCAAGAAAGAGCTTTGTTCCTCGTCAGCGTTCACTCCAGCCGGGCAATAAAGGCAAGCCAGAGGCGAAGAACAAGACCTCCCGGGATATAGAGTCCATGGGGTCGCTACTGCACAACAGCTCACCACAATCTCTGCGGGTTCATGTATCTCTCTTGGTCTGGCTCCTCACCCTAGACCTGTTTCGGAAAAGTAAACTCTAGTGGCACAGACCTAGAGTTCAGCACCCTAATTGCGTAACACACCATCAATCGGAATTGGTTAAATTTTGACAGTTCAACAACATTCATTGCGTTATGTTGTCGAGTAGACAGATTTTACGAACATATAAAGCAATGGATTAGCAATTTGCTTCAGAATGATTCTGATTCCGATCGATAGTGAGTTACGCAATTAGGGTGCAGGAGTACGCAAGCCCCACCACGACGTCAACGTAGAGATACGGCGCGTCGGTGGGGTTATTATTACTACATTGTCTCTTCTATAGGCAATATATTTTATTATATTTATTTCTTTGTTTTATTTATGGTAGCTTCACGGCTCACAGTAAGTATAACAAAATTATTAATACCAAACATTACGTCGATTACCTACGACACAAAAATATTAAGAAATACTATGCGTGCCAAGAATAGGATCGCGCTTGCTGCCAACTTCACACGATAGCTGTCAAATTAGTACGCGTTGGTAATGAAGTTCGCAAGCATTGCCATTGCGGACCAAAATGGCGTCTTGACAGCACTATTCTTATTTGGCACGCATAGTACAGAGAGTGCCTTATTAATGTTTATAGTGTGTGCGTATTAATATTCTTCTTTCTTCTTTTACCATAGCTATCAGAGAAGACAGAACTCGAGGAGGCCGCTCCACATACCAGTGCTCGTACACGCTGTCGGGCGCGGCGTCCACGGGCTCGCTGTTGTCCGCGCACGCGCCTACCACGCTGCGGCACGCCTCTAGCCTCACTTGTGTGAGTTGAAAACTAACTTTATTTCAATAAGTATAAGGGATATTTGGTAACACCCAATAAGCAAATACTCCAAGTGTAGTGACAGCATAATAGAGAATCGCTTCCTTACATTATGGCTGATTATGGTCATGTATCTGACATTCTGACGCAGTGAAGAACTTCCCGATATAATACTCAATATTATTATTATTATATTATTAAAAAAATAACAAACAAAAAGAAAACTGTCTCTGCGACTTTAAAATCCTTTGAAAATACCACAGCAATCCATTAAACCTACTTATTACCTACCTACCTATTCTTTTTGCAGGTAAACGGTCCCGGGTCATACAGCAGCAGAGGGGAATCTAGTAACAGCCAAGTTACACCAGAGATACCGGCGTTATTGCAGGTAATTATTACTAATGGTTTTAATTGATTTACATACCGTCAGTCCCATAAGTTGAGTTAATTGACGGATCTAAAGTTTGAGTTTGAATTCTCTAATTTAATGTTGAAAAGAAAGAAGCTCACATACAAACAGACACGTGTAACTTTGTTTTACCCTATTTGTTTTTTTGTTTTAATTTTAACCCATTTCTCTTCACAAACTAAACCATCCTAACCCCCCAGGAAATAATGGACGTGGAACATCTGTGGCAGTACAACGAGTCGGAACTGAGTAGGCTAGGCAAGTCCACGGGGGGCAGTCCTTCTGCTAACCCCCTGTTGGCTGCGAGCGGCATAACGGCACATAACTCCAGTCCCGACTTTCTGGCTGACCTGTGCAATATAGCTGATCATAGACTGTACAAGATTGTGAAATGGTGCAAGAGTTTGCCGCTTTTCAAGAATATTTCGGTGAGTACTTCTTTATATTTCTTAAGGGGCCCAGTCACGGCAGTCCGTTTTGCCGTCCTCTTGCAGGATGAAAGGTGAATCCTGCTCGGTATTGCTGGATGCCATGCAGGCTGCGACAACATTCACAATCCTGCATAAAGCAGCGGACTGCCGTGAAAGGGCCCCTTTACGACCTGCCCCTTTTCACTGAAAGGAGCAGTGCTGCCCTGGTAACGGGCGTGAATTATTGTAGGTCGTAGGTTTGGGCCCGACAGGCGCTTTACATAGTTTAAATTATTTCATCACCACTGCTCTCAAAACGGTGAGGAAACCGGCATGTCCTAGAACAAAAAATTTGAAGACATGTGACATCTAATAACCCGCACTGGGCCTGTATGGTCGATACAGCCCACTCTTTTTACCGAGAGGTCGTGTGTGTCCCAGCAGTGGGAACATTATTGGCTGATTATGCATTGAAAGCTGAGTATTTTCGTTTTTTAGGCAGTCGTGTAATAACTTTGTAAGTCCATCTTTCTCATCGCATCATGGAGATCAAAAGTCGGCAAACGTAGGAATGCGCATGCGCTTAGGCTAGGCTGGTAGAAACGAGATGGGAGCAATCGAAATAGTGTTAAAAGATGTGCGATTGAAGAGACCTTTTATTCCCGCTGAGGATTCCCTGTTCTAGCACCAACCCTGGGTGCAGCAGCCAGATCTCTGCTGTTGACCGCTGAGGAGTTTCCTCGTCTGGAGCCAATCCTGTGTGCAGAAGCCAGGTCATGGTGGACTTTAGAACGGCCTATCACATTATATATGCCCGAAACTCTGACAATCCAAAGTCAAACCAACCAACGAGTCTTGCCATCTGAGTTAACTCCGTGAAAAAACTGATTTCCATGATTCTTGAATTCTTGACTCTTCATATTGTTTTCTTGACCTATTCTTTACATTGTCTCTCCTCTCTATTCACAGATTGACGATCAAATCTGCCTGCTGATCAACAGCTGGTGCGAACTGCTGGTGCTGTCGTGTTGCTACCGCGGCGTGAGTACTCCGGGTGAAGTACGGGTTGGTGGGGGACGTGGCATCACGCTGCATCAGAGTGCCAAGTAAGCCCAATTGATGTGCTTTTGGAAAAATAACTTTATTGCCATTATAAAGTTTAGTTACCACTATAACCTTATAGAATTCTCAATTTTATTTACTTTTTCATAAAATTGATATCTAGATCATGAAAAAAGTAAGAGCATTCCCTTCTTAAAAAAATTGTCATTTTAGTATTTATAGAAAGAAATAATCATTATTATTACACAAAAATAATTTGGTAGAGTAGGGATAGAATAAGCATTCGATCGTTTGAGCTAACTAAACCGCCTTCACCATAGATATCAGGAGATATGCTCACTCTATATTTGTTCAATTTCAAGTGTCGTCACCTTTTCCCCACTCCTGAAACTCACACAAAAACAAAAGAAATAGAATACATGATGAGTTTTTCGACGCACACAAGAAATTATGCGTAACACTTTTGTGCTATATTATTGCACACATGCTCAAAAGGGGCGGGTACTAGAAACTGCCCGACCCTTTGCTTACCGCCATGGCGCGTATATTATGGTCAGTGTGACCTCTTGAAACAAGCCATATCCTTCGATATCCGTGACCTTCACTGATCGCCAGAAAAGATGATGTTGACATCTGCTTTTTGCCGTCCTTTGGTCATATTCAAGCGTATTACTTAACCTGATCCCCATTTGTCTCCAAAATATTCAAGCGTATTACTTAACCTAATCCCCATTTGTCTCCAAAATATTCAAGCTTATTATTTAACCTAATCCCCATTTGTCTCCAAAATATTCAAGCGTATTACTTAACCTAATCCCCATTTGTCTCCAAAATATTCAAGCGTATTACTTAACCTAATCCCCATTTGTCTCCAAAATATTCAAGCGTATTACTTAACCTTATCCTCATTTGTCTCCAAAATATTCAAGCTTATTACTTAACCTAATACCCATTTGTCTCCAAAATATTCAAGCGTATTACTTAACCTAATCCCCATTTGTCTCCAAAATATTCAAGCGTATTACTTAACCTAATTCCCATTTGTCTCCAAAATATTCAAGCGTATTACTTAACCTAATCCCCATTTGTCTCCAAAATATTCAAGCTTATTATTTAACCTAATCCCCATTTGTCTCCAAAATATTCAAGCGTATTATTACCTAATCCCCATTTGTCTCCAAAATATTCAAGCGTATTACTTAACCTTATCCCCATTTGTCTCCAAAATATTCAAGCGTATTACTTAACCTAATCCCCATTTGTCTCTAAAATATTCAAGCGTATTACTTAACCTAATCCCCATTTGTGTCCAAAATATTCAAGCGTATTACTTAACCTAATCCCCATTTATCTCCAAAATATTCAAGCGTATTACTTAACCTAATCCCCATTTGTCTCCAAAATATTCAAGCGTATTACTTAACCTAATCCCCATTTGTCTCCAAAATATTCAAGCGTATTACTTAACCTAATCCCCATTTATCTCCAAAATATTCAAGCGTATTACTTAACCTAATCCCCATTTGTCTCCAAAATATTCAGGCGTATTACTTAACCTTATCCCCATTTGTCTCCAGACTGGGTCTGACGCCGTGTATCGAGCGCATGCTGAGCTTTACGGACCATCTGCGGAGGCTGCGCGTGGACCGATACGAATACGTGGCGCTCAAAGTTATTGTACTACTCACTTCAGGTAAGTGCGGTATCGTTGCAAGTACTAGTTGGATGCGGGACGCATGGAAGCGTGAAGTATGGCCGAAAAGAGGGGAGGCGTGTACAGTACGCGCAAAATCTTATGAGCTCTCGGAAGTTGCACACGAGAGGCTGCAAAGTGTATTACATTATTTTTGTGATGAGCAAAAGGCATATATAAAATGTTTCACATTTTACAGTAATGATTGTGCACTCAACTTATAAAAGATGTGTGACGAATGAAAGAGAAGGGAGTGAATGATAGTGTGACGGTTGACAGGGGAGAATGGAAGAAGAAAACGTTTTGCGCCGACCCCACGTAACATGGGATAAGGGCAGGAAGATTTTGATGATTGTGCACTCAAATGCACCATGCGCGGTTTCGTACTCGGGCCCTTAGGCGGTGGGCACACCAAAAGTATAAGCTATATACAAACCAAATTGAATCCTAATCGATCCAGCCGTTTGAGCGTGAAGAAGTAATAAACACATACACTCACAAACTTTCGCCTATATAATATTAGTGTGATTAGTTAGAATTGCAGTTTGTCGAATTCTTTACTACCCTTCTTGGTCAAGATTTTAAACACTAATATTAGAGAATTATTCAAAGATTATTTTTTAAAAATAGGATCTGTGAGAGAGAGAGAGATTTGACCGTTCATTAGCAATAATCCATGTTTCTGTGACACTGATTACAACCTAAGTACAACTTAGACAACAGACTTTGGTCCTTACACACATCGATTTATATCTATACTTAGTCTTAGTCTTGGGTTTAATTCCCTTCCTTCATCACCCAGACGCCCCAGATTTACGTGAAGTGGAGAAAGTACGAGCCTCCCAGGAGAAGGCGTTGGCAGCACTGCAGGCATACATAGCAACCCACTCCCCCGGCACCCCAGCCAAGTTCGGAGAACTGCTGCTGCGTATACCTGAACTGCAGAGGACTTGTCAGGTGAGAAACGACCTTATAGCTAGAGAAATATGTGTCAGTATTCAGTATAAAATATGTTTGCCTGATGAATGGAGAGACGTGAGAATAGACCTTGCCTTACCTTGCTCTTGTCCATAAGGTGAATAGTCAATAGACAAATATCATAATCGGTCTAGAGAAAAGAGTCCGATATGTTGTGAGTTCCAGGTAGGTGTTGTAAAAAATAGCTGATTCAGAGAGAAACTGAATGGAACCCTATTTCCTCGAACATAAGGTTTTAAGAAGGTTTCTATTGGACTCATGACAAATTAGGACAAGGTTTGAAATTATGTATTATGTCTAAGTGTGCAATATGCAGACATCGTGACTTTCTCACCAAACCAATTACTCCAAAACAACCTCAATTTTAAAGGAACAATTTCTATTCCACAGTTCTTCATGCAAGTCGGCAAAGAAATGCTGAACCCAGCCAACAAAAGCAAAGATGGGGACGGACCAAGCTTCAACTTACTCATGGAACTGTTGCGCGGCGACCATTGACCTTGACCTCACCTCGACCTTCAAGGTCACCTCACAACGACCTTCAAGGTCACCAACTGCATACATTGCTCAAGAATATATTAAGTGAATTCTCTCTACTATGACTTATGGGTTGAGTTGATTTCAATCCTATATTTTTGTATTTTCATCAGTCATTCAATGATAACTAGTCTGCGCTCCTTTCACCGCCTCGCCTTAAAAAGCCTTGAAAAATATACTCGAAAATGCGCATTTTTATAGCGGTCATCAAATCATTTTCTTATTACCTAATCTGACATTTTAATCAATCATAAATCATTACTTGTTTGGCCTTAAAAACGTGAAAAGACTGTTTTTGATAAAGTCATCATCATTCTTATAAACATGTGCACTATTAATATTTTTTATCAAATTAAATAAATAGATAACAGCCCATGTGGCTTAAGACCATTACTGAGCTTATTTTTGTCATCAATCAATTTATTAATTCGATAAAAATGAACATGTTATCATTCGTTTCATACTAAATTACATTTTGTATCAAATAAGTGCCAATGTAGCTAATAATAATGCATTTATTTTTATGTCTGAGCAGCTCTCCAAACTGAAAATATTTACTCAACACTTTTCTACTTTAAATTATCTTTCAATGCGTGCGGGCAACACTGTCATTTATTTCAAAATATTCATAGGTACAACAAAATATTTTCTATTTTAATTATTTTGTCAAACAATTAATATCAGGGTTCTTTCGCGACTAAACTACAGCTACCCTACATAAATGCTTTCTTAGTTTACAGTTTCTGTCATACTTGCAGTGTTGCCCATTACATAAAAACGAATAGTTTCCAACGACATGACATATTAAAGTAACGAACATCACTGCCACGATTTGCTTTTATATGTGTATTTATTCATTTTAATAAATATAAGGCCAAGGGAACAATGATTAGATAAGGAACTGAATAATCTAAATACAATTTAGAATGACAGCATGTTTTTGTAAATGGCAAGACATTTTTGTATCATATCTATAAGGCTGGTCCTAAATTAATGGCTCGTGTACACATCGTAATGGACCTAAGTAATGCAATTAATAATTCACATATAATTTTCAATGTCCATTATACTCTTGGAAATGTGGAGGTCCATATAGGACTTACTTTCGACGGTATTTAACGTCCGTCTTAATTTAGAAATTTTGTATTTTGATTAAAATGATACTGTTCAACTGTTGTCGATAACTGACTCTTGCCTCTGCATTTTTAAACATTTTAATGACTTTTTAAATGTGTATTTTTCGATTGTGGCCATGCCAAGGCAATATTATAATTAGGAAAAATTATGATGTAATTACAACGATTACCTATTTTGGTATTTTAATATTCCGTGCGCAAGCAAGTTTTGATACGACGATGTTTTTTAAAACCAATTGTTTCATAATTATTTATTATGAATATGAATAAGAACCCGTTTAGTAAGGGATGTCTTTGTAATCATTGCCATTTTGATTTAGTTACTTAATATTAGTGTATAGAGTTGTTGATATGTGCAGCTTAGAATATTAAAATTAGACATTTTTTAGATTTTTCTGAGGGTGAAACTTTCAGAAAATCAAATTAATTATAAAGTTTTTATGAAAAACTCATTTTTAAGTTATAAATTCGTTTGTTCATTTGAAACTTTCGTGTAATACGTTTGATTTATTTTTTCGCTTTTTAAATAAGGTGTTGGTGCAATACTTAGCATAAAGTGTATTTTGCTAATTTAAATTCTTTAAAAAAAAAACTTACTTATTTTTAAATCTTAATTCCTTTGCCACCTTTATGCTATGTCTTCGCCTTTTTTCGACAAAGCTGGCAAAAAACAGCTTTGTTAAACCAGTCATTCACTGCCGATTTGTAAAATAAGACATTGCTATGAGCAAAACTCTCTTTATTGCAATACTTATTATTTTTATAAAGAAAATATTCTCAATTAAGTATATTATAGATTTTAGTATTAAAGTTTAGTACATAGTGTTTATAAATAAAGCTTAAAAATGCCTTAAATTGGTTACATAAATAATGTTAGACGATCAAGAAATCATAAGGCTCGCCTAAAATTGTCGAAATCATTTGTATAAAAATAAACAGTTTTAAAAAATCCGTTCATAAGCAATAAAAGTTTGCAATACTACCTATAGATTCCCATAGTTATGATGAATAGCCTAGAAAGTGTTACTACATTCCACGCAAAAGTTTCATCAATATTTAGTTTTCATCTGTTTTATTTTAGTGTAGCTAAAAATTACTCGTAGCGCCTTCTGGAGCCAGTGTTTTAATCCTTAGGGCCATTAATACTGGTCAGTGTTGACCGTAAATAAAATAAAAATTGACAGTGACATTTGGGTGATTTTTTGAAACTAAAAAAATATCATGAGCATAGGGATGGGATGGTCAATTGGTCAGCCAGAAATACGTATTAAGCTGCGGGTACAGTTTTCTCCTTAACTGTCAAACTCGTGAAAATGAAAGACGTAAACAAAGATATTTTTGCATAGTTACTAGGTTTTATAATATCAGATGGGCACAAGTACTTCAGTTATAGTTTAGTTAATATATCAGAGCTCATACTTTAGAATTGAATTATGTTATCAAATGTGCCACACGAAAATGTAAGTGAGTAATTAAAATTTTTTCATTGAGATTTTTATGTGATTGTATTTTCTTCGTGTTTTTGCCAATAATTACGGTTATAATAGTGGCATCTATTTATAGTTGTGTAGAATCTTTACTGAACTGATACATTTAAGAAGTTAGTACGTTAGATTATATTTTTATATTCAGTAAAGTAACAGATGTGAGTGCGGCAAGTCGGTATGATTGTGAGGTCCGAATAATTTTTATATTAAAAATTAGAAGGAGCGTAAGAGTGGTATAGCGTCCATGTTTACTGTTATTATTTTATACATAAGTATTATAGTGATATTGTATTCTTCTTTATTTTGTAGAATTATAAAGATTTTTTTTATATATAGCGCAAAATGATTAAATATGAATTTGAATTAAACAGTTTTTTTATTTTTGTACATGTATTACTGTACAGATAGTACCTAGCTCCTATCTCTCCTCTATCCTCTACCCTCGGACTAGTTGACTTTACTCTCACAGCACTATTAAGTACTTAGGTAGGTACCTAAGACACAGAATACATAAAAATACAAGTACAGAAGATTCACTCCGCAAAATCATTTAAATTAGCGACTCTTACTACGACACAATATAGTGCCAAGCTGGGGAGATGCTCCCCAGATCAGCCACCTATAAAAACCCTTAAGATAACTTTTGAACCAGTGCCCGACAAATTCTGGTATTTGGCGACAAATTTCGACTATTTTTTTGTGGCTTACCACAAAACTTACCACACATAGGTACTTATATCAAAATTAAAATCCCTGGTGGTGGCCACGCCAGTGTCAGTCACACGTGCAATTCAGCTCGCACAGCGTTAATTCTACAGTTATATTCACCTAGAAGTTGACTCTCTTTCTGTCGCGTAACTCTTATACCTTCTGACTCGTTAGGCTTGCCTTCTTTTACGACGCGGGCGCGTGAGTGAGTATAGAAGCAACGCGCGAGCCGGCCGGTGCGCAGCAGCCCACACTGAATTAGCCCGACAAGTCGAGCCCGCCGCGTAAGTACTTGTAGCTTTAAACTAAATTGCGAAGTGCGCCTGGCCTGCTTATGACCAGAATTTGAAAATAATCTAAACTCGACTTGACTGCCTCGTTGGTCTAGTGGTCGCAAGCGCTACTGTTGAGCATGAGGTCCTGAGTTCGATTCCCAGGTCCGGCAATGCATTATTTGGTTTTTCTATCGGGAATTTTTCATTAGCAGCTCGCAGTCTGTTCAGCAGTTACCCTATTATATTCTCGACGACTGCAACACATCAGCCCCCCCTCGACAGAATCATTTTTCTGTAAGCGTTAACGCCAACGGAAAGATCAAATTGTATGAAGTTGACATTAGCTTCATGACATTTCACGACATGTCACGTGACTGCTGCTGTCAACTCCATAAAATTTGATCTTTCCGTTTGCGCTTACAGAATAGGGATTTTGTCTAGGCCCCCAGGGGTTTTTACGAGTCTTCTAGGCTTTTTCGTTGTGGAGTAATCGAAAATCCCAATGTTTTGAGGTTATATGTCCTCAGTTATGGGATCACGTTGACCAAGCGTCCTGATATTATTATTTTCTGCGCGCTTGTTTAATGATTTCCGGTAATTTATAGTATATTTTTATTGACATAGCATATGGGCTAGAAGAGTGAAGTTTGAGGCGGGATTGCGGTGGATTTAATCTGTTTTTATGGCGCAAAGAATATTTTGTTTGTATATCCTCCCGTGTATTGTATGATTGTGGGTATTTGCGGACTAGTTTACATAATTCTAAAATATAAATATTAGTTAAGGTGAGAATTTTATGCTTCTGGAAGTAAGGCCTGCAACTATCTGTTTGTTCTATATTCACAATTATTCGAATCAGCTTTTTTTGTAGGATGAAAAAGGGAGGGAGCTTCTGTGCTATTTCCCCATAAGATGATTCCATAGCTAAGCCAAGCGTGAGCGTACGCATAATATGTGAGTAGTGCGGTTTGTAGGTTGGTGGTTTTTTTAATTTCGCGTAGGGCGTATGAAAATTTAGAAATTTTTGATGTAACCTTCGGTATGTGTGTCTATTGTCAAACCTAGGAGAGTGAAATCGTTAACTGTTTCTAAATGATGTTGTATAAATGTAAAGTTTATATTTATGGGGCTTTTTTGTCAAGGATGAAAAGGTATTAATTTTGTTTTGGTGAAATTAATTTCGAGATTATGCTCGCTCAATTTACTGTTTTATTAATAATAGTGAAAAGTTTTTCATTTAAATTAGAGTTTGTTTGGCATGAGGTGAGGATCGAAATATCGTCCGCAAACAGTACACATGGTTTTGGGAAGGTCATTTATATAAATGAGGAATAGGAGGCCGCATCGCATAGACGCTTCCCTGGGGAATTGAAGCAGACGTTTCTAGGTTATGTGGTATGAGAAATGAAGTTTAACGTAGGAAATCTTCCATAGTTTGGACTGAAACCCATGTCAATACATACGCAAAATGCAAAAACTGTCAAAAAAAGTTAAATTAATCGACGCAAGATAAATTTTGTAACAGTGAAAGCACTTTGTTTGGCTAACATTCAAAAGTTCGCCAAGCAAAAATACGGTACGCCGTAAGAGACAGAAGATACGATGTTTTGTCTCAATTTTCCTATTAATTTCGTATACTTATATGTGTCTCACTTCCACACTTCACACTGTACAATCATGGCAACGTCTAGAGCAGTGGTTCTCAAAATTTTTTGGTGACGGAACCCTTTTGGGAAGCAAAATACTTGATGGAACCCTACAATAAAACAATAGTTTTTAAAAGTGTAATCTTTATTATTAAGCATAATAAAAGTACAATGTAACAATGACTAATTATTACTTACTTTACCACATGGCAAGTACAATAATAGAAGATATTAAAAAAGAAAAATCTAACTAATGGGAGGTATGAAACTGTTTTTTATTTTTCATCAATTGGTTGATATCAGGTTTGATAGAAGACAGTTGAAGTCTGTATAGCTGGTCTAGAGGTTCGATGTCTTTGTAATCGTCACTAAAAACTGAAGTAGCAGCCAGCTCCCTACCTCGATTGACCGAACGTTCTGATGTACACACAGCAGCAGGTCAAGTGACCACAAACTGTCAAATTTTCTCATTAGATTTTAAACTTGAACATCAACATTTTAAGGTTTAAAATCACTTGGAGAAATTTGACAGTTTGATGTGATGTTGTTGTGTGTTGTTGTGTTGTCAGTTTGTTGTGTTGGTGTTGAATTTTGGACATGTAGGTAGAAGGTATCACAAATTCCACCGAAACGTAAATAAAGAACTAAATACTTAACTAAATATAATTAATCTTAGGTGCGGTCAATCAATTATATTATCAGAGTTGTGTTGTATGCATCGTAAGTACCTAACAAAGACGTGCGCTATGTGTGACTATCTCAATAATTAATCTTAATCTAAACCGATTTATTTTTATCGATATATAGGGTAGGGTAAAAGTGGTTGGTTTTTCGGGTTTTTTCGTCACCAGTTTTAGCTAAAAGTAAAGTACCTAAGTAAGTACCAACTTCAATTTCTATCTAGCTACATATTTATATGTAGTAGTATGTACAGGATCGCTTATAAACGATCCTGTACAAAACAGTTCTTGGCTTCAAAAGCAGCCAACATTTTTCCATGAACTGAGCGCTGGACCATAGAGAACCGTTTATCTGATTCTGGAAAAACCTATTTAAAAAATATCGCTTTTCTGCTTTATGCATTAATATTTATTAGGTACGGTAGTTTTAGGAGGAACAAAACACCCATTCGGGTGTTTAGTTGATTTTAATTATGTTTGGGTGATTATTGAAATTGACAGAAATGAAATCATAATCAATCACGGATAAATGGATAATTATAGTAGGTACCTAATCAATCTCATCAAGATTATTAAAATCTTATTTTTTAAACACTTTCGCTAAGTATATCGAAGAAAACAGCACCCGTCATCGAACCACGTTGGAAACCAACGCTTAGATTGTGTTCGTTGATGTGGTGGACGCAAGAGTGTTGGGCTCGAAAACCAAACTGCTCGTTAGGAATTAGGCCCTTTGTCTCGGCATAATCTTTGAGGCACTTATAATAAGTCTCCTATAGATTTTGCCGAGGACATTGAGTAGGTGATGTGATGAGGCTAAAAAAAAAACATGTGGTGGGACCCGGCTTAAGAAATTTCTGATTTTTTATATATACGTTCTTTTGTTTATATATTTAATATGCTTTGTAGTAAATTTGGTAATAAAATAAAAAAAAATGTGTATTTAGTTCTATCACCCATTTATAAATATATAAAACTATCGATATCACTCATCGACTGCAGTAATGCACAGGACTACGTGTGGGCGTGGCCTGCCCATAAGGCCCGTGAGTGGGAAAGAGAGCGAAACACTCGAATGATTTATGACCGAGTCTGCAGCGAGATTTTAACTATACTATAGAGAAATTAATTACCTAAATCTAACTAATGTCAATTCTCATTGCACCCTTTCAGTTTCATTACAAAACGAATTCTAACTTTAATCCAAGCCCAAACCATGGAGTCAGTTATTGTATTCTAAACAACAGTTTTTGTTTTTTATGTTTTACGCAAATAAATTATCTTATCTAATCTCATCTTAAACTTAATTCCAATAATCGTAGTCTAGATCACTCGTGTGTCTGTCTGTCTGTCTGTCCGTCTGTCCGTCTGTCACAGCCAGTTTGCTCCGAATCTAATGGACTGATTAAGTTGAAATTTGGTACCTACACATGGATTTCTGTGACCGAAACACGTACGACTAAAGTAAATAAATGAATTTTGAAAATGGAGGGCAAATAAGAGTATTTATAAAAAAGGTTTTGCAAACTGTTCCGTGTGACATCAAATGAAAGAGCTTACTATGACGGTCTCAAATATATATTTTTATAATTTTAAAATAAATCGTTTTAAAGTTATTCAAGCAAATAGACGTAAAATTGACCATCCTCCCCACGCCCCACCTTATCTCCGAAACTACTGAGCCTAAAATTTTGAAAAAAAATACAGAAAATAGTTCTATACCTGTAGATTACAGGAAAACCTATAAGAAGTTTGTGGTCTTAAAATAACATGGTAAATCTCTCAATATTATGAGTAAAAACTTATATTTACTGTTGGAATGTATGGGACAATATGTTTTGCAACATAATGTTAAGTTTGTTCTTGTGATAATTTCATCCCAACTACGGAACCCTTCATTGTGCGTAGTCCAACACGCACTTGGCCGGTTTTTGTAATTACAACTTTTGTCGGACTATAGTTCGAAATTAAAAATGGTTAGATGCTTTCAACCTGGCTCTAAAGATAAACCTTGTTTTTTATTAAGACCGATTGTGTACAAACCTGGGAAAGACCGCAGTGACCGTCACTATTATCAAAATAATCAACAATGAAAAAACCAAAACCATTGTAATCACTTTATCACCTCCTAATAATGAAAATTAGATTTGTTTCATTATCTTAGGCGTGCTCTCAGTATCTATAATTAAGTAATTATTGAGATAATACGATTAATATATAAGGTTGAAGTTTTTTGTTGTATTGAAAGAGAAAAATGTGGTCTTCTGTAGTGTTGTTGTCGGTGATTGGGTGTGCAGTGGCTGGTCCACCAGTCAGCAGGTCCAGGAATGATATTGAATCATTCAAGACCTTCCTGGAGAGGAGCAGACGAGGTTTGTGTACTTTTGAATTGGGTAATGGAAGTAGTTGCGCATAATGATTGGTAGACTACAAACCGTCGCGTCGTCATAGTGCTTAAAAATGTCAGTAGGTAGTTTACACGTATCAATCTGCCGAGCCTTTTCCCAACTATGTTGGGGTCGGCTTCCAGTCTAGTCGGATGCAGCAGAATACCTGGGCCCCAAGTCTGCTATTTTTTACATTCCAACACGATCCCATTGTCACTGCATTATCATTTTGCTAAAAGTTCGTAATCTGCTAAATTCATAATTTCATACAATGGAGTGTCAGTGGTTGACCATTGGAAAGTCAATGACGCCATTATGACGACATTATATTAGTAGATTACCAAACTTGTCAAAATCAACAATTATGAAATCAATGATAGACCATTCTGACACTATTGTAATAGCAGACTTGAGGCCCAGTATTTTACATGGAGCGACTGCCTATCTGACCCGTAACGACTGTCAAAGATCCACGAATGACAGCTGGGACCAACGGTTTAACGTGCTTTCCGAGACTTGGAGGAGTCTCGGTAGATATGTAAAGACGACCACTCAGCCACGGACCGACGATGAAATTAAATTCATGGGCATCCTTTTGAGGAGTTGTTGTACTCGTCATTATGAACAACTTTTACTATGGGACCAAACCTGAAATCGCGGGAAAAAAACAGATGACACTAAGTATCCATGTTCATTATTGAACCGTTACCTCCTAAAGCTAAAAAGCGGACTATTTTCCTCCTTCACACTAATCGTAAACTCAAATCCCAACGGTTTGTCAGTTATTTTAGGTACCTCCCCCTATTTATTAGTATAGGTACTCTTTGGGTACCTCTGACATAAACCTTATGGCAACGCGAATAAAGGTCACTGTGATGCAAAATTAGAGTAAAATAACTTTGAAGATACAGTAGTCGACTCCTAACATACATTTCATAATTGTTCAAAAACTAACACAAGATTCACATTTACCTTACCTATTCATTCTTCCAAACAGACGATGGCATCCTGCTAGAATCCCGCATGCTCGCCAACCCCAAGGCTTCAGTCTGGGAGAACAGTGGCAAGTTCCAGGGCGACATACTCCTCAATGATGAGCAGGCTGAGATGCTCCTCCAGCAGTATGCAGAGGGCAGGAACGCTTACGTCTGGCCCAACACCAAGTGGCCTTCCAACACCATCGTCTACGAATTCAACAATGAATTTAGTAAGTAGAATAGAATAGAAATACATACAAATTGGGTACTAGCTGTTGGCCGCGCCTTCGTCTGCGGTCTATGATGAAAAGTAGCGTATGACCTCCTCCAGGTCCCAGGCTACCTATCTGTAAAATTTTGCAACGATCGGTATACTCTGATTCAGCTTGTACGAACATTACATTAACCCTATGACAAGTGATAATAATAAAATCATACTTAAAATCATACTCTATTTCGTATCTTAACGATACTTTTCCGAATGATTTCAGCCAACGCCCAAATTAACGCCGTCTATGCTGCGATGAATGAAATCACCGCAAGGACCTGCATCAGGTTCCGTCGCCGTACGGCTAATGATTTCAACTTCGTCAGGATCACAGTAAGTTCATTATTACCTAAATGTCTACACATACTACCCATACTATGATAATACCGATGATATATTTTATCGTTCTAAGCACTAATCGGTTTGGTATCATAATCATAATCTTTATTTATCAAAAAGCCAAATACAAATTCGTCCATCTCAACCAAAACATTGAATGAAAAAAATTATAAACGCCATTATATAATTACAACGCTATACATAATTGAGACAGAGAACCCACTATCACTGTATTCTAGAATTGTGTTCCGTTACATAGATATTTCCTATCTTCCGCGTAAGTATTCACTACCATTTCATTCATGTCATCTCTCACACATTCCATTAATACTTTCTTTAGTCTTCCGCTCCCCCTCCATCTTTTAAAATCACCAGTATCTTGTATAAAGCACTTTTCTCTATCAATATCTAGGGTAGAGCCGATGGTTGCTACGCCAGCGTTGGTTTCTGGCACACATGGGGCGTCCACACCCTGAACTTGGCTCGCGACACTCCCGGCCGCGGTTGCTTCACCCACACCGTCATCATCCACGAATGGCTCCATGTCGTCGGCTTCTTCCATATGCAGTCCACATACAACAGGGACGACTGGGTCCGCATCATGTGGCAGAACATCTGGCCAGGTAAAGGCTTCTTTTGTTATTTTAAGATATGTATATAATTTAGTAAAACCTAGAGAGATATATCGGTAAAGACAAGTTATTAGGTGATATAAAGTAACAGTCATGAGAAGCTATAAATTTTGTAAACAAGTGTTCAGGAGTTCACAACATTTGGACCAACGCAACAATTAAAGTAACAACAATAAAAAAGTGATAACGAAACAATAACAAAATTAACAATAACAACCAGATCCGCGATATATGCAAAGCAATGAAACAAACTCGTACGCATTCGAAACTCGAATGACGCGTTTATTTCAAAATGGCGTCCCGATAGTTTACAATCCCTGCGACGGACGCGTTCCGGTACCAAGAAACACAAACGATAGCGCTTTGCGTCGTTAAAATATGATCCGACTAAATTAAATAGGTTGTTACTTTCATATAACCCGTCTATATTTCATGTCGATTGAATATGGTCAATTTATTATTATCTCGCAGTATAAAATGTTTACTTAGTAAAAGATGTTTGTTTACATAATTTATAGCTTCTCGTGACGGGTACTTTAGTTGTGGGTTTAATTTGGGCGACGCTGGCACAACAGCGTGGAATTGGCATTATGAAAGAGAAGAATATATACCTATTTATGTATATCTGCGGATGAAGTTACGCTGCGGATGATTTAACTTATCACAACTTGTGAAATATTACGGAAATGGCCTGATTTATGAATCAACCTTTGTGTATTTATGGCCAGTGACGTATTGGCTATTTTGCGTCACATTAATAGGTAAAGCAAAAATTTATGTTCTTTAAATAGATTACGTAGGATTTTCCAGTATTGAGAACGATTTGAAAACATCAAACGTTTTGAAGCCAAGCCGCAGACAACAAAAGTTTATAGAATTATGTTATTCATATTAATGTAGATTATAGGATTTAGATAATCTAGCCGATTGTTTTATAGGTACTGATACGTTGAAATTGTAACTCATTGATATATCCTATTGCATATCTTTGTGTTCTTATGGCAATAATTTTATTTGCAACATTTTTCATTCATAACTAGGTACAAGAAGATTTTTGTTAGAAAAACTAATAATCATAATAACTTCCGTATTTCTAGTTCATGATCTAGGTGGTTCCTTTTTTAGGGTTCCGTACGTCTGAATGAGAAAATGGAACCCTTATAGGATCGCTCGTGTGTCTGTTCGTCTGTCTCAGCTTTGCTCCGAATGTAATGGACCGATTAAGTTGGAATTTGGTACACACATGAATTACTGTGACCCGAACACGAGCGTGTAACGTAAATAAATTAATTTTGAATATCGGGGTCACTTATGGGAGGCAAATAAGTAAATTTAAAAAAAAGTTTTGCAAACTATAAGTACCTTCATACCGTGTGACATAGGTATTATTAATTAAAAGGACTTAGGTACTGTGATAGTCTCTAATATATTTTTTTAATAATTTAAAAGTACTTATTATTTTGAAAAATTATATTTTAAGTAAGGGTTTACGAAACCCTTCATTTTGCGTGGTCCGCCACGCATTTGGCTGGTTTTTTTTAAACCGTGTGACCACTGATCTTAGTCAAATTAAATTAGCTGCCGTAACTTCAGACGTGGTGGGTATCTCTGTGAAGTGTCGCCTACCATGGTCCATGGTGCATGGCACGGCTCCAGAAGTTTAATTTTTATCTTCATCATCCACAGGCATGGAACACAACTTCGACAAGTACGGAACCAACATCGTCCAAAATTTGGGCCTCCCCTATGAATACGCCAGCAACATGCACTACGGCAGATACGGCTTCAGTACCAACGGACAAGCGACCATGTTGCCCATCTTCGTGAGTACCTAACAAACAGCGTTTATGACAAATTTAATAGGCTCTTTTGCGTTCAAAAATGAAAGACTATTATATATATATAATAATAGTAGCTGACCCGGCAGACGTTGTCCTGTCCCAATTTCAATATTCCCATATAAAATCCACTTTCAGTTTTCCAGAATTTTCCAATTTTCCCGGCAACTTTTCCAATTTTTCTCATCGTTTAAACCTTCCCTGGACTACGTCAAACATTTCAAAACCAAAATCAGCTAAATCGGCCCAGCCGTTCTTGAGTTATAACATTACAACGAAAAGTGGCATTGATTTTTATAGATATAGATATATGCGGCAGTTGTAAAGGCAACGGAACCAACTTTGAAACTGTTACACTGTATGAGTGTCAGAGGCCGCTCTACAAAGACAATAACAGTATAATAAAATGATTAGACATGGCTAGGAAAGAACTGTTCCATGATATGATGCCACTATACCTATAGGTACAAAAAAATATGCTTAAATTAATAAATATGATTAAATAGCCTAAATATTTGGAATACTCCATATTCCAAATATTTAGGCTATATAATCAATCATCTAGAATTTTTTTGTCATATAGGAAATTTTGTCTACTTTTTTGTATAAAGCAATCTCTGACCCAAAAAAACAAAAAACAAAAACAAAAAAAATTGTATTTTTTTTGTTTCAAAATTTTGGGCATAAATTTTATATGTTATTTTAAAATATTAATATTTTTATATGGATATTTTTTTTTAAATAAACCATTTCGATGGGGAATTAAATTCTGTAGAAAAAGTTTCATATGACGTATACATATCGAAATGCTACGTTTGCGAGATATTTTAAAAAAACTGAAAAGGGTGCATTTTCACCGTATCTCTTATTTCCACCCTCTAATTTAATAGAACTGCGCGGTTTTTTCTTCTTAAATGACCGATTCTTACATTATAAACCCGGGAAAGTCTTAGTTCCATACTGCCCTGTTTTTTAGGACATAATCATTAGCCCACCACCACCACCTATAAAACCCACTATAGTTATTACCCCACCTAAGTTATTCAATATTTTCAATTTTTTTTTATTTATTATTTTTCTTTATTTATTTGTTATTCGTTATGTTGGTGTTAGTCGTCACCTGTGACACTCTCATTTTTAATTAGTTTCTTCCTTGTCAATGATTCACTTAGATATTTTAAGAATTTCCATTAATATCTTCCAATTTTTCCAGAATGACAACGGTCTCATGGGCCAGCAGCAGTTCGTGACCGGCTGGGACTGGCTCAGGGCCAACAGGCATTACAACTGCCCCGGAGCCTGGAGCGCTGAAATCAATGCTGAAGAGCTTGCCAAAGGTGTTCCCTATGAACATGAGTACGTACCTGAAGAGGATACCGTATTCGAAGACATCCAAGAGGAGTTACTTGAAGAGCTGCCCCAAGAAGACGTTGTAGTTGAAGATATGCCGCAAGATGAGATCGTACCTGAGGCAGTGTCTTTCGTTGAAGATGCTCCTCAAGAGTTCTACCAATAAACTAAGTACCCACTGATAGACTGATTTGCAAATAAAAATAAGTAAGAACTACGTTTTATTTATTTATTTATTTTCGCATTTGCTTGTATTTTTTTCTAACAGAGAAATAACAATATTTTTTTACCGTATTAAAATTAAAATTTTTAAAATACAGTGATGAATAAATTTTACCAAATTGTTTTATTTTTATGTGATTCCTTAATCAAATCAAATTATGAATGTTCACATAATGATACTCATACATATTACTCGATGGCATAGCCGTAGGCTACTTTCATAAAACTTATAAAGGCTGCTTAGAAAGGATGCTGGTGAATGTTCTACTAGACTCGCGTCGCGCTGTCGCGTGCACCTGTCTGCTAGAGCCTTGTCCAAAAAAAGAGTGTATTTTTTTCAGGATTCATGTTTTACAAATTATTCAGTCAGCAAACGTTAAAAACCAAGGTAATCAGTCGGAATTCGGATGTATTGTCACCGGACCCTTAAGATTATTTTATATACAAATAATCAATTACAGTTACTGTCTCCTTTGAGGCTGGATCAACGGTGGGACGACCCAGACTGTCAGCCACTTCTTCTCTTGCAACCAAGCGTGCAGGTCGCGGATAGCCCATGCCAACTCCGGTTGCGGGACCGACGGCCAAACATTGTACATTGTCCCCAAACATACCCGCCCGGAACGAACGGTTGACAGCGGGCGCGTTCCAGCTCTTACTTTTTAGGGTTCCGTACCAAAATGGTAAAAAAGGAACCCTTATGGTGTCTGTCACAGCTGGATATCTCAAGAACTACTAATGTTATCAACTTGAAATTTAGAATAGTTGTAAATTACGTTGACCCAACTATTTTGCAAATAAGAAAGAAATTAAAATATTTATGTTTTTTTTTGCAACTGGGACTGAAAGGGGGTCTTAAAAAATCAAAGTGCTAGCTACTAGCTACTAGGGCATGTGGGGTATCATATGAAAGAACGCTGTTTGCACATTCTCAATTTTTTTTTCTTTGTTTTAGGCCGCATACTTTTCGACTTCTGATGAAAAATGTAAAAAAAATATATAATAGATCCTCAAAATTGGTATTCACAGATGTAAGATTAAGGAAATTATGAGGTGCCTCGAATGAGTGTGAGTCGAGGTGATACGGCATGAAATCGTCATTGTTTGGAGAAATATTCCGTATAAAACTTGCTTTTTTAACAGTCTGTGAGCGCGTTGTCTGTGGTTTTCAACTTGAAGGAAGTGTCACACTTGTCAAAGAAAGTGAGCGAAAATTTGAATAAATAAAAAACTGAACCTATATCCATGTCCTGGGTAAAAAATAAGGTAAATACTTGAGAATTGGATGGCTTGGGAACATAAAAATACTTCAATAATACGTATACTTTAGTATCAGTCAGTCAGTGCTGTGTATTGTGTGTTTGTTGTACTTGTTCGCAATGTTTGGAACTGGAAGACAGTTTTTAGTGAATCTGAAACGATTTGTCTTCAAAAGTAGATTGTAAAATATAAATTAAACTCGGTGGCAAGGACTGTGTTGAGCCCAGCAGTTAAAAAAGCTGCATGGGCTCGCCAAACGGAGGAATCTACTATCGAAGAAAAATCAATTACTGTGTGATTAGTGATTACACACCTTCATTTGCAGGTAAATCTTATAATAAGTGGTTAACTTCTACTTTTTGACAGTGTCGGATTATTAATTACTGTTTTTTGTATTTTACAGAGGTGCAAATTTCTACAGAAATATTGCCAGACACACCACAGGTTCATCTAGAAATATACGGTCTCGAGTTATCCCAGAGGAATTCTCTATATACATAAAAAATCTTATGACAGATACCAAAAAAGGGAAGAGGAGCTGCACAAATTGAAATAAAAATGGCTGAGAAAGAGTGGATGGAGAAGGCAGCAGAACAGAACTGCTACAAAGCTAAACCCGAGGGAAGCTGTAGAGGAACTTCTCCACTGCAATATAGGGAAGAGGCTATTGCATTTGGCAAAATTTAAAAATAAAAATTAGAACTTGGGTACTTATTTATTTCAATGTCCTTCACATACTTTTGTCAATAGTATTTAACAAACATATTGGATATATTGAAAACAAAGCTAGGTACATAGAATAGACGTGTCTGTTACCACCAATATCTTGAAACAATAGTGGTAACAAAAAGCTCACCACAATATCTTTAGTAAAACGAAATTTAAATTAATTTTCACCATAAAACTCAATTGGGTTTTCTGCATCTCGTAAATAGCTTCGCCATATACCTATATAAATTGTAAGGATTATCGTACAAATATTCAATAAACTCAATGAAAATCTATTAAAATACGCAGTTAATCTTCTTCAAGGTCCTTATATTTGACAGAAGATTTCTCAACTCAAACTCACCTCGATCCTCAAGGTAGATTCCGAAACTCACCTCAACTGAGGAAACTATTTGAGTTGAGGAGTAAAATTGCAACTATGAATATCAAACTACCTACCTAAGTGAGGTTGAGTCGAGTCGAGGAAATCATGAGGATTTGACTTAGAATATAGGTGTAAGAGCCATTTCACCAAATTTTAACGAAATTTTAATATTGCAGTCGTAGTAAAATAATGCGTTCACGATACGTGAGCTCGGACATCAGGAGGCGGGAAAAAATGACACAGGTCCTTCCTCGATGGGCGCTCGCGCTGTAATAATCGGTGCCCGCTTATGCAACGTAATTTATTCTAATTTAGAGTGATGCTAATAACGTTATTATGTCTAAATAAATGAAGGGATTTTAATGAAACTTGAGAATTAGTTTTGCACTTTCGCGGACAGAACGTAATTGTACGTCATGATTTGAGATTTTGATACGGCACAACCATTGATATAAAAAGTATTGATATACGCAGTAATATTTATGTCAATGGGCACAACGTATGATGACGTTCAAAAACAGAATATTATTTACGGCAGGACGTTGATATCCGTTGAATTTTAAAGCAAAAATTCGTTATATTGTACCTTGTGTCACAACATATCGAAAACTCAAAACTTTACTGTCACGTGAACTTTGTTTTTAACCGTTTCAAAAATGTGTTCTTGATAATGTGCGACGACTCTACACAGAAACTCACACCGTGATTATACGTCCCCCGCGCCTCTTGCGTCCATACACTCGGTGCGGCAGCGTCACGGTAGCGAGGTGCGCGTGTTCCATCAGCGCGCGAGTGGCGAATCGTAATATTTGCAGACAAATAAACATCGTAAATAATATTATGATATTATCTTATAATTATTAGGTTATAAACTAATTCAATTATAACTGTATTTTATGAAAATGGCGTGTCATGAGTTATTTTGGTTGTTTTCGATGGATAAACGGAAGAGAAAGGTGATAAGAGTTTTTGAGGATTCCGATGACTCAATCGAGGCGGACTCTTTCCAGGATCGTGCTGGCGACTTTGGATCTGACAAGAGAGTTAAACACTCAAGGAGATACATCAAGTAATGAAAGTTCTCGTATCTGTTACCGCCAGAAATCGTCAAGAACCTCTCGTTATAGTACATTCTAAATCAGTTGTGATCTCGACTCGGAAACCTAACACCGATTTTAGCTCTAACTCTAGTGATGATGATAACGATATACAATCAACTAAAAGTGATTTTACCTTACCTTAGAAGTTTGAAGTGATGGCGTGTTCATAGAACGTTACAATTACATACTCAAGAGGGGGGTAGGTACAGATAATGATTCGAGTTCCCCAGAAGAAATTTTTCCCCTAGCTAAACTATCAAAAGCATAGTTTTAGCTTTTGATAGTTTAGCGGGGGGAAAAATTTGAACTGAACGCCATCATGAGATCATGCATGAAATACCTGGATGCTCTGACGTATAATGACGTTTTGATGCTACTACTATTAATTTAAGCTATACGCCCTGCCAGAACGTATGGATACGTTGAACGTCATTATACGTTGTGTCCATCGAAGGCCCTAACAGTAGTACTATTACTGACACTACGTATGCAAACGATGACGTGATAAAACGTTTCTGTCATATTGACTTCTATATTATTATATCTAATATCATACAACACAACGTATATACACGCCAAATATATTTATATGGCAATGTACTGTGTCATTCTAGAACACAATTTAAACTGAGACCGTCCGCGAAAGTGTTAAAGAACATAGTTTATTTTGACATGTTTCTTTTAATTTAATTACGCGTTATTCAAACCAAAAAATTGCGATTAAATAGCGGTATAAAACGTAAAAATTGCCCCGAGACTTTATTCTTTACTAATTAATGTTATTAATAATCGATATTCCAGTACATTAAAAGTCAACATATATGTCTGATGCTTTATGTATTTTTAAAAGTAAAATTTATGAATATTAATGATAGATTTACGAGTCTGAAATTGACTCTGCGATGATTTTTCTGCAAACTAGTTGTGGGAGATTAATCGGCACTAAGTAAACAAATAAGTTTTTGTAAATGTGTTACATTAAGATTCAATACGAAAGATTGGTCTTTCTTTTCAATGTATTCAACAATGTCAGAGTTTTACCTAAGATGGTAAATTAGGCGACTAAAATCTTAGATATTCGCCCGAAAACGTGAAATGGCTCTTAACACAGGTAAAGAAATACAGATCTTATTTGATGAAAGAATGCTTATGCCAGGAGGCGTAAAAATATTTTTTTACCGAGATTATTGTTCTTATTTCAAAACTTTGGCTTTGGTAAAGATAAATATTATGTATGATGTCATTTGATTATTTGAAACAAGGGCAATATTTTAGGCAAAAAAAAATAGGGTTATCGCTTCAGCTTTTAAAATAATTTTTTATTGCTTTATTGGCAGTAATATAAGCAAATTGATTTTGTTTTTGGATATTGAAAAAAAACCAAGTCATCTGTTCTAAAACAATATTAGTCTAGTCACTTTAAGAAACAGTCATTAGTTTACTATCAGTTCATAGAAATGTTTTGTGTACAAGCCATGTATAAGTGGCTAGGTGCCCGTCGCGCGCCGACAAAAAATGTACAGGAAAATCCTGACGACGGCAGCGTCGGCGCGGGGAGCTTTCGCGCGAGTGGGCTGCGCTTGCGTACGTGGTCTCCATTCGGAAACTCTTCTGCCCTATCAGCCATCCGTCCTACGCGCTATGTGTCCTGCCCACTGCCACTTCAACTTGCAACCTTCATTCGTCTGGGTATCTCCCGTTTCTGAGTCGATCTCGCATAGAAACCCCAAGCATAACCCGATCCATAGCTCGTTGTGTGACCTTGAAAAGAGTATGTATCGGCTAAAAAAATCAGCTGCCCCATACATTCATCTTCGCATAACTCGTCAAAATGTAGGGAGCGGCTGATTTTTTTTTCGCCATTTCAGGTTTGGTCCCATAGTAAAAGTTGTTTGTTATCATGAGCACAATCATGTTTTTAGGTATCGGTCACTAATTACCAGTCAACCTATATAATAAGGTGCATGTACATACATAATAGGTCGGGGAAAAAGTTCCTTCGTATTTTATATACAAATTCAAGACATTTTTTTTTTCACAGTTTATTATTTAGTTATGTGTCATTTGCCAAATGTGTCAAAACTGTTTTGTGGTCAACCCCTAACTCTTCAACTATGTCGTAACTACTAATATGCCAATCTTGCTCCACTTTTCCAAAAATGGCATCGGCCATATCCGTAACAGGACAACCAGAGGCGACTAGAGCGAGCTGCATCTTTGACATCAAAATTCCCGGACTGAGAACGCTTGAACCAACTTTGTGCTACTCTTACTGACAATGTGTTAAGAGCGTTGTTGCATTTTTCATACGTAAATCGAGAACTTGGGAGATTTTGAAGTGATTTTGGTCACATAATTTATTTTTTTAGCTTCTTTTGACTTCAATCATCGTAATTATCATATATTTTTATTTAAAGTCTATTAAAAAAAACTTGTTCAAATTGAATTATTGACTACGAAAACAGTCGATTTCGAAGGCGCGATTTCCAGATGACGCGCGAAGGCTCAACTGTGAAGTAATCTTACACCAATTATTACTACTAATTAAGAAGGTAAAGTGGTATTCATTAGAAGAGGCATATCCTGAAATTTAAAATGCATTGAGAAAAGTTTGATTTTTAATTCATTAACTTGTATTTTAATCACGTCTAAGATAATCAAAAATCGAGAAATCGACTACAAAAAAACACGTCATTTCTCAGAATCTAAAAGTCATTTGGCAACACAAATCATTTTATACGTAAGAAGAAAGATTGTAGTATATATGTGTAAAAAATAAAATATATCTGTCTTCAATCATTTACGAAAATAATTTTTTAAAGTGAGTATAAAATCGGGTGCATCGAACGGCCTAAGTCAGTCGCGCTCTGGCGCTCGTCGACGCAGGACCTATGTCGGTTGACCTCCCGCCGCCGCGCATGCGCCTCGCGTGATATATAGTAAATTGTAATAATAAATAATAATAATAAATCAATTTATTGACACACACAAGTTACAAATTATACAAACAAGAAAACAAAAAAACAGTGAGCATAGTTGGAACAAAACTAGAAGAAGCCGTGGGCCCCAAACTAGGCATAGCCTGTATCTTGGTGGCCCAATATAGACAGTAAAGGCAGATTGAATTTATGACTGTTCAGCGTGATACAGCACTACAATATACAAGAAACAGTTAAATTTGAAAATTATAAATAAACAATAAAAATAATAATAATATCAATCTAGCAGTCAATAAAATGAACATTAAAACAAAAAAATCAAAGAGAAGAAAAACATGCGTAATTCAAAAAAAAAAAAAAAATCAAATTATTCAAATTAGAATTATCAGTAAGCATGATTGCAATCAAATAAAAGTCAAAAATCATTCAGAAATAAAATAAGAATTAACAATCAATAAAATTAATATTCAAAACAAAAGAACCAAAATAAAATTAAAGATAAGATCAACATGCGAAATTATAAACATCATCAAACATGATGGTATCATGATGGTATTATGGCATAGTATGTATTCGAGAGTGTGCGTGCGTGTGAGTGTGTGCATGTGGGCGTGTGTGTGTGCATGTGTGTGAGTGTGTGTTTGTTAGACAGTATAAAACAGGACAGGGGCAGGGAAAGGTCTTGACTGTATGAGTGTCGTTTGAGTGCTAGTTACTTTAAGGGGCATAAGAGATTTTCTGTCTCATCATAGGTCAGGTCCTGAAGCCATGTCTTTATAATAATCTTGGCTTCGAGTATATTACCAGGGATCTTTAGTGTGGATTTATTGACTGTGTTAAAGACTCGAATAGGCAGAAAGAGTGAAAATCGTGTAGCAAAAACCGTTCTAACTCTTGGTATTGGTAGTCTATCAGCTCCTATCCTACCTCTTTGGATGTATGTGAATCGACTCCCGGAAGCAGCAATCAGTTTAAGAAGGGACTTCTGTATATAAAGCTGTCGGACACGCAAGACGCCTGCTTGTAGTGCGACTAAATATTTTTAATCCTTTCATTTAAGTAATATTTTAAGAAGCTAAAGTGGTAGGCACACTTACTTTAGGAGAATTATGTTACAATTCTTGAATTATGTTGTATTACTTGTAATATTGATATTGTAATTACAATATCAATAATACAATATAATTTGGTCAAAATGTATCCAAGATGGTGGCTGCGAAAATTTTTAAATTTTTCGTCATGGGGATCGTTCCCATTGTTCTCGAAGATGCTAAAGCTAAATAGTGACGTTAAAATGTAAATCCAAGATGGCGGCTGCGAACATTTTAAAATTTTTCATCATGGGTATCGTTTTCATGGTTCTTGTGGGTGCTAACGTCGATAGTGTAGTCAAAATGTAAATCCAAGATGGCTACAAGAATTTTGGATGATGAATATGGAGAAAAAATTTATATCAGATTTTTATTTGAAATCTCTACTGCCACAATATCTATTGTGGATCCGTGACAAAGGAGACGGAAACCATGTCATATAAACTTGGGCCTGGGCCTGGGTTGTAAAAAGATAAAATTGGTGTCAATTTATAGCTACTATATTATCAAACCATCACTGAACATTTTGCGGATTTTTGCGGTCTGAGTTCCGAGTTAAAAGAGATGTAATAAAAGTGAGGTTACATACCGATCTACATATAGGTACTTAACAGCTGATTTTTGAAGTTCTTCAGCTCGACGACCACGTAAACTACAGCCTCTAGTCACTTTGCCACAATTTACACAACGATCCATGGTGTCAATATGAAATCGGTAGGCTGGTCGTAATATACAAAATAACAAGTTCAAGTCCAACGTTTATGCGGGGTTCTCCGTACCGTGTCCGGTGTGGTAGCAAGGTTCGTACAAGAAGCAAGATCAGAAGTCCGCAGAAAGAAAACAGGGGTCGAGGAAAACATCAATAAAACTATGGGAAATACACTCAAATCGCGACCGCACTAAACGATACGAAACGAGTGAGACATAGATAAAGGCACTATATAAAGGTGTGTCCAAATATAGGGCGGCATTTGAGCGCGGCTGCCACGCGCGGCTAGCCGCGCTCTGATCGGACAAGGGCTGCGCGCGGCGGTGTTGAGCGTAATATATCTTCTCATCTCACATCAGTGATGACCTCTGGCACTGAAACGTGCTCGCTCACAACATAATAGGTCTCAATCATAATCAGCCTATAATGTTCCCACTGCTGGGACACAGGGCTCCTCTCGGTGAGAGGGAGTGGGCCGTAATACACCACGAGGACCCAGTGCGGGTTGGTAGATGTCACATGTCTTCGAATTTTTGGTTCTAGGCGGTTTCCTCACGATATTTTCCTTCACTGTTTTGAGAGTAGTGGTGATGAAATTATTTACACAAAGTGCTCGTTTTACGCTTTCAAATATTATTCATAATATTATCCTATTATGATTCTGCCAAAGTGGCCGTTTTAGATCTAATAATGTTAGCTCCTAATAATGTTAGATTGATTTTGAATGTTATGTTAGGTCCGTATTACAGAAGGAAACTCAAGCACTGATCTTTGTTTAAAACTAGTTTCAACCAATCAAATAACTTGAATCTAGTTTTAAGTAATGCTTGAGTATTGAGTGACGTTCTGTAATACGGACCTTAGATTTGTTTAATTATCTTAGACGTGCTCTCAGTATCGTTAATTAAGTAATTAATTGAGATAATACGATTATATATAAGGTTGAAGTTCTTCGTTTGGTTGATCTTTCAACAAAATGTGGTCTTCTGTAGTGTTGTTGTCGGTGATTGGGTGTGCAATGGCTGGTCCACCAGTCAGCAGGTCCAGGAATGATATTGAATCATTCAAGACCTTCCTGGAGAGGAGCAGACGAGGTTTGTGTACTTTTGAATTTTGTAATGGAAGTAGTTGCGTATAATGATTGGTAGACTACAAACCGTCGCGTCGTCATAGGGCATTATAAATGTCAGTACCTAGGTAGTTTACACGATGAAATTAAATTCATGGGCATCCTTTTATGGGGTCGTTGTACTCGTCATTATGATCAACTTTTACTATGGGACCAAATCTGAAATCGCGGGAAAAAAAACAGTTGTTCCATTTTGTTGAGTTATGCGAATATAAATGTAGGGAATAAATAGATTTTGCGATTTCAGCTGGAAGCTGAATTTGATTGGTAGCAAATAATGGTATTTCCCCATGACTATACGAGAAAAATAACCTATATTTTGCTACGTCACGAGACAATCCACGGTCAAAGTCCTGGGACGTCCCGGGACTTCGAGGCTTCCCAGAATAAAATTTGAATCGAGTTTGTTTGGGTCAGAAAAAGCAATTTGTTTGTGATTTTTGTAATAATGGCATTACTACAAAAATCACAAACAAATTTCTATTTTCTCCGGACAAAGAGAACAATCGTTTTCAACAGATGTCGAATTGTGTTTGAATCTTTGTAAAAAGTTCCAAACTTTCAGATATGTTTTCCGATACTTCAGATAACTGGAACTCCAGTACGGAACCCTAAAAAAGGGTTCCGTAACTCAAAAGGAAAAAAACGGAACTCTTATAGGATCACTTCGCTGTCCATCTGTCTGTCAGTCTGTCAAGACCCTTGTTCTTAGGAAGCAATGTAGGTTGTTGAAATTAATATCAAATACGTTGGCCTACGGACCCTTAAAGGTCTAAAAATTAGTCGATTCTGTTACAACAATTTTCATAGAAATTGTTCTACTAGAGTCGCGCTTATCTGCTTTTATTTTATTTTAATTACTAATCTGCTCGTAATTATATTATCACACAATAATTTTAAGATATGGACTAATCCCTGACAGATTGTTCAGCTTATTGTAGATTTAACACTAATCGTTACAAATAAAGCAATACCTAATGAAGTAATGAAAATGATTGTTAATACTGATCATAATCATAGATTTAAAAACATGGTTGCCGTGGTTGTTACGGACATTTGAATGTTGAGGGTCACTGCTGACTGTTGATTGATGTTGGGTAACTTTTAGGGTTCCGTACGTCCAAATAAAAAAACCGCAATACTTATAAGACAGCCATTTTGCTCCGAGTCTAATGTACCGATTAGTTTAAAGTACACAATATGAATTTCTGTGACGCAAACACGGCGGACGTGTAACGTTTAAAAGAAATGAATTTTGGATATGAGGAGACAAATAAGATTTTATTTTTATTTTTGCAAATTGGGGCATGTGACATAACAAATGAAAGGACCTATTGTGACCTGGGTCTCAAATATACTTTTTTTATAATTTTAACATAAATAGTCTAATACCAACATGGTAAATTTCTCAATATTGTGCTTACAAACTTGCAGTTGCAGTATGGAATGTGTGATAGAATAATGTTTTTCAACTACGATGTTAAGTTTGTTCTTGGGATAAATTCATCCTAACTACAGAACCCTTCATTTTACGTGGTCCGACACGCACTTGGACAGATTTTCGGTTATAAAAATGATTATAACATAGGACCTTGTTCATTGATGATACGTTACCTCCTAAAGCTGAAAAGCGGACTATTAATGTCTTCCTTCACTACTAATCGCAAACCACCAACCACCACAACCACCAACCACCACCGGTTCGGAACCACCAGTTTGTCTACAGTACTTTCACAATTATTTTACATCAGGCATAAAATTATGGTAGCGAGAATAAGGGCGAGCGCGCACTGCGGTGCGTTTCCGTTAGTTCTGCCGCACTGGGCGGGGCCTACAGTAATAAAACGCACGACCGCAGTGCGCGCACTTCGAAGACATTCCATACTTCACAGATTATGCGTTAGAAAAACGCACCGCAGTGTGCGCTCGCCCTAAAGGTCACTGTGATGCAACATCAGAGTAAAATAACTTTATAGATACACTAGTCGTCATTTAACATACATTTTATAAGTGTCTGCGGCATTTGTTTGCAAAAAGAGTAATAATAGTTCAAAAACTAACATAATATCAAGGTTCGCACTTATCTTACCTATTCATTCTTCCAAACAGACGATGGCATCCTACTAGCATCCCGCATGCTCGCCAACCCCAAGGCTTCAGTCTGGGAGAACAGCGGCAAGTTCCAGGGCGACATACTCCTCAGTGATGAGGAGGCTGAGATGCTCCTCCAGCAGTATGCAGAGGGCAGGAACGCTTACGTCTGGCCCAACACCAAGTGGCCTTCCAACACTATCATCTACGAATTCAACAATGAATTTAGTAAGTAGAATAGAATAGAAATACATACAAATTGGGTAATAGCTGTTGGCTGCGACTTTGTCTGCGATCTATGATGAAACGATCTGTAAAATTTTGCAACGATCGGTATATTCTGATACAGCTTGTAACAACATTACCTACATTAACCCTATGACTAACACAGAACATACTCTACGGATTGACTAATGACAAGTCATGTATAATAAAATCATACTTAGGGTAGGTATCACTTGATAATATTTCCAACTGAAACTGATAATTTCAGCCAACGCCCAAATTAACGCCATCTATGCTGCAATGAATGAAATCACCGCAAGGACCTGCATCAGGTTCCGCCGCCGTACGACTAGTGATTTCAACTACGTCAGGATCACAGTAAGTTCATTATTACCTAAATGTCTACATAACCTATCCATACTTACGTCAACCATCTTTTCGTGTCCCTATGGATTAATTAGGCACTGAGATGACATACAAAACAAAGGTTAATGTAAAAGAATCATCATTAAACACATGAAATATTTTTATAATATCGTTCGGAGACTTCTAAGCACTAATCGGTTTGGTATAAACCCACTATCAATGTATTCTAGAATTGTGTTTCGTTACATAGATACTTCATATCTTCCACGTAATTATTCACTTCCATTTCAGTTATGTCAACTCTCACACATACAATTCAAACTTTATTTAATCTTCTGCTCCGCCTCCACCCTTTAAAATCACCCGTATCTTGTATAAACCACTTTTCTCTATCAATATCCAGGGTAGAGCCGACGGTTGCTACGCCAGCGTTGGTTTCTGGCACACATGGGGCGTCCACACCCTGAACTTGGCTCTCGACACTCCCGGCCGCGGTTGCTTCACCCACACCGTCATCATCCACGAATGGCTCCATGTCGTCGGCTTCTTCCACATGCAGTCCACATACAACAGGGACGACTGGGTCCGCATCATGTGGCAGAACATCTGGCCAGGTAAAGGCTTCTTTTGTGTTGTTTTAGGAAATATATTATTAAGTAAAACCTAGAGAGAGATACCGGTAAAGACAAGTTATTAAATGATATAGTTGTGGTTTCCATTTGGGGGACATTGGGACAGGAGCGTGGAATTGGCATTATGAAAGAGAAGAATATATGCCCATCTGCGGATGAAGTCAGGCTGCGGATGGAGATGAAGAAAATTTGTCAGATGCATGCAACAGGCTATTAAGGAGTTATAGCAGGGGCCGTACTATGTCGTGAAAAAAGATCATGGATCCATCCATTGGATCCATCATAATTCCGATGGACTCACCTTTAGCTAATAGAGTGAAGGTCGTGAGCTGTCACTGTCAGGGTCATGTCATTTCAGCACAGATATTGGTTTTTAAAATAATATTATTATACCATGGCACAGACAAAAATATACAATACCTAATTAATAAACGTGAATTGACTTAGTTCTAATAGATTTAATTATTGTAATTGAATTATGCATCTGGTAATAGCATCTTTTTTTAATAGTTTGATCACCACGTTAATCGATTACAATTTAATCGATATTCCATTTTATTCGTAACCTAAACTTAATTTTTGGATTTCTCATTTTCCAGATGGTAAAATGGGTTGATTTTTCGCATTTGGAAATAGAAAAATATAACCCTTTTTTTAAACCATACCTCAACTTATTACAATCTGGCCCAGAGATCGACGTCTCCTTTGGTACACACATAAATTACTGTGACCCAAACACGGACGCGTAACGTAAATAAATTAATTTTGAATATCGCGGTCACATAGGGCTGGCAAATAAGTAAATTAAAAAATAAGTTTTGCAAACTATACCGTCATACCGTGAAACATATTATCAAATAAATGGACTTGTACTGTGATATGTGTCTCAATTTTTTTTTTTAATAATTTTAAAATGTTTTTGGTTGGTTTTTTCAAGATATTAAAGAAAATGGGTGAAAATTAAACACCCAAAAAAAATATAAAGAAATTCTTCCCAACTACGAAACTCTTCATTGTGGGTGGTCCGACACACACTTGACCGGTTTTTATAAAACCTTTTGACCACTGATCTAAAGCTACTGACAGACGTGCTCATTACTAGCACGAAAGCATGCTTTTATTGAGCAAGTGCTCATTAGTAGCATGTGTGACTAGTAATGAGCATGCTTATTTCTAGTATGTTTTCGAGTAAGCGTGCTAATAGGCATGCTTTTTATGAGCACGTGTGTCAGTACCTTAAGTCAAGTTAAATTAGCTGAAGTAACTGCAGACGTGATGGGTATCTCCGTGAAGCGTCGCCTACCATGATCCATGGTGCATGGCACGGCTCCTGAAGTTTAATTTTTATCTTCATCATCCACAGGCATGGAATACAACTTCGAAAAGTACGGAACCAACATCGTCCAAAATTTGGGCCTCCCCTATGAATACGCCAGCAACATGCACTACGACAGATACGGCTTCAGTATCAACGGACAACCAACCATGTTGCCCATCTTCGTGAGTACCTACCTAACAAACAACGTTTGACAAATTTATATTAGGACATGGCTTGGAAAGAATTGTATCATGTTATGATGCTACCTATAGGTACACAAAAATATGCTGAGGGAGTATTCAGTAGGCTATTGATTATGTCATCTAGAATTTTTTTGTCATATACTGTACCTATATGTCGCAGGCAATTTGTATGATTCCGCGTTTTAGGGCGAGCGCGCACTGCGGTACGTTTCCGTTAGTTCTGCCGCACTGGGCGGGCCTACAGTAACAAAACGCATGACCGCAGTGCGCGCACTTCAAAGACATTCCATACTTCACAGATTATGCGGTAGAAAAACGCACCGCAGTGCGTGCTCACCCTTACAAACGGCGTCGTCCGTTTAAAAACGCTCACTGTTTTAAAATATGCCGAAGACAAATTGGCGAATCGTTCAATTGTTAAAATTTCTACATTGATTGTTATAGTAAGTAGGGTGACCATCATAAAATACAGGTTGGACAAATCAGACTTTATTTCAGAAATCAGGTACCTATTAAAAATAGGACTAACTTAAAATACATGCTTAGGCACTCCTAAAGTAATTAAATTAATTAATTAAGTAACAAAACCCCCCACTATCTCCGAAGTTTGCAAAGAAAAAAATCTGAAATTATTCTATGTGATAGAAGTATATGTAAAAATTACAGGAAAAATAAACCGATGTCTCTAAATAGCACACTTTTTCAGAAATCGGAACGGAAACCTCGGTGCGCGAGGCCGACTCGCTCTTGACCGGTTTTTTGTAGAATAAGATAGTCCACGTCGCCAGTACTCATCACATCATACTTTTTATACCAATAACTAGCTTTTGCCCGCGGCTTCGCCCGCGTGGATGTCGGAAAATATCCCACGGGAACGTACGACCAGGAATTCCTTCCTTATTCCTTGTCTGCATTATAAAAGAAACCTCTGTGCAAAATTTCAGCTTTCTAGGTCCAAGGGTTTGGGCTGGGCGTTGATGAGTCAGTCAATCAGTCAGTCAGTCAGTCAGGACTTCTCTTTTTATTTATATATAGAAGATAGATAGATGCAGGAGTCCTCCGAGCACCAGATTCCATGGACACCTTAGTGTTGTTTACGTGCCGGATAACCTCAAAAACTTTGTCATTTGTCCACGGCTTTTTTACTGCTCCTATTTGTGAATCGTAAAATTTTCTTAATTCACTATAATAAATGTCTTTCAAACAATACTTTTTTTGTGAAAAGTCCTTTGAACACACAGAATTTGCATTGTTTTTAATATTTTTCTGTGTCACAAAACCACTACTCGACGCCATTTTTCTTGTTTTGATTAGGAGCGCCACACTTGGTAAGAAAAAGAACTAAATACTTACTTCAATTTGCCGCAGCATTTTGTAAACGGCAATTGAATTGTCTATCAAATGTTGTGGCATATTATAAATTGACCAAGGCAATTTACATTTTGCGTTCGGCATATTTTAAAACAGCGAGCGTTTTTAAACGGACGACGCCGTTTGTAAAACGCTGAATCATACAAATTGCCAGCGACATATATAGGAAATTTTATCCACTTTTTTTCTCTAAAGCAATGGAGAGAATTCTATCTACGCTATAACCTACCCAAAAAAAGCGCTATAACCTGCACAAACAACAAATAAAAAAAAGGATTTTTTTTGTTTCAAAATTTTGGGCTTATTAATATTTTTAATTTTATTTAATTAGGCCATTTCGATGGGGAATACAGTTCACTACAAAAAGTTTCAAATGTTTCAAGTACGTCTTTATCGAAATGCTTCGTTTGCGAGATATGTTGAAAAAACTGAAAAGGGTGCATTTTCACTCTATATTTAGTTTCCACCAACGAATTAAGAATATCATTCTTAATTCGTTGATTTCCACCCTCCAATTTAATAGAACTTCGCGGATTTTTCTTCTAAAATGACCCATTTTTCCTATATAAAAACCCGTGAAAGTCGTAGTGCCATATTGTCCTGTTTTTTGGGGCATAGTCAAATAACCCACCACCACCACCTATAAAACCCACTACCGTTATTACCCCACCTAAGTTATTCAATATTTTCTATTTTTTTAATATATTATTTTTCTATATTTATTTGTTATTCGTTATTTAGTCGTCACCTGTGAAACTCTCATTTTTAATTATCTTCTTCCTTGTGGTCAATGATTCACTTAGATATTTCAAGAATTTTCATTAATATACTTAAATTTTTCCAGAATGACAACGGTCTCATGGGCCAGCTGCAGTTCGTGACCGGCTGGGACTGGCTCAGGGCCAACAGGCATTACAACTGCCCCGGAGCCTGGAGCGCTGAAATCAATGCTGAAGAGCTTTCCAAGGGTGTTCCCTATGAATATGAGTACGTACCTGAAGAGGATATCGTAGTCGAAGACATCCAAGAGGAGGTACTTGAAGAGATGCCCCAAGAAGACGTTGTAGTTGAAGATATGCCCCAAGATGAGATCGTACCTGAGGCAGTGTCTTTCGTTGAAGATGCTCCTCAAGAGTTCTACCAATAAACTAAGCCCACTGATAGACTAATTTGCAAATAAAAATAAGTAAGAACTACGTTTTATTTATTTATTTATTTTCGCACTTGCTTGTATTTTTTTGTAACAGAGAAATAACAATATTTTTTTAACGTACTAAAATTAAAAATTTTACAATACAGTGATGAATAAATTTTACCAAATTGTTTTATTTTTATATGATTCCGTAATCAAATCAAATTATGCACGTTCACATAATGATACTCATACATATACTCGATGGCATAGCCTACCTACCTACTTTCATAAAACTTATAAGGCTCCCGCAGACAGGCGCGACGCGACGGTGCGACGCGATGCTGGTAGAACAATTTCCATGAAGTTTTCATAGAAATTGTTCTACTAGACTGTGATTAGCAAAAGTTGTGCAGCAGTCTTCAATTTAGCGTTAATCTATACCAAACCAGACAAACAGGCCGCCACGATGCTTAGGAGGCAAGGCGTGTGGAACACAAATAAATAAGATTCCAAACTTGTCTGTCTTTATTTGATCACCAAATACGAGCACATACACGTCACAATTGGGGATAATTAACATGAATTAAATTACTATAATTAGTCACAATATTAACAGTAATAGGGTAGACGGAGAACGGAGACGGCCATTCAGGGAGGAAGTCGACCAAAGAGCAAGCCATAGATATTGCCTCTGTCAGTACAGACTAATGGAATGTATTCAGATAATAAAACCTTTACAGAATCGCGTCGCGCTGTCGCGTCGCACCTCTAGTGTATAGTCTATGTCGCACCTGTCTGCGGAAGCCTTGCACATAAATAAGAGCGTTATGTTTTCATGGTTCATGTTTTACAAATTATTCAATAGCTGACGTTAAAAACCAAGGTAATTGGTAAGTCGGAATTCGTATGTATTGTCACGGAAAAATAAGCCTTAAGCCTTAGGCCTTAAGATTATTTAAATACAAATAATCAATTACAGTGACAGTCTGGGTGGAAGCTGGATCACCCTAACGCGTATGATACGTTCAGTATACATCAGCGGTGGGACGACCCAGACTGTCAGGCACTTGTTTTCTTGCATCCGAGCGTGCAGGTTGCGGATAGCCCATGCCAACTCCGGTTGCGGGACCGACGGCCAACGTCGATCTCGCACCCGGAGCATCTCAAAAGAGATCCCGGACAAGAGAAGTCCAAATCCCAGGCTTAGGGTAACCTAAGAACATTATTCACACACACACTCTTCATCCACCAATATGCCTCTCCCTACCATCCTTATATCCCGTCGGTCCGAGAGGAGGGGTAACCTCGTTTCCAAAAAAGCCCATCCTCACAACCATGAAGCAGCAGGACAAAGTCAGGTGGATCCCGGCCAAGCCAGGGAATGCCACACCGCTTCGGCGATCATGGCCCGGGAGAGAGTATTAGGCGACCGAAAGCGCAAAACTCGCGTAAGCACCAGCCGGCGCGAAGCGCGATCGGACGCCGAAGGGGAAGTACGCGACCAGCCAAACCCAGCGAAAAATACCGAAGGGGAAACACAGCGTGAAAAGCGGCAGAAACGTGGAACGACGTGGGCTGGCAAGTATGTGAAGGGGCAACCTACCGCGAAAAGTCTCCGCAGATAGAACCACGCGGGCGTGGGCAAATGCTATTTATAAAACGATCAACTGAAATTAACTTGGCAACTGATTTAGATTTAAGCCACCGAAATGAAAATCCATACTAATAAATTCGAAAGTAACTCTGTCTGTCTGTCTGTTACCTTTCACGCCTAAACCACTAAACGGATGTCAATAAAATTTGGCTCGGCTATAGATGGCATCCTGGGGACGGATATAGGCTACTTTTTTTCTCGAAAATAATCCTATAGGGGGTGATATAGGGGATGAAAGTTTGTATGGGGAACCCAGCATTTTTTAAGTTAGTGATAATTATGAAAATTCAAGTTTATGATTTTGGTAGAAAATAAAGAAATATGCGGTTCAAAGTTTTTGAAAAATCATCCCCTAAGAGTTTAAAATAGAGGGGTTGATATTAAAATTCAAAAACCTTTGTTGCAGCGGACGGGGGCTGCTCTCCCTCCGCGCCTCCAGGTTTTTATATACACTCTAGTATGCCAGCCAAAAGACTACGTAAAGTCGGGGTGCCCCGATTCGGTTTTGGGACAGATTCAACCTATTTTAACTATAAAGTGGGGTGCACACTAACTTCCTTCTGAGCAGAATTTCTAGGTTGATTGACACTGACTTTTTTTTTTGCGTTTCGTTTCACGTATTTTACACGAAATTTTACACCGCAGACAATATACTGATACAAATTTGGTTGTCAATCGCCCATTTTGACATTTCGTTTCACTGTTTATCTGATTTGAGGTTAGAAACAATTTTTATTAATTTCTCGAAAAATATGCATTACCTTGTAATGAGAGTGGTAGCGTTATAATCAGGGACCCAACCCCTACCAACTTTCACCCCATTCACCCCCCTCCTCCTGCCAAACGATTCTAGATCCAACCCTCGCAAAGCTATAGATAGCATCATGGGGAAGAGCACAGGCTACTTTTTGTCTTAAAAAATAATCATACAAGGGGTGATATAGGGGATGAAAGTTTGTATGGGAAACCCAGCATTTCTTAAGTTAGGAATATGAAAATTGAAATCTATGCTTTTGGTAGGAAATAAAGAAATATGTGGTATATTAAAATGTTTTTGTATCTCTTTTTAAGACATTTTAGGGATTGGAAATGTATTCATAGTTCGTATCTTAGGTAACATTTAGCCGACGTTCGCAAGGACGTAAAAATGTCGCGGCGAGATTTTATCGCGCACTGGATTTTCAACTCTCGGTGTTGAGCCGAGCTTCGAGAATCCAACCTAACAACAACAGAGTGCATGCCAGCGCGTCGAAAAAACACTGTTGGATTTTCAACTCTTGGCGCTAAGCAGAGCGTTGAAAATCCAGTGCGCGAAAAAAAAATCGCCGCGATGGTTTTACGTCCGTGCGAACGCCGGCTTAGGGCTCATTCACACGAAAACGTAGCGATTTGAGTTTGCACAGTTATATCGGACGGCCCTATGTTTTCCATATGAATGTTCCCATGGGATATTTTCCGACATCTACGCGGGCGAAGCCGCGGGCATAAGCTAGTGTAAACATAAAACAAAGAGAAACAGCTTCGTGACAAAATATCATAAGGCACAAGGTCCCATTGTTTTTTTTTTAGTTTCTAATGTGCGTTTTATTTGTGCAAAATAAACGATTTTTCTTTCTTTTCTTTTTTTCTTTCCTTTGACTTTTTCCTTTGAATGACTCTTATGCGTAGAGTTCCTTTCGCAAAATGTCGTTGTTGATGTTGATGTTTTTGCAAAACATCTTACTTTAAATGACCAAAATGGCGGATTAGTAGATCCCATTCGCTAATAGTCAGTCATACTTTGACATTTTAGTATACGACTAATATGACAATTCCAGCATGCATCCTTCCTGATGTTAAGTGGCAAATTTTATACAGCCTCTAGCAGAAGAAGCACTCTTCCCTTCTTCTTGCCCTTCTATCCGGAACACACTATGCTACTTTACTTTACGACAAAAAATAGACAAGAGGGTGGTACCAACCCAGACGAGCTCGTACCGAGGCTCTCACATTTAAGTAAATATTTACATTTGCAAATGGTGTTTACAAGCGGTCTGATTCGCAAATGCTCCTAGTTTATTTTTTATGCGAATAGGACCATTTGCGAATGGGACCGACTGTGAATAATACCATTTGCGAAAGAGGGACTGCTTGAGAATGGGACCGTCTGCTACTCATCATCATCATTATCTGCGCCGCAAGACATCCACTGCTGAACATATGCCTCCCCCATGGATTTCCAGAGTAACCGGTTGTAGGCGGCCTGCATGCAGCGACTTCCTACGACCTTTATTAGGTTGTCTGTCCACGTTGTGGGTGAACGTCCTGCGCTACGCTTGCTGGTACGTGGTCTCCATTCGGAAACTCTTCTGCCATATCAGACATCAGTTCTACGCGCTATGTGCCCTGCCCACTGCCACAACAACTTGCTAATACGTTGGGCTATGTCGGCAAACGAGGAGATACGCTGTGGAACAAAGGTTTCCACAGCGTATCTCCTCGTTTCTGAGTCAATCTCGCAGATAAATTCTAAGCATCGCCCGATCCATAGGTCCTTGTGTGACCTTATCGACTAATAGTCGATGAATGACAAATTTTACAATGACACCATTAAAAAGTGTATCTCAGATTTATGAGATTTTTTTAATCTACGCCGAAACGACAAAGTCTTCCACCGAAGTGATATGTATGACCACTGAAAGAACATTTAGGACACCGAAATGGGATTTGTTGTCATAACGGTGGCGGTTTCAGGCCACCGAATCCACCGTAAGGAGAAAAAAGACAAAATACCCAAAAATTACAAAATAATCAAAATGCTTAGAAGGACATAATGAGCACTACTCAAGTAAATATATAAGTACCTGGTCGACCGAGCTCTGCTCGGGTAAAAATAGAGAAAACGATTTTTTATAGGTATTAGACCTAGCTAGATCGAATTTTCGCCAACGCAAACCCTTATAATGCAAGTTTCATAGAAATCGTTAGAGCCGTTTTGGAGAACGTGATTACAAATACATATAGGTATACAGGGTGTTTCTTTTAAGGTGTCAAGCCAGTGCGAGCTGATAGCTGATTACCATACCTATCGATTTAACCCCCATATATGTTCTAAGATTTTTTGTAGTTTTCGAGTTGTTTTGGATCCCTCATTTCATATCAATGGTAGTGGTTAACGATAGTAGTAGGTAAACGTAGAGGAATAGTAAATATCAGGATTGACAAAAATGCAAAGATATAAATTATAAAACATGAAAATCACAAGATTTCAGATACACCACTTTCAACGACCGATTTCAGCAAATAATGCCCTATTTAGTAGATTCTTGTTCAAAGTTGACCAAAAAAATAGATATAATTTTTTAAAGCCATCATCTCGTTTAATCAGGAAAAATACCGAAAAAAAATTATAACTCGAAAACTACAAAAAATCGTAGAACATACTTATAATTATGTGTAAGTATAGATATCTACATCGATTCATAGAAACGGACGGTTGCTTGCACTTTGCGGTTGCAGTTTGCAGTTTGCAGCCCATCTCGGACTTGTACCAAACTCTCGGTAAACAAGTTAGAACACACACCGAAATGATATATTTTTGTCCTCGTAGCACCGTCCGAGACAATGGCGAAGTCGGAAGTGTGTATGTGTGCGTATATGTGTTATGTGCTGACTGCTGACGCTGCTCGTCTTAACGCACACATTCACAGCGTGTTTATACCCTTGGTAAATACAAGTAAAGTGCGTGTTGTTTTGTGAGATAAAATACTTTTACCGTATACGGCCGTCGATATAATCTTCTCCTTTTTTGAAGTCGGTTAAAAATAATTCATCAATCTCTTGCCCATATCCCAAATTTGGGGTCGACGCAACATGTCTTTTTCATCCATACTTCTTCTCTACTAGTCGTCATCTCGGCAGTCACCCCCTTTCGGGCTCCATATCATCTTTCTCACAGTCACAGTCCATTCATCGTTTCTTTGGTCTTGCCCTACATTCATACTCAAAACTTTTCTGTCGACATTTTCCTCATTGTGGTCATCAAATATAATAATATACCTATTATATTATCAGAATAGTGTTGTGTGCATCGTAGTTGATCGTAGATAGGTAACAATGACAAAGTCGTTCGCTATTATCTCAATAATTAGTCATAATCTGAACCGATTTATTTTTATCGCAGTAAAGGATATTGGTAAAAGTTAAACGTTGGTGGGTTTTAGTGTTATAAGGGTTCCGTACCTTAAACGGAACCCCTCTGTGCTACGTTGTCCGTCTGACTGTCTATCAGTCTGTCAAGAGTGTCTTTTTCTCAGGAACGCGTAGAGGTAGCATAATCAGCCTATAATGTTTCCACTGCTGGAACACAGACCTCCTCTCTGTGAGAGGGAGTGGGCCGTAATCCACCATGTGGGCCCAGTGCGGGTTGGTAGATGTCACATGTCTTTGAATTTTTGGTTTTGGTTTTTTGGTTTTAGGACATGCCGGTTTCCTCACGATGTTTTACGAACGCAGATACGGATAGGCTACGAATAAAGCTACTTCAAATGCTAGATCTCTCTAAATCAGGTGGCCCGGACTTAATACCACCTATATTTATAGTCAACTCTGCGAAAAGTCTAGCCAAACCTATCTGTATTATATTCAAGCGGTCTTTAACAGAAGGCACTGTTCCTAAAATGTGGAAATCTGCATTCGTTACGCCAGTTTTTAAAAAAGGTGATAAGTCCCTCGTAAATAACTATCGTCCTATTTCTAAGCTATGCCTGTTCTCCAAAGTGCTTGAGCGCGTTGTTTACTCTGCAGTTTATTCAGCCTTAAAATGTGACTTTGGTGATGAGCAGCATGGTTTTCTTCGTAAGCGATCCACTACCACTAACCTTATTCTTTCCAATGAATTTATCACTAAAGGTATGGAGCAACGTGCGCAAGTTGATGTAATTTATACGGATTACAGTAAATGTTTTGACCGCATTGATCACAGGGTACTTTTACGTAAACTTCTCTTAGCTGGAATTCACGGCGACCTATATCGATGGTTTTCATCCTACATTGAAAACACATCACAAGCAGTAGTATTACAGGGTTTCACTTCTAGTTGGAAGCTGATACCATCTGGAGTTCCTCAGGGATCCATATTAGGACCTCTTCTATTTAATTTATTTATAGCAGATATTAGAAAATGTTTTATTAACTCATACATTCTATTATACGCCGATGACATGAAAATACTTAAAACAGTACGATGTTCATCTGACACTTCTCTACTCCAGGAAGATCTCAATAGGTTTGTAGATTACTGTAGACTTAATAAACTTCAACTAAATGTATCCAAATGCTTTCATATGACTTATACACGGCAAAAGAAGACAATTGGTTCAGGGTATGCATTGGATAACCAAACAATCACTAAGGTGAACAGTATAAGGAACCTGGGCGTTATCCAGGACAGTAAACTCATTTTCGAAATGCATATTGATGAAATTGTAAAGAAAGCGTCCAGGTCCCTAGGTTTCATAATAAGATCATCTACTTGCTTCAGCTCTCTAAAACCACTTAAAGTATTAGACTGTTCATACGTACGCAGCCACCTTGAATACGCATCTCAAGTTTGGAACCCAAATTATGACGTGTATAAGTCAAGAATAGAAAGCATTCAGAAAAAGTTTTTAAGATACTTAGATTATAAGACAAAGCAATGCTCAACGGATTACACTCATCGTTGCAAAAGATACCATTTTCTACCAGTGGAAAACAGACGCCATGCTAATGATATTACATTTCTGTTAAATATAGCCAATAGTTCCATCGATTGTTCCCAACTTATCTCCAAAATATCACTCCGAACCCATCACGTAGGCTTCAGGCAGCGGCCACTTCTTCACATTCCCTTCGCATCAACCAACTACCGACGGAATGCCTTCTTCTTACGTAGCGCAGCAAGCTTCAATAACCTTCCCTCTCATTTTGATGTTGATCTATTTAAAACCAGCCCTAGCACATTAGGAAGAACTATAAACAATGAATACTTTGCCGCAATGAGTAGCACTACTCATCATTAATATTATGTTTTAGCACAATAAACTGTTACAATTATCAGATACTAATAATTATCTTTTTATGTTTTATTTTTTTTAAAGATGAATATGTTTTGTTTTGTATAGAAAAATTTGTAGATTTTATTTTTAATTTTAATTTTTGTATGTTCTATTTCTTTCTTTTTTAATTTTAGGTACATAGTTTTTAATTTGTGGAAGCTTTTAAATGGCAATTGTAAGCGATATTGTACATAACTTACCTTTAAAGATATTAGACTGTAAGCTTTCCGAAGAATAAATAAAAAAAAATATAAGTAATAAGGATATATAGGTCACGGTCAATTCTCTAACTGAAAACTTAAGATTGAAATCGCAAAAAAAAACAAGTGTGTTATTAACTACAAATTAACGATTTTAGGACTTTTTCCTTTACCTACTTGTGCTGTTAGACCTTACTTCATGATTCGAGGTCAACGGGAAGTACTCTATAGGTTTTGATTTATTTGCGAGTGTCAAAATATGTCGCTTAAATGCCCGATTTTTTTTATTGCGTTCGCTTAGAAGCTTGATTTTTTTAGAGCTCCAAGTTGATATTAATTTCAACTTGATACCTCCGAGCGTTCCTGAAAAAAAGGTTCTTGACAGACTGGCAGACAGACAGATAGACAGTCGGACGAGCAATAACGAAGTGATACTATAAGATTCATTTCTGATTAAGATTCTTATTTTATTTTGATTTTTAATTATAATTTTAATTTTAATTGTATCTCGATCTTAATTTTAATTGTATCTTGATTTTTAATTTTAATTTGATTTAATATAATTTTAATTTTGGCTTTATTTGATTTCAATTTCAATTAAGATTTGATTTTATGTAATTTTAATTTTGCCTTTATTAGATTTTAATTTAGAATTTGGTCGATAAATTAGTTAAGTATGCTCGATGAGCCCCAGGCGCCCAATATCTATCGACAAATAAGTAATGCATGTTGTGCTTACCTGAAAGAAATTGGTTCACTAGTCTATAAGTATATTGGATGTATCTCATATCCTTGTACCTATCAGTGTATTCAATTGTTGGTGAGTCAAATAAATACAATAAAATAATTAAAATGAGGGTTCCGTTTTATACTTTTGAGGTACGGAACCCTAAAAAAACGAGAACCATGGATGTTATGACTTTATCAGCTCCTAATAATGTTAGATTGATTTTGATTGTTATGTTAGATTTGTTTAATTATCTTTGGTGTGCTCTCAGTAGGTAGGTATCTATACTTATTAAGATAATACGATTAATATATAAGGTTGAAGTTCTTCGTTTGCTTGATCTTTCAACAAAATGTGGTCTTCTCTAGTGTTGTTGTCGGTGATTGGGTGTGCAGTGGCTGGTCCACCAGTCAGCAGGTCCAGGAACGATATTGAATCATTCAAGACCTTCCTGGAGAGGAGCAGACGAGGTTTGTGTACTTATGAATTTAGTAATGGAAGTAGATCCGCAAGATGATGAGTAGGAGATAGAGGTGTACGCTGGTGGCAGCCGCGGCGTCATCGGTGTAATCGGCGTGGATGGTGAAAGTTTTTTTTTCTCGCGGCCATCAACCAAATCCTGTTAGGGTTCCGTACCAAAATGGTCAAAAGGAACCCTTATAGTGTGACTCTGTCTGTCTGGCCGTCTATCACAGCTGGATATCTCAAGAACTAGGTATAATGCTATCAACTTCAAATTTGGAACAGCTTTAGATGACGTTTGCCCAACTGTTTTGCAAATAAGAAAGAAATAAAGTTTTTTTGCAATAGGTATTGAAAGGGGTTCTTAAAAATTCGAACTGGGGCGACCATAGTCGCCCCAGTTCGAATTTTTAAGAACCCCCTTGCAAAAAAAAGGCATGTAGGGCATAATATGAAAGAGCGCTGTTTGCACATTCTCAAACATTTATTTTCTTTTTTTTACTTTTGATGAAAAATTTTAAAAAAAATACCATTCCCACCCTTATCTCCAAAGTTTTCATAGAGAAAAATCTAAAATTATTCTATGTGATAGAAGTTTATGTAAAGATTACAGGAAAATAATACGATGTCTTCAAGAAATTGGACCTTCGGATTTTTTTATTAACTATCTGTATACCAAATTTCATCCAAATCCGTTCAGCCGTTTATGCGTGATTGAGTAATAAACATCCAAACATACAAACTTTCACATTTATAATATTATAGTACAGTAGGATGCATAACTCTAAAATCAGTCCGGAATGAGATATAAGAGTTAAAAGTCTTTATGTATTTATTAGGTTTGTAGGCAATTTTTGACTCCTAAGTGCAAGGTTAGTGTTGCATCAAAATAGATAGCTGTTAAATGGGTTTGGACATACGGTGCTTTCATCACCCACGCCGATTACGCCGATGACGCCGCGGCAGCCACCGGGCGCAGAACTCTATAGTAGGAGACTACAAACTGTCTAACGAGTGCTTAATGTTTCGATCAATATTGATCGAAGGCTTAATGTCATTAGGCAGTTTACACAATACAATTTACTAGCACTTCCCTGTTACACGTTATTCTTTATTTTTTTTATTTACTTCGTTTTTTCTTAATTTTTGGTCTTTTTAGGGTTCCGTACCAAAATGGTAAAAAGGAACCCTTATGGTGTGACTCAGTCTGTCTGTCTGTCTGTCTGTCTGTCTGCCTGTCTGTCTGTATGTCTGTCTGTCTGTCACAGCTGGATATCTCGAGAACTACTAATGCTAAACTTGAAATTTAGAGTAGTTTTAGATGACGTTTACCCAACTATTTTGCAAATAAGAAAGAAATAAAAATATATTTTTTTTTTTTTTTGCAACAGGGACTAAAAGGGGGTCTTAAAAATTCAAAGTGGGGCTACTAGGGCATGTGGGGTATCATATGAAAGAGCGCTGTTTGCACATTCTCAAACATATTTTTTCTTTTTTTTAGCCCGCATAGTTTTCGACTTTTGATGAAAAATGTAAAAAAAAATACCGTTCCCCCCCTTATCTCCGAAGTTAGCAAAGCGAAAAATCTGAAATAATTCTATGTGATAGAAGTTTATGTAAAGATTACAGGAAAAATAAAATGATGTCTTTAAATAGCACAGTTTTTCAGAAATCATCAACAAAAATTATGGTACATATAAATGATTGTACGGAACCCTCGGTGCGCGAGTCCGACTAGCTCTTGACCGGTTTTTTCTTTAGTTTAGAAAAACATAAATTGAAAAAATTTTAAATTTACTTAGATAAGTATTCGTGCCAAGTTTCAAGTTCAAAAAAACTCCTACTTTTCGCCCCCTTAAAGGTCGAATATGACCTATATATAAAAATCCCTTCTTATTATTCCTCTACATTATAAAAGGAAGCAGTGTGCAAAATTTCAAGTTTGTAACCCCAGCGGTTGGCCCTCCGCTTTGATGAATCAGTCAGTCATCCATCACCATTAGTGAGACAGGACAAGTAATATAATTATGATATGTATAGATATATATTTATAGATAGAGATTACTGATCGCAATAATTTTAAGTTAAGGCGAAAGCGCCAAGGTAGCCCGCGAAATTCAAAATTTCTTACGTTTTTTGCAATTTGTAGGTCAGTGTGAGCTTGTATGTTGATTAAAATATGATTCGCGGCCGTAGCTAATATGGCTTTACAGAATTATAATCATTAGAATCAGCAATACAACTCCATAAGTTAGCATTTACCTCAAACCTCATGATTTCAAAATCGCTAGATTTGAGATAAATGCTAACTTATGGAGTTGTATTGCTGATTCTAATGATTATAATTCTGTAAAGCCATATTAGGTATGGCCGAGAATCATATTTTAATCAACATACAAGCTCACACTGACCTACAAATTGCAAAAAACGTAAGAAATTTTGAATTTCGCGGGCTACCCTGGCGCATCAACCTTAAGGATTAAGGACTAATCCCTGACAGATTTGATTTTAGCTGATTGTTGATATATTGCTAACATCACTGGCATGATTTAAAAAAACATGGTTACCATGGTTGTTGTTGTTTAACACTTGAATTTTGAGGGTCACTGCTGATACTTAATAAGTTTAATTCTTAGGTTATGAAAATGATTGTGACATAGGGCAGGTAAAGAGGAGTAATACTATCCTTGTTCATTGATGAACCGTTACCTCCTAAATCTGAAAAGCGGACTATTGTCCTCATTCACACTAATCACAAATTACACTAATCCCACCGGTTTGTCAGTTATTTTACCTCTGACATAAACCTTATGGCAACGCGAGTAAAGGTCGCTGTGATGGAAAATCAGAGTAAAATAAATTTGAAGGGAAATTAGTCGACTGTTATCATACATTTCTTAAGTGTCTGCGGCATTTTTTTTTGCAAAAAGAGTAAATAGTTCAAAAAACTAACATAATATCAAGATTCGCACTTACCTTACCTATTCATTCTTCCAAACAGACGATGGCATCCTGCTAGCATCCCGCATGCTCGCCAACCCCAAGGCTTCAGTCTGGGAGAACAGCGGCAAGTTCCAGGGCGACATACTCCTCAGTGATGAGGAGGCTGAGATGCTCCTCCAGCAGTATGCAGAGGGCAGGAATGCCTACATCTGGCCCAACACCAAGTGGCCTTCCAACACCATCGTCTATGAAATCAACAATGAATTTAGTAAGCAGAATAGAATAGAAATACAAATTTCTAATTAGATCTATACTAGGTGTTAGCCGCGACTACGTCTGCGATCTATTATGAAAAGTATCTTGGACCTACTCCAGGTCCCAGGCTTCCTATCTGGCAAATTTCGTAACAATCGGTATATTTTGATTCAGCTTTTATGAACATTATCGTCAGTCTAATTTGTTAACCTGCCAAGTACAGCGGGTTATATTTTGTTTTCCTAATTTTCCTAAAATTTGTGCAAGATATGCTATGAGAAATGCTTTTAAAATATCAAAGAAACTTGTTCGAACCAACGGGATTTTCAGAAAAAACGGACGATATTTAAGTTTTACCAATTAAAGGTCCGTTGTTTTCATCCTGTAAACTGTGGAAAAATGGCTTGGCAGGTTAACAAATAAGGCCGACATTATGACTAATAATGACAAGTGATATATAATAAAATCTTATATAAGGTAGGTATCACATGATAATTTCCAACTACCCAGCCTTATGATACTTCTCTGGATTATTTCAGCCACCGCCCAAGTTAACGCCATCTATGCCGCGATGAATGAAATCACCGCAATGACCTGCATCAGGTTCCGTCGCCGTGAGCTTTTGGATTTCAACTTCGTCAGGATCACAGTAAGTTCATTATTACCTAAATGTCTACATTACTTACGTCATCCATCTTCTCCTGCCCGTAAAGATATCCCAATTTATTTGAGTCCGGCGTAGTATATCTCTTTCATTTTAAACTTATATGCTTATTTATGATTGAGCTAAGTATACTGTTTTCTGAAGTCGTTCAGATAAGGATCTAGGTGCGTAATTTGATTTGTCAGGCGATAAATAACCAATTCTATAAATATTGGCTCTTGTTTGTTATTATATTGTCGTCTCAGTATCTAATTAATCTGGTGCCATAAAAATACCGATGATATCTTTTTATAATATCGTTCTAAGCACTAATCGGTTTGGTATAAACCCACTACCAATTTATTATAGAATTGTATTCCGTAACATAGATCTTTCATATATCTTCCACGTAATTACTCAATCCTATTTCATTAATGTCATACAGTCTCACACATTCCAATCCATTCATCCTTTCCTTCCCCGCTCCATCCATAAAAATCACCAGTGTCTTGTTTAAACCACTTTTATCTATCAATATCCAGGGTAGAGCCGACGGTTGCTACGCCAGTGTTGGTTTCTGGCGCAGAAAGCGCGTCCACACCCTGAACTTGGCTCTCGACACCCCCGGCTACGGCTGCTTTCACCACACCGTCATCATCCACGAATTGCTCCATGTCATCGGCTTCCACCACATGCAGTCCACACATAACAGGGACGACTGGGTCCGCATCATATGGGAGAACATCTGGCCAGGTGAATAACTTTTTTTGTGTTGTTTCGTTATCCATATTTAGTAAAAACCTAGAGAAAATATTGTATAGACAGGTAAACACAAATTATTAGGTATCCACTATCACTTGAGGGTCGAACTTGGGTGAAACTAGCACAGGAGCGTGGAGATAATGGCACTATGAGAGGTAAGCATACAGCAACTGCAGGTAGTCGGGTTGCGGATGAGGATGAAAAAAAATTCTCAGATGCATGCTTTTAAAATGCTAACTTTAAGAATTTTAACAGGCCATTTCCGTATTATATCACAAGTTGTAATAGACCTGTTAAAATTCTTAAAGTTAAAGAATTTTAACAGGTCTATTACAACTTGTGATATAATACGGAAATGGCCTGATTTGTGAACCAACCTTTCTAATATTCATGAGTAGTGACGAATTGGTTAGGTCGCGTCATATTATAAGTAAAGCAAAAATTTATATGTTCTCTAAAGATTACGTAGGATTTTCCTGCAAAGAACGATTTGGAAACATCAAAGGTTTTGAAGCCAAGCCGCAGACAACAAAAGTTTATAGAATTATGTTATTCATATTAATGTAGATTATAGGATTTAGATAATCTAGCCGATTGTTTTAAACTGATAAGTTCAAATTGTAACTCATTGATAACCTTTGCCATATCTTTGTGTGTTTATGGCAATTTTATTTGCAACATATTTTCATTCATAACTATTTGAAAACGGATCATAAGACTGTACTTTTATTTTATAATCTAGGTACCTTTTTTAACCTTTTGACCACTGGCCTACTTCAAACTAAACGTAACTTCGGACGTGATGGTTATCTCTGTGAAGTGTCGCCCACCATGGTCCATGGTGCATGGCACGGCTCCTGAAGTTTCATTTTTAACCGACTTCAAAAAGGAGGAGGTCCTCAATTCGTCGGAGCCTTTTTTTTTATTTTTTTTTTTTTATGTATGTTCCCCGATTACTCGAAAATGGCTGGACCGATTTAGATTTTTCTTTTTTTGTTCGAAAGGGTATACTTCCCAAGTGGTCCCATGATCATCAAATCAGGATCTGATGATGGGATCCCATGGAAATCGAGGGAAACCCTCAAATTTTATGGGCACACTTATATCGATTTCGGTATTTTTTGTAGTAACTCGTGCATTTGCTCTCGGAAAGTACCTTTTGGTGAACTGGAACTGATGATGAAGACCACAGAGGGCCATCGGAAATACTCAATTATATCTAAGTATATCACAGGCTGCGATTCAATTACTTTAATATGGTTTATGCTCGTCAAAATGCATAATGGTGATGATGACTTCACCATGAGCTCCAGTTTTCCTGGTTCTTACTAGGAGGACTCCTCAACAATTAACGTCCCTGCATCGGGTAAAGCAATATTTTGTAAAACGTGATGAGCAGTTGACAATGGGTTATTGTAACTTAGATAAATTACAAACTGACCCAGTAAAAAGTGAAAAATAAAAACTTTTTTACAAAAAACAAAACCGACTTCCAAAAAAAAAATACTACATAGTGAAAAATAACTTTAATTTCGGAAGTTCGGGGCAAAAACCTAAAATACAGATCCAATGACACCGACTTCCGAAATTAAAGTTATTTTTCACTTTGTAGTGTTTTTTTTGGAAGTCGGTTTTGTTTTTTGTAAAAAAGTTTTTTATCTTCATCATTCACAGGCATGGAACACAACTTCGACAAGTTCGGAACATACCTCGTCGACAACATGGGTCTCCCCTACGAATACTCCAGCATCATGCACTACGACAGATACGGCTTCAGTACCAATGGAGAACCGACCATGTTGCCCATATTCGTAAGTACCTAACAAACAGAAACACACATAGAAAAATTGTCAGGAAGGCTTAGTTCGGCCGCCTATGCTGTTAAAAAAATTCGACAGATAACTGATGTGGATACAGCCAGAATTGTTTATTTTAGTTATTTTCATAGCCTTATGTCTTATGGGATTCTTCTCTGGGGAACCTGTGCGGGCATTAATACTATCTTTGTTTTACAGAAAAGGGCTGTTCGAGCCATTTACAATCTAGGTCCAAGGGATTCCCTTCGAGAGAAGTTCAAGGAAATAAATATTCTGACTGTAGCCTCTCAATATATATTTGAAAATCTATTGTATGTACACAAAAATATATCCAATTTTAAGAAGATGTCCGATATTCATAGTTTAAATACTAGGAATAAACACAATCTTGCTGTACATCGCACTCGTCTCCACAGAGTAGGCAACTCGTTCATGGGTCAATGTATATGCTTTTACAACAAACTTCCCATTGACATTCGAAACTTGCCCATTAAACGATTTAAAAGCTGCATTAAAACCAAACTTTGTAAAAAGGGCTACTATAAAATTTCTGATTATTTAGAAGACAAAAAAGCTTGGGTTTGAGCTATTCAATCAACTTTGTAATATATATAACACCAAAACTCATTATAATAAATAAAATGACAAACCTTTGTTAAAAAATCAATGTAAATTGTTAAAAAATTAAAATTATTGTAAATGTGAGCACTATGTGGTTTTTTTTTTTTTTTTTTTTAGTATTATTGATGGTCTGATATTTTTGAGTACTTTATGCGACCTACCCAAACGTCCTTTCTTTGGTATTGTTCGTCGAGTTATTGAGCTCCTGAAATCCTGAGTTGAGCTGCACGATTGTTGACAAATGCTTGCACTGACTGGACAGGTCCACTCAAATTTTTATGGTTCTTTCCTCAAAAGACCATTTCAGACTGGATCTACATGGTCCTCACATGATCTGACCAAGATTATGTCTGGACTTTAATAAAAGAGACTTTGACCCCTGAGTTTGTTTCGCCATTTCTTCTCAGGGTAGTCAGATAGGAAATGTCGACTTCATCTAGCTTATTTAAAAAAAAAAAAAAATATGACGTGTAAAAGTGATTTCGATATCCTATTTACAGAATAAACAATTTCATTTCATTTCATTTCATTTCATTTCATTTCATTTCATTACAGCGTTTATGACAAAACTAATAGGCTCGTTTGCGTCTATTATATTATTGAGTTTAAGAATAAGTTCATCTTTGTAGAGCGGCCAGGACCTCTGACACTCATATAGAGTGTGCCAGTTTCAAAAAACTGATGCCTTTACAACAGCCACATACTGTAGCTACTTACCGCTTAGTTGTATTCGTTGTTATTGTATGTTATTAAACGTAAGTTTTGTCAGAAATCATTTGAATCAAATTTTTTTTTTTTTTTTTGGGCTAGGCATAGGCATACAGACAGATGTTAGTTATATTAGAGTTCCATTATGTCCTGCCTAGTAGGCATACAATAATTATGTCAACATGCAGTTTATAACATTTCATAGGTATCACTTATAAAGCAACTACAAAATAACAATTAGGTGAGAATAAAAAGGCTTGGGATTGAACTGCTCAATTTTTTATTAATTTTTAGGGTTCCGTACCTCAAAAGGAAAAAAACGGAACCCTTACAGGATCACTTCGTTGTCCGTCTGTCTGTCTGTCTGTCTGTCTGTCCTTCTGTCTGTCTGTCAAGACCCTTTTTCTCATATCAAATACGTAAGTCTATGGTCCCTTGGAGTTTTAAAAAAATGAAACTTCTAAGTCAACGCAATAAAAAAATACGGCCATTTATGCGACATATTTTGATGCTCGCAAGTAAATCAAAACCTATAGGGTACTTCCCGTTGACCTAGAATCGTGAAATTTGGCAAGAAGCAAGGTCTTACAGCACAAGTAATGGAAAAAGTCCGAAAATTGTTAATTTATAATTTTATCATATAAAAAAATATTTTTAAGTATGTGATCTGTCAAGGCCATTTTTCTCAGGAACGCGTGGAGGTATCAAGTTAAAATTAGTATCAAATACGTAAGTCTATGGCCCCTTAGATTTCTAAAAAAAATCAAGCTTATAAGCCAACGCAATAAAAAAATACGGCCATTTATGCAACATATTTTGATACTCGCAAGTAAATCAAAACCTATAGGGTACTTTCCGTTGACCTAGAATCATGAAATTTGGCAAGAAGCAAGGTCTCACAGCACAAGTAAAGTAAAAAGTCTGAAAAATGATTATTTGTAGTTTTATCACATAAAAAAAAAGTTTTTAGCTTTCTTTTTCTGGCAAAATGTGGGTGTACTATAGGTACACCTCTGCCCAACCCTTCGGGGAAACAAGGCGTGATGTTATGTTTAAGAATAGTTTTTTTCCGAATACAAACTTAAATATGCAGTTGGAGAATTGTCCGTGACGTATATCAATGTATGGTAGAACATGTTTTTCAACTCAATGATAAATTCTTTTCAACTACGGAACCCTTCACTGTGCGTGGTCCGACACGCACTTGGCCGGTTTTTTTTTTATTATTGCGACCTACTGAATTTTGTTTTTTTTTTTGCTAACTTTTTGATTACAGACACATTGACATTGATGTATTTTATATAATACCTACTTTGTAGAGTATTATATTATTTTAATTTTTGTGAATGTGAAGACTATGTCATTGTTTTTTTTTTTGCTTGTTTTTTTTTTCTCTCAGTTAGTGTTCATCATTGTCTGGCAGTTTGAGTAATTTATGCGGCCTATATAAAAGTACTCTGTGAGCCTACCCAAATGTCCTTTCTTTGGTATTGTACGTCTAATCGTTCAGAAGTTCTGAGTTGAACTGCTTGATTACTGCCAAATGCGTGCACTGACTGGACAAGTCCTCTCAATCTGTGTGGTTCTTTCCTCAAAAGACCATTTCAGACACCAATCTACATGGTTTTCACATGATCTGACCGAGATTATGTCTGGACTTTAAAAGGGACTGTGACCTCTGAGTTTGTTTCGGCCTTTCTTTTCAGAGTAGTTAGTTAGGAAACACCGAATTCATCTTGTTTTTAAAAATATGATTGACGCGGAAAAAGTGTTTGTACAAACCTACCTACTTACAGAAATATAATCAATTATCATTTGTAACACATGGAAAATGATTAGACATGGCTAGGAAATAATTGTTTCATGCTATGATGCTCTAATATCCACAAATTATGCTGAAGGAGTATTACAAATATTAGTCACCTGTAAAACTCTAATTTTTAATTTTCTTCTTCTTCCTTGTGGATCACTTTGATATTTCTAGAATTTCCATTAATATCCTCTTGTTTCCAGAATGACCACGGTCTCATGGGCCAGTACGAGTTCGTGACCGGCTGGGACTGGCTCAGGGCCAACAGGCATTACAACTGCCCCGGAGCCTGGAGCACTGAAATCAATGCTGAAGAGCTTTCCAAAGGTGTTCCCTATAAACATGAGTACGTACCAGAAGAGGATAGCGCAGTCGAAGACATCCAAGAGGAGGTACTTGAAGAGCTACAGCAAGAAGACGTTGTAGTTGAAGATATGCCGCAAGATGAGATCGTACCTGAACCAGTGTTTTTCGTTGAAGATGCTCCTAAAGAGTTCTACCAATAAACTAAGTACCCACTTATAGATTGATTTGCAAATAAAAATAAGTAAGAACAACGTTATATTTATTTATTCATTGGCGCACTTCTATTTTTACCGTACTAAAATTATTTTACTTTTAAAAACAGTATGATTACCTCAGTGATGAATAAATTTTTACCAAGTTGTTTTATTTTTATGTGATTTTGCCCCAAGAAGACGTTGTAGTTGAAGATATGCCCCAAGATGAGATCGTACCTGAACCAGTGTTTTTCGTTGAAGATGCTCCTAAAGAGTTCTACCAATAAACTAAGTACCCACTTATAGATTGATTTGCAAATAAAAATAAATAAGAACAACGTTATATTTATTTATTAATTGGCGCATTCTATTTTTAACCGACTTCCAAAAGGAGGAGGTTCTCAATTCGTCGGAACCTTTTTTTTATATTTTTTTTATGTATGTTCCCCGATTACTCGAAAATGGCTAGACCGATTTGGATTTTTCTTTCTTTGTTCGAAAGGGTATACATCCCAAGTGGTCCCATGATCATCAAGTCAGGATCTGATGATGGGATCCCATGGAAATCGAGGGAAACCCTCAAATTTTATGGGCACACCTATATCGATTTCGGTATTTTTTATAGTAACTCGTGCTGCATTTGCTCTCAGAAATTACCATTCGGTGAACTGGAACTGATGATGAAGACCACAGAGGGCCATCGGAAATACTCAATTATTTCTAATTATATCACAGGTTGCGATTCGATTACTTTAATATGGTTTAATGCTCGTCAAAATAATGGTAATGGTGACTTCACCATGAGCTCCATTTCTCCTGGTTCTTACTAGGAGAACTCCTCAACAATTAACGTCCCTGCATCGGGAAAAGCAATATTTTGTAAAACGTGATGAGCAGTTGACATTGGGTTATTGTAACTTAGATAAATTACAAACTGAACCACTAAAAACTAAAAAATAAAAACTTTTTTACAAAAACAAAAACCGACTTCCAAAAAAACACTACAAAGTGAAAAATAACTTTAATTTCGGAAGTCGGTGGCAAAAAACTAAAATACAGATCCAAAGACACCGACTTCCGAAATTAAAGTTATTTTTCACTTTGTAGTGTTTTTTTGGAAGTCGGTTTTTGTTTTTGTAAAAAAGTTTTTACCGTACTAAAATTATTTTACTTTTAAAAACAGTATGATTACTTCAGTGATGAATACATTTTTACCAAGTTGTTTTATTTTTATGTGATTTCATTAACCAAATCAAGTCATAAACATTCACATATCATTATGTGAATGTTTATGACTCCTCGTCATACATTATCCTCGATGGCATAGCCGAGTAGGTACCTACTTTCATGAAACATAAAACGCGGGTAAATGAGTAGATTTTTCGAAAATCTATTGATAAGTTGCAACAATTTTAAACAAATGTACCTAAGAATGAAACAGTAAGTAAGCAGAAGTAAGGTTAAGGTAAGTAGTTGTTTACAAAAATGCCCAAAAAAAGAGTGTTATTTTGTTAGGGTTCATGTTTTACAATACATCAGTACCTAAGCTGACGTTAAAAACTAAGGTAATTGTCGGAATTCGGATGTGTTATCCTCGTGAACCTAAAGAATATTATACAAATCATAGATCTACTGCTACTAATAAATCATTTACAAAAAATTTGTGGTTACAATATATACGTGAAAAACAAGTTCAATAATTATCTCTATCATAAAACAGAAACATGCGAGTTCATAAAGTTCTACATAGATAATGATAGGTATTCCGTGAAAAATACTTGTCACACAAAAGTAATACCTACATAAGATAAAACAAATTGCGACAATTTTATTGTAGTTACATATTTTGCTAACTTTTCCTTTCCGGGCGGAAATGATACTACGAAAAATTACTGTAAATGGTAAAAAATCCACCAAGTCTCGCATCAAACACTAAATCTGGCATATCAAGCCAACAGCCTGACTTTCAATAGATAAGTACTAGCTTGTAAACATGATGCATCAGTATGCTAGATTTTAAAGGATCCGGGCAAAAGTACAGTCTACTTTTAACATGGATATCTGATCTCCCATGTATTGGGAATGTGATCGCTGCGAAATAAAACATTGACTATCAACCAGGCGCCGGAAAGTCAATGTTTTATATGTAATGAGCCCATAATTCTATGACAATTGTCGAAGGTTTGATTTGATCATGCAGCAAATGGAATTCAACACGCCCTAAAATCTAGATTGAGCTATGCTCTTTATTAATTATTTAGAAAACGTGTACAAAGCTTTCGCTTCTTTTATTGCTTGCGATCAGCGATCCATTTCGGCACACTATAGCACACATATTGTTTAGATTAGATACTTACCTATTAGGTAAGGACAAAATATGGTGCCTTGAAGTACTCCTAATTTTATGAGGCACTCTGAGTACCTGTAACCACTGAAAACTAGTAGGTATAAGAATTTATGAGTAGGTATACCTATTGAATTCATAGACCCTGAACAAATTATGATCAACTCAATCAAAAGCCTTAGGTAAATCCAAAAAAAAACTAAGTATGCTAAAACACTAAAGTTAAAAAATATAATTAAAGTAGTGATTCTGCTTTATGGCTGGTTGCAGCTAGTGGGTGGGTGGTTTTCTGCTAGCATGTGTTAGTGACTAAACTGAAAAAACAGAATAAGGAATGTATTTTTTCATTATTCAAAATTTAAATATTCCCGGACAAGCTATGTGCAGATTCTGATTTTATAAAATTAGTTTCTTTTTTAAATTATCATCGGTTTGTAAATTATCATTAGTCATCGGTTGAATTTAGACACCTATCTTTCAAAGGTAAAGATATAGGAAGGAAGTAGAAAGCCGACAAAGTTGGATGCACCCGACTGCGATGATAAAATCTGTAAGTAATTATCTGATGACACAATCAATCTTTGTAAATATATTTATAAACATTTTGACATACTTTCGATTTAAATCACGATGATTTTCAGATAAGTAATTTATTTTTGTTGAATTAAAATAATAACAGAAAACGTGATATCACTTGCGCTTCATTTCCAGATAAATTCTAACAACAAGAACAAAAAACAAAAAAGAAGCGCCAGGGTAGCTCGCGGAATTCAAACTTTCTTACGTTTTTTGCAATTTGCAGGTCAATCTGAATATGATTCGCGACCGTAACGTGTAAATATGTATCTATAGAATTATAATTATTAAAATCATCCATACAATATCAATACAATCATCAATAAAAGTTCATAATACCCTGAATGATTATTTAATGAATTTTGACATTTGAGGCCAATTCTAAGGAGTTGTGTCCTACCGATTCTAATGATTAGAATTCTGTAAATAAGTACATAATTTATTACGGTCGCGTCATACTCAGTGTCTGGGTATGTGTTGGGTAAAGTATGACTCGAGTCATACTTTACTTCTTCTTAGTCATTATTTACACCCAGAGCCCAGACACTGAGCTGCAAATTGCAAAAATCGTAAGAAAATTTGAATTTCGCACTGGGTTTACTAAATGTTTTTACCAGTTACTAAAATTACTGCAGAAGATGCAAAAAATCGCTAATTCTAATCTAAGTACTGGTTAGTAACAGCTACAAATAGTAACAGTGACAAATACGACGAGCACACGTCTTAGAGGTCTAAAAAAGGAAGAAAGAAAGTTGATATGGCTAGGGCTAGGAAGGTGACTACTGAAGTAATAGCTAATAGAGATGTACAGTCACGAGCAACCTTACATTTAAGAAAAATTCAAAAGTTTCTCCTAAAGTTTTGATAGTTTTATGAAACTACGAACATAGTATTTTCGACACCATAGGTACTTTAACTAAATAGGTTTTCTCAAAGTTGAAATCGTTATTTCACGAGAAATGGTCTTTTGAATTTTGCGTTAGTGTACCTAAGGTTTTTACTCGCGACTGTACCTATGGATGGAAGAAGAAGACATGCTGCACGGACCCCAAATCAATTGGGATAAGGAAGGTAGATGAAGACTCGTATCGTGATATGAACAAAGATTCGGTAAGTATCCTAAACAAATGAGCAATATTTGTATAATAGGTCGGGGAAAAAGTTTTTTCGTATTTTATAGTTATAAAGTTGTAATAAAATCTCTTTGGCTCTACTGTTTGTATCTGGCTGGTTTTGATACCATTAAATAGATGACATTTTAGAAAAGAAAAATAAAAAGTAAAAACGATTTCCCGCCATTTTTCAATTGTTTTTCTGCCCGCCAAAATCAGTGCATCTAACGAACAAATTCGATACATTTTGAAGTCTTATTACAAAAAAGGGAAAATTCAACACAAACCACGAAAAAAAACTGTGACGTTTATGGACTTACTTAACGCATTGTCAGTAAGAGTAGCACAAAGTTGGTTCAAGCGTTTTCAGTCCGGGAATTTTGATGTCAAAGATGCAGCTCGCTCTAGTCGCCTCTGGTTGCCCTGTTACGGATATGGCCGATGCCATTTTTGGAAAAGTGGAGCAAGATTGGCATATTAGTAGTTACGACATAGTTGAAGAGTTAGGGCTTGACCACAAAACTGTTTTGACCCATTTGGCAAATGACACTGTATAACTAAATAATAAACTACCAAACAAAAAATGTCTTGAAATTGTATATAAAATAAGGAACTTTTTCCCCGACCTAATATAATTATATATTTTGTAATCACGTTCTCGAAAACGGCTCTAATTTATCGATGAAACTGCATTAGCGGGATTTACGGGGGCGAAAAATCCATCTAGCTAAGTCTCATTTCTGGGAAAATTCGTTTTCTCTATTACCAGCTATACTCGTATTAATAAAATAATCAAAATTCTGAAATATCTGATATTCAAGACCACCGGTGGAACCCCATCGCACATTATGGGTGTTTTTCTATCTATAATATGTATGTATTTACAAAAAAAAAAAAAAAATGTATATAAGTAGTTTATCAGCCATCTCGTTACCATAACACAAGCATTAGGTTGCTTAGCTTGGGACTAGATGGCGTTGTGTGAAATGTCCAAGGATATTTATTATATTTATTATTATTTATTATTATTATTATTATTATGTTGAGTTCTTTATTTTTCTTCTCTATTATGAGAGTTTAAAACCTTACACACGGGCCGGAACCAAGTGTGTAAGGGGCAAATTAAATTGAGAAGGTGGATGATAGTGTAGACGAAGTCAGGAACTTTCGGGTGATGCGACAGGTGTTGAGAATGGTGGCTTTTTGGAGCATGTAAAGTGTGTGAGAGGGCATGTGTAGAGTGTTAAGACTTTGTGTGAGAGCCTTCGGTACTACACCAGTAGATGAGAGTACTATAGGGACGATATGGACGGTTTGTGCTTTCCATTGGGTTTTTATTTCTATGGCGAGATCTTGGTACTTACTAAGTTTTTCGGATATTGTAGTTTGAATGTTGTGTGAGTTAGGTATAGCTATATCTATCAAGTAAACTGTTTTGTTTATCTTGTCGTGAACGGTGATATCAGGTCTATTGTAATGAATGGTTTTGTCTGTAATTATTGTTCGGTCCCAATAGATTTTCTGATTCCTGTTTTCTAAAATGATTTCAGGTTTGTATTTATAATATGGAATCATTTCACCTATAAGTTTATATTTGTGTGCTAAGTGTTGGTGTATAATTGCGGCAACCTGGTCATGTCGGTGTTTATAATCTGTCTGTGCGAGTGATTTACAGGCCCCTGTTATGTGTTGAATGTACGTTATTATTATTATTATTATTATTATCCCGGCTGTAGGTGATACTAGTGATGGAAAATTGGAAATGGAACGATGGGGTATGATTCTAAGGCAAGCAACACACCGGATGTACCGTAGTCTAATAAATTGATAATAATTTAGCACTTAGCTCAATAAACACGAATAAACAATAGATTTTATTGCAGTTCAAATCCGAGTCACCAAACAATTTGAGTTATAAACTGATAAAATCTGTTTATCTATATAGATGCAGATAATTGTTTGAATAAAAAGCTAGTTTCTGGGTTGTGTGTATGTTATTGTGACAGGTTCTCGGGAATCAGCATGTTGCGAATTTGCGTTATTTTTGTGGTGCTTGGTCTGGCCAACCTGATCGCAGCCGGCCCCTCGGTTGTGAGGACAAGGAAGGATATTGAAGATTTCAGACAGTTTTTGGAGGGAATCCGGAAAGGTATGTTATTTTAAAAATATTTTTGTGTAACTTTTTAATTAAATTATTATTTAAATTAAATAGTATTTTGATAAAAATAAAAACGGTAAGTAATTAAAGGTAATTGCAGTTTTACCTTTAATGTCACATTAGCTTCATTCATAATTATTAAAATTATATTTTATATTTATCTACATATAATTTTATATCTAGCGATTGAGCACATAATCAGCCTATAGTGTTCCCACTGCTGCGACACAGGCCTCCTCTCTGTGAGAGGAAGTGGACACATGTGTTGAATTTTTAGTTCTAGGACATGCCGGCTTCCTAACGATGTTTTCCTTCACCGTTTTGAAAGCAGTGGTGATGAAATAATTTACACAAAGTAAAGCGCCTGTCAGGGTTCAAACCTACGACCGGCGACCGTAAGACTCGACTCGTAAGTCGCGACCGTTACCACTGGGCCACCACTGCTCAAATTGCGATAGGGCAATGACCCTTATTTGTTTTTTCAGTCCCTGCATGTCTTTCCTTTATAAATATTTCCCAAGTTTGACTTTATTGAGTGCCTCGTTGGTTTAGTGGTCGCAAGCGCTACTGAGCATGAGGTCCTGGGTTCGATTCCCGGGTCAGGAAAAGTGTTTTTGGATGTTTCCGTCAGGTATTTCTCAGTAGCTGCCTGGAGTAATTGAATTAAGTTCATCCTCTATTACATGGGACTTAAAAATTACTGCCGAAATGTGGGTGTACTATAGATAGCTACACCTCTGACTAACCCTTCGAGGTTTACAGGCGTGATGTCATGTTTGACTTTATGTATAAAGATTTGTCCTTATGTACCAGAATAGTTTACCAGACAACAATAAAAATATCCAGATTAACGAAGGTGAAACTTGTCAATCAAGAGTAATCGAAAGTGAAAATGGAAAGATAAGGGTGATAAACTTATCCCGTAAAATGCGCGGTCACTGTCGGATTGCATAGAAAAGAAAGAGAAGCGCGATGATACAACCGCTGGTAATTTATTGCAAAACACGAAGCAATTACTTAGGTATCTAAATAAAATAAAAAGAGAAGTCCTCACTGACTGACTCATCAACGCCTAGCCCAAACCCTTGAACCTAGAAAAAGCTGAAATTTTGCACGGAGGTTCCCTATACCAGATGACTTTTTTTACCGTCTCGAAAAAAATTGGGTATGGTGAACGGAGTAGAAGCCTATGGCATACCTAACTTTTTTTTTTTTTTTCAAAAAATAAAATCAAAAAAATCAAAAGTTTTAATCATATGCAGGCTGCATATGATTTGAATTTCGATATTTTTAAACGATTTATTATTTTTTTTCAAAATTTCTGTTTTTATGGTACAAAAATGAAAAGTTTACATCGAATTTGTAGTATTTATTGGTACTTTGATAATTTTTTCTGTCTAAGCTATTAAAAAAAAAAAACTAGGTATGCCATAGGCTTCTACTCTGTTCACCTAACACGCCCATTTTTTTTCGAGACGGTAAAAAAAGTCATCCGGTATAATGTAGACGTAGTACGTTCCCGTGGGGTATTTTTCGATATCCACGCGGGCGAAGTCGCGGGCAAAAGCTAGTCTATTTATAAAAAATAAATTGCTTGGCAACAATACTTGATGCGTACAATGACCCTTTAAGTGGTTGTGCCATCAATTCTGGGACAAGCTGTATAGATCGATTTCTCCTAGAATTCCAGTCTATGTAGGTAATAAGTAGGTAATCATTAAATTCTAAATTATTTTTAAGCAGGCAGCTAATCTATATTTTTTCACTTAGGCAACGGAAACGCCGAGCGATTCCAGGCGAGAAAGAAGACTCTTCCATTTGCCAATGACGAAGAATTAAGCGGCAGGTACCAGGGAGACATAGTCCTGGATGACGAAGACTATGAGGTGATGCTGCAGGAGTATGCAGTAGGTCGCAGTGCCTACAGCTCATCGTCGATAGGCCCCTGGCCTGAAAACACCGTCATTTTTGAGTTCGCCGACGGAGAATTTAGTAAGTCGCCGCGCCGTTGTGTTTTTATTTTGTTTTATTTGGTTCTCAAGTTGTTTTTTTTTGTGTCAAATTGCGCAGACATTATTTTTATTAGTGAGGGGAAAAGAAGAGCAGAATTTGTATGACCTTATCTGTTAGATGAATTATTGAGAAAAAGTGTGATTTTTATTTAATTGAAGAGTCAAAATAATTAACAGCTTTCTTAATGTCTGATTGAATTATGATAATTTATTAATTTTCTGTAATATCAGAGGGCTAGATTTTAATAATGATGAAACATAAAATATATATGATAACATCATGATTATCATTATTATCGACAAATCATTATTTTTATTGCTCTTAAAAGTGACGATTAATTTGCGATTCCTTTACTTAGTCATAATTATTTGGTTTATGGTCTAATAAAGATAACGTTTAGTGCCATTAAAAAAATTATTAGAACATTATGATTAGTTTTTGCTCATTTCACAGAACGTATTGTCACTTTTACAGCAAATGATAAAAGAAACATTCGTAGAACATGTTATTAAGAGCGTTCAAACGATCCCGCGCAGGCTGGCAACATCGCATTTTTTGTAGAGGTTTTTGTGATTATTTTATTAAATTTATATCAAAGTACAATTTTTTTTCAGTTAAATAACTAGATCGTTGTATTTTACAGGGTTTAGGTGTAAACAGTGGCAATATTTTAAGGGGTTATTGTAGTCATCATTATGAACAACTTTGACTATGGGACCAAACCTGAAATCGCGAAAAAAAAATCACCTGTCCAGTAGGTACATTTATGTTCGCTTAATTCGACAGAACGTAGGGAACAGCTGATTTTTTTTTTGCGATTTCAGGTTTGGGCCCATAGTAAAAGTTGTTCATAATGATGAGTACAATGACCCTTTAAAATAACGCCACTGTTTACACTTACACCCTGTATAATTATTTTAACAATTTACTCTACCGTAAAAATAAATATTTTTAATCGTATACTGCAAATAGAAAATAATTGACATTATTGTCAATTTTTATGAGTAAATACCAAAATAACTGTCAAAAAATAGCATGTTACATACTTATAAATACCAACGATCTATTTACTTGACTGAAAAAAATAGTACTTTGATCTCCCTACTGTGTGTGTCACTGTGTGCTGTGCCTGACAGGGTCCATAATTGTGTCATTAATTTTAAGCGTAGGTACCAACTGATTTAACATATTGCAATGCAATATAGAATTAAGAATTGAGAATAAATTTAATAAAATAATCACAAAAACCTCTAGAAATGCGACTTAGCCAGCCCGCGCGGGATGAACGCTCTTAATATCAAACTGAAAACAAGCATCTTCTAAAATAATCTCATTTTAAGATCAAGAATAAAAACAAAAAGTGAGTGTCAACCACAACAAAATGTGTCACTGAACTGATTTACTTCGTCAATGAGAAAATCAAAGGGAATCAACGACATTGATCATATCACTCCAATGTTTTTAACAAATAAACAATCAAAACGATGTAGATAAAATCGGTATATAATGCACTCAAAGATTAGAATTTGTTAACTTGATTAGATGCATGCTTGGTTCAAAAATCGAGTGCAAGTAGCCCTATGCCTAATTTAATAAAGAAGGAAATTTTTGATCTAGCTAGACTGAATAGAAAAAAAAAATAAAAGGTACAAAGGAGTGTTTTTTTTAAAGAATATTTGAAGGGATTGTTATCCTTGGTAGAGAAGCGTTTACCTCTCATCGACTTAATAATCTCATCCTGATTCTAATCATCATTAATTAAATGTTGGTGCTTGCAGATGACGCACAGAAAGCAGCTGTTTGGGAAGCCACGAGAGACATTGAAGCACATACTTGCGTGAAGTTCCGGTACAGGACATCGTCGGATACCGTTTATGCAAGACTTACAGTAAGTACGATGTTCGTATGTTCGTGAATGGGCGCCGTCAGTTGAGACTGGTCATCTCATAACTGCCAGGGCTTATTTTTAATCTTATTCTCATCTAGAGATAGAAGCAACAATAATAATGTACCCACTACCCAGGATTTTGTAATATATTATTACATCTTGATTTAAAAGAGTGTCCGTGGAGTTTCTTGTCATAAGTTCTTCTCCATAAAGATTTAAGTATCTACGTTTTGGAATGGGTCTCAACTTTCTTCAACTTTCTGACTAACTAACCGACTCTTTGACAATTCAAAAGTGCCTGTAATTGGTTTAATTATAATAAATGCTTTGAGTTTGAATTTTTACCAAGACTCAATATTTTGTAACAATTATATACTTAGCCATAAATCTCGATATTGATAATTGGAAGTAAAATAAAACCTCAAATAAAAACATAATCCAAAAATCGGAAGAGCTTATGGTGAGATTTAAACAAGCTTATGATACGGATTGATCCGGTGGAATTAAAGACTTAAATAGCACTAATACCGGCAGTAAAAATCACTTTAACTATTTTGATTACCAATATTGACCTAAGTATATCTTATCGATTCGGGAATACCTACATGAAGTTTTTTATCACTAATCGTGTTGATTCACTCAGCACCATTAGTGATATTAATCAACCATTAGAACTGGCCACCCATTGGAAATTAAGGTTGTTCGAATAGGATCACAATAATATTTTACTCCCTAAAATGTTCAACCCTATCTATAATTCATCAAATCATTCACAATTGTACAGGGTGAACCAAGCGGCTGCTATGCCAACGTAGGCCACAGGATCTCCCGTGGTGCCCACCAACTGAACCTGGCCCGCAACACCGTCGGCGTCGGGTGCTTCAGACATGCGACCATCGTTCACGAGTTCATGCACATCCTCGGCTTCCTCCACATGCACACGACCTTCAACAGGGACGAGTACGTCAAGATTCATGAAGAGAACATCGCACCTGGTAAGTTTGTGAAATATTTTATAACCATTGCTGAAATGATCCCACACATCACACTAATCTTCTTCTTCTTGCCTTGTTGCCACGTTACTTGAACGTGGCAACAAGGCAAGAAGAAGAAGATTTGTTAAGTTGACCATGAATTTTCTATTTGATTTCTGCTTACTCTGACGTCTCGAGCGTTTAGAACCACTAATGGTTAAAATCAATCCTTGATTTTTAATTGTAAGGTCTGAATAATAAAAAAATGTCCTTTAGTTCTTAACACTATTGACTCTTGTAAATACTTACTAATATTATAGGTTTATGTTTCTAATTCCATTACGACTTCTTTTATTTCCAGGCAGTGAACATAATTTCGATTTGTATGGAGCTTCCAAAGTTGACAACTTAGGAGTAGACTATGACTACGTCAGCTGCATGCACTACGGGCCCTATTCATTCACCGTTAACGGGGCACCGACTATTGAACCTCTGCAGGTTTGTATATTTGGATTCTTGGACTTTTTATGAAGCCACTGACATCTTTGTCAGTAATTTTACTTCCCTTTTAATGAGTTGCATTGTAGTTGTTAGATATTACTACTACCGTTTCCTTTTCATTGTTATGTTCTACTGCTTCAATCGCTTCCTTCTCTAGTCTCGCCCAGTTGTCCTACTTGCTTTGAGTATTATGAATGGATTTTGACTATTCTTCTTCTTCATTCTTCAGAGATCCGTCGGTGATATGGGCCAGCGTGACTACATTACCGATAGTGACTGGCTTCGCATAAACAGATATTACGACTGCCCAGGCGCATGGAACTGAACATTAACCACTCTGCTTAAACTTTTACTTTTAATGTAACGCTTAAATTGTACGACTTTACACTGAATAACTTAAATATGAATATTATTTTAATACTTACATGCTTTTTTTGAAAATTATCTTATGTGTTTTATTAGAAATTATTGTCCCACTGCAAAGGCCTCCCTACTCTTTTCACCTCTCTCTGACTAGAGCTGCTAAGGACCAATCTTTATTGAAGGAGTCCAGCTCATCCAGCCATTTCCATCCGGGCCTGGCCGCGATGGAACATAAAAAACCGGCCAAGTGCGTGTCGGACCACGCACAATGAAGGGTTCCGTAGTTGAAAAGAATTTATCCCAAAAACAAACTTAACATTGGATCCCAAAAAAAAATTTTTATGTCATAAAATTACAAATTCACAATTTTCGGACTTTTTCCTTTACTTGTGCTGGGAGACCTTGCTTCTTGTCAAATTTCATTATTCTAGGTCAACGGGAAGTACCCTATAGGTTTTGATTTACTTGCGACAGTTGCGAGTATCAAAATGTGTCGCAAAATGGGCGTATTTTTTTATTGCGTTGACTTAGAAGCTTGATTTTTTTAGAACTCTGCATACATTTACTTATTTAATATAAATTTCAACTTGATATCTCCACGCGTCCTTGAGAAGAAGGGTCTTGACAGACTGACAGACTTGAACATTTTTTTTATGTGATAGAATTACAAATTAACAATTTTCGGACTTTTTCCTTTATTTGTGTTGTACGACCTTGCTTCATGCCAAATTTCATGATTCTAGAACAACGGGAAGTACCCTATAGGTTTTTGCGTCAAAATATGTCGCATAAATGGCCGTATGTTTTTATTGCATTGACTTAGAAGTTCGAGTTTTTTAGGACTCCAAGGGGCCACAGACCTACGTATATGAGATTAATTTCAACTTGATACCTCCACGCGTTCCTGAGAAAAAGGGTCTTGACAGACTGACAGACAGACAGACGGACAAACACGTTATGCTTTATGGGTTCCGTTTTTTCCTTTTGAGGTACGGAACCTTAAAAATAGCCCTAAAACTATTTTGTAGTCAATTGGATCGATCATTGAGCTTATTAAGTTACTAGCTACTGAATAAAAAGATCACAAAAATGTCGGTGCCACCGCCGTCTGCGCCGAGTTGGGTTGGGACAAGCAAAAGAAATCCGAAGACCAATAAGATATTATTTACAAAACATACAAGCTGACTTTTTGTAAGTGCTCCCGAGGGGTTTCGGCGACCTACATGTTGTCGGGAACACATGACGATGTGTTTGCGGCTTTGATCTCGACGAATCATGCGCCCGCGCCGCTCCTACACTGTCGCAGTAAATTTTGTCAGGACAAATTTCGACTCTTTGAAATTGTTGAGATTTAAACGCAACGGGCTCTGATTTAATCAGATTTATTAGGTTTTAACTACAAGAATGAATGAGTGCTGAAGTCGGCTATAATGTTGGTGTTTTGATGGGTAAGTAAATTGCTTTAGATGGCAGTTATTGTAGCTTTAGCGGTCTGTATGAAAACAAACTCTTGTTATGGCGAATCTTCTTTTATAAGTCTAAGTATGTTGGTAAAGATATTAAGTACGTAAGCGAATCTAAAAAAAAATTGCTTTATAATAAGTATAATTTTTTTTTTAACCCTACTAATATGCATTAAAAAAAAGATGCATGGCAAATATCTGCATAGTCTAGATTACATTTATTAAGTTTATGAAAACTTTGATCCAGCGATGTGTCACTCTGAACTTTAACAATTTTGACACACTGGATAACAAATCTTGACCTATTCAGACATGAAACCGATCACTAAACCTTGACAGGTCACGGTCTGGTGACGCGCCTGTTGACAGCTGTAAACGCCGACAGTGATGCGCAGGAGTTGAAACCGATACCCCGCGATACCGCCAGCGGCGCAGGCGCGGTGGTCGGTTATTTACGAAGTTTCGCGGAAATTCGACGGAACATGCCGAAAGTATTATGTTACTGCTCTTTTTCGAATTGTATCATGAACCAATAATTGATCCTCATCTTTATGCTCCCGTTTTTAGGGTTCCGTACATCAAAAGGAAAAAACGGAACCCTTATAGGATCACTTCATTGTCCGTTTGTCTGTCTGTCTGACAAGACCCATTTTCTCAGGAACGCGTGGAGGTATCAAGTTGAAATTAATATCAAATACGTGAGTCTATGGTCCCTTGGAGCTAAAAAAATCAAGCTTCTAAGTCAACGTAATAAAAAGTTACGGCCAATGAGGTAATTGGTTACGGCCATTTAATGTGACATTTTTTGGTACTTGCAAGTAAATCAAAACCTAAGTAAAGGGTAGGTACTTACCGTTGACCTTTATGAAATTTGGCTTCTGGGTCTTTTCCAGCTAAGGCCAATTTTCTTCAAGATGGGAAAGTCCGAAGAAGGAGACAGAAGAGGAGAGGAGGAGGAGGAGGAGGAGGGAGGGGAAGTGGAGGGGGTGATGATTATATTTTTCGATTCATACAAGTACCTATAAGCTGTAAAACGTTACATTTACTGTCTTTCTTTCCTAAAGCTTATAAAATGCGACTCGAATATTGACATGAAAAAAATTTGAAATGAAATAGACATGAACTAGCTAAGACTGTTAAGATTTTTTTGTTGCTTACTGTTTTATCTTTAGCCACAACAAAAAAACTCAACAGGAGTTGCCAAAAAAGGACATGTCAATAACGAAGATGACTTAAAATCCCAAGAGAGTGAAATCGGCGTCGAACAAACGATTACACCAAAAGTCTACGAAGAGCTAACACTGACAGGCACTTAGAGAATTCAGTAAAAAAACGATAAAAGTGTGTCTGTAAAAAAGTGTCAAAGTTTAACGATATTATCGACGTAAAAAAGTTAAAAGCCGTCAAAGAGCGAACTATTTTTGGACGAGTGTTTTTAATTAAGATTATAGTAACGGGCACAAATTACTAATTTCCTGAGGAAATATCTGATTAACTATTACACATTTTTATCTTGAAAATTATTTGTAGGTTTACGAGCACTGCGATACCGATGACTTAAAATATATATTATGACAGATTTTAACCAAATAGTTAAGAAACTGGAATGAAAAAAAATTACAGTTTCTGTTAGCTTGCTAACTCTACCTACACATGTTCCTTATTTAATTTATCAGATAGGTTCAATTTTAAATCAGGTACCTTGATTATAAAATCGGTACAATTAAATAATTTTCTAGAATTTATTGGAAGCACAAAGGGAGTTCCGCAGGGCCCGCTTTTGTTTTTTATGTAGAATTTTGTTCATAAAATTCCGAATTTTGTAATATTTTTGCAGGTGACGTATTACATTTATGTAAACTTTAACTTCATTACGTTACTTATGATGTAGACTCATCAGTTCATCATTCATCAATGCATACTAAGTAAATGAAATCCTTCCAACCAAAGGATTATCTAAGACGTAGCTGTTTTTTTCATCTTTTTGGATCCAACATCCACAAAATATTTGTATTGGTTTAGAAACTCACTCCCACAATAACAGAAATTAGAACTAATTTTTTACAACGGCGCCTACCTCCGTGGTGGCATCCTTCCGGATGCGCTTGTGCCGCGAATCGCACGACTCGTTAGCATGGAAGCCCATTAATTTAGCGAACACGTCAACACAAGAGTGGTCGGCGATGGGCCGCAACCGATAATTATGTTTCGGTGATAAATTATCATTATGTCAAATATTTTTAGGTTTTCAGATGCTGTGCACGGTATGAGAGTCTGATTTTTTGGCGCATTCGTAATTGGTAAGACAGAATTTCTGATTGCTGGGTTCACTAATTGTACAGGGTGTAGCTTTCATCGAATGGAACTTACAATGGAAAACTTTTGTAGTACCTAATAAGTATAGGGTGACTGGTAATTACCAGTCACCCTATAAGTATATATACCCTATATATATACCCTGTTTAATCATGTGTTTAAGTATTGGTCACTAATTATAATTAGTGACCAATACTTAAACACATGATTGTACCTACTCATGATAACAAACAACTTTTACTATGAGTACAAACCTGAAATCGCGAAAAAAAAGGTAGGTACTCGTCAAAATGTAGGGAGCAACTGATTTTTTTTTCGCGTGTCAGGTTTGGTCCCATAGTAAAAGTTGTTTGTTACCATGAGTACAATCATGTGTTTAAGTATCGGTCACTATTTACCAGTCACCCTTTATAGTTGTCAGCACGAGTCGTGAACACAAATTCTACCTTAACTTTAACTGCCCTCGTCAACGTACTTTTGTATTCTGTTTTCTATCTGTATCTAAATATGCTTGATAATAATATATTGATTTCTTTGCTCCCACTCGTGTGCAACCTGCCGTAATAGGAAATAAGATTCGTTAGGTTTAAAGAGTAGAGTTTGTTCTCACGACTCATACTGTAACTGAAACAGTTCTAAAAGTTTATGTAGGTAAGTACACACCAGAATTGGCTTTTCGCTTCATTCACTGCAAATGACTACAGATATTTTGTCTCTATACAGGGTGTAAGGGACAGCCCTCCGCAAACTGATAGGGTGAATTCAGTATGTCATACTAAGATGACCGGTACATGAAATTTTTTCAGGAACGGTAAGGGAATCCAATAAACCTGATTTGTTTGTGTTTTTGTGCACAAATCGGAGCGACTATTACTGGTTGGGAGGGGTAGGTAATAGGTATGCGGTGAGTTCGATGAACTCTGTAGCTAGACAGAAAGTGAACAGCTGATTTCACGCGTCGTTGTTTAGAGTATTTCAATATCCATTGCTGGTTTTTCATTTTGCTATTTTTTTTCAGTTTTTTTTTACACAAATGGAGTGCTGCGAACACACAATGCAATTTTACATTGGAATAATGAAAATGTAACTGAAAAAAAAATTTAAAAAATGAAAATTTTCCTGAGAAAATTTCCGGTGGAATATGATTCAAAATGAGGAGCTGAATACACCCTGTTAGTTTGCGGAGGGCTGTCCCTTACACCCTGTATAAGTATAGCATTCGCTCGGTTCCATTTTCTCCGCCTTCTCCTTCTGTAGAACAACTCATACAGACAAAGGATAGACTACCTACACAATTCCTTACATTATTAAAATAGCTAACTGTTTTAATTTTTAGCAAAGCTTAGTCTTGCTTTCAAATCGGAGCGGTAATCCATCATCAATTACGTTTCTATTTGCGTTCAACATTTAATTGTTTTAGTATTTTTCGTGTAAGTGCTAAAATTGTATCGTTAATTAATCGTTGGGACCAACTGTTGCGTGGATGCGACGTGAGTAATGGCTCTACTGATTTGATGTAATTGTCATGCGCGCGCGCAAGGCACTCGCCATATTTTGCTGACGATTTGGGATGAAGAGATGAAGTTTTTATTCAACAACCAGCTGTAACCAAGTTCTTGGAATATTAATACAAGTTTAGTGGGTCCAATATTTTCTCTAACGATGTTTCAAAAACCAATTTATTTATTCAGACTTTTTAAATGAAGTACATCTTAAGTACCTGCTTGGTTGTTGAGTAAAGCTCTTAAAAGTATACTAAAACAATTAGCAAATCCCTAACATCAAAAACTTAACGGTACAACCTACAAAAAAAACAGCTCCCAATCCATAACTATTGGGGAGGTCCCAGTTTTTCTATCAATTTATTCTCCTAACATCGCCATACATGGCCACCATACCGGATGATGTGGTGACAAATGGTTATGTTCACGGGTTATTGAGTCGCCATCCCTTCAAAATGAACACGTACACGTCAAGTTAGACCACACCGTGGCCAAATTAATTATTATTGGGTTTTTACTGAGCTTCCACAAATTAACGTCAGATATGATTTATTAGTATTGTGAAATAACTGTTTTGAACTTTTTTAATTTTTGAGTTTAATTGATGCGAAAAAAGTAATGTCATTTTGTAAAACGATCAGGCTGAAATTCATCTGGTCAGTAAAGTTCTGAAGACTCATAAATTCCTAAGTTGATATTTATGTAGCCAGAGATCCCGTTCGTGGGCGATTGAATAGGAAAATTTGAGCCTAGAGACAACTTACTATGCGAACCCAATAAGATTAGTACTGTTAAGACGCCATTTTGTTCCGCAATAGGTACTCACGAACTTCATTACCAATGCGTACTAATTTGACATGTATCGTGTATTTGACAGCTATCGGCAGTACTAATTTGACAGCTATCGTGTATTTGACAGCTATCGGCAGTACTAATTTGACAGCTATCGTGTATTTGACAGCTATCGGCAGTACTGATTTGACAGCTATCGTGTGAAGTTGGCAGCAAGCGCGATCCTATTCTTAGTTGGCTCGCATGGTACTTACTTATTATCATTTTCGTTTTGAAGACACACACACACATGCAATGAATGGAAGCTAGGTGCTTCGATTCATTGCATGTCACTCATACATACAAGTCAAGTTAGGTACTTCTCTACTGATTTTTTTTAATCATTGACAAAATGAGAACTAAATGATGTCAAGCCAGTAATCTAGCTGTAAGACGACAATAATATTGGTAACATTAAAATCTTAAATTAAATTACGCTTCTCTGTAATTTAGATCAGTTAAATTATTACTGAAGAACAAGACGAGATTAGTACAGTCTCGTTATGCTCAGGCGCAAACGAGCTGTCTTGCTCCCGAGTCGCGCGCGTTCCCGCCGACAACTGTCATCCCCAATTATGGCCGCCATGACACCTTGGCGCGCTTGCATTTGAATATAGAACGTTTGCTTCAAAGGAATCCAAGTATTCATATTTCGTTTTTTATTTCAAAATGTGTATTCCTTGTAAATAATCAATTAAATACGTCTTCATATTGTAAACATTTCATCAGGTTCAAAGAAATCGTAAACTATCGTCATGAAATTAATAATTTTAATACCTAGTTTCGAAATAAATTAATAAAACATCACTGTTTCAAATTATCTGGAAAACTAGGAATAGAACACATTATTATGTTTAAACCTCAGACCAAATAAAAAGAACAAGACAGCGCTGTCAATAGTGAGTGACGTGAGGCTGGTTTCGTAAACATTTGTGTGATTGTGTGCACTTAGTGAGGTGTGGTTTAGTTGTAGTTTGGTGCAAATGTCCGTGTGTGAGCGTGTATGCATAGAGTGAGGTGTAGTTTTGCACATGCTTCACTGTATTCTTCGCAGCGCTACCTACATACCTACTTGCCACGGATAGAGTCATCAATATACCTAATGTGCGTCAGGTTCGTGAACGGGTGCCGTCAGTAGGAACTGGTCATCTCTTAGCTGCCACGGCTTACTTTAATTTTTGAATTGTTTTTTTTTTCTTCTTCTATTACGGACGCTTTTAATGTTTTGCATCGTTCTCACATGTATAATTTCAACATGAATGATGATGACCATATTTTTTGTTACAGTCGGGCTGGTCCACAAATTCAAGGTCGCTCAGCGCGCTATGGAGCGGGCTATGCTCGGAGTTTCTTTGAAGGATAAAATCAGGAATGAAGTTATCCGGAAAAGAACCGGAGTAACCGACATAGCTTGCAGAATAAGCAAACTGAAGTGGCAGTGGGCTGGCCATGTTTGTCGAAGGACCGATGGTCGGTGGAGCAGACGGGTCCTGGAGTGGAGACCGCGTATCGGTAAGCGTAGAGTGGGACGCCCCCTAGCTAGATGGACCGACGACCTGAAGAAAGTGTCTGGGACAGACTGGATGCGGAAGGCGGAGGACAGGGTGTTGTGGCGCAGCCTGGGAGAGGCCTATGTCCAGCAGTGGACTGCGATAGACTGAGTTGATTGATTGATATTTTGATTTAAAAGAGTGTTCTACCACGCTTTGGAATGGGCAACTAGCTTCATCTTTCTGACTGACCGACCTCTTGACAGTTGAAAAGTGCCTGTAATTGGTTTATTTGAAAGAAATAACCGCTTTGAGTTTGAGTTTGAATGCATCAAAATTACGATTTCAGTCTGAATGTTTCTGTATATTGTTAAACCCCTACAGTTTCTGTTTCCCTACCGCTGTTATTACCCAGCTCTTTTACTAATAGGGCTTTCCTTTCATTCTTCTAGGAGTCTTCTACTTCATTACTTATTTTGGCTTTTAACGAAAGTTGACAAAACTTCTAATCCGAATCTAATTTGACGCCAATGAGATTTTTAAAAATAAGTAATTTACCTAATTTTTTATCCATTTTATCCATTTTTTTAAGTACCGAATAGGTATGATCACAATTTTTTTGTCCGTCATTTAGATTTGTCTCTTGATTGATTTAGATTTGGACTCGTAGCTATTTTTTCTTTCTTTACATAATTAAAGATTACGGCGAACATTGAGTTAAAATGTAGCATGACGTCACTCCTTGCTAGATTTTATACGTAGTTTGATACGTAGTTGTGACGTAGCAAAAATTTACTTACCTAGATAAAACGCAGAGTGGGGCCCAACTTTAATGCGTTTTATCTAAGTATTTTTTTAAATATGATATAGAAAAATTACGTCAGTAAGTATCTAATTTTTTTTTATTATCGACTGACGGACTAATTAGTTTTTTTTATCCAGGCATCATCCCTATTGGGGTTCCATTCTTACTTATTTTCTGAAACATCTGGGGGTCTACCCCCTAAGCACGAAGGCTGTAGTTTTGGCTTTCGTTACGGGCGTTTCCTACTCCGTGTCACGTACGGACAGATGATTGGTTTGGGGCCCGAACGAAGAATGAATGGCAACACGATTCGTCAGTTGTCCCTACTCCCGATATGTTTTTGCCCGTCCGAAAATATTTAACTTTTACACTTGTTTTGATGGATTGTTATGTCAGACGGACGGACGGACGGACGGGCGGACTAAGGGAGTAGGCCCCCAGATCTTGTTTTAGGATCTTTCTCTTCATAATTATCAACTTTTTTAATCTGCCTTCTCCTATCTGCAACTCAGTCAGTCTTCAGACCTCCTTTCTCTTCGACTAAATATATATAATATATTCTATCTACTCTATGGCATCTGGCAACGTCTGTGGTGCGCTACGGTACGCTTCAGGCGTTTTTCAACATTTCACACTAATTCGATGCGACGGGTCGCCGGTTCTATTCCGGGCAGACGGGAAGGTACGCCGGCATGACTACGAAATTACACATGAATTTAGTACAAACAAATATAAATAATTTGATTAAATTCAATTTATTATTTGATAGAGAATGGTTGGATGAGAGGTTTATGTTTTTTTTATTTTATGCAACATGACAACCTGCTGCTGGTAAATTTGGTTTCAGCTACGGTTTCAGTCATTCATATGATATTAATATCTCATCATATCTATTTCATCATCAACTCCTAGACTTATGTCATCTACTTATTATGTCCATAATAGATTAATTAGGGACTTATTTATCTAGTAGCTGCGCCCTGTGGTTTAAAAAGACCGGGTTAAAAGTAGCCTATGTGTTAATCCAGGGTATAAGCTCCTCAATCTGCCTAGCCTTTTCCCAACTATGTTGGGATCGGCTTCCATTCTAACCGGATGCAGCTGAATACCAGTATTTTACATGGAGCGACTGCCTATCTGACCTCCACAACCCAGTGACTGGGTAATACGATACCCCTTGGTAAGACGGGTTGTCAGACTTTCGGGCTTCTGACGACCCGTAACGACTGTCAAAGATCCACAAATAACAGCCGGGACCAACGGCTTAACGTGCTTTCCGAGACACGGAGGAGTCTCGGTATGTAAAGATGGCCACCCATCCACTGACCAACCCCGGCAAGCGTAGCTTAACCTGATGGATTGACCCGTACGGCTGTTATTACTTAGCCACGAGCTCCTCCAGGGTATAAGCTTCTACATACCAAATTTCATCCAAATCGGTCCAGCCGTTCGAGCGTGAAGCAAACATGCAAACACACACACTCACACATTTTCGCCTTTATAATGTTAGTGTGATTATGGACAGGTTTTCAGTGATCTAGGTACCCGTACCTACATCATCTAATCAAATCATTTATGTTACATGTCACAAATAATCATAAGCGCAATAGTAGGAACCTACCATCAGCCCCTCATTTTGAATCATATTCCACCGGAAATTTTCTCAGGAAAATTTTCATTTTTTAAATTTTTTTTCAGTTACATTTTCATTATTTCAATGTAAAATTGCATTGTGTGTTCGCAGCACTCCATTTATGTAAAAAAAACTGCAAAAAAAAACAGCAAAAAAAAAAACCAGCAATGGATGTTGAAATACTCTAACCAACGACGTGTGAAATCAGCTGTTCACTTTCTGTCTAGCTACAGAGTTCATCGAACTCACCGCATACATACCTATTACCTACCCCTCCCAACCAGTAACAGACGCTCCAATTTGTGCACAAAAACACAAACAAATCAGGTTTATTGTATTCCCTTAACGTTCCTGAAAAAAATTCATGTACCGGCCATCTATGACATACTGAATTCACCCTATCAGTTTGCGGAGGGCTGTCCCTTACACCCTGTATATTGTCTGTGGTAACTACCTGTGGCTCCTTAAGATGTATATATAACTTAAAATGATTAATTGCATGTAGTGTTGAAAAAGCTTTATTTATCGAATACATTAAAGTTTATTTCCCGAGAACTCAATGAAGAACTTTGCCCGACGCGACGCGACGTTTTTACTGATATGTGGACCAACCTATGCAGTCTAGGAACAATCAATCTGCCTTACCTTTTCCCAATCATGTTGCGGTCGGCTTCTAGTCTAACTCTAACCGGATGTAGCTGAATACCGGTGTTTTACGTGGAGCGACTGGCCTATCTGTCCTCCATAACCCAGTTACTGGGTAAGACTACCTGATTTACTGACTATACAGAAGGAACACCTACCCTACGTATTAAAAACTAATAACCGTCCAACTACAGCCATTATGTCTATTATTGCTGTCATGTTCAATAGATCGTTTAATGACAAACAGATTACCAGAAATTAATGCCAATAGCGCCCAAGCCAAGAGACTGTCTGCTCCAATCATCATACTGTGATGATCAGCTTGGCAAGAGTGTGATGATCCGTGTATGTTGAAAATGAAGTGAACGGGTGATCGTGAGTTGAAGGTTGAGAACTTAAAAGTCCAACGCGACCATTTTCTATAATTATATTAGGTAGGTATGTAGGTAGGAAGATTTATGGGAAGAAATCTCCGTGTGAATATCAGAGAGATCTTCTGTTTTTTTAGGGTTCCGTACCTCAAAAGGAAAAAACGGAACCCCTATAGGATCACTGTGTGGTCCGTCTGTCTGTCTGTCTGTCAAGGTCCTTTTTCCCAGAAACGCGCGGAGGTATAAAGTTGAAATTAATATCAAATACGTAGGTCTCGGTCCTTTGGAGCTCTTAAAAATCAAGCTTCCAAGTCAACACAATAAATAAAAAAGTCCTGTAAATTTAAAAAATAAATAAACCCGCCTGCGTAAAAAGTGAACTTTAATAAAAATATGAAAACAACATGACCTTTTTGTCTCCAAGCAATCTCTTGCAGTCGTAGGCGGAGGCATCTCAATAAAAGACCTATACCTCCGACTGCATGAGATTGTTTGAAGACTTCATAGGTTTCATCTTTGTTAAAGTTCACTTTTTACGCAGTCGGGATTTTTGATATTTTAAATTTAAGTAAGTAGGTACTTTTTTTATTTTGCACTATTTATACTTATAGTTAGGAAGGATTATTTTTCTCTCGCTGTATTAAGTAACTCTATAAGTAACGATCGTCAAAATTATTAATCAAAGCAATACAATTTTGGGTTTGTCACTCGATATTTTTTTTTAATCATACGTGAGAAAGAACTTCGTTCTTGACGGGGGTCCCCCGACCGCACACGTTTTTTTATCATTTCTCATTCCATTCCAAATTACATTTGTATATGTATATTTTTATAATCACCTTTTAAAACCCTTAATTTTGATCCCCTCTCGATAGGTTTGGGAGTTTTATTAATTTTTTTTTTGGCTCTAAAAAAATCCGCCATTTAGATTTTTTATAATTTTTATTTATAACTCAACGAAATAATCGGTCAAGTCGTTTAGGCTACAGGAGGTCACAATGGCACGGACGCACAAACGTACATACAGGTCCAAAACATAACCCTCTTTTTTAGCTTCGCCGCAGTCGGATAAAAAGAACTAACTAACTAACTAAAAGAACATTTATGCAACATAATTTTGATACTAATAAATCAAAACCTATAGGTACCTAGGCTCCCGTTTACCTAGAATATTGTTTGGCAAGAAGCAAGGTAGCACAGCACATAAGTAAAGGAAAAAGTTTTATCACTTAAATATTTTTTTTTTTGCGATTACAAACTTACATTTGCAGTTGGAGAATTGAACGTGACCGTATATCGATGTACGGGAGAACATGTTTTTCAACTAAAATGTTAAAAGTTTGTTTTTGGGATATATTCATCTTTTATAGGAACCCTTCCTTGTGCGTGGTCTGACACGGTTCCATACCCAAATGGTAAAAAGGAACCCATAAAGTGCGACTCAGTGTGTCTGTCACAGCTGGATATCTCAAGAACTACTAATTCTATCAACTTGAAATTTGGAACAGTTTTACATGACGTTTACCCAACTACATATTTTGCAAAAATAAGAATTTTTTTTTTTTTGCAACAGGGACTGAATTGAATTTTTAAGACCCGCTTCCCCCTAGGGCATGTGGGATATCATATGAAAGAGCGCTGTTTGCACATTCTCAAACATTTTTTTATTTTTTTTAAGCCGCATAGTTTTAGTTTATGTAAAGATTACAGGAAAAATAAAACGATGACTCTAAATAGCACAGTTTTTCAGAAATCGGAATGGAACCCTCGCTCGGTGCGCGAGTTCGGCTCGCTCTTGACCGGTTTTTAGGGTTCCGTACCAAAATGGTAAAAAAGGAACCCTTATGGTGTGACTCAGTCTGTCTGTCTGTCTGTCCGTCTGTCTGTCTGTCTGTCTGTCACAGCGGGATATCTCAAGAACTACTAAAGCTATCAACTTGAAATTTGGAACAGTTTTAGATGACGTTTACCCAACTATTTTGCAAATAAGAAAGAAATAAAAATATTTGTATTTTTTTTGCAACGGGGACTGAAAGGGGGTCTTAAAAATTTAAAGTGGGGCTACTAGGGCATGTGGGGTATCATATGAAAGAATACTGTTTGCACATTTTCAAACATTTTTTAATTTTTTTTAGGCGGCATAGTTTTTGACTTTTGATGAAAAATGTAAAAAAAATACAGTTCCCCCCCTTATCTCCGAAGTTTGTAAAGACAAAAATCTGAAATTATTCTATGTGATAGAAGTTATGTCTATAAATATCACACTTTTGCAGAAATCGGAACGGAACCCTCGGTGTGCGAATCCGACTCGCTCTTGACGGGTTTTTTTTTTAATAGCTTAACTGATCAGGCATTTATAGAAATTGTTGAAGGCGTTGCAGAGGTAGGTAAGTATTAGGTACCTTACTGGATAATCCGTGACAAGAGATACCGCCACCCCATATTGAGTGATGAGGATTAATCAGTTTTTTGCCTACTGAAAAAAATGCTAAAGTAAGCGCTTTCCAGCACCTCAATATATAAATTACAGTAACTAGGTATAATGTACCAGCATAGCTATTCACAACGTTACGATTCGATACCGTATCGAAATTGACACATGTACGATAACCTGATTTCTGAACCGTAGGACTGTCAAAACGCTATTCACAGATCCGTGCGGAAGGGTTTTTTTTTTAACCGATTGTAGGTGTGTTTAAGGGGAACGCTACGAAATGGTAGTAAATAGATAATGGTGGTAGAAAATGTAAAGTAGTACATAGACGTTATTTATTGGGTATTTCATTAAGTGCAACTGTAAAATTACATCAAGTGACTATTAACAAGAACAAAAAACAGTAAACAATGATTTTATTAATTAATTAATTTACCAGATTTCTATTAAACTTGCTTTGTAAACTTCAACTTTCTGTACCAAACCGGGAAAATATTTTGTTCTCTATTTCAAGCATTTCAAGTTAGTTCTCTATTTCATGCTACATGAATATAAGCTCATTATAACTTTATAATGTATCCACATTTTTAGACGATATTAGTGTTGCTGCTATTGTTAATAATTATGATTGAAGGTTAACGTAGTAGGTACCAAAGGTTAGAGTAATAGGGTTAGAATAGAGTTATGCAGTAACCGCCTAAAATCTCAGACTAAATAAAAAACCCAGACATAGCGCTGCGAACAATAGAGTGAAGCATGCTGCGCAAAACTACACCTCGTTCTGTACCTACATACACGCTCACACGCACACATTTACACCAAACTACATTAAACTACACCTCATTACGTGCACACATGTTTTCGAAACCCGAAACGTGCGGCTTCACTTTACTGTTGATAGTGCTATGTCTTGATTTTTTATTTAGTCTGATCCTAAAATTATATAAATATACTTGGATCTAAGCAGCGGTCAAAACAATAATAAAACTTTACATAACTACATTATGTAGTTAAATACTTCATGAAATGCTTATATAACTATGTTTATAAACAATATTTATTATTCGATATCACTTCCGACAGCAAATACCTGTCGGAAGAATTGATGTCTTCATACCGTATACGAACTGTCAAAATTGTACGGTTACGGATTTGTGAATAGCGTTTAGCGGACTTCGTCGATATCAATGGCGTTCGATACGGTACGAAACCGTATCGTATCGTTCTGAATAGGTATGCTGGTTTATTTCAATTCCGCTACACACCTCATCTGCTTGCACTGGCTTCGAGCACCGATATCCTCCTCTCATATAAGTAATAAAAATCTAATTTCCACATCCGCACCGCAAGATCTCAACAACATAAACGTATCACATCCAATTACTTAAAAACTTTATGTTAATTTTCTCCCGAACGCTATAAATAATATACGTTGACGTGTCAATTATTGCCTGAATCGTTTCCCGCTCAAAATATTTTACTTTTTTTTCCCTCACAGGCGACAGGCGGGCCAAAGGAAACCACGCCTCGCGGCCTTTGAAATAAATTCAAAATTAGAACTTGGTGAAACTCCCACCTTTAACAACCAATACAAAACTACTCTTGAAGCAGTTATTATAAAGTGTTAATTTCCTTTGCCAAACATAAAGGCTGTACGTTTGAGATTTGAAATCTATTACTGTGAACATAGAGACGAAAATCACGTTTTCTTTTTCAGTCAATGGGTGTGTTCAGACGGGGGACGTTTTCAGAGTATTTTTTGTACCAACACACATGTTGTTTTTGAGATGAAGTAGCAAAGCAGCCAGATCGCGGCACAGACTCCATTAGTTCGCACATTAGCATGAGTTAGTCGAATTATTTAATTAAATAAAGTAATTCAATAAGAGGGCGAATTAATAACAATTATTAGGTTTGACCGCGTTCGATCGGCGCCGGAGTGGACGTGGATTTGATACAAATTAAATGTGGCAGTGTTTACTAAATATTCGAGTAAATTAATTCCAAAATCGATTTTTTAAATCGTTTGGTGTGTCAAAATCAGCTGTACTATGGAACAAAATAAAGGTAAGTAAGTCAATCATCCTTACCCTAAATTAATTAGCATTAGCATACTTAGCATATTTCTGTTAATAAAATGTGGCGTTCATTTTGTTTGATCCTAAATTAAGAATCTTTGTCCTATATGTCTAGGAACAGATTAAACATAGATAATGGTTCCGTATTCAGTTGCGCAGTAAGTAGGTAAATACCTACAGACCGAAAAGTACGAGAGAGACAAAGCCAATTTGCGGCCAGTAATAATTAAATTGTCTCTTTATTAGTTAGTACGGGCTATGAGTATTGGCCGCAAATTCGCTTTGTCTCTTTCTAGAGGGTGGTCACTTTGTGAGGCTAACGCTCAGTCCAATTCTCTGTCTATGAGGAATAGCGATAGGTAGGTGGTAATGACAGCTAGAAAATGATTGCAACCTATTGTCATTCCCGGGTCTACGATATTTTAGGCCTGAAAACTTGTGTAAAAAAAAACCGGTCAAGAACGAGTCGGACTCGCGCACCGAGGGTTCCGTTCCGATTTCTGAAAAAGTGTGCTATTTAGAGACATCGTTTTATTTTTCCTGTAGGTACTTAATCTTTACATAAACTTCTATCTTATAGAATAATTTCAGATTTTTCTCTTTTTAAACTTCGGAGATAGGGGGGGACGGTATTTTTTTTACATTTTTCATCAAAAATCGAAAACTATGCAGCCTAAAAAAAATTAAAAAATGTTTGAGAATGTGCAAACAGCGCTCTTTCGTAAGATACCCCACATGCCCTAGTAGCTCCACTTTTAATTTTTAAGACCCCCCTTCAGTCCCTGTTGCAAAAAAAAACATAAATAGTTTTATTTCTTTCTTATTTGCAAAATAGTTGGGTAAACGTCATCTAAAACTGTTCCAAATTGCAAGTTGATAGCATTCTTGAGATATCCAGCTGTGACAGGCAGACAAACAGACAGTCTGAGTCACATCATAAGGGTTCGTCGTTTTTTACCACTTTGGTACGGAACCCTAAAAACCGGCCAAGTGCGTGTTGGACTACGCACAATGAAGGGTTCCGTAGTTGGGATGAAATTATCCCAAGAACAAACTTAACATTATAGTTGAAAAACATGTTCTCCCATACATTCCAACAGTAACAGTAGGTTTGTACTCACAATATTCAGAGATTTACCATGTTATTTGAAGACCACAAACTTCTTAAAAGTTTTCCTGTAATCTACAGGTATAGAACTATTTTCTGTATTTTTTTCAAAATTTTAGGCTCAGTAGTTTCGGAGATAAGGGGGGGGGGCAATGGTTAATTTTCATCTATTTTCTTAAATAACTTCAAAACGATTTATTTTAAAATTATAAAAAAATATATATTTGAGACCCTCATAGTATTTGATATGTCACGGTACAGTATGCAAAACTTTTTTTTTTATTTTCTTATTTGCCCTCGATAAAAGTGGCCCCATATTAAGTATGTGTAAGTATGTGTACCAAATTTCAACTTAATAGATCCATTAGATTCGGAGTAAATTGTCTGTGACAGACGGACAGACAGACAGACAGACACACGAGTGATCCTATAAGGGTTCCATTTTTTTCCTATTGAGATACGGAACCCTAAAAATCATAGTCAGTGTCATGGGGACTGCCGACAGAACTGAAACTTGACGCGCAACGGCGCAACACGCACGTCACATTAGCATGTTGCGTGATGCGTTACGTGTCGCGAACCTATAACTTTTGCTTTAATTATTATTATTCTAAGAGTTTTGCTCCTACTCATAGACTTATAAAAAAAGATGGACTCCGCGCCACGCATATCGAAAGTGAAGCACAGTAAGTATGGGCGACCGTTTGTACAAACACGCCTCGCGCACACATTTACATCATAGTATGCCGACCGGCCGCCATTACGTGACACGAGCGACGGCGTCTTTGCAGGTACTCAAATCACGCACACATAGATCGGTACGGTGCTTCACTTTCGATATGCGCGGCGCGGAGTCCATCTTTTTTATAAGTCTATGTTCCTACTATAAATCGCTCCACGCGCTTAAACACCCTATGTACTCTGTGCGCCTAAAGAAGTTTTCACTTCAATAAAATGATTATCTAGCTAAAGTTATCTAGAGTATTTTCGCGTCAAATTAAAAGATCGATTGTAGATCTAGATGATAGATTTTCAAAGTGCGTTTTTAAGGGTTCCGTACCTCAAAAGGAAAAAAACGGAACCCTTATAGGATCACTTCGTTGTCCGTCTGTCTGTCTGTCTGTCTGTCAAGACCCTTTTTCTCTGGAACGCGTGGAGGTGTCAAGTTGAAAAATACGTAGGTATATGGTCCCTTGGAGTTCTAAAAAAATCAAGCTTCTAAGTCAACGTAATAAAAAAAAACCGGTCAAGTGCGTGTCGGACTACGCACAATGAAGGGTTCCGTAGTTGGGATGAAATTATCCCAAGAACAAACTTAATATTATAGTTGAAAAACATGCTCTCCCATACATTCCAACAGTAAATGTAAGTTAGCACTCACAATATTGAGAGATTTACCATGTTATTTTAAGACCACAAACTTCCACAGGCTTTCCTGTAATCTAAAGGTATAGAACTATTTTCTGCATTTTTTTCAAAATTTTAGGCTTAGTAGTTTCGGAGATAAGGGGGGGAATGGTCAATTTTCGTCTATTTTCTTAAATAACTTTAAAACTATTTATTTTAAAATTATAAAAAAAATATATTTGAGACCCTCATAGTAAAACCTTTCATTTGATATGTAACACGGTACAGTTTGAAAAACTTTTTTTTTAAATTTTCTTATTTGCCCCTAAAAGTGACCCCAATATTGAAAATTCATTTATTTTCTTTAGCTGTACTTGATTGGGTCATAGAAATCCATATGTGTACCAAATTTCAACTTAATCGGTCCATTAGATTAAGTTGAAATTTGGTACACATATGGATTTTTAAATTGGCTGTGACAGACGGACAGACAGACAGACAGACACACGAGTGATCCTATAAGGGTTCCGTTTTTTCCTTTTGAGGTACAGAACCCTAATACGGCCATTTATGCGACATCTTTTGATAATCGCAAGTAAATCAAAACCTCTCGGGTACCTACTTCCCGTTGACCTAGAATCATGAAATTTGGCAAGAAGCAATGTCTCACAGCACAAGTAAAGGAAAAAGTCCAAAAATTATTAATTTACTTATCTTATCAGCTTATCACACACAAAAAAAATTTTTGTTGGAATTACAATGTTAAGTTTGTTTTTGGGATAAATTCTTTTGAACTACGGAACCCTTCATTGTGCGTGGTCCGACACGCACTTGGCCGGTTTTCATTTATTTATAGATCGATTTTAAAGTGCGTTGTACTTCAATTTAAAACTTGGCTAGAAGAGAAAGCCCCCGAAGACGCATTCTGAAAACATTTTGAATTGTGAGCTGATGGTGACTTATCAGCTCCAGTACTCCTGGTTCTTACTAGGATAACTCAACAATTAACGTGCCTGCATCGAAGCAAATCAAAAACTACACAAGTAAAGTTAATAAAATTTGGGACTAACTATAGAGAAGTAGGTAGCTCTAGGTACACCCTTTCAAATAAAAAAATAATTTTCCAAATCAGGCCAACCGTCTTCGAGTAATCGGGGAAAATACATTAAAACAATCGGCCAAGTGCGTGTCGGGCCACGCGCAGTAATAGGGTTCCGTAGTGCACGCCGCCGCTCGTCGTTATTCGATCGTAAATATTATTAATTTAGAAATCATTATTAAGAATGTTATTATTTTATTTTTGTATATTTTTACATGGTTCATAAACTTATATTTAGTACCTGTTTTACGCAACTAACAACGTTAAATAAGTAATTTTTAATGGAATTTGTAACAAATTTTTACTGTTCAAAGTACATTTTACAAGTTGGTTGAGTATTACTCGTAAACTTGAAAAGGCTACTTAGCTGTGATAGTTTTCCTTTTAATTTCGTTTCGTTCTACTAGCGTGAATTTTTTCACCCATCCAAAACTAACCGTTTAGCTGGTAGGGGAGGGACACACTTGACTCTAACAAAAATTAGCACTTAGCTTAATATTTCAGAAACGGATCCCTAAATCAAAAAATTGTTGTGAGAAACCCGCAATATTTTTAAAAGACCTATCCAACAACACCCCACACCATAGGGTAGACGAGAAAAAAAAACATCCCCAGTTTACGTGTACAGAAGGTACTCTAAAAAAATTTTTTTTTCTTGATTTTATTTTACCACTGTCGGCGTGATGAATATGTATATTCATGACAAATTGTAGCTTTCTAGTACTAAGAGTCTCTGAGATAAGCTGCGGACGGACAGACACACAGACAGACAGACAGACGGACGAACATAGAAACTATAAGGGTTCCTTGTTGCCTACGGAACCCTAAAAAGATTCCGACGAACTGAGAATCTCTTCCATTTTTTGGAAGTCGGTGTAAAAGTGAGATAGAAAGTTAATACCTTCTAAATACTTAGAGAGTGATTGCGTAAGTATTTAAAGTTGTTGTCTTTCCATTAGATACTTTTGGAACTGACCATATACCTAGTTAGTATCTTCTACTATTCATAATTACTTGGGTAGAGAGAGACATAACCTTCGCGGGTTCAAAGGACCATAAGCAACAGTTTCCACGTGCTCGCATTGTGAAGTAACCGATAGGGTTGCGCGTACGCCGTCTTGAGTCTGCGCAACAACGATCTACAGACGTTAGCCGCCGGTGCGTGTGCGATCTGCACAACAAACGGGCTTTTGTGTGTAACGACGTATGTTTTGGTGTTATTTTGATGCGAATCGATATGGGGGGTATAAAACAAAATAAATTAAATCATTTGGAGTGTTTAATAAATCAGCAAAGCGATGAATTATATAATTAAGTATGGTGCAGACCTACACTTTCTAAAAATAAATGTTTGTTCGCCAGATCTCCCGAACACACGACAGCCCGTCACCAAGAACTACGATCAAAAAGCCCAGAACACTGCCAACTATAACGTGAACCCTGGAACCTACCCAGAGAACAACCACAACCTTTTCCAAATGATCAAATGCCATGAGGACAGTCTACTAAGACTCCATCATTTAACAGCAGGCCGACAGATCAACAGCACCTACGAGCCAAGTTACCAGAACGACATAACCTGGTACCCAAAGGACCTCCAAAGACCGTACATCAAACCTGTCGACTACCTAGCATACGAAGACATGAGAAGGAAGTACGAAGACAAGGGCGCGAAAGAGAGAGAGAACCAGAAAGAGTCTGAAGAGGAAAGAGACGTAAAATCGGATGATAGGAAGAAACCAAGGAGGAATAGGACCACGTTTACTAGTCAGCAGCTGGCTGCTTTGGAGAAGGTGTTTGAGAAAACTCATTATCCTGATGCGTTTGTTAGGGAGGATCTCGCTGCGAGGGTTAACCTGACAGAAGCCAGAGTACAGGTGAGAAATAAAGGATTGCTTACCTAAACATGTATCTAATTGACACATAACCATTACGACTGTTCCCGAAGGTGGAGACATAGATGTATCTGTATAGTCCATAGGTAAAAGAAAGAAGGAGATGTGCCCAGTATGTTAAAATGTATCGGAACCCTCTCCACTTTTTCCCTTTGTCACTTTCATGATTTTAAAGACAAATACGGTAAAATACTTGTACTTACATATGGAAAGTGATTCCATGATTTACATGGCTTCGGTTTTTACAAGAAACCACTGAACAACACGGCATAAATATCATATCTTAATAATAATATCATATCTTAATAATATCGGCATAATATAATCCATACTAATATTATAAATTCGAAAGTAACTCTGTCTGTCTGTCTGTCTGTCTGTCTGTCTGTCTGTCTGTCTGTCTGTCTGTCTGTCTGTCTGTCTGTCTGTTACCTTTTCACGCCTAAACCACTGAACCGATTTCGATAAAATTTGGCAAAGCTATAGATGGTATCCTGGGGACGGACATAGGCTACTTTTTTTTTTCAAAAATAATCCTACAGGGGGTGATATAGGGGATGAAAGTTTGTATGGGAAACTCAGTATTTCTTAAGTTAGGGATGTGAAAATTAAAATGTATGCTTTTCATAGGAAATAAAGAAATATGCGGTTCAGCGTTTTTGAAAAATCATCCCCTAAGGGGGTAAAATAGGGGTTGATTTTAAAATTTACAAAACTGCACGGATTTCGACAAAATTTGGCAAGGCTTTACATAGCATCCTGGTAAAGGACATAGGATACTATTTTTTCCATTAATAATCCTACAGGGGGTGATATAGGGGATGAAAGTTTGTATGGGAACTCAGTATTTCTTAAGTTAGGGATGTGAAAATTAAAATGTATGCTTTTCATAGGAAATAAAGAAATATGCGGTTCAGCGTTTTTGAAAAATCATCCCCTAAGGGGGTAAAATAGGGGTTGATTTTAAAATTTACAAAACTGCACGGATTTTGACAAAATTTGGCAAGGCTTTATATAGCATCCTGGGGAAGGATATAGGCTACTTTTTGTCTTAAAAAATAATCCTACAGGGGGTGATATGGGGGATGACAGTTTGTATGGAAAACCCAGAACCACTGAACGGATTTCGATAAAATTTAGGAAGGCTATAGATGGTATCCTGGGGACGGACATAGGATACTTTTATTTAAAAAAATAATCCTACAGGGGTGATATAGGGGATGAAAGTTTGTATGGGAAACTCAGAACCACTGAACGGATTTCGATAAAATTTGGCAAGGCTATAGATGGTATCCTGTGGAAGGATATAGGCTACTTTTTGTCTTAAAAAATAATCCTACAGGGGGTGATATAGGGTATGAAAGTTTTTATGGGAAACCCAGAACCACTGAACGGATTTCGATAAAATTTGGCAAGGTATCCTGGGGACGGACATAGGCTACTTTTTTTTCAAAAATAATCCTACAGGGGGTGATATAGGGGATGAAAGTATGTATGGGAAACTCAGTATTTCTTAAGTTAGGTATGTGAAAATTAAATGTATTCTTTTGATAGGAAATAAAGAAATATGCGGTTCAGCGTTTTTGCAAAATCATCCCCTAAGGGCGTAAAATAGGTGTTGATTTTAAAATTTACAAAACTGCACGGATTTCGACAACATTTGGCAAGGCTTTATATAGCATCCTGGGAAAGGACATAGGATACTTTTTGTCTAGGGGTGATATAAGGTATGAAAGTTTGTATGGGAAACCCAGCATTTCTTAAGTTAAGGATATGAAAATTCAAATTTATGCTTTTGGTAGGAAATAAAGAAATATATGGTACAACGTTTTTGAAAAATCGTCCCCTAAAGGGTACAATAGGGTTTGACAAATATTTGTGTACCTACCTCTTTTTAAGAGATTTAAGGGATTGTAAATGTAGTCATACTTCGAATCTTGAGGTAACATTTAGTCTTTATTTCATTCGACGTTTTTACGAGGAAATTATTTGAACGAGTGGACACTCGGACAAAAGTTATTTGTTATTAGAGCGTGACTGGCATAATAAATTTCAAGTTATTAACAAAGTCCCCCCGCCGCGTAAGTCTGTCTGTTTGTATGCGATAATGTCAAAAAGTACCGAACGGAATTTCATACGGTTTTCTCCAATGAACGGAGTCATTCAATGTTATTAATTATTTTTTGGTTTAAATTGGCTGAAATGTGACGAAGACTGTTGAAGATGTCGGAAAAAGTCATGCCGACTGGTAGATTTATGCCTACTATACACGGTAACGATATATCGTAGCGATTTGAGTTTGCACAGTTATATCGGACGGCCCTATGTTTTCCACATAAACGTTCCCATGGGATATTTTCCGACATCCACGCGGGCGAAGCCGCGGGCAAAAGCTAGTATCTTATAAATTGTCACGGTCACAGTCTAGTCACAGTCGAAAGCGCACTAGTTCGCGGACACGGAATTTGTACTATGAACGGCTCATACTGAGCATGTCAAGCGGACAGATTTTCGCCCGCTTGCCACTTCTCCTGTTTTTTATATTTCTATGGTATAACTACCTACCCTACAAAAAACATTGTACCAGATATTTAGCTACAATTCCCATGTGATAGGGTTTATGGAGAAAGCCTATTTTATTCAGCTTAGGAGTAGTCCGAGCTTAATTTAGAAAGGCGATGTTTCATAGGGTTTCTAAAATTGTGCCATCATAAAGTACCTAGGTACATATTTTTTAATTGAAAATGTTGTCTTGAAAAATTGTCCAACAGGTTTCACAGTGGACTGAGATAGTTCAGTTCTTCCATAAGTGGACTGAGATAGTTCAGTTCTTCCATATAATATCTTCTAAACATAGTTGTCAAGCTTTTAATTATTTTTTTCATCAGGTATGGTTCCAAAACCGTCGAGCGAAATTCCGAAGAAACGAGAGATCAGCACTGTCGACTCACAGAAGCTCAACAAGCCAAAGTTCACCAGAACCCATAGCTGTACCTATCGGGATCCCACACCAAGACCCTAGGCAGGACTTTGCACGCAACTCCAAAGAACCATGGCTCCATCATTTTCAAGCCAACAATCTGAACTTGAACCTAGGGATCCCTATAGCGAATACAGGGCTGTACCAAAACGATTACTCACTAATGATGCAAAATGTGGGCAATAGACAGTATGTCCCAAATTCCAACAGTCTGATGGGACAAAGTGTTGTAGGCTATGGAAGTACGACCGACAATGGATATGGTTCCTGTGGACTTATCGGTGGATACAGCGGATCTCTGCAGCCCGCTCATCACAGCTCTTATAATTTAAACTTAAGATTAAGACCTCACGATTTCAGCATAAACAACATAACGTTATGAAATGGCAAATCGTTTGTAATCTCTGTAAATAATATTTCTTATTTTGAAAATTAAACCTTGAATTATGAGTATTTAGGAGTGTGGTTTTATTTATGTTATACTTTTTTATCTACGTAAAAAAATACCAGAAATTATGTATTTTCTAAGGACATTATGTATTTCCTACTATGACGTGAAAAAGATCATGGATCCATCATGGTTCCGTTGAGAAAAAAAGATGGTGCTATAATATAATAATAATAATAATATAATAATAATATTCTTTATTGTTCTCTCATAATCACAAACACAGTACAAAGTCAAGATAACACTTAATAGAGACTGGTGTCTGTTGTAGGTAAAACCTGTATTACAGATCACCAGGCTTACCCTCCATCGGACAACTCACTAATGACCTATGACTGTATTAAATCAACATAAAGGTTGTACATATTATAACATTATTACAAATTAATAATACCAAAAATGAATAAAAAATAATTAAAAATGGATAATAAAAAACGAAAGTAAAACAAATCCGGTGGCAAAAGTGGCTTAATAATATTGATTTGGGGGTGAGTATGTGTGGGTGTGTGAGTCTCAGTGACAGTGTAGGTGATGGTGTGATGGGTACGTGTGTGTTAATTATATATCGTTCCATGCTGGTAAACGTTACCTTAAGGGTTTTAATAAACGTTCTGTTGCACTGTAATCAATGCCTTGAAGCCATGAACAAACCTTCCTCTTGCACTCTGCCCTAGAAAGAGGATAAATTAATAGCTGCTTGTTCATATTATTATATAAATATGGACCAAGGAAACCGTAAAAATTATGTGCCAGACTGAGCTTATATCTATTTGTCGTGCAGACATCAGTAGTTCTTCTCTTACCTGAGATTTTTTTGGGGTCGTAAGAAAGTTCCGAGTGCTTCTTAGTAACTGTCAGTAGAATAAAAAGTTGTCTAACTGTCAGTACCTTGCAACGCTGATAAAGATCAAACGTAGGGTATCGAATCGGAAGGAAAGAACTTACCTTTAGTATGGCTCTTTGGGCTCTCTCAAGTTTCAGTAGGTGAGTTTTAGCGGCTCCACCCCAAGACGTTATACAATAAGACAGTAAGGATTGGCACAATGCGAGATAAACAGTTTTAATTACGAAAGTGTCAGCAATATGACGAAGAGATTTAAATATATAAATAAGTTTACGAATTCTAGGAACCAAGGCCTCAATGTGTTGTTGGAAATTTAGTCGGCTATCTATTACAACACCCAAATATTTGATGCTGTTAGTTTTTGACAAACGCGGACAATTACATGAATGGTTGGATGGTAAGTTACAATTGTGTGATATAATGGGAAGGTTAGGTAGGTCATGATTTCTGACTGTATAGGTCATGAACTTGGTTTTGTCTACATTTAACGTGAGGATGTTGTCTTCAAGCCACTTAGACACTTGGTTGAACCCATTTTGGGCGTGTTTATAAACTTCTTCCCACGTGTCACCATAAAAAAGTAGTGCAGTATCATCGGCGAATGTAATTATTTTCCCGTTGGTCAAGACCATATTACATAGGTTGTTAATGTAAACTAAAAACAAGGTCGGGCCGAGTATACTGCCTTGTGGGACGCCATATTCAACCGGCAGTTCATCACTAGCCCAACCATCCACTCCAACAACCTGTGTTCTACCCTTCAAATAATTTGCAAACAAATCTAGTGGTAAACCTCTAATTCCCAAGTGTTCAAGTTTGTTGATCAAGATGGGGACAGACACTGTGTCAAATGCTTTGGCTAAATCCAGAAAGATGGCCAAGGTCTTTTCCTTATTATCTAACTTAGACACTATAAATTCCGTTAATTCATGAACAGCATCTGATGTTGATTTTTGTGCGCGGAATCCAAATTGAGATGAAGACAATAGTTTATTTGATTCCAGAAACCTAACTAGTCTGTTGTTCATAAGGCGCTCCAATATTTTAGATAGTGTAGGAAGGATAGAAATAGGTCTATAATTGTTGACACAGCATCTATCCCCACTTTTAAAAATGGGAACTATTTGAGATCGTTTAAAAGCAGAAGGGAAGACACCCGTAGTAAATGATAAATTACATATAAATGTCAAAGGAGGAACAATGACGTCAGTGAATTGTTTTAAGAAGCTTCCTGAGATTTTATCTACCCCTACTGCACAATCATTCTTGAGGTTAGATATTAATGATTTTATTTCGAACTCGTCTGTAGGTAATAGTACTATTGAATCAACGAAGGCATTCGTTGATTGAGATGAACTAGTGGTATATGGGGTATTAGTTTTATTAGTTGTAATTTTGTCTGCCAATGATTTACCAACACCCGCGAAAAACGAGTTTATATCATTGACCGAAGCTGATGGGTTGTTGGGGCAAATTAATTGTGTTGGTTTGTCCTTTTTCTTTGAAGTGTATGTAATGTTTTTAATGGTTTCCCACAACTTCTTGTTATTATTTCCGGCTTTCATAATCATATCTTTTTCATAGTCAATCTTAGCTTTCTTCAAAATTTTACTACAAAAATTCCTGTATCTTCGGTATGTGCATTGAATAATTTCATTTTCAGGATTTTTCTTTGATTTTATATAAAGTTTGTCGCGGTTTCGCATACATTTTAAAAGTCCCTTAGTTATCCAGGGCTTAAGAATTCTTTTGCGTCCGGTGCTTATAATTCTGTGCGTGTTATTATCTATGGCTTTAGAGAGCGATCCTGTGAAAAAATCTGTTGCTAGATTAACATCAGTCATGTCATATAAAGAACTAAAATCAATACTTCTAACGCTCTCGTTTAATCCTTCGGCATTGATACGACCGTATGTTTTTTTAATTGATTGCTTAGATTTATTGTCGATGAATAGTATGACAGAATCATGATCAGTAATAGATGTCTGTGCGACGTAGCAATGAGCAGTCAGTCTTGTTTTTAATATCATATGGTCTAAACATGTACGACTGTGAGTAGGGATTGTGTGGGCTGGAAGCATGCCGTGAAACGCAATCATATCAAGATAGGCGGATGATCTTTGGTCTTGTGTACCGAGAGCAATATCAATATTGATATCACCAACCAAAATAATATTCTTAAACGACGAATATCTACGGAGGCATTCATTGAGCGAGATTAAGAAACTGTCAATATTTCTATTGCTTGGTGGACGATAAATGGCAATTAAAATTGTGTCTGGACTGACTTTTAGTACAAGAGTGTTCGCATCAGAGAATTCTGGTTCATCAATCGTAGACAAATCATTATTCTTACAGTAAATCACCACACCTTCATTTTGCGTATGGTTGCTAGTAGTGGAAAAAGATGTGTATCCGTCAATAAAAGGAATGCTAGGATTACGTGTCAGCCAACACTCGGTTAACACAATAATATCCCACTCGACATTAGATCTAGATAATAACGTTTGAAAACTCGGCAGGTTGCGGTGAATACTGCGTATGTTTTGTGTAATAATCTTTAGTGTAGTTTTAGGATTTTGTAATAGGCTCTTGCAGTCCTCTATTTCACACGTCGCTGAGTGTGCAACAGCAACAGAGTCTAACTCATTATTAAAATTCATAGTGAATTCAAGCATTTTAATGTAGGGTGTTTTAATGTGCACATCAGTAATCGCAAGTGTATAATTGTTGATACAGTGAAACAAGAACAGTTAATTGTAAAAATATGGAACGATATAATGTATGGATGGTAGCAGGTGGCGTTCTGTAGTGTCTGCCTACCCCCATGTGAAGAATTAGTGAGTTTAGGTATGTGTACGTGTTTGTTTGGATGTGTGTTTTTTGTGTTTTTGTAGGTAAGTGAGTGTTGTACGTGAACAATAAGTATGTCTAACATGATTACAGTAAATCGACCCCATACACACAGCCAAAAAGCGAAATAAGTAAACATAGGTAAAATTATAGGAATAAGTTTTCTCATAAGCCAAAAAAATAAAAGCATGCAATAGGTATAAGTACTAGTAACAACACAAATTAATAGGTCGGATAGTCATATTTGGGTATTAAATTGCTCCAGCTGTGTTATTGATTTAAGGACAATTGTTGGTTCACCGTCTCCTATCTTTATTAAGACCTTCCCGTCCGAGGTCCAGCAGTATTTTATTTTGTTACACTTTCTTAGTTCACGTGCATGATAAAAAAGTTTCCTTGCGTTATCAGTGAGGTTCTCGGCCAAGTAGATAGGATCAGTACCCGCAAGACCTACGTGACTCAGGTTCAGTTTGTTTGATGGATGATCGGTGTTATACGATTTTACAGCGTTAATTAAGGAATTTCTGAAATATAAATCTGACAACTGAACGACTATTGGTTTTCTGGTGTCGGGTTTCCCGGGGATGCGGAAAATGTCGCGGACATTTGAATTTTGTAAATCAAAGTTAAGTTTTTTACAAATATTGGAGAAATACGTCAGAAGATCTTGTTTACCCTCTTTGATTTTTTTCGGAATATTCCTCAGTTCGATAGTTGTCAATTTAGAGCACCTTTGTAGGTCTTCAACTTTTTCTTGTAAGAAAATAATGTTGGATTGGTTGATTTTACACTCTTCTTCTAATGTGTTTATCTTAGTTTGCATCTCAATCTGTTGCTCACTACTAAACGTGATGCTCTTTTCAATACTTAATAAAGTCTGTTCTATATTATCGTAATTGGTCTTAAAAGAAGCGAGCATTTTACGGATTTCATTTTTAAATTCATCAAAATCCTCTCTTGTAATCTGGCGTTTATGCCGCTGGGTTACAAACGATGAAGGTGGCGGTGTTTTTTCTTTGTTTAGAGTATTCAGTGCGGAGTCAGAGCCAGACTTGTTGGGCGAGCGAATCATAGTACCAGGCGGTTATAGATGCGCGGAGATTAGACGGAGCGCACGATGTAGACGGTGCGTGTGACGAGAGAAACGATACAGAGCGTAAAAGACGTGTGCGTCCACGATCCTCCTGTGTGCGTGATACGCAGTGCAGACGCTCAGTACGGCCCGTGGCGAGTCGTTGTGTGTAGTACGCGGTAAGTGTAGATGTGCGTTGGCGCAGTACTCACGCGAATTGTAGAACGTTCCTGTGGTCTTTGCGCTCCTGGTAGTTGCTTGCTTTTTGTCACAAATTTAATTTGATTTTATTAATAAAAATAAATAATTTGTGGTTCAAAAATAAATACGGTCACACGTCCGTTCGCTTACGCGGTCCAAGAGGAAAAAAGGATATAGATCGTATATAACTCCGTCTCTCTCTCTCTCACACTGGAACCATTCAAGAGCTCATAGTAAGCCCCTGGCTCAAATATCTTGCAGTGTTTACCTTTTTCACTCCTTTGTTAATATACCCTACATTATAATTTTTTCGACATCTGAGTAAAAGCCCAGATCTCAGATGCCACCAGAAAAAAGTAGTAGATGCGCGGGAACCGTAGACAGGCGGGAACTGTGGAATTTTGACATTATTGACAGTGACCTTATAACGTCAACGTCAAACATGATGTTTTTCTTTTCAATCTCCTTCATGTCGCTGCAATGCATTTGGCAAAAACAAAAAACGTTATAATTTTAACTGATAATTCAGCAGATATCACGTTGTACCTATTGTTTATTTATGCGAAACTCTTAATTTAAATATGTTTGATTAATTTCACAAACGTACAACACCACAGTTGGAATTTTTTACTCACGTTACTTGAAAACAACATCAGATCATGTCGTTAAAAACTATCAGCAAAACTTTGTTTATGTTGATAGCGTTTGCATTTGCTACGCGTGCTACGTACAATTACATAACTAATAATAAAAAGAAGAAAGAAGAAAAATGTAAGGCCAAAGAAATTCAGGAAGTGATTATGTTCTCCTACGGAGTCGATGAAATTAAGAAGAGCAAATATTCTCGCTGCATGATTTCAAAAAGTATGGACAGATTATTGTATTATTTGAACCAGCCTCGACATAATTTGGATGTATGTATGTACGTATGGACTAATATGGATATAACTAACGCTATATTAAAGTTACATTATCGAGGCGTGAAGATACGAGTTATAATAGACGCTGATATGGCGTTTTCTTCTGGGTCCAGTGTGAGGAGGTTAGAAAAGCAACGTATACCGGTTCGTTGGATGAAGTCGACGAATTTGATGCACCATAAGTTCTGTTTGGCGGATACATTGAGTGAAAACTCTCTTTTGACACCATTTGTGATGGCAGGCTCATTAAATTGGACTAATCAAGCCTTGTGCGGTAACTTTGAAGACTGCCTGGTGACTTCACACAAGGAACTTCTAGAACAATACAAGAAAGAGTTTGAGAGACTTTGGATTCTTTTTAAACCAATAGTAGATTAAGTTTTGTTCTGTAAGTTAAACAGTAAAACTGTTTTACTTTAGCATAATTATAAGTTAGTAAGTACTCTTTTTTAATATTTGAATTAATTTTTAACTATAATATTCTTTAGTTTCATGTATCAGATAACAAAAGCAAGAAAACATGTTTTCTTTTTGTTTAAAATTTTATTAGTACCAAAGTACAACATAATTATTAAATTCTGTGTGGAACATTTTGTAAAATGCATGCATTTATTTTAGTAGTTTTAATTATACAATAATTATACAACAATAGTTAGTAACTGAGGAGCTCGTGGCTAAGTAATAACAGCCGCACGGGTCGATCCGTCAGGTTAAGCTACGCTTGCCGGGGTTGGTCAGTGGATGGGTGACCATCTTTACATATCGAGATTCCTCCGTGCCTCGGAAAGCATGTTAAGCCGTTGGTCCCGGCTGTTATTCGTGGATCTTTGACAGTCGTTACGGGTCGTCAGAAGCCCGAAAGTCTGACAACCAGTCTTACCAAGGGGTATCGTATTACCCAGTTACTGGGTTGTGGAGGTCAGATAGGCAGTCGCTCCATGTAAAATACTGGTATTCAGCTGCATCCGGTTAGACTGGAAGCCGACCCCAACATAGTTGGGAAAAGGCTAGGCAGATTGATTAATTATACAATAGTTTGTTGCAGCATTTTTTTACCCTTACGGATGAAAAATCTGAATTTAAGACTATGATATAAAAATGATTGTATGATTTCTATACTTTTAAGGTGTAACCACACACATTCGGGACATATCTATAAAAATAATGTTATCTGACACAACTGTGTCGTACCAAAATGTGAATAATGACCATGTTGTATGAAGGTCTAATTCCGTTAAAATTAATTTTGTATATCATTATTGGTAGTACGCTAAGTGTAAATCTAGTATTATGTGTGGGTAAGCCACAAAGCACATTTTTATATTGTTGTACTTAATGTTTTAAAGTTACCATTAGAATAAAGGTACCAATAATTCAGCTGCTGGTTGAAACTAGTTTGTCTGACTGAACTGACTTGATATTACAAAATCAAAATATGGAAACATTTGAAAACCATCCAACCATCTGAAAAACTAAGGAATTTGGGTCAGCGTCAGAATTTTAAAAGCAAAAGACTATTACAGTCCAATGTAAATTTGATGGTGGCTCAGAACTTGAGGCGAGTGGCGCAGTAAACTGTCATTATGTCAGGAAGGGTGAGGGATAGGGTACTGTGCAGCGAGTAGCGCACTTCAGAGCCGCCACCTATTTTAACGCGTACTATAGTTAGGTACTAAATTAGTAAACACTTTACGGAATAGTATTGATGGAAGTGACAACAAAAAAAATGTGATAATGACAGATGTTCATTTAAAATTTTAAAACAATGTTTTTAATGCTCATATTTTTTATACTTAAATAGATTAGTTAATACAAGACTTATGTTTGAGAAGATTCTATTTTTGTTTATTGCATGTAGGTACCATCGCGGACACTTGTGGTGAACCACTTTTCTAACTTATTACATGCTTATTATCTTACCTTACCAATAAGGTCGAAAAGTGGTTCCCCACAAATGTCCGCGATGGTACGCACGGCTACAGATCAAGCTATACAATTCCATTATAAGCTGATCTTGCATTGTATCGGATTTCCTTACAATGGGAGGTCAGTGTAAACTGGAAATGTATAGCTTGATGTGTAGCCGTGTGTACCTACATACATGTGTCATATTAAACAAGAATAAATCTATTAAACATTAACTTGGCTATTATTTATTTTTAAACTAGTCTATCACAAAACATTGTAGGTAACGAGCCAAGACGACGAATTCAGGCATGTGTAACAGACCAAGTAGTATTACTTGTAATTCAGGCATGTGTAACCTCAGAAGAACAACTAAAGCAGTGTAACAGACCAAGTGTATGCACAGACCAAGTAGTATTACTTGCCAGTATGACTTGTCTTCACCTGTGCTCTGGGTCCTACGTAGCGTTGCAAAACTTCGGTAGTATTTATTCGCAATAATTCGCAAATATTCGAAAGAATACTTTGATTTGAAGGAATACTACTAGTAAGAATGAAGTAGTAACCTACTTTTTATTATTACTTAATAACAATTAAATTATTCCCAGTAGTTACGAATGTATGCGTACTTGCTTATGTAGCTTGAGGAGACTTTACTCTCCCTCCGAAAACTCCGATTAACAGATATTACGCCGTGCCGTTACTTGAATTAACGCCACCTAGCGGGCAAGAGTAGAACTGTAAATGGGCAACTGCCTTCGTTAGTCGCTCGGCGACGCCAGCGCTCGCCTGGCATTGGCTTAATAGCAAAGTGGCACACACCCAAGCCTCGCAGCCGTTCATTCATAAAATCAATCGGAAGTTTTCAAATCGAATAATACTCAGATTTATGAATGAACGCGTAGTAACGTCATCTAGCGGTCAATAGTCAAACTATATAGATAATTCAATAAGTATCCGATGTCGGCACGTGGCAGTGCAGTGGCAGCCCGAGCCCGTTCATTCATAAATCAACGAAGTATTATTCGATGCCTTGTAGGTAGGTTTCGGGTGGCTTGACCTGCAGGCTGGCGTCTGTAAATACCTACGGTGCCCTTATCTACCCTAACTTCCCCAGCAATGCCTTAAGCCCAGGTCTGTACACTACTCCTACCCAACTGGAGTGTTTCCTTTACGGCCTTTAAAAGATGCTGCCCTTAGAGTAATTAGACTATTAATTCTATGATGCTGCCAATCCTACGAGAAGCCATGTTGCATAAAAGTCCCAATGCAAAACAATGCCTTTGTCTCGTTTGACTAGTTACCTACTGTTCTGATTGAAATGTATAACAAAGAACGTTAAACGTTAAACTACTTACATTTTAATCTTAGATTAAAAAATTTCGAAGCATTTAATGCTAAAAAGATCTAGCGTTAAACATAGAACAGAATTTCAGATCTATTTTTGACTTTTACGTTTCCGAACGAAGGCTTAAAAGTCATAGTGTTATCAGACCCCGCTTTCCGAATTAGAAAATAATCGTTCACAGCGCTCACATCAATATTTCGCGTTCCGATTTAGATATCACGATTATGACAGCTGAGAGCTGTCAACAATTCGGTACACTCGTGAACGCGCTTACAGTGCTCGCTCAACGTCAAGACGTCAAAACATATCACATAACCCCAAAGGCTAACAGAAAAATCAGAAAACTATTACCCAAAGACTACAGCACAGAGTACTTTGAATATAATTATGGACTACAGTATATTATATGCTATTAACAAATGAATATGAGTAGGTATATATTTAAAACAGCAAGAAAGCTACTTGGCATATAGATCACAATATATAGGTGCCAAAAATGAATTGCACAATTGCCTATCACACACCACACACCTACACTATGTACCTAACAGACTATAATTTAAGTTTTAAATAAATATAAAACTTATTGTTAAGTTATAGGATGTTGAAAGTAAAACTACAAAATAGATTACATAAACAATAATTAAATCCAGATTTATTGAATGTTAACAAGTTTAATAATGTACTGTCCTTATTACTAAACTATTGGACAATATTTGTTGCTTGCGCATCCCTTCTCTCCCATCAATGCTGTCGTTAAAATGATATTATGAGAAGGTAACTTGTATTGTGGTAAATAATTTACAACAGTAATAGTAATAAAACATTTTTATTAAAAATCAGTTAGAATCACAGATAAATTCAAATCTACTACTTCAACAGGTACTGATCAAATCTTAAAATCTTAATTTAAATAAATATTAACAATCAATTTGAATCACAGTTTACGAGACTCAGACTGAACATTAGGTGCCACGGCTCCAGGTCACATTGTTCTCCTAATTAATAAACGCTAATATAAGAAAACTATCAAACAGTACACTAATAAGTCTGTACTTGTATATTACCTAACTCAATCACAGACATACAGTACAATTAAACACTAATAAAATTCACAGATTTTTCACAGAACAGGCAACATATTTTTTATTAAAATCTACTACTTGAAACGGGTACTGTTCAAATTTTAAAATATAATTAAGTAAATAAATATTAACTATTGCCACATACACTCCTTTGCAAAAAAAACGGGCGGTTTGGATTTTTCTACATTATTAGTAATCATTTAGTTCTAAAGAGGTTTTAATAGCCAAACTATATTACTGGCACTTAATACAGAGTCTTGGTATAAAAAAAAGTTAATTTCAAATTCGAAACTGTTGTTTTTAAAAATAATAATCCCTTTTTCAGTTTATGACTTTTTACTTGCTATTCGCGGGTTTGCGGTTAAAAGGTTATCAGGCAACTAAAACTAACTTCTCGTTATTTTTATTAGAATAATTTATGTTTGTCGCATAATCCTGCCTTATTGTGACTTAAAACAGATATTTTTGTATCGATTGTAATGGCAGAAAAAGCAATAAGAGCTAGTAAAATTATAGCGCTGCGGGAAGTGGGGTGTAGTCAATGTTACGGCTCACAGCGGTTAAACGTGGGTCGTTCCACCGTCCAAAGAACCTGGACTCGATACCAAGAGACAGGTTCCGTTCAAAGAAGTCAAAGTTCTGGGAGAAAACGTTGCACACAACCACGAGATGACCGCTTTTTAGTGACTCAGGCGCTGAGGAACCGCAAATGCAGTTACATAGACCTCAAAAGAAACCTTGAAGAGGTACGAGGAGCGCAAGTTAGCCTATGGACAGTGAGGAGGAGGCTTTTAGCGGTTGATATACGCAGTCGACAACCAGCGCGGGCCCCCAAGTTACTCCGTGAGCACCGAATTGCTCGACTGAGGTTCACTAGAAATTGTCTATCTTGGACACTATGTACCTGGAGTAGCGTACTCTTCTCAGATGAGGCTCGAATTTGTCTGAATGGTGAGGACCGACGTCGGCGAGTGTTACGAAGACCAGGGGAACGCTATGCCGACGTGTGTTTTGAAGATATCACCCCTTATGGTGGAAGGTCCGTTATGTTTTGGGCGGGCGTAACTTCCAGCTATCGTACCGAGATAGTGTTCATTGAAAATGGCTCACTAAATGCGCAAAGGTACATAACAGGAATAATTTGTCAACATGCACAGCCCGCACTGACTGTAATTGGTGAAGATGCCATTTACATGGACGATAATGCTCGGTACCACCGTTCTGGCGACGTAGATGCTTATATGCAAGAGGTCGGTATTCGTCGCCTGGATTGCCTAGCGCGGAGCCCCGACCTTAACGCCATTGAGCACGTCTGGGACCTCCTAAAAAGGCGAGTACGATCTGTCCAACCCCTCCCACAAAACATCAGGGAGCTTAAACGTGTGATTTCGGCGGAGTGGGAACACATTCCACAGGACACCATCAAAAGCCTGGTGGAAAGCATGCCAAGACGATTACATGCCTTAATCGCTGCAAGGGGAGGTCATACTCGTTATTAATTTTTATTTTTTAATGTCTTTTTTTTATTAAAATACCATGAAAATACTCGTAGTCATAATTTAATTATACCCTAAAAATTTTCATTTTAACACGACTCTCTGTTTACATTGACTAAAACACCGATTCCAGGATCTAAGGGTTAAAAACTATATTCTCAATGATAATAAGAAATTTCTAGTCATTTATGCTAATGACATACTAAAAATATAAATATTATCCAAAGAAAAGCCAATGACTGTAAGGTGCCCGTTTTTTTTGCAAAGGAGTTTAGATAATCATTTAGAGGCATGAGGAACAGGGTGTAAACATCATTCATCGTCTATTGAAAAGGGAGGATCCTCCAACCAGACGGGTGTCGTGTCTGGTGGCAACTGCCGGACGGTTGATGTTGGGATGTTGTATATATGCTACTCGCACGGTGCAGGTTGCGTGACATCATGTCATTGTGATGCGTAGTTCGTATGTGGATGTAGATGCGGCCACAATCATACCCTGGAATAAAACGGGATATTTTTAATATACTTACCTACTATAGAAAATGCTTTTTTTTTGTACATTAGGTATTGTAGTAAGAGTGACCACATAAACTATTGTTGTCAACATGATATGTTATGCAAAAACAACAGGCTCATTCAGCTATTAAGTATCTGCGCATAACCAGATATAAAATAATTACCATATTGTTCTGTTGGCTCATTCAGCAGTGACTCTGTTTCTCGGCTATGCATGCTTGCATCAAAGTCATGCACCAATTGCTGTACATATTCAGTATCTGTAAACATTAAGTACCACTTTAGTAAACATCTATGCTATAACAGAGACAATACAGTGGCTTGTATGCACTATAAAGACTGTAAGGTAGCTTTTGCAAACATACAGCTAAGCAGTTGTGATGAGTAAAACATTTACATCAAAATCGTTTAAGCAGTCGGTAGAACTGCAAGGGGGACTAAAATTCAGAACTTACGTCTCTGAGTCCTCTCGTATTGCTCCGATATGTGCATGACAGAAAATTGTCACCCGCTAGGCTCGTCGGCTTTATTCACTTGAAAACTAATGGATCGATTATTTCTTTGTATAAACACCACTTTATTCTTCTTCTTTGTTTAGATGGCGACTGTAGCCAGAATCGTAATCACAGAACACTTCTTAATACCTGAGCACAATTTATGAGATAAGATGCGACTCGATCATAACAAAACAGCAGAACTGTCATGTTGACAGCGCTCACGGTGATATTCATTCAGGGCATGGTCGGCGTTATCGCAAGATGGCGCATGTCATGACGTCATCTATGACGATTCACGGGACATCGTTATCGCGCTCACGCCAATTCGGTACAGGTTTTAGCGCGCTCAAATCGATTACAGCGTAACTCGGAATGCAGCCGACCAGAGTTTTGAGAGTTTACAGTTTTACGATAAAACTGATAAGACTGCAGTAGGTAGATAGGAAAGTTCAAAGTCAAACTTTATAAACATACGATAGATACTCGGCTAATTAAATTCAGAACTGATTTCCTTTTAGAAATCTGTGAAAATGGTGTCAGGAATTGTTGCAGGAAGGCTAGCCTTAGTAACTGGTAAGTACTGTACTTAAGTATTTTTAAATCACTTTTTATTTAACTTAAGTACATTCATCGAAATTAATTGTAAAGAAGATGAGTTTATGTACCTACCTACTCAGTAAGCTAGAGTAAGTAATTACATTTTATGGCAGTTCAATACCTATTGATGACAGAAAACTACCTCCAAATGTACAGAAGCTTCCTAAGTAAATAATTTCAATGTTTATGATTCTTGTTAGATAAATGCCTTACCTATCCATTATACAGAATGTCGACCTTATACCCGGAATGCTCTTTGCTTAGCGGTCACACAAAATAATAACGGTACTTTAAAGACTTAAAACATGCTTGGACTGTTTGTTTTCAACTAAAATAAGTAAATATTCTTATGTCTAATCGTCTATGTCTTGTTATTACTTTTTTCTTGGCTACCTAGGTACCTACTAAATAAAATCGAATCTGGACAGTGGACAGTTTAAAAACTGTCCACTGACTAGATTAGATTTTGTTTAATTTGATTTACTGTAAACACTGAATAGCATTATGGGAGGACGTAAACATCTCAACAAATATTATAATCCTTTCAACTTTTCAAACTATAACTTCTTAAATGTTGTATCAATCCTACCGGTTCAGAAACAATGAATTTTTGATTGTTTCTCTAATTACGGCATTCAAAAGGTTAAAAGTTACCTTGTAAAGCGAATTTTTTACAGACAATATCAATTTCTTTGGCTCATCCAAACTGAAGATTATTTTATTATTAAGTAGGTAACCTGAAAAACCATTTTTTTTTTTTGTTTTTAGGAGCTGGATCTGGTTTAGGTCGTGCAGCATGCCAGGTTCTGTCCAGAGAGGGTGCTATTGTCATAGCTGCTGACAAGAACTATGATGCAGCTGTAGAAACAATCAAGACACATACAGCCCTGGCTTCAGGCCAAAATGGTATGGTATGTTAAACTTCTCCTTGTATGCCAATTTTATTCATGTTAGAATAAAATTGGCATACAAGGAGAAGTTTCTTATAAATGTGTGGTATTTCACATAAGCAGTAAAATATGTTTAGGGCTATGCAATACAATAATTGAATTACAGCAAGATTATTTTTTGCCAGCCCTTAACATCTAAAAAAAGCCTCACTAAAACCACACCAAATACCTACTGGCTCAAAGATTTTATTGGTCCAGCAATTGTTGGCCAACTGCTTGACCAAAAATAAAATATATTTCAGATGCAGAACACATGGCAGTGGAACTAGACGTCTCCGACTCAACAGCTGTGAGGAACTTACTGCAGACCACACTTAAACAGTACAAGGCACCTCCGACGATAGTAGTAAACTCTGCTGGCATTACCCGAGACAACTGGCTATTGAAACTGTCTGAGGAAGATTATGATAGTGTACTTAATACTAATTTAAAGGTAATTTAGGATCTACTTACTATACATATTGCATTGTCCAATAAGTGCCATCTCTTTATCTTTATTTTTAAAACTTGACCAAACGGAATACCTACTGTAAATTATGCACAATAATATTGAAACTCAAACTCAAAGCATTTATTTTAAATAAACCAAATACAGGCACTTTTGAACAGTCAAGGGGTCGTCAGCTAGTTGCCCATTCCAAAGCATAGTAGGTTCCTATGGAGAAGTACGGGCAAGAAACTCCACGGACACTCTTTTAAAATCAAAATATTGGTTACATCATATAAGTTGAAAATATACATGTGAGGACAATGTAGAAAGATGTGCACATTAAAAGCGTCCGTAGTAAAAAGATAAAAACTAAAAACAACTAAATTAAAATAAGCTGTGGCAGCCAACAGATGACTAGTCCCTAAGAACTTAATGATCCAACACACCCAACACCACCAGCGAGACATTTGAGTGAACTTGACATACTCTCACTCAGCTGCCAGGGCACATTCAAGTCAATGAAAGATGTACCCAGTAAACGGTAGTTTTATAGTAGTTATATAGTGCTCACACATGTGCTATGCAATTATACAATACTAAAGAGATTGAATTTATACAATGCAAATATAGTTTTTATATAATAGACAGCTATGGACCCATGACCATCTTGTAATATTTTTGTCCTATGTTTTCAGGGTACTTTTCTAGTCATGCAGACATTTGCAAAGGCGATGACGGAAGCAGGTCTGCCCGGTTCAATTGTAAATCTTTCTAGTATTGTAGGCAAATATGGAAATATAGGTAAGAAAGAAGTATATTATTTTTATGTTCTTGGTATTTTTATTATTGTAAGTTAAGTAGCAATCTGCCTAGCCTTTTCCCAACTATGTTGGGGTCGGCTTCCAGTCTAATAGGATGCAATTTTGTAAAAATATTTGTAAGATAATTTAGGGTATGAGTTAGGACAAAAAATACTGGTATCCTTATCCGGTTAGACTAGCCGACCGAACATAGTTGGGGAAATGCTAGGCAGAATGATTGAGTAAGGACACTCATAATATCTCGAAAGATCTATAAAACAATAAGAGATGTGTTTTTAGGGTAGGTAGGTACCATACCGGAAGGGTGCCAAATGGAACCCTATATTTCTAAGCCTCCGCTGTCCGCCCGTCCGTCTGTCTGCCTGTCTGTCTGTCTGCCTGTCTGTCAGGGGGCTGCATCTCATGAACCGTAATAGGTAGACAGTTGTTTTCACACATTGTGTGGCTTTATTGCCATTATAATAACAAAATTAAAGGAGATTTCCTTACAAGAGACGTGGTTTTTTTGAGCTGAAGTACCTACTTATTTTTCTTAAATATTGTATGGTGATGATTAAATGCGAGGCCGAGTCGCACTTGGCCGATTTTGCGGTACTGGTAATGATTATAATTCATTGACCCTATTGATATCCCTCTCCACCCACACAATTACATAATTATTGGTACTTATTACAAATAAAAAAAATTGACAATTTATTTTATTTATTTCAGGTCAAACAAATTATGCTGGCAGCAAAGCAGGAGTGATCGGTATGACACAGTCTGCTGCTAAAGAGTTAGGCAAATTCAATATTAGGTAAGCGTATAATAAGTTTAAAATAATATAGAATAGAATAGAATACTCTATAATAAGCACACCATTCAAATTACACATAACAATGTTAGTTGTTGTTATGTTGTTGTTAGTTGTGTTGTTGCGTCCCACTCCAGGGCAAACGCCTCTAATACATAGTTATCATACAAGAAGGCATGAAGCATTGACCACACTTACTCAAGGCGGGTTGGCGATTTCAGACTTAGATATAGGTATCCTAACTTCCTAACTCATATTATAAACTAGCTGTTGCCCGCGACTTCCTTTGCGATCTAGGGTGAAAAGTAGCCTATGTAAATTTCATCCAAATCCGTTCAACCGTTTTATCGTGAAAGCGTAACAAACAAACAAACAAAGTCATTTTCGCATTTATAATATTATTAATATTGTTATTATAATATTATTATCAATGACATCATCCGACGAGCCCTTGTCACCGTCGGCGTTCCAGCTGTATTAGAACCCAATGGCTTGGCACGCGACGATGGCAAGAGACCGGACGGGATGTCTTTATTTCCATGGAAGGTGGGAAGGCCTTTAGTGTGGGACGCAACGTGTGTCGATACTCTTGCGCCATCCCATCTTCCTGGCTCGGCGTGCTGTGCTGGCACTGCTGCTGCGGCTGCGGAAAACCTCAAGCGGCGGAAATATAATAACCTTATCGGTAATTATATTTTCGAGCCGTTTGGGGTTGAAACCCTTGGGCCGTGGGGTCCAAGTGCTCTTGTTTTATTCAACGAAATCTCCAAACGGCTGGTTGACACTTCCCGTGACCCGAGGGCTGGCTTTTACTTTGGCCAGAGGCTTAGCATTGCCATACAACGTGGCAATGCCGCCAGTCTCTTGGGTACTTTACCAGTCGACAGCGATGCGGAGGAATTTTTCGACGCCATATTTTAGTTTTTTAATAGTTTAGTTAGGATATAATTTTGTTGTTTATAGGTTATGTTTATATTACATTGAAATTAATATTATACCTAATAAACAAACAAACTCACATTCGCAGCGAGTTTGAGTTTGTTTGTTTATTACCTTTTCACAGCTAAACGCCTGGACCGATTTTGATGAAATTTGGTATGGGCATACTTTGAACCCTGGGGAAGGACATTGGCTACTTTATATCGACTACCTACCACGCGGCGAGGCTTTCACGAGGCATAATACCATCATGTGATCAGCAAATAAGTAATTTCATGATTTCAGGGTAAACGCAATACTGCCCGGCTTTATAGAGACTCCTATGGTAAAGACTGTCCCTGAGAAGGTGATGCAAGGCATGTTGAAACTGGTGCCTTTGGGACGACTCGGACATCCTAGTGGTGAGTGTGACAAAGCAAGCTATGCTATCCTAGAGTAAAGTAGAGTAGCTCGCTTCGGTTGCCGTCTCACAGATTACTAATAATATTTTGTCAAAATCAAAATTCATTTATTCAAATCAGGCTGAGAATCAGCACTTTTTGAACGTCGAAATTACAGTAAGACAGTCCCCACAAAAGGCCCGCCCTTCACCACTTCCTAGTGCTTTAGCTGGGAAGAAGAAGTAGCGGAACAAACTCCCCAGCAGCACAGCTGTCTGTTCAGTTAGAAGAACTAGTTTCTATACAATAATACCTATGCAAAATAATTTACGCAACATAATACATTAAATTATTCAGCTGCATCTGGTTAGACTGGAAGCCGACCCCAACATAGTTGGGAAAAGGCTAGGCAGATTGATTGAATACATTAAATTATATTTTTGTCAAATAAAATAAACAATTTTAGTAGGTACTTAACTCATATAACCTGTCATTATGTAAGCTGATTCTGGAGAAAGAGAAAGACTACTACCTGTCTACTAACTGACCAAGTTACTAAGGCAACTGCCAGTTGTCGCTCAGGGGGCTTACTATGAGCTCTTATAGCAGGGCAGAAGTTGAACGTTTCCAGTGAGAGAGAGAGAGAAAGAGAGACGGAGCTATATACGACCTATAGCACTATCTCTCTCTCTTCTCTTACTGGAAACGTTCAACTTCTGCCCGGCTATAAGAGCTCATAGTAAGCCCCCTGTGAAAATATTTGAATCATTTGAAAAGTAGTAAACTGGGGACATACGTAGGTTTAATTTAAAAAAAACTTCATTCGGCGTTCTTAACGAATGCGTAAATATAATTGCGCTGTAGGACTTTTAGCCCTCGACGCTTTGCGGAGCGTTGAAAATCCAACGGCGCGGTCAACAGGAAAGGGCATAAGACGAACCGGCGTTCGTCTTACAGAGTTTTTTAAGACTAGACCTATCTATGTCACCAATCGAATGTCATTGCTGACTATATCAACTTGTATGTAGGTACTAATCTGCTATAATATTTCTTTAATTTCAGAATTAGCCGAGGTGATAGCTTTCTTAAGCTCTGATAAGAGCTCTTTCATGACGGGAGCGGCAATCGACGTGACCGGCGGTTTCTGAACAAATAATGCCTTACGTTAGATAAGGGTGCAATAAAAGTCTTTGATCGCACTTGTAAAAAAACGCCTCGAAAATAAAACATGCCACGTGCACGCGTCAAGAACGCCTCTTACCGCGATACGTTTGTTTTGGTCGTGTTAGCGACACTGCCTTAACATTTTTTCCTGTCGTTTTGAAATATTGGAACAAATTGGTAGAGGGCGTCAACGAATTTTATTGTACGGTTATCTGGCGGAAGGTACCTATATACCGATATTATTTGGAAATAGGATGATGGAATAGGGATGATGACTAAAAATTTTATTTTTGTCCGTCATTTAAGTACTTAGATTATTAAAAAATATTGGGTACACGTATTTTTTCTTTTTTAGGGTTCCGTACCCAAAGGGTAAACGGGACCCTACTACTAAGACTCCGCTGTCCGTGCGTCTGTCTGTCACAAATAATAATATCCTAGGACATTTCACACAACGCCATCTAGTCCCAAGCTAAGCAACCTAATGCTTGTGTTATGGTAACGAGATGGCAGATAAACTACTTATATACATTTTTTTTTTGTAAATACATACATATTATAGATAGAAAAACACCCAGACCCCGAACAAATACTTGTAGGTCCTACAAATATTTGTTTCGTTCGGGAATCGAACCCGCGACATGCTGCGTAGCAGTCAATCGCTCAACCACTGCGTACCGTGTCGTCAAAAAGCCGTGTCACAGGTGGTCTCATGAACCGTGATAGTTAGACAGGTGAAATTTTCATAGATGATGTATTTCTGTTGCCGCTATAACAACAAATACCTACTAAAACAGAATAAAATAAATATTTAAGTGGGGCTCCCATACAATAGACATGATTTTTTTGCCGTTTTTATAGATAATGGTGCGGAAACCTTCGTGCGCGAGTCCGACTCGCACTTGGCCGGTTTTTTACGTACTTAATCAAAAGACGTCACGCCTTGCTAGATTCGTAGTTGTGACGATGACGTAGCGGGCCCCCACTCCCCGACTTTAATGAGTGTAATAAGATAAAGCGAGAAATACGTGTCTAATATTTTTTTACTATCTGACTGACGGACTAAATAGAATTTCTTTTTTTTTTACCCAGACATCATCTTTATTGCAGATAGTCGCGAATTGGCGATACAATCTAGCGGAGTGATTGCGTAACACTCTTACAATAGCAAAGCCTTTCATTTTGACAGTTCAACAACATTCATTGCGTTATTTACGTTGTCGAGTAGATGACTTTTTCAAACATATAACGCAATGGATTAGCAATTTCCTTCAAAATGTTTCGGATTGTGATTGAATGTGTGTTACGCAATTAAGGGCCCCACACATTACACAGCTGGCCTGTTTCCGGTCGCAACAGGCGGCCTGCCCTCCTAGGCCTGCATACACCACACACTACAGCGACTATTGCCTGCCAGCTACTCCGGCACTGGGTCCACACACTAGCAAGCGTCAGCCGGCAGTTTCACATCACAATATCGCCCGCCGGTGGCAGTGGTTAGGATAACATGTATATTATATTTTTAAAATGATAACCAAATTAGAAAATTCGCTAAATTGGCAACCTGCTACTCGATTTAGCCTTGAGATCACTGACTGTCCGGCTCACAGAGCATATCCGTCCGATACCTGTCGACGCAGGCTTGCGCCGGCAATAGGCCACGAACTGGGATCACATTTACCGGCATTGATTGTCAATCAAAAACGTTAAAAGGAACTGTGAGTCTGTGATTTATAGCGATTAACTGACTGGCTGATATCCGTCGGCGGCGGACTGTAAATGTGTGGGGCCCTTTAGTGTGCAGGTTCATAAGTAGGTACTTATGGTTCATGGGTTGGAGTAGGAGTAACAAAAAATGTTGGAAGTATTAGTGTCATTTTTAACCTAACGTTGAGTCTTAAGTTAATTAACAATACAATTCTTTACCTTTTCGCTCAAACATTTACCAAATACTGCGTAGTTATTTTTAAGGTCCATTGCAATCCACTGCCATTAAGTATAGAGTGCAAAAGATAAGTCGCGATTTTTTTAAATTTTTGCTTGAATGTATTGGGTTGGGAGTTATGTATTCAACTGGTGTTAGAGTCGCGCTCTTATATTGGGGCATATTGTTTTTATTAACATTTCAGGAGGTAATTTTCAAAAGTGGTCAAATCCATAGTAAACCATCCAAAGCGTCACAACAGCGTACATCATGAGGCTAATCCAAATTTCACTTTTCTGTTTGGCATAGAAATGGATTTGACTGCTATTGAAAATTACCTCCTGATTTCAGCTACACAATACTAGTTTAAATAGGTAATTATAGATCTAGTCCTAAGCTCAATTTTGTTGCGTAGTGCATAATATTTTGAAATATTTAATTATGGTCGAAAAACGATTTTTTAAAGTTCTGTTAAATTGTTATGGTGCTATACTGATACTGTTGATATCTACACGGCTACAAAGTGTCTTCTACACCTGTGATATTTTCCTTATAATATTTAACTTCGAATTTTAATATAGGTACTTAATTATCAGATACTTTAATTGTAATAAAGGGTGAATGATATTTATGATATTTTATTCAACACTAATATTGGTTTTTACCATTATACCCATTGTATCGGCCATACCATAAGGCTTGTGTTTAAACTCCTACCAGAAAAGTACCTATTTTACTACCAAAAAATTCGAAATACCTGCCAAAATTAATACCATTTTATTGTGAAATTATAACTTTAGAAAACTAACCTCGTGGTGCCCCTGACGTCGACCGTCTTGGGTTAGCGTTTTCGTCAGCAGGTCCACGCAGATTTGGTGAGCATTTAATTAATAATCACCTAATCTAACCTTTGTCATCAAAAGGCTAAAAATCAAATAAAATTCAATACTTCTTATTTACATCTTTTTATTTACTATGCCTTCTTAGATTTTAACTTATTCTTCTTCAAATCAGCTTTATTCTTCTGTCTCTTGTCCCTCATGAAGGTTCTGTATTCTGTCCTTCTCTTCTCATCTACAATTTCTTTGTACTTCTTCTTATTGTACTTCTGGAACTCGGCGTCTGCTAGAAGTTCGTCAACCATGGTCCTCTTTCTTTGTTTTTTAGTCAGTCTCTCATTTACATGGTCTAGTGCAGAATCCATGATGCGACCAACCTGAAAAAGGTAATGTATTATGCTGAATTTCACAAGAATAGTCATTGGTGATACCGAAAATGATTTAATGGATCAATGATTTATTCAAGAACTTTTAAGGGTGCTACCACAGCAATCGATCGATCGACGTCGGTCGACGTTGATCGATTGGTGTGGTAACAACTGACGATCGACGTTGACTTATCCATTCTATTATCGATCGATTGGTGTGACAGCAACTGACGATCGATGTCGACTGATCCATTCTATCATCGATCGACGTCGACGGATTCATTCTATCATCTATCGATGGTGATTAATTGGTGTGGTGAACTAAAAACTGTAAGGGTAGCACCCTTACAGTTTTTAGTTCACTTCCTCAATAAAGAACAGGGGAGCAGGTACTTATTTGCACTACAGAGGCAGAATAATGCTTTTTATAAATGTCTACATTTGGTTAGATTATGCAGCTTACTTCCCAATAAATAGCAGGAAAATTCTTCTAAAATAATTATGTTTAAAACAATTTTTTGTCAGCTAGACATCTCACCTGAAAGTACTTAGGCAGCACTTCCATGTCATTCTTCTTGTAGAAATGTTTGGGGTCCAGAGCTGATCTCATCTTCAGCACTTGAAGGTCATTCTTCAGCTCCTCGGTCACCTCTGGTGCTGGCAGGTTGAACCAGCCAGGGCCCTTGGTCTTCTCTCGCTCTTTCTGTAATGTTTAACACCAATTTGGGTGAAAATACTGAGATGACGCTTGGGAAATAAATCAATATTTATTTTAGGAAATCTGCTGTGGAATGAAAGGTTTGGCAGAAACAGGGATTATGTATTAGTATTTATCTATTTTTATGTGCCGTGATAAAGGTCCAACCAAACCAGTTTTTATTATAATTTGTAATTAGTTAAATTATTTCACAAAGTTGTGTCTTGAAGCCTATGTGCCTTTATGTCGTGTGGTAGTTATTGCAATCTAAACTTCGTGATTAATTAATCATAAAGTTTAAATTGCAATAACTAACACGTCTTAATGAAATAGTTTATCTTTAACAGATTGTGCTCTTCAGAGAATGATGTGTCACAAACTTAAATCTCTCCCTCTACCTACTTCTTTCTTTTTTTATATAATTTTCTCAAAATAACTTGCCTTCCTCATTGCCTTCAGTTTATTCTTGCTAACATCATAACTAGGCATTTCATGCTCCTTCTCAATCCCCGGCTTCAGCACACTATTTTTCATCTCCTTCTCAACATCTACACCACCAAGGTTTGACTTTAATTTACCCGTCTCTAAATCCAGCTGATCAAAATGAAACAATCTCTTTTTTTCTTCTTTTTTAAGAATGATGGACTGTGACCATCCCATTTCTTGGAAGAACTCATCAAATAAACTGTCAATCTTTAAGTTTTTCAGCTTTGTGTTCACTTCTTCTTCTGCAAACAGCTTTGTGTCCAATTCTTGTTTCTTTTTGTCAAATAATTCTAGAATTGCTGCTTGTCTGTCTTCTTTGTCTGTGGAATATGAATTTATGCGAGTTTAGAATAGAATTATAAGTCTACTAGCTAATATAACATTTTAAGCCAAACCACTTATTTCTGCAAGTGGTGATGAATGGCCTGAAGGTTACTTTGAATAGGTATCCGTTTGTAAAAACTGGTAAAAGGATTGTGGATAGCAGTTAATAAATAAAACACCATTTGGTGTAATTTACTTAGAAACACAAGATATTTTATTAAAACCAATCTGTTAAATGCCAGATTTCAGGGAAAAGAAAGAATTTTAGAGACAGTTCAATTAAGATACTAACCTATAAAGTAAGGTTTCTCTGCATCATCAATTAATTCAGTCCTTATTTGGAGATCCTCATCTCCAACAGTATCGACTATAAAATCCATTTTGATTATATTGATTTAATTAAACATTGAAACATAAGAAATCACACGTTTTGTAAACACCAATTTACGCGTGGTTTTGACACTTGAAGTTTTTGATTTGATTGACGTTTTTGAGTTTGACATTGACTTTATCGAATAATGTTGCCAACAAAGACAACTTTGTTTCGTCCAGAAATGGCGATAGAATGTATTTGGAGGATATAATATAATGGAGGATGCGTAGTGGTAGCCCGCGAAATTCAGTTTTTTGCAATTTGCAGGTCCCTGTCAGGTTGTATCTTTTTCAAAATATGATACGCGGCAGTAAAACATAATTATGTATTTATATAACTTTAACCATAAAAATCATCAATACATCTCTCTAAGTTAGATTTCGTGCAGATTCGTCAGATTTCGTTCGTTTGACGAATCTGCACGAAATCTAACTTAGAGATGTGTTGATGATTTTTATGGTAAAGGGTAATCATATACCTCATACCACCAAATAGACCGATAAATCGCCTATGCGCAGCTTGACCGCCAGCGTTCTTTTTACGTGACGCGACCTGTACCTATACACATGTCACCGATATATATGCTGTTTCATCCAATATCCTCACAAATCGTTGCGACACAACAATTAAGTATCTAACTTAAAACAGAATTATAACCCGAGAGCATCATTCGTTACTTTTTCTTCTTAGAATTAATTATGCAAGGTCTACTTTCGAGGGTCATCCTTAAGGGTGTGTTGGAGAGTCGTTATTGTCGCGGAAGCGGGCCTCGAGAGCCCTTGACTGAAGGTACAGACAAAGTTACAGACTCGTAGAATTTCCACACGGGTACTATTGTGACCTTCAGGCCTTTGTGGCTGGGTACTTGGTGAGGTGAAAACCCTTTTTTTGTTATGATTATTTCCCTTTACGACAGTTGTAGAGGAGAAATAAATACCGAATGTTTTTTGTTAGTTTTCACACTTAAGTTGTTAGTTTTTCTTCTAACCCTGAATTTAGACTTTTCATAGTAGATTATTAACCAAGGGGATAAAGCAGTGGCGTCTGTCGCGGGTGACGATTTAAATCGCGAGCGTAACGAAGGATTCGAGGTTTACTCCCGAGCGTAGCGAGGGATTTAAGTTCACCCAAGACTAAGACAGCTTTATCACCGAGGAAAATACTCTACTTTTCGTTCCATTTGCGAAAAAATTAACACAATAATAATATGAGATAAGCATTTATTAAAAATAATAACAATTAAAATAATGAAGAAAACAAAAACGCGGCAAATTCCTAGACTAATATTTTTTTGCCGGAAAAGCAAAGGCCAAGCTCATACGGCCTCGTCGGTTTTCGTAATTTTATTTAATAATCATAACTGCACTTAGTAACTGCATAATAAATGCGTATTCCTTTTTCAAAAAGATGTATAATACTTTATATACAAACTCAATGGTGTAAACACAGATGTAGTTCAGTATTTTCGGTAAGTCAATCAATCTGCCTAGCCTTTTCCCAACTATGTTGGGGTCGGCTTCCAGTCTAGCCGGGTGCAGCTGAATACCAGTATTTTACATGGAGCGACTGCCTATCTGACCTCCACAACCCAGTTACTGGGTATTACGATACCCCTTGGTAAGACTGGTTGTCAGACTTTATGGGCTTCTGACGACCCGTAACGACTGTCAAAGATTCACGAATAACAGCCGGGACCGACGGCTTAACGTGCTTTCCGAGGCACGGAGGAATCTCGGTATCTAAAGATGGTCACCCATCCACTGACCAACGCCGGCAAGCGTAGCTTAACCTGACGGATCGACCCGTGCGGCTGTTATTACTTAGCCACGAGCTCGGTAAGTATTCCAAATTTAAATCACATTCTCCCCCTAGAGGATGAATGAAATTCAGTACAATTTTCTTTCCCTGTTTTTAACAGATTAAAAATGACTATTGTTATGTTCGCGTTTTGTGGCATAGAATGTCACTTTTTTGAGCAAGTGGTACGAAAAAATAATTTCGGTAAGGGTTACTACCTAAACGACCAACTTTTTTAACCCCTTGGGATTAAAAAAGTCCATACAGTCGTATTTCGAAGTAAAAGTATGCCATTTATCTGCCTAACACTCTCAAATTAGTCCATGCCGCAACTGAAAACGTTTATTAGATTCCATTTCCGAAGTCAAACCATTCGCGAGTCCCACCAATGACCCAAAAAAAAATCATATAACTTTTTTATTGTTTTATCTTGTAGACTAGCTTCTGCCCGCGACTTCGTCCGCGTGCAATTTCTTGTCCCCCCCACCTACCAAACCCGACGCATCGCATCGCAACGCCTGCCCGCGCTATTACTTCGTTTGCGCTTAATAGCATCCTTGCTGACATTTTTTCTTTTTGCTTGGCTCCTAAGGTCCCTAGCGTGATGTTAAATAGCCTACATCCTTCCGCATCGCCTGCCCGCGCTATTACTTCGCGATCGGTTCCTAAGGGCCCTAGCGTGATGTTAAATAGACTATATCCTTCCGCATCGCCTGCCCGCGCTATTACTTCGCGCTCGGCTCCTAAGAGCCCTAGCGTGATGTTAAATAGCCTATATCCTTCCGCATCGCCTGCCCGCGCCATTACTTCGCGATCGGCTCCTAAGGGCCCTAGCGTGATGTTAAATAGCCTATATCCTTCCGCATCGCCTGCCCGCGCTATTACATCGCGCTCGGCTCCTAAGGGCCCTAGCGTGATGTTAAATAGCCCATATCCATCCGCATCGCCTGCCCGCGCTATGACTTCGCATTCGGCTCCTAAGGGCCCTAGCGTGATGTTAAATAGCCTATAGCCCTCCTCAAGAACTGGAATATAAAATGCAATAAAATTTTTTCGAATCCGACGGGGGTAGTTCCAGAGATGCGCGTTCAAACAAACTAACAAAAAAACAAACTCTTCCGCTGTATTCCACCGACATTGTTGAAATAATAAATCTCGCAATTCAGAAAAATTACTTATTTGCACAACGCCATCTATGGGTAAATTGATAAAACGTCCGGACTAAACATGTTTGCTCAAGAGCGACCGGTAAGAATTAAAGTTATTTTGCGTTTTAGTAATTTTATATTATCTCCGAAACTGTATGACCAATTGCCATACTGTAAAGGCCAAATTTTATCTCCATGATGTCCTTGTGATCATAAAATAACTTATTTTGATGAGGATTAATGTTTTGTTGTTTAAATAATCATCCAAACGTGTATGTCTAAAAAATACTTTTTTAATGCAATAAAAGATGTATAAAAGATAAAATATAAAAGATAGAAATATGGTGTCGCGGACTTTTTTGTAGAATTATTTAAGACGGACCAGACTGCCATACATTGTTCTCAATTTTAAACAACCGTTTAGGCAGCGCATGCAAAAAAGTCTGTTTAAAGAATTCTTTCTTTCCGACTTGTTAGACAAAAATTGTGATAGCTCGGCTAATATGCATGATATAAATATAATGTATAGCCTATAGCACTCAAGAATAATGTAGCTTTCCACCAGTGAAAAAATTTTTAGAATTGGATCATTAGTTCCGGAGATTACCCCCTACATACAAACTTACAAACTTACATACAAATTTTACCTCTTTATAATATTAGTATAGATGATGGCCGTCACAACTAATTTAATTAGACAGCAGCTGTATTTGTACCTACACCGATCGTTGGAGAGTTTCTACACGTGTCAGATTAAATAGCTAAGTTTTAATCTGTTCGCGAACGGTAAACGAGACACAGAAGTTTTATTGTTATGATGTCTCTAAAGACGTCAACCGCCCGCGAAAGCGCTTGATAGCTGCGTCACTATGTATTTGTTATTGCTCTCGTTAGATTGTGTCAGGCCAAGTGTCAGGCACACTGGTGCACAGTGATTCTGCCCGTGGTTGCTGTAAAAATACGACAGGCCAAGGACATTTTGAGATGGCTCCGGCGCAAAATGTCTACTGGTAGTAAAATGTCGCTTTCTCATAATGTCGCTTTCGCAGAATGTCGCTTTCGCAAAATGTCGCGTTAGTACCTAACTTTGAAAAAAATTTAGCCAGGTTTAAGAAAAAAGGTTATTTTTTTCCCATTTCTTTTTTTTCCTTGGTATTTTTTTTGGTTTTTGTCTGTTTTTTTTTAAAAAAAAACAAAATTAAAACCTTTTTACAAAAAAAAAAAAAAAAACAACCGACTTCCAAAAAAACACTACAAAGTGAAATATAACTTTCATTTTGGAAGTCGGTGGCAAAAAACTAATATACAAATCCAAAGACACCGACTTCAAAAATTATTTTTATTTTTTTTTATTTTTTTGTTTTTTTTTGGTGGTTGTAATTTTTCTAGTTGAGCCACCAAAAAAAATATATGTTGTAAAACTTGTAAACATTTAATAAGAAATTGGAAAAAAAATAACTTTTTTTTAAGCCAGGCAAAATTTTTTTTAGGTTACTAACGCGACATTTTACGAAAGCGACATTCTGCGAAAGCGACATTATGAGAAAGCTACTATTTTACTACTAGTAGACATTTTGCGTACCTACCAGTAGAAATTAAAAAGTAACCCAGAAAAAAAAACTGCCTGTTTAGAAATTGTGTATGTATTAGGTTCATGAAAACGTGGTAAAATACAAAGTTTCAAAGAAATTAATGTTAGGATCTTAATGTTATTGAGGTGTTGGCATATTATGTGCAGACAACAGCACATCAGGTTTACCTACCAAATTATCAAATTTCTCCAAATGATTTTAAACCTTAAAATTTTGACTGTTAAGTTCAAAATCGAATGAGAAAATTTTACAGTTTTTAGTAACTTGACTTGCTGCTGTGTGAACAACACCCTAATTGCGTAACATATTTTCAATCAAAATCCATGAAGGATGTTGATAATCATAAAATATGTTTGCAAAACTAGTCTCGTTTGCGTTAAATAAGTTGTTGAGCAGAAATGAAACCATATTGCTAACAACTGTCAATTTATGTGATAGAGTTGTTTTATCTCACGAAAGCGGGCGAGCCATACTTGTAAGTGTGAATGTTACAGGCACATTGTCTTTGTGTGCGTAAGCTCGGGAGCGCGCTACCTGCAGGTACGCACACAAGAGCGCGTGGGTCACCCGCTTTCGTGAGATAAAACAACTGTACGCAATAACCCTGCAGGTTCCCACTCAGTTTTACGAGAATCTCTCAATATCTACTGAATATTCCATTCCATTGAAATAGAAGACGTGCGTTTTAAACCTTGGGGTTCTGGGATACTTTGCTTACTGGCTTACGCGTTAAAGCATTTTGCATGAAAGAGGCAGCAGAAGGTAGACTACTTACTACTTTTTATTCGTGACATAATGCCACTAATTTTCGAAACCATCGGAGAATCTGCATGATAAAAGTTAGGAAGTCAGGAAGTAGCCCGCGCACTAGGCCAAGTAGCATCAGCCAGGCTGCGGCAGCCGGAATATTGAGAAAATTCTTGGCTGCCTAGTGTGCGCCTGCCCTTACAATAACATAAATACAGAAGCCAGACAATCAGACATGCTATTGTTTGTCGAATAAATGCACAAAACAGCAGTTTTGTTGAAACATGCATGAAATACAAAACAACATGCAAAATAAATAATCATAAATAAATTTTCAGTCATTTATCTTGCAATCATGTACTCTGTTTTTAATTTTTTTTTTTTCTCATGTAGCATCAACATATTAGTAATAGGTGCATAATGTTGTTGGTAGTATGATAAGTACTTTGTTTAATTAGTAGTTAATCCATACTATCCATACTAATATTATAAATTCGAAAGTAACTCTGTCTGTCTGTCTGTCTGTCTGTCTGTCTGTCTGTCTGTCTGTCTGTCTGTCTGTCTGTCTGTTACCTTTTCACGCCTAAACCACTGAACGGATTTCGATAAAACTTGGCGAGCCTATAGATGGTATCCTGGGGACGGACATAGCCTACTTTTTTTTTCAAAAATAATCCTACGGGGGGTGATATAGGGGATGAAAGTTTGTATGGGAAACTCAGTATTTCTTAAGTTAGGGATGTGAAAATTAAAATGTATGCTTTTGATAGGAAATAAAGAAATATGCGGTTCAGCGTTTTTGAAAAATCATCCCCTAAGGGGGTAAAATATAGTAAAATAGGGGTTGATTTTAAAATTTACAAAACTGCACGGATTTCGACAAAATTTGGCAAAGCTTTATATAGCATCCTGGGGACGGACATGGGCTACTTTTTTTTTCAAAAATAATCCTACGGGGGGTGATATAGGGGATGAAAGTTTGTAAGGGAAACCCAGTATTTCTTAAGTTAGGGATAACAAATTTATGCTATTGGTAGGAAGTTAAGAAATATGCGGTGCAGCGTTTTTGAAAAATCATCCCCTAAGGGGGTAAAATAGGGGTTGATTTTAAAATTTACAAAACTGCACGGATTTCGACAAAATTTGGCAAAGCTTTATATAGCATCCTGGGGAAGGACATAGGATACTATTTTTTTTCAAAAATAATACTACAGGGGGTGATGTAGGGGATGAAAGTTTGTAAGGGAAACCCAGTATTTCTTAAGATAGGGATAACAAATCTATGCTATTGGTAGGAAGTTAAGAAATATGCGGTTCAGCGTTTTTGAAAAATCATCTCCTATGGGGGTAAAATAGGGGTTGATTTTAAAATTTACAAAACTGCACGGATTTCGATAAAATTTGGCAAGGCTTTGTATAGCATGCTGGGGAAGGACATAGGCTACTTTTTGTCTTAAAAAATAATCCTACAGAGGGTGATATAGGGGATGAAAGTTTGTATGGGAAACCAAGAACCACTAAACGGATTTCGATAAAATTTGGCAAAATGGTATCCTGGGGACGGACATAGGCTACTTTTTTTCAAAAATAATCCTACAGGGGTGATATACGGGATGAAAGTTTGTATGGGAAACCCAGAACCACTGAATGGATTTCGATAAAATTTGGCAAAATGGTATCCTGGGGACGGACATAGGCTACTTTTTTTTCAAAAATAATCCTGCAGGGGGTGATATAGGGGATGAAATTTTGTATGCAAAACTCAGTATTTCTTAAGTTAGGGATGTGAAAATTAAAATTTTTGCTTTTGATAGGAAATAAAGAAATATGCGGTTTAGCGTTTTTGAAAAATCATGCCCTAAGGGGGTAAAATAGGGGTTGATTTTAAAATTTACAAAACTGCACGGATTTCGACAACATTTGGCAAGGCTTTATATAGCATCCTGGGGAAAGACATAGGCTACTTTTTGTTTTAAAAAATAATCCTACAGAGGGTGATATAGGGGATGAAAGTTTGTATGGGAAACCAAGAACCACTAAACGGATTTCGATAAAATTTGGCAAAATGGTATCCTGGGGACGGACATAGGCTACTTTTTTTTCAAAAATAATCCTACAGGGGGTGATATAGGGTATGAAATTTTGTATGGGAAACTCACTATTTCTTAAGTTAGGGATGTGAAAATTAAAATGTAGCGTTTTTGAGGGGGTACAATAGGGGTTGACAAATGTTTGTGTACCTACCTCTTTTTAAGAGATTTAAGGGATTGGAAATGTAGTCATAGTTGGAATCTTGAGGTGACATTTAGTCTTTTTTATTTCAATCGATGGTTTTACGAGGAAATTATTTGAACGAGTGGACACTCGGACAAAAGTTATTTGTTATTAGAGCGTGACTGGCATAATAAATTTTAAGTAAATAACAAAGTCCCCCCGCCGCGTAAGTCTTGAATGCGATAATTTCAAAAAGTACCGAACGGATTTTCATACGCTTTTCTCCAATGAACGGAGTGATTCAGTGTAATTCATTATGGTTTTGTGTATATTGGCTGAAATATGACGACGACTGTTGAAGATGTCGGAAAAAATCATGCCGACTGGTAGCTTTATGTCTACTATACACGGTAACAATATATCGTAGCTATTTGAGTTTGCACAGTTATATCGGACGGCCCTATGTTTTCCACATGAACATTCCCATGGGATATTTGCCGAAATCCACGCGGGCGAAGCCGCGGGCAAAAGCTAGTTTTATAATATTTAATTGTACTCCTGTTTTTTATCACGAAATAAATAAATAAACCACATGCATACAAAAATATGGATGCGTACCTACAATTAAGGCGGGTATTGAAAAAAATCAGAAGTCTGAGGTTAGGGAACATTTTGATATTGCCCATTCCTATGCTCACATTTTTAGTCAGATGAGGTAGAATTTTTTGTAACAAAAAAAACCAAGACTAAACCTCCTAGGTTCGAAGCCTTAGCAGGCGTTAACTGCTAAAGCATAGGAATAGTACATTTTGATACAAATAGAGAATGTTTGTTATTGCATTCGAGGCAGAATTAACAGCCGAGCCGTAGGCCAGGTTGTTTTTGAGACGAGAATTGCGATAACAAATGTCCACGTGTATCAAACGACGTTTTTCAATACCTACACTTTTGAAGAAATAAAATAAAATAACTTGTATCAAAATGTACTATTATTTAATTTTGATCTCCAAACTTATTTTTTTTTCTCAATGGTGGCACTAGTTAGCGGCACTACTCGCCTTAAGCCAGCGATTAAAATGAACGTGATCTCCCACCCGATATTCATTTTGTTTACCGCCATTGAAGCGATAGAGCTGAGCATAAACGTCATCCACTCAATGAATGGCGAGCTCTATATAAAGGCTGAATCGGCTGAATGGATACAATGCCATTGCTTTCTCCAGAATATAGATGGCTTTCAATAATCAAACTTTGGCTATTCTGAATTTCTGAGCTACATAATTTCAATACTGGTAATATGTCAAAGAATCAAACTCAAACTCAACTCAAACTCAAAGCATTTATTTCAATTAAACCAATTACAGGCACTTTTGAATTGTCAAAGAGTCGGTCAGTAGGTAAGTCAGAAAGTTGAAGCTAGTTGCCCATTCCAAAACGTATATCTATGGAGAAGAACGGGCAAGAAACTCCACGGACACTCTTTTAAATCAAAATATGGTTACAAAATATTGGTTACATCATTCATGTTAAAATTATACATGTGAGAACGATGAACGTTAAAAGCGTCCGTAATAAAAAAAACAATTCAAAATTAAAATTAAAATAAGCCGTGGCAGCTAAGGTATGACCAGCCTCCACCAACAGCGCCGGTTCACGAACCTGACGTATGGATTCGTTAAATGATCCAACACACGCGCCACCATCAGCGAGGCATTAGAGTGAGCATGACACACTCTCAGCCGCCAGGGCACATCCAAGTCAAATAAAGACGTATCCAGTAAATGGTAGCTTTAGAGTAGGTACATAGTACTCACACATGTGCTAAGCAATTAATACAAAAACAATAACAATAAGCAATTTAAGCAATTTATACAAAGGTGAAAATCAAAATAACCGATAATATTTGGCTGAGATGTTTAAATAAAGACTGGTCGCGAGAGCTAAATGAAATATGCAACAGGCCAAGAATGTAGTGTTATAGAGGCATGAGGAACAGGGTGTACAGTTCACTCATCGTCCATAGAAAAGGGAGGATCCTCCGACCAGACGGGTGTCGTGTACTCGTGTCTGGTGGGCAACGCGGACGTTGTATATATGCTAGGCGCGCGGTAAACTCTGATTGCGCGATGTAGCATTGCGTGACGTGAGTGTGATGCGTAGTTCGCATGTGGTGATGTAGATGCCGCTACAGTGTAGAAGCTGACTTCAAAGCTCTATATCTGATTTCTGTACCTACCTAATCGGTGAATAGGTACTACCTAAAACATAGATTTATAACCAAACGTTTTCTAAAACTAAGGGCCTATTTCAGGATGTCCGAGTATCCACTACTTACCAAATAAATTCAAAAATGGAACAGATTTTGTATGAAATTATCTTTGTCTGCCAAGTAAGTTAATAGGAACGTAGGTAGGTCGTGAAACAGGCCCTAAGGCATCTATAAACGTTACTTGGCACGAACTTTAGCTAAGCGTTATGGCGGGATTAGATATATGCCTGTAGCTGGTACGAAACTATGCAAGTAGCTGGCAGGCCATTGTGACATTCACCAATCAGAAGTTGGTATGGCGGCATGCAAGCTACTTGCATACTTTTCTGTAAGTTACAGAATTGTACAATGTGTTTCATATAAGAATAGGATCGACTTAGCGCCATGTTGTGACGTCATAGCTATCAAATCGAATAAATTGTGTAGGGTGAGCAAAACAAGATATTTTTAAATAACATTTATTTACGAATCATGAACGAAGAATTTGAAAAAAAAATAAAAAAATTGTTGCCAACAATGAATATATGAAAGAAAGAAGTATAATTTTATAACACCAATTATGAATAATTTTTTATACTCTACTTTTTATAATTTTTATAGACTCGGTTAAACAAAAAAAAAGTTATTGATACACAACAAAAAGAAAACTCTTTGCAAACCGTACTTTTCAATCAACATTTGACATCATTATAGATTATAGAGGTTATTGACGTTCCTATTCTTATTTGAAACGCATTGACCTAGGTGACCTAGGTATATTCTCGCCCCTATTCCTGTCACTGTCGCACTACTGTCAAACTACAAGTGCAAGATAGAGACGTAAAAATTTCTAACTTTTCTAAGCTCAAGCACGTGTTAAATAACGGTTATAGATCTCGACCTAAGTATACCTTCATGTTCATGTTGTAAAATATTTATACATTAAAGTAGAAGTGTCTACGGTCGGGAACAAAGGCCTCTTGGGTAAAGCCTACATACGTCACGTCCTCCTTTGTAGTTTGTACAGTAGGCACAGATTAATACAGATGGGACACTCCGCAGTTTAGGTACGAAGCTACAAGTACGTGGCCAGCTCAGCTCACTGGGTCAATTCAGTGTGGGCTGCCGCGCACCGGCCGGCTCGCACGTTAGCTTGATACTCACGCACCGCGTCGTAAAAGATCACAACCCTAACAACTCAGAAGGTATAAGAGTTAGGTAAGCGATAGAAAGAGAGACAACTTGTATGTGATTATAACTGCAGGTAATAAGCGTTGTGCGTATTGATGTATAAAATACGAAGATAGGTCATTATCTAACGTCACGTAAACATTATTGGTAAACACACCCACACAACTACATTTCCCGATGTCATCAACGGAAGTAGAGAGACATATTACGCGGGCTGTAGCGGGAACGAGATACCAATAATTGTCACTGTTACGCGAAATCGCGTTGCCCGCCGAATGTTGGCCGAATGTTTACGATTATGAATAACATTACATCTATCTCGCTCTCACAAACATGGCGAAGCAAACATTAAATATTATTATAATTTTCAACAAATTAACATTTTTGGCTGTGTGGTGTCTTGGTTTTGGTTAGGTTTAGGTATCACAATAAAAAACTGTTTGCAATATCACTGCGTTAGGCGTGTTGTCATAACGGCCGCTCGGACCAGACTGAGTGTGGCGCACCACTCCACAATCCCCCCACTGCGCAACCCCTACCACAGCACGCATAACTTGTTTATTGAACGTCACATCCGCATAACTTGTTTATTAAACGTCACATCTCTTCTTTACAAAATGTAAAAAAACAATAATAAAATCATTTGCTTATAAAATAAATGGCTGACAATATTTCAATTAATCTTGCCTGTAATTAATCAGAAAGCTAGTCGTTCGTTCACAAATCTACGTCTTCCTGAAGAATAACTACAAGAAACTTCATGGAAACAGTATTAAAGTATTCTATCAACACATTTCTTACATTTCCATAACTTATCGTTAACTTCAAAACAGTTCTATCTCTTGACCATTACTCAGAATAATAGCAACAATAGAACTTGAATATTGCATTATACAATTTCAACACATTAGCAATATAATATACCTTACACAAAGACATAATCATAATAAACAATAATTACGGTATAATATATGTAAATAGTTAGTTTGTGAATCAAATTCATTACTGGAATCACCAGTTTCTGATTTATGGACAGTCCATTTACTTTCTAATTTCTTTAATTAAATAATGTTTCTACGTGACGTCTGTTCTGTAATATCATCCTGTTCTTCATCACCAACTCTTTTTTTTTTTAATGAGATTGATCATTAAATTGTTAAGTTAATACATTTCCTTTAATCATTTTTGTTGTTTTCTTTGATCATAATATTGCTATTTTACTTTACTTTCAAGTAATTTGACATTTTTGCTAGTCTAGCAAAGATTTCAAATTTCAGATTTCAAATTAGCTAGCTTTGTTATTTTACTTTCAAGTAATTTGAAATTTTTTGCTAGTCATACTGCTAGTGTTGTGAAAGACATAAATCCTTTAGTCTTTATTTCTAGGCCAAAATAGATTTACAAGACTTGGGGACTATTAGTCTCAAAAGTCACGACTCCTTTGAGTCTTTTAAGTCCCGAGTTCTTTGACTCTTTGAATCCTATGTCCTCTAAGTATTATATTTTAAACACACATCTAATTTCAATTATTTTTTCCTTGGCTTAACTTTAGATAAGGAGTCAGGCGACTCAAACCCAAATTCTTTGAGACATACTCGAGGAAGTAGCTATCATAGGCAGGTTTGGGTAGTACCTGAATTTCTTGTTATTTGAAATACAACTACCTATTTGGTATTTGTTTTCAAACTACTATTACAAACGTAATTTGTAATTAATATTTCAAATACCTGACGCTGAAGTGTTTTATAACTAGTATTTCAAACGCAATTGAATTCAAAATACATTTTTACTTAAATACATCTTATTAATGAAAACGAAAAATATGCTGCCTCATAAATACACTAGCATCTGCACTAGAAGCAGTATATATGTTAATGTTTAGAGTTGGCAACACTACGTGTACTGACTGAATTGTTCAATTTTCTATTGAAATAGTTATGAATTTTGTCTATTTGTATGCTTGTATAAATTTGAGTTATAGGGCTCTATAACTACCTATCACTTGTACCATAAGTATTCTAAAATTATATAAGCATTATTAGCACGTTCAAGTGTACAAGTTGAAATCGTTCTTACATTAGGGCACTTACGACAGTTATAAGGCTCTGAATGTATTTTAAATAAACAGAGTCAAAATATTTTGTATTTCAATCGAAGCAAAGCATATTATATTTTGCCCAGCCCTGATCACAGGTAAAATTAGCTTACGAATCTATTTACATAAATTCCCAGTTTGGCAATAAAAATGCTACCACTGGTAAGCAAAACGATTCTGTTTTGTTTGTAAGAACCAAGCATTACTTGCCCAGGCACTAAATATAACTTGATAGTTTTTTTTTTTTAGTTTTATTGAACTCAAAAGAATTAATTAAACAAAATACTCAAAATATTCATTGCAAGATTTTGATCACTTACTTTACAAATTAAAGTGCTTTTAATTTTATTTAAATAAACAGATGTGGTCTGATTGTATCTGCACTTTTTATATTGGTAAGTTAAAACATTGTCAATTTGAAGTATTTAAGCAAAGTAATACCATCTGCCTAGCCTTCTCCCAACCATGTTGGGGGCGACTTCCAGTCCAACTGGATGCAGTCAAACACCAGTATTTTACATGAAGCGACTGCTATCTCACCTTCAGTTACTGGGTAATACAATACCCTTTGGTTAGACTGGTTGTCAGACTTTCGGGCTTCTGACGACCCGTAAGGACTGTCAAAGTTTCACGAATTACAGCCGGGACCAACGGCTTAGCGTTTTTTTTTTTAAATATTGAAGTCACCACTCATAATTACTTCTTTATTTACAGTTTCAAGTTTTGCCAAAACATTAATTGCTGACTCAATTATAGAGTATATTTAATAATTTGGGGGTCTGTCAACGCACATGGTATATTATGACGTGCTTAACTAGCACAACACAAGAAAATTCACAGCTAGGTATGTTCAACAGATAATTCAACTGTCTTTACGAGTTTTTGATTGAATACAACTTTTGGTTAGGATTAGTGAACCGGCACACACAATATTATTTTCATGCAATTTAACTGCAATGGTTCGTGTCACTAAAATGACTTGACCTTGTGTTCACGTTCTGTGTCCAAACAGTTTATTCTTTCATTATTTCTTTTTTGTTTTGATATCACCTTTTTTCATTTAAAAACTATTAGAGTAATAATGGCATTAGGGTCATAAATGTATTCATAATTGATGAAATTATGTATTTGTAGGAAGCCTGTGGCATACAATAATTTTGAGAAGAATGACTCAGTTTGTTGCAAAGTAATTTCCATAACCCCTTTTCCAAAACTATCAGAAAACATAATGGAGCAGTAAAACTTTACTACTTACAAGGAAGAGAACTAGTTTTTAACTGAGCTACTTGCAATGGACGTTGTTCAATGCCTGGTGTATCCTGATTGGGGATACAGACCCAAACACTTCCTAACTGGGACGGGTTCTCCGTTGCCTCAGTTTGGAGAGTGGCAAGTTTGGATTTCCTTAGCAAAGAACAATGAGAGCTGCTGAGAGTTGGTGAGTCCACTTGTCTGCATTAGATTTGCACATGTCCACTAACTCATTTGCAGCAAGGATATGCTTCTGAATTAGTTTTTTTCCAGACCTCACATACCTAGTATAAAGTGACTGCATTGACTCTTCTACCTGAATTTCAGAGTAAGCGTTGAGTGTCAATCTCATAGATGTTCTTACTGTCTTCTCATTTAATTTGGTAGTTATTGGATTTATTTAGTAGCAAAACAAGTTTTTTCATTATATTTGAACCGCGTTTTTTTTTATTCCTTATTGCATCTTTTTATGATTTTATTTAGTTTTGCATATTTTTTCATTTTATTTTGAGCTACTTTATAACTATTATTATTATGTTTCAATTTTCAATATAGAAACTTCAGTAAGGTCTATGTTTAGTAAGGAAGAAATGTTGAAATTGGTTTTATATTATTCAATATATGTTACTAGTTTTCATAGCCAGAGTACATTCTTTTTGTTTTGTTTCAGTAATTTAGTAACTTGTATATTTGCATGAATTAATTGTGCTACTTACATGTATACCTACTTACATGTTTTCCTATTTATCTGGTACCATTCAGACTTAACTGAATTACCACATTAACAATAACTCATTTAAAATGCAACGAAAGACATTCAAAACTACTGTTCCATTTCAAACAAAACAACTAGTATTATTATTACAGCGTAACTATAGTGAAAACCATTAAAATTGACTGTATTTAACTGATAATTAATCTTATAAGATCAATGAAATAATATTGCTTGGAAAGTAGACCAAACAAATATTGTTATTTTCACTCGAAATATTTTACTTTGCAATCTTTAAAGTGTTTATTATAAATATGAAACTTTAAAAATTATATTCAAATTATAAGTTTTTTGTAACACTAAAAGGTGTTATGATAATGTTTAAATTTCGAGATAATTATTTTGATAAAACCTAATTGGTTTTTATTTTCACTAGCGCTGACCCAATTTCTGTTGAAATCTCGTTCTTGGGGATTAATAACGTATTTGGATTTTGTAGTCTATATTTGCAAAAATGTATATATGATTATCTACCAATGTCCGTGGTTTGTCGACCTCAGGTGATTAAATAGGTAACTCACTTGTTATTTTCACATTGCAAATTGTGAAAATGTAAGAAATGTTTTCAAGATTACTTTGGGCTATCTGCTACTATTGTCTTTTGTTTGTTGTTTGACATTGCTTATAATAGTTTTGTTTTTATTTACTGATTTTAGCAGTTCACTATTTAATTCATACCAATATGTTTTTTCTAGCACTAACATCTTAGCTAGTTCGTTTTTTATCCACTAGGGTACCAGGTATCCAGGTAAGGTACCCATTGGATTTATTTAAGCTTATTTAGCTTAAAGGTACCCACTATTCATTTGATAGTTTACCTTTTCAAATTACTTCGTAATGTTATGATATCGATTAACCAAATAATCTATCAGTTTAGGTACCCACTATTCATTTAATAGTTTACCTTTCCAAATTACGTGTAATGTTTTGATACCGATTAACCACATAATCTATCAGTTTCGCACTTTCCACGACTCATTTGCCTTTTTGGCAATTTCGTTATAGTTTAGTTGGCACATATCAACAAATGAGGTCATTATTATTTTGTTTTGTTTTTTAGATGTTTAAAGTGAAATGTAGGTAGGTAAGTAAAATTTTTTTTTTATTCGTCACTACATATTCACGGTAAATAAACAAAGAAAATTAAATGCCACTCACGAATGATTGACGATTTGATTTGATTTGACGATGATGATGATGCATAAAATGACATTCACGGGTTTCACGATTATTTACTGTCATTTCATGTGTATTTTCTTAAGAGCAATAGGTACACTCTTAGGTATTGGTAGTTTTATGAATATATGCTATGTTTTACCACAAATTATTCAGGGGAAACTTAAACTACATGAAACCTCATTCGTTAACTTGCCAACATATCTCGCAACCATTAGGTTGTTTTAATTTTAAATTTTATGCACGACATACCTTAATCCTCGTCGCCACTTGTGGTGTCTTGGTTTTGGTTAGGTTTAGGTATCACAATAAAAAACTGTTTGCAATATCACTGCGTTAGGCGTGTTGTCATAACGGCCGCTCGGACCAGACTGAGTGTGGCGCACCACTCCACAATCCCCCCACTGCGCAGCCCCTACCACAGCACGCATAACTTGTTTATTGAACGTCACATCCGCATAACTTGTTTATTAAACGTCACAGGCTGTATTTACGAGTGAAAGTAATCCCGTGGAACTTGTTTTTGGTTCTTGAACTATTTGTGCTCATTTTGAAAGCGCAGGAAGGCATTGTTGCTGCTTATTTGGACGATTACGGTAATTTTACTTAACGTGCTACACAAACGCCAGTTCGATTGTGACTAAGGTCAATTGTGTGCATGAACATAATAATATTATGTGCGGTCCACGTCGTCGTTGAGCATGAACCATATCTTCCTAATTTTATACATCAATGGTTGTGCGTCCTGAATTGCACTTTATTGTGTCGTAGCAAGAGTCGCTTTTTATTTAAATGATTTTTCTGAGTGTCCCATCTGTATTAATCTGTGCAGTAGGTAACGTAATGGAACATGGAACGGTGAAAGGATAAAAGGTTATTATTTTTTAAAAAAATGGTCGTACATTTTGAAAATGATAATCTAACTAGGTATAGTGTGCGCGCAAATGCTAGTTACCACCTGAGGTATGTGAGCGGTAAGACGAGGGAGGGCGCGATTGACAAGATTGGCAGACCGAGTTAGCTTCACCTTTGTGTAAGTCCCCCGTCTCGCCGCTCACATACCTCAGGCGGTGATTAGCACTTACCCGCACACTATAAGTACAACATAAAAACCAAAGCTTGAAAAATTAAAATCGGAAACAATTTCCGTGTAAATTATCTTAGAATAAATATCAAGCTTCGGAAACAATAAACAATATGAAAATCTTCAGAGAAATAACAATAGATCAGGTAAATACAATAGGTGTGTGTTGGAACATTAAGTTCCCTTCAAAATGGTTGAGCTAAATAGTGCTGATCCATGTGTCATGTTTGTGAACGGGCGCCGTCAGTTGGGACTGGTCGTCTCTTAGCTGCCATGGCTTATTTGTTTTTAAAACTAAAAACAAATAAGCCATGGCAGCTAAGAATACAGTGTACATGGCAGTCAGAAAGATGAAGATGTTGCTCGTTCCAAAGAGTAGTAATAAAAAGATAAGCTTATCTTTTTATTACGGACACTTTTAACGTGCACGTCTTTCTATTATATTGTTCTCACATGTATATTTTCAACATGAATGATGTAACCAATATTTTGATTTAAAAGGGTGTCCGTGGAGTTTCTTGCCCGTTCTTCTCCATAGGAACATACTACGCTTTGGAACGAGCAACATCTTCATCTTTCTGACTAAACAACCCCTCAACAATTCAAAAGTGCCTGTAATTGGTTTATTTTAAATAAATGCTTTGAGTTTGAGTTTGGGTAAATATTACTTACAGGAGTACATACAGCGGGGCAATTGCATACCACACTATCAATCGTAATCGGTTTCATTTTAACAGTTCAACAACATTCATTGCGTTATTTATGTTGTCAAGCAGACATATTTTTCGAGCATAATATGAAGCAATGGATTAGCAATTTTCTTCAAAATTATTCAGACTCCGATTGATAGTGTTACGCAATTAGGGTGCTGATTATAGACAAAACTACCGATCGGATTTGATTCTGAGTATCCAAACCGGTATTCATCGAGCCAGCCAAACCAATTAGGAATCTAGACACCACTATGTTCCCGGAACAACCTCGAGTCAAAACAAAAGCAAACATGGAGTTCTGTTTGTGTTCCCACATCAACAGACATGTGATAATAATATTATATGAGTTAGCTGTACTACGGAACTTGCTTGCTGTTGGTTCAACTCACGCTTAGCTGAATTGCTCGCCAATTAATACGAATTAAACTTTTGTGAAGTAAAATAAAAATTACACAGAAATTAATATTTATGTTTGCAGTCTAGTGGCTGTGGCTGTAGTGGTGTGTGGTGGTGTGTGGTGGTGTGTGGGTGTGAGGTGTGGTGTGTGGGTGGTGTGGGTGTGGTGTGCAGGGGTGTGGTGGTGGTAGCTTAGGTATTGTGGGAAAAAAGCTAGTCTATGTCAGGTGAAGTAGAAAGAAAGAAAGAAAGAAAGAAAAACTATTTTATTCCCGCCAAAAATGACGCACATACTATCAATTTTTACATAATCCTAAAAAATAAAAAACAATTGGGTAGCTAAAATTCAAACTTAAAAAGGAAAAACAAACAAATACTTAACTAAGCGTCACTAACGCGCGAAACGGCTAACGCTCAGCATAATGCCGTGACCCGTGCACGAAGGCACGAGTCAAGGCGCTGGTTTTCAGCGAAAACCGGCGGCGTGTCGCCATCTCAGAACCCGTAAAGATTAGGTAAACATAGCTGCGACCAAGGCCAGAACAAAAATACTCTACAAGTCTTAAAAAGTGAGCCGTATTTTCAAGACGCTGCAAATAGGTTCATCTTGAGGGTACCGAGCGTATGGTTATTTCTTTTATTTTAAAATAAGCATGTTACGATGCGCTCCACAAGACTAAACGTTATAATAGTCATTTTACATTGTTTAGTTTTATTATAACGTAACTGAGACTGACTGAGATTTGAAGCACGTCGTTTCAGCCGTTTTCTATGAAGATAAACTACTGTCATATCAATAGTATACTTTGATATTAGTATATAGGGTTATTGGTAAAACACCAACAACAGGGCTTAAAGGGTCATTGTACTCATCATTATGAACAACTTTTACTATGGGACCAATGCTGAAATCGCGAAAAAAAAATCAACTGTTCAGTATATTTATCTACATCAAACTCGTCAAAATGTAGGGAACAACTGATTTTTTTTCGCGATTTCAGGTTTGGGCCCATAGTAAAAGTTGTTCATAATGATGAGTAGGTACAATGACCCTTTCAGAGGTTGTTGATGTTTTACCAATAACCCTGTAAATTGTTCAAAAATCATGATTGTGATTGTTTAGTTGTTAGTATAATTGTGATTGTTGTTGTTGTTGTAAAGTCGTAGTCGACTTTCAGATCCGGAACTTCCCTTTTAATTGAATTTTATCTTGAAACCAAGATACATCATCGCTCCATCCTCCTCTAATGTACACCTATATATAGCTATTATTAAATCCTACGGCCACACGATGGTCAACCTTGAGCGTATTGAGCGCGACATTGACCCACTTTTCCCTGCATGTGTACCGAACGTGACGTCAGACGGTCTGACGGTATACCGCGAAGGTACAGGTAAACATAGGTAATCGGTATATGTATAGTCAGCAACAGTCGATTAAAACTTGCAGTTTTTAGGGTTCCGTACCAGAATGGTAAAAAGGAACCCTTATGGTGTGTACGCTACGTACGTATCAATCACAGCTTTTATTTAATTGTAAGTAAGTTTAAGGATGTTTGAGGCTGGAAATCCCTAATAGCTACTTAATCTTATTTATCCTTAATTTTTAGGGTTCCGTACCAAAATGGTAAAAAAGGAACCCTTATGGTGTGACTCAGTCTGTCTGTCTGTCTGTCTGTCACAGCTGGATATCTCAAGAACTACTAATGCTATCGACTTGAAATTTGAACATTTTTAGATGACGTATGCCCAACTATTTTGCATATATGTTTAAATATACATATATGTTTTTTGTTTTGCAACAGGGACTGAAAGGGGGTCTTAAAAAATCGAAGTGGGGCTACAAGGGCATGTGGGGTATCATATGAAAGAACGCTGTTTGCACACTTTCAAACATTTTTTCTTTTTTTTGATGAAAAAAAAAAAACTGTAAATATATATAACGTTAATTTCAGATTTTTCTCTATGCAAACTTCAGAGATAACCCCCCCCCCCAACCCCCTTATCTCCGAAGTTTGCATAGGGAAAAATCTGAAATTATTCTATGTGTTAGAAGTTTATGTATAGATACCTAGATTACAGGAAAAATAAAACGATGCTCTAAATAGCACAGTTTTTCAGAAATCATCAACAAAAATTACATATTTATGTAAAAATATTATATAAACTAATTTGCACTTAGGAAATATTTATGTAAACTAATTTGCACTTATGATACCTGAGATACAGGTTTATCCAAGTTCAGGTTAATCCCATTAATATATACCTACCATTTTATTTAAGCCTTAATATTGTAAATATGCATTATTTAAATGAATGAATGAATAAATTGAAATTGAAAAAAAAAAAAATATAAATGATGGTACGGAACCCTCGGTGCGCGAGTCCGACTCGCTCTTGACCTGTTTTTTTTAATCTAAATTTTAAGAACATTAACTCTTAACAGTTTTACGTAAAAAAAGCAGTTTATCGAATCATTTTGTGTTAATTTAGATGACGTCAAAAAGTAGCAGTGTTAACCGACTTCTGTTGCCAACCGTACTTTAATGTGTTTTATTGGGAATGCACGGCGACGGTTATTCAACGTCAAACATTGAGGAGGGTAGAGGTAAATATGTGTGGCATTGATTAATTCGATTGCTATTATATTTTAAGAGCTTGAGTGGTCCTTATCAAGCCTCCTCTACACTACTCGCGAAGTTGGTCGAAGTTAGGCGAATACGATAGTGTGGACGGCCACTTCGCTTCGCTTCGTGCAACCTCGGCTCGCCTCGCGCGACTTCCGATCGTTGTCGGTTTTTGCGCCCGAGTCAAAGGGGCCGAAGTGCTCCGACGAAACGTCTGACTACACTACTCGACTCACTTCAAATTGTCGCGTGATAAATTCACACGTAATTATAATATGCGAGAGTGCACATTGCAACGGCAGCTGCCACTTCAATATTATCCATGGTGCAAAGAATACTACTTAGTCTGTGGTGTAAAGCGCGCGGGTGCCACCGGGCGACTGAGCTCCTCGCGAAGTTGCACGAGTGTGTAGACACGTACTTCGGACTTCGATCAACTTCGACGAGTAAGTACTTCGTTGAAGCAACTTCGCGAGTAGTGTAGTGGAGGCTTTATGTATTTACGCGTTTGAAACCAAATTAATTTAGATGAATGCGTAAAATTTTCTTGCGTTTTTTGCAATTTGCAGGTCAGTGTCAGGTTGTATGTTGATCAAAATAAGTGTGATTAGCGAATATAGCAAATATTTGTTTACATAATTATAACCATAAGAATCATCAATACATCTCTCTAAGTTAGATTTGTTCTAAAATGTCATGATTTCGGAAATCATGTAACATAGCATAGGTAAAATAGCGTAATTTATAGCGTTTACGTAAAATCATACTAAAAAAATAACACTTTGTGGCGGCATCTACATCGCCACATACGAACTACGCATCACAATGACATGACGTCACGCAACCTGCATCGCGCAATTAGAGTTTACCGCGCGACTAGCATATATACAACGTCCCGACATCAACCGTCGGGCAGTAGCCCACCAGACACGACACCCGTCTGGTCTCACTCACTCACTCTAACTTTACACCCTGTTCCTCAAGCGTATAACACTAAGCCAGCACTAACTCTGCGTCTATTCGCCGCAACCCGGAGTTGTCATTTGCATCTGTGTCTTGTCGCTGTAGATCTGTCACAGTCGCATGTCGCATTGTGTGCGCCATACCTTATTCAGCATCTCAGTGTAACTTGATTACAAACAAACGATAACAAGCTTAACTAGTCTGACTGCCTTCAAAGAGTTTTCAATATTAAACAGATTATAAGTATAAAGCGAGTTTCCTACAAAATCTATTGGATCAAATCTCAGTAGAAGTAATTGATTGATCGGTCCATCGGGAGTCGTTTGAACTATCGTAGGTATTGTAAGTAAGTGTGTTTACTGAGATCAATCATCGTTTGGCAAATATAGAGTCTAGTTGATCATAGAACGTGGTGACTGGTGATAGATCGAACTGTTCCCAGATTCTAATGTGAGTTAAGGCGCGGACTGACTACGATTTTAAACGGCACACAACCGCGTCACCATTAGCTGGCTTGAAATGAGGTTGAAAATTGAAAATAATATTTGTGTTGCCGAGATGTGACTAAGTTGCGAATGTGCGTTTATTTTCCGGGTTTTCTTTAGATTATTCAGAATATACATAATAAATTAAATAATTGTCCGGTTAAAGTATTAAAAAAATGCTAATTATACTTAATTCTTAAAAAAAAAAGAATGTCAAATGTTTTAAAATACAGAGATGTTCGACGCCAAAGTTTATTTTTATGGAACAACTTCCAAATTTTTTATTGGAAATATAATATTAAACTATTTTTTACTATTCTATTTGTTTAAAATTTTTCTTGAAACCCTTCTCTGTCCACTGTATTTTTTGCGTGGGATATTTTCATTGCGTTACGTCATACTCGACAATCCAAGAAACCAATTTTTGTGAATATTGAGCTAATACCCCGCCTTAACGGGACGAAGCGTGTTTTGAAAGTGTAGGTTTTGTAAATATTTCCTGTTTATTATATTTGATGATTAACATGAAATATGTGTGGAAGCTCATTCGTCATAACAATCAATCGCCATGTTCCAGTATGTTCCTTCATCTATTTTTGACTAGTGTTTGCCCGCGGCTTCGCTCGCGTTAATTTAGGATTTGACAGTCAATTCACTGCTTAGCCTTTTCTCAACTATATTGGGGTCGGCTTCCAGTCTAACCGGATGCAGCTGAATACCAGTAGTTTACATGGAGCGACTGCCTGACCTCCACAACCCAGATACTGGGTAATACGATACCCCTTAGTAATATTGGATATCAGACAGGGGCACGGAGTGGTCTCGATATTTATGGATGGGCACCCATCCAAGGTGCAACCTTGGCAAGAGTAACTTAACCTTTGATCTACCCGTGCGGCTGTCATTATTTAGCCAAGAGCCCTTCAAAAATCATAGTTGCCAGTACCCAAAAGCTCCAAGCCCATAATTTCTCCCTCAACAATAATAATATATTGTCAAAGCAATCGAGACTACAAACTAACAATTGTAACTTTAAGACGAGCGTTTTGTTCAAACAACTTGAAGACGGAGCCCCGCAACCAAGTAATTTGTTGCCGTTCAGTTGCTGTGAAGTTGCAGGAAATAAATTAATCTAGTAGGAATTACAACTTAATCTAGTAGGAATTACAAATTAATCTAGGAATTACACTAGGAGTGAGGAATCAAGATATCTACTACTTTCTTGATGGAGGATTGGAGAATGTCATTTTGAGAGTGGTCTATTTTGCTGCTGCACAGTGCAGAATCTCACACACAGAACGTCTGCCTATCTGACCTCCACAACCCAGTAACTGGGTAATACGATACCCCTTGGTAAGACTGGTGGTCAGACTTTCAGGCTTCAGACGACCCGTAACGACTTTCAAAGATCCACGAGTGACAGCCGGGACCAACGGCTTAACATGCTTTCCGAGGCACGGAGGAGTTTTAGTATGTAAAGATGGTCACCCATCCACAGACCAACCGCGGCAAGCGCAGCTTAGGTAACCGGATCGATCGACCCGTGCGGATTTTATTAATTAGCCACAAGGCCCTCATTTACTTAGCCATATTTGTTGCAAAAGTTGAGTATAAAATAAAACAACCAATTTGTTGCAATGAGTTTGTATATCAATTAAAAAAATGAAAATCTATCGGATTTACAGGCAGAAGATTGGAAACTTAATCAAATTAGGAAATATTTATGTAAACTAATGTGCACTTATGATACCTGAGATACAGGTTTATCCTAGTTCAGGTTAATCCCATTATTATATACCTACCATTTTAGTTTAAGCCTTAATATTGTAAATATGCATTATTTAAATGAATAAATAAATTTGAATTTGAATTTGAAAAAAAAAAAAAAAAAAAATTATGTTTCGTGGACGCGCGGGAGCAATTTATTTCGTTCACTGTAATCTCTCGATATAAAGGTTATTCGAAAATCCGAATTTTCAGACGAGAATTTACTGATCTATAAACAGGGGCCGTATTATGACGTGAAAAAAGATTATGTATCCATCATGGTTTCCTTGAGAAAAAAGGATGGTGCTATACGTAGTATATAGCTCCGTCTCTTTCTCACACTGACACAATGATGGATCCATGATCTTTTTTCACATCATAGTCCACAATTGGATTCATCTTCAAAAAAAAAAAAAAAAAGTTGAGAAAAATTTTATTGATTGATTTTTGAATTGATTGAGTGCAAAATTTCACCAATTTTAGTTACCTGTGTGTTCGGTCATTCTTTGTCCAAATAATGGGTACACTGAGATTATTATTTTTAAAAAAAGCGCGGGAACACGAAGGGCCACTTGTTACCACCGTAACCTACAATAATTTTGAACACTACATATTTTTAAATTGGTACTATAAAGTAAAACACTCCGAAAAAAACACGTGTTGTTGTATGTGGAACGCCTTTAATGTTTAACTTTTTTTTATTTATTATTATGTGTTTTTATAACATCCATTGTAGTAGTAGGTACACACACTCTGTGAAAACTGTCTATTACGGTTCAAAAGATACAGCCCTTGACAGGCGGACGGACAGCGGAGCCTTAGTAATAGGGTCCCGTTGGCACCCTTTGAGTAGGGACCCCTAAAATTGTTGAAAAGTGCTCACCTCACCAACTTTTGCACAATAACAAAATGGCTGCGTTATTATCTTTCACCAGTCAAGTTAAAGGCATTCGTCTTTATACATACTTCCAAGAAGTCACGCCCGAACTTTTCAGCGTTTTCACTATAAATCTCAATTTTGTGAACAAGTGAAGTATGAACTACACGAAATGCTTGAACGTTACGATGGATGATGCAGCTTACTTTATTGTTTTGAGCTTGTTTTAGTCCCACTGCGCATTTCAAGCGCGAAGTTTTCTGAAGAGAGCCCAAGTTTTAAATTGAGAACATTGTTTACAACCAATTAAACTTTACTGTTACCTCATATTATATAACATCACGCCTGATTTCCCCGAAGGGTTAGGCAGAGGGGTACCTGCATAGAACCTATCTATTACCTACACACCGATTGTGCCAGTTATGTGCAAATATCAAGATCCCTCCGTGCCTCGGAAAGCACGTTAAGCCGTTGGTCCCGGCTGTCATTCGTGGATCTTTGACAGTCGTTACAGGTCGTCAGAAGCCCGAAAGTCTGACAACTAGTCTTACCAACGGGATACCCCTTGGTAAGACCGGTTGTCAGACTTTCGGTATTACCCAGTAACTTAGGTTGTGGAGGTCAGATAGGTAGTCGCTCCATGTAAAATACTGGTATTCAGCTGCATCCGTTAGACTGGAAGCCGACCCCGAGAAGAAGAAAAAAGAGACAAAAATAGTTTTAATGTGTTTCAGTAATTATATTGTAGTTTTTTCCGAATATCATATCTTTCCATTGACGTCAACCAAAATAGATGTCTCGCAAAGTTCGGTGCATTTATAATAACGTGTCGGCAGCCATATTGAAAAGTGTAAATACGTGAGCGGAGGGTTGTTCGGAAACTCCCGCGTGTGACGTACTCCAAGCGATGCGCTCTGGCTTGAAGTTTTAATTGGCGTACACTTTGTCTGCTTATATTGAAAACCTTGTATTAAAGCTTGAAGTTTTTGTTTCGGAAGCGAAATTACTTTTAAACGGTGGAGGGTTTGCATTGGAATTCTGTACAATAGTTTGGGTAGTGAAAAGATATCCTGTTTGGTAGCCAACCCGCACTGGGCCCGTGTGGTGGTACACGGCCGACTGCCTCTCACGAGAGGCCTTTGTCCCAGCAGTGGGAACATTACTGGCTGATTATTTATGTGCCTCGGAAAGCACGTAAAGCCGTTGGTCCCGGCTGTCATTAGACAGTCGTTACGGATTGTCAGAAACCCGATAGTTTGACGACCAGTCTTACCAAGGGGTATCGAATCAGTTACTGGGTTTTGGAGATCAGATAGGCAGTTGCTCCAGTTAAAATACTTACTGGTATTCAGCTGCCTAACCTGGATGGTTAGACTGTGGGAGACTGGGAGCCGACCACAACATAGTTGGGAAAAGGCGGCAGATTAATGTGTTTGTAGGTGGTGATATGATTCAAAGTGTGGCCTTTTCTATATCACCATTCGTCACATAGCAGTGTACTGTGCTGTCAAAATGTCATCTTCCAATCCTCCATTTAAGAAAGTAGATATAATGATTCCTCACTCTTAATGTAATTCCCACTATTATTAATTTGTTTCCTGCAACTTCACAGCAACTGAACGATAACAAATTACTTGATTGCGGGGCTCCGTCTTCAAGTTCTTAGAACAAAACGCTCGTCTCAAAGTTATAATTGTTAGTTTGTAGTCTCGATTGCTTTGATAATATATTATTATTGAAGGCGAAATTATGGGCTTCGAGCTTTTGGGTATTGCAAACTATGATCTTTGAAGGGCTCCTGGCTAAATAATAACAGCCGCACGGGTAGACCGAAGGTTAAGCTACGCTTGCCGAGGTTGCACCTTGGATGGCTGACCATCCATTACATATCAAGACCACTCCGTGTCTCTGTCTGACATCCAATATTAAAGAGGGGTATCGTATTACCCAGTAACGGGGTTGTGGAGGTCAGGCAGTCGCTCCATGTAAAATACTGCTTATCAGGTTAGACAGGAAGCCCTCATACCAGGAGGACCCCAACATAGTTGGGAAAAGGCTAGGCTAGGATGATGATGAAACATGATCCTTGACAATCATAAAAATGAGCAGATCATAAAGACATAATTAAAGGTATAAATGGGACTTCTCAATAAAAAAAAGCCATAATAGGGCCAGTGAGCTATGATAGCCCAGTGGTAACAGCCGCGACTTACAAGTTCTAGGTCGTGGGTTCGAACCCAGACAGGCGCTTTACTTTGTGTAAATTATTTCATCACTACTGCTCTCAAAATTATGAAGAAAAACATCGTGAGGAAACCGGCATGTCCTTAGGAAAATTATGAAAAACAGAATTTTCGGTTCTAGAGCCGAAAATTCGAAGATATGTCACATTCACCAACCTGCACTGGGCCCGCGTGGTGGATTACGGCGCACTGCCTCTCACGAAGAGGAGGCCTGTGTCCCAGCAGTGGAAACATTCTAGGCTGATTATACATGAAAGGTCGATACTTGTCACACTTCACACTAATATTAGGCGTCGAAAGTTTGTGAGTGTGTGTGTGTTTGTATGTTTGTTACTTCTTCACGCTCAAACGACTGGACCGATTTGGATGAAAGGTATGTAAATAGCTTATACTCTGGATTGACACATAGGCTACTTGTTATCCCGGTCTACGCGGGTGAAACAGCGGGACGCAGATAGTATCGTATTTAAAATGAAAACCTTTACATTTCGTCAAGTATCAAGTACCTAATAAAACCCGCTCTGTCAATACTACATTAAAATGTTGTCGTAAAATTCCCTCTTAGAGTAACGTATTGAAATATGCAAAGTTTCGCTTTAAAAATAAAATATACAAAGTTTGCTGTCACCCAATTTTGCTCGTAGCAGCTGCATTTACTAGATACTGAAAACGCTACAAAAACTCAGTTCTTTATTTAACGAAATTTCTTTTCAGTCCCCATCCAAGAAATCAAGAAAATTGGATTGTACAATGTTGTTAGGTTGGTACATGTTCTACTCTGAGAACTCAAAGAGGCTTTTAGTTGCAGATATCGGACGATTTTGTTGCGCAAACAAGAATAATTTGATCAGAGGGGCAATTCCCGTATTTTTAACAACGTTCGCAATATCATCTCAAGACTCAATCTGTCAAAAATTGTATTGCGTTTACGTAAATTTTTCACATTTGATTGTCGCTGGCATGTGAATTTGAACATTTTTAGGTACGAGAATTGGCCTTCAGGCTTCGTTCACTGACAAACACAATGTCAAAGCTTATGTAGTGTTTTATTTAATGTGTTGTTTTTACTAGATTAAAGGCCTATTTCACGATGTCGAAATAGCCACTACTCAACGAATAAATACAAAAATGGAACAGATTTTATATGAAACTAGCTGACCCGACAGACGTTGTTGTGTCTGAACGATCCTAGAACCCGATTGCAGCGCCACGTACTGGGTCCAATTGTTTTTCAAACCATCCAGGAACCCATTGAAATATACACACAAAATTTCATCTAAATCGGTCCAGCCGTTTAGGAGGAGCTAGGTGATAAACACACGTAGGGGAGAAGGAGGTAAGACGGGGTAGCGGGTAAGACGGGGTACCCAGCAAAATTCACTGTTTAAACTGACTAATCACGCTCGTTCATGCATCGTTCGATGCCTGCCATGACACTTGTCAGTCGCCTGGCCATTAATTGTTCGCAAGTGCACGCGTGTCGAAAAAATCTTAAAAAACTGTTTTACTGCAAATTGCTTATCATATGTTAATCAGGTTTGAGACGTGACTGTGGTTTGTTAAATAATGCTAGATGGTGTGGTGGGGCTGTGATTGATGCTTAAACTAACCTATAATAAGGTAGGCATTGTATTCCCTTGAGATTGCCGACTGCTTTTTTTTTTCTTTGATTATTGGTAGAAAATAGCTCGGCAGGCAAGATGGGGTAATGGTTACTACAGTACATTTCGCTTCCATTGAAAATGGATATCATGCTCTTATTGTGGAAGGTGGTCACATAATAGCTGTGCAGGAATGTAGTATGATAATGACGAAGCCATCCACGTCTGCGTGTTCTGCCAGTCCAAATAATCATCTTTCTCTCTGATAATTCTCATCATCCCATCTTACCTCAAGGGGGTACCCCATCTTACCAGCACCATGGGGCAAGACGGGGCAAAACACCTTTTTTTATTTTGATTTTTTGTTTCTAAAATGGATAGCTAAAAGTTCCTAATGTCACCAAATATTAGAAGAGTAATAACTAGTTGTTAATTAAAAAATAAATATGATTGTCTCACTATGTAATTTTTTCTTTTACTGATCTTTAAACCTTAAGTACCCCATCTTGCCACCCTCTCCCCTACAGAAGAATTATGTATTTTAAGATTATCTGCCAAGTAAGTTAATAGGAACTTAATGGTAGGTGGTAAAACAGACCCTTAGTTATTGCTTGATAAGTACCTACTTTCTCATACTTTTAATAGAATTTTCACGATTGGTTTTCATTCAATCTCAATTTACAAGAACGCGCAGTCGACGAACGGAATCCCATTGCACAATTTTCTCTGTAAATATATTATATGAAAAGGAGTTCACAATTTAGTTGATCCAGTCAACGGTAGAATTTATTTGAGCGCTGCATAGAACAAAGCTAGCATAGAAGTGATGCAGTATAGTAGGTACTAGATTAGGAGGTCCTTACTCCACTATCTTCAACTGTTTTCACAGTGACCAGCTGTTTGTGATATCTAGGACTTCTCCCGGAAATGGCCAAACATTTGCATGTAATAGAATAGAATAAACGTTTATTGTCTCCAGTATTACAGCTACCTTAATGTATGTATGTATATACAAAAAAAAAAACCCGGTCAAGAGCGAGTCGGACTCGCGCACCGAGGGTTCCGTTCCGATTTCTGAAAAAGTGTGCTATTTAGAGACATCGTTTTATTTTTCCTGTAATCTTTACATAAACTTCTATGACATAGAATAATTTCAGATTTTTCTGTATGCAAACTTCGGAGATAAGGGCCCCCGGTATTTTTTTTTACATTTTTCATAAAAAGTCGAAAACTATGGGGCCTAAAACAAAGAAAAAAAAATGTTTGAGAATGTGTAAACAGCGTTCTTTTATATGATACCCCACATAACCTAGTAGCCCCACTTCGAAATTTTAAGAAACCCTTTCAGTCCCTGTTGCAAAAAATGTACAAATATTTTTATTTCAAGTTGATAGCATTAGTAGTTCTTGAGATATCCAGCTGTGACAGACAGACAGACAGACTGAGTCACACCATAAGAGTTCCTTTTTACCATTTTGGTACGGAACCCTAAAAACTATAAAGTCTCCCGCAGACAGGTGCGAACGCTACTCCGGTAGAGGAATTTTAATGAAGTTTTCATAGAAATTGTTCCACCAGGGTTGTGTGCGTTTTAGTATCATAAATCTGTTTCGCCTTATCAAAGTATTTATTCATTTAGAATACCGATTTATTAAATATCGAGCAACGTAACTTCAGAATGAGAATTCCAGAACATTGTAGAAACTCAATGAGTTCAGGAATTCGATTCTTGCGCCTGACGAATTCATAGAAAATCAGAGGGGCAATTCTCGTATTTTTAACAACGTTCGCAATCTCATCTCAGTCTCAATCTGTCAAAAATTGTATAGCGTTTACCTACATTTTTGACATTTGATTGACGCTGGCATGAGATTGTGAACGTTTTTAGGTACGAGAATTGGCCATCAGTTCTCGGAATGTTGATTCCGAGAACTGATTCTGCTGATTTCGTTGATTCTCGTCGTGCCAGTTAAAATATTAATTTACTAACGGCCGGCCCCTGCTTCGTGGTTTTTACGATTTGACAAACATCGAGTCCAATGTAAGTTTAATATTATTGTAATATACACATAAACCTTCCGGAATAAATTTTCTAAATGATGGTGAATACCGTATCAAAATCCGTTGCGTAGTTTAGACGAACAACGCAGTCACACGGATAGACACGAAAAGCGACTTAACTGATTTTGGGTTTGAAGTATTTGTCGTAGTCCAGGGAAGGTTTGAACGGTGAGATAAATTGGAAAACTTTCCGAGAAAATTGGAAAATTCGGGAAAACTGAAAGTGGATTTCCTATGGGAATTTTGAATTATTGAAATTGGGACAGGACATCGTCTGTCGGGTCTGCTAGTAATAATAGGGGTTAAAGTATGAAATTGCCGTTTCATTGTATTAGGTACTTCGAATTGACATAGAACCTTCATGGTTTGAGATTTTTGAGTGAAACTTTTTTCACACGGTACCTATGAAGTTCTTCTTTTAAAAAATGTGCAACATTCGATTATCGACTTTCAGTTGTTTTTTTTTATTCAGCTTAGACAAGAAAGATGGATACTTCGAAAATTCGAGTTATTTTTACCCGAGTACGGCAAAGCCAAAAGGAAGGGTTATGATTTTAGCAGTCTATGCACTGACTTATATAGTAAGGACCGGGCCAACCGCGCGAAGAAATGGCACCAGCGCGCTGGCCCTATAATGAAAGTTTAGGGCCAATGTGACTCAGTCGACCGCGGTCCGCGCCGCAGGAAGTCACTCTGACAAAAAAATGCCAAGCTGCGTTGTAAGGCTGCAAAAATTACGATACTAAAATTAAAACGCAACATGGGATATCGTATCATCAGTAGGTAACCATCTATTACTTTGTTGCAATTAAATAATTAAATAAACACAACTTTAAAGTGATAATTTTATCACCGAAATCCACAATGGCGGCCATGCGCACGCTGCTGTCATCGCGCACGTAGTTAAGAGCGTTGACTCGGTACGGCATTTCATACAAACTTTCAAGTCCTTTTTTATCGAAATGAATGAACCGATTTTAATGAAACTTCATACGCATAAGCAGGATATATAGGTCTAAAAAGTTAGTAAAGAACATTTTCGAAAAATAGTGTTGCAGCAAAATTAGACGGATTTTAAATATTCCATAGAAGCAGAGATTTCCATTTATCTTTTTTTAAATAAGACATTTAGAAAATGTTCTTTACTAACTTTTTAGACCTATGTATCCTACTTATGCGTATGAAGTTTCATTAAAATCGGTTCATTCATTTCGATAAAAAAGGACTTGAAAGTTTGTATGAAATGCCGTACCGAGTCAACGCTCTTAACGAGGTTAATGAAGTAAGCAGTAGTTCGTATGAGTTATGAACTTATGACAGATGTCACAGATGGCGCTACTTTTTGCTTGTATGAAGAAGGTTTAGGTGAAATGTTCAGACGGGCGTATCCTTACTTTTGAAATCATTGAGTCTATGTATGTATGTAAGTATGTATATAAGTATGTATTTTTACCCGACTACGGCAAACCCAAAAGGAAGGGTTATGATTTTAGCAGTCTATTTAAGTATGTAAGTATGTATTTACGTGTGTTCCACCGTAGCGCCTAAATTACTGAACCGATTTTGATGAATGAGGTATCAGTAGATTCGAAATAATGGTCCGGGTGACATAGGCTATATAAATTCTCCCTAAATTTAATATAGTCGACTTTACACGTAAATTTGTGACCATAAGTATGTATTTACGTGTGTTCCACCGTTGCGCCTAAATTACTGAACCGATTTTGATGAATGAGGTATCAGTAGATTCGAGGGTGACATAGGCTATATAAATTCTCCCTAAATTTAATATAGTCGACTTTACACGTAAATTTGTGACCTCGAAAAAAATTAAATTGAGATAATCATGACATGTTTGGTATCAAAAGAAAGGTCTTGACGAGCAAATTACAAATATGATATACTATGTCGTTATTGTTTAAGTAAATAAATATTTTGAACTTTTTAGATCAGTTTTATTTTTCCGTAGTCGGGTCACAGTTTTTTAAACTTTATTCTTGTTGAAGACGAGTTCAGACGCGGAACTAACGCGGTAGAAACAGCTCGCAATATCGATGTTGCGTTTGGAGAGGGGACTGCTAATGAACGCACCGTGCAATTTTGGTTTAAACGCTTTCGTGAAAACTTTGATTTGAAGAACGAACCACGTGGAAGACCGCCCACACAGGTGAATAATAATGAATTGAAAGAGATGATGGAAGCCGATCCGAGCCAAACTACCCAGGAATTAGCGGCATGGTTTAACGTTACCTTACCAACAATATTGACTCATTTGCGTCAAATCAATAAAATAAAAAAAATATGAGAAATGGGTCCCTCATGATTTGACTGATCTGCAGAAAGAAACTCGTGTTGAAACTTGTGTTGCCTTGTTGAATTGATACAGAAATGAAGGAATATTGGATCAAATTGTGACATGTTATGAAAAGTGGATTCTTTACGATAACCGTAAGCGAAAAATGCAAACTGACCCCAGGTCAAACGCCGCAACAGTGTCCTAAAGCAAAGCTTACCAATAAAAAGGTAATGGTAACTGTTTGTTGGTCTCAGCATGGTGTTATTCACTATAGCTTTCTCCGATCTGGTCAAGCAATAACGGCAGATGTCTACTGTGCCGAACTCCGAACAATGATAGCAAAACTAGCAGTGAAACAGCCCCGACTCATGAATCGATCTTCACCATTATTGCTCCATGATAACGCGAGACCTCATACAGCACGAGAAACCTTGCTCCAACGGACTACCATTTTTTTTCGTGATTTGGACAATTTTCTACGTGATAAAAAGTTTTCTTCTCAGGAGGCAGTACTAAATGCTTTCACACAGTTTGTCGAATCTAGATCACGAGAGTTCTCTCGCAAAGGCATAAATGACCTTCCTATTAGATGGCAGCAATGTATAGATAATAATGGTAATTATTTTCATTAAATAAATATGTTAAATAAAAAAAAAACGAATTTCAACCTTTCAGTACAAATCGGCAATTTCATACTTTAACCCATAATATGTATATGTTACAGTTAAACCCGTTTTTAGCTAGAACTCGTTTTCCCTAGTTAAAACTAGTTTTTACTAAATGCCTTTGTTAAAACTAGAAATACATGGTCAAAACTAGAATTTACCACCGAGCTTTGGTTAAAACTAGCCTAGATAAACTAATTTGGGATTGAATGTCATGTTTTCCGTACCAAAATGGTAAAAAGGAACCCTTATGGTGCTACTCAGTCTGTCTGTCTGTCACAGCTGGATATGTCAAGAACCACTAATGCCCAACTATTTTGCAAATAAGAAAATATATATAGATGAGCATTTTTAAGGTAATCCTACATTATAGTACTGAGTCAAAAACACAGTAACCCTACTCCAGCTCCTCGGAGTAAACTAGTGCATTTGCATTGATCCCTCGGGGTCAGAGAGACGATTACGAGACTTTCGCGTCTTCTCACGATTGTCTTCTTATGTAACAGCTGCAGTTAATTTGTGGGAAGTTGGGTATTAAGTTTAACCAAGTTTAAAACCACTTTGTTTGAGATCGGGATCTTTGGCTAAGTGTCGTTTTAACTTGGAGTGAGTCTTAAATTGTAGGATGATTTTGCTGGAAGAACAAGGATAGTTTAGTGTTCATTTATTTATTTAATTAATACTTCAAGCACAGATGTACAGAGGCGGACTTAATGGACTTAATGCAATAGGCATTTTCTACTAATCAAAGTTTGAGTGTTAATTTTCAAGTAGATTGGGAGCGGCCTTACAAGAACTCAAACCATTTATTTCAATTAAACCATTTACAGGTATTTTTGAATTGTCAAGGAGACTGTCAGTCAGAAATATGAAGCTAAGGAGTTGCCCATTCCAAAGCGTACTTTGTTAGTTGTATTTTATTTGCGTAATAGCATTATCATTCTCCAGCAATGTAGGCAGTTAATTGGAAATAACGTATGGACGACCTACATCTATAATAATATTATTATGAGTATAAAGAGGTATAATTTGTTTGTTTGTAAGTTTGTATGTAGGCGGTAATCTCTGGAAGTAGGTACCTGTCGTATTTAAAAGATATTATTGCATTTGATAGCCCAATCCTTGAGGAAGGTTATAGGTTATTTAACATCACGCTGCGACCCTTAGGAAAATGAAAAAGAAAAACCCGGTCAAGAGCGAGTCGGACTCGCGTACCGAGGGTTCCGTTCCGATTTCTGAAAAAGTGTGCTATTTAGAGACATCGTTTTATTTTTCCTGTAATCTTTACATAAACTTCTATCACATAGAATAATTTCCGATTTTTCTCTTTGCAAACTTCGGAGATAAGGGGGGGGGGACAGTATTTTTTTTTACATTTTTCATCAGAAGTCGAAAACTATGCGGCCTAAAAAAAGAAAAAAAAATTGGAGAATGTGCAAACAGCGTTCTTTCATATCATACCCCACATGCCCTAGTAGCCCCACTTTTATTTTTTAAGACCACCTTTCAGTCCCTGTTGCAAAAAAAAACATAAATATTTTAAATTCTTTCTTATTTGCAAAATAGTTGGGTCAACGTCATTTAAAACAATTCTAAATTTCAAGTTGATAGCATTAGTACTTAGTTCTTGAGATATACAGCTGTGACGGACAGACAGACAGACTGAGTGACACCATAAGGGTTCCTTTTTTACCATTTTGGTACGGAACCCTAAAAAGTCAAGTACATTTTTGTTTACATAATTCGTCAAAATGTAGGGAACAGTAGATTTTTTTTTCGCGATTTCAGTTTTGGTCCCATAGTAAAAGTTGTTCATAATGATGAGTACAATAACCCCTTAAAAGATTGCCACTGTTTACACTTACACCCTGTATAGATAATTCCCTTTTCATTCCTTTAATATTCAAGGCAGGTAGCAGGTAGGTCTAGGTATCTTAGATATTTGTGTAAATTCTCTACAAGACGTAATTGGCATTGAAATAAACAAAAAGCAGCTCAAATGTCTCTTGTTCACCGAACTTGAATGTTTCATGAATTCGAATAAAACATTAAATTGACACACAAAATGAAATGGCGCCGCATTATATGTTCAATTGCTTTTAACACCACATTGATCCGAATAAAACCTCAAAGGAATTACGTTGTCAACGAGATTGTGAGAAAACACGAATGCTTACCGGCGGCAGTAAATATTTTATTCTGTCCTGATTTGTTCGCGTAATGTGAATATTTCTGGGTATAAAATACAGCTTCAAATCGAGTTTAAATCAGAATTCAATGCATAATGTTATGGTCTACATTTGTTTAATTCTATAAATAATTATTCTTCACGAGCGCGCGACATGCATGCATGCACACATGAGCATGAGCATGAGCATGTGACTACATTTTGTCGACGGAAGAATAGACAAAATGACACACTGCCATACTTAGACGCGTAGAATGCGTAGAAATATTTCTACAATTTGTAATTTTTTCTATTTTTCCGTCGATAAAACCCGTTTCAATGGTGGTCATGCTACGCGTGCAGGGGCCATACTATGACGTGAAAAAATATCATGGATATCATCATGGCTCCAGTGGGTGAGAGAGACGGAGAGATATACGACCTATAGCACCATCCTTTTTTCTCAACGGAACCATGATGGATACGTGATCTTTTGGCCCCTGTACAGTATTTTTATCTCACGAAGCGACACGCGCTTTACTCGTGCTTACCAAGTGTACAAACACGCTGTAAATGTGTGTGTAAGTGCAGGAGCTGTCGGTACCGTCCCAGACAATGGCGAAGTCGGAAGTGTGTGTGTGTGTGTGTTACGTGCTGACGCTACTCGTCTTCACGCACACATTCACAGCATGTTTGTACACTTGGCAAACACAAGTAAAGCGCGTGTCGTTTCTTGAGATAAAAATACTACCTATAGTTGTACACACGGCAATATATCAAGCTATACATTTCCAGTATAAGCTGATCTCGCATTGTATAGGATTTCCGTACAATGAGAGGCCAGCTTATACTGGAAATTAATAGCTAGATGTAGCGCTGTACCTACCTTAATTTATCTTTGTTATTCACGGCGGATCTATATTGTTATCCGTGGAAACGAGTGGATTGTACCTTCCTTAGCTTAATTATAATATTTAGGGACTGATTTATGTACGCACGGCTACAGATCAAGCTATACATTTCCAGTATAAGCTGATCTCGCATTGTGTAGGGTTTCCTTACAATGAAAGGTCAGTGTAAACTGGTAATGTATAGCTTGATGTGTAGCCGTGTGTACATCACAATGTTTAGTTGAAATAAATGTTTTTGTATTTGTTTTTGTTTCACCACCTACGATTTAGTTCCTATTAAATTACTTGGCAGATAATTTCAAACAAATTCTGTTCCATTTTGGAATTTATTCGGTGAGTAGCGGCTATTCGGATATCGTGAAATAGGCCCTTGATATAAGTAATCTGCACTTATTTTTTTGTTGTTTATCCTACGAAAAAAAAAAAACGAAAAACGATCTGAATAGCAGCCTTTTCATATTCGCCTTTGTAACAAAATTATATCTACAAATTAATAGCAAAGGGAACAATACCAAATATTAGTCTAGGTAGTGAAATAAAAGGGATACATCTGACGACGCCGACGGTCCCATTTCCGTCGTCCTCGGTCCTATTACCTAATGATAAACATATACAAAAGGTACCGTTTGTAGACAAGCTATAAACCGAGAAAATTACTTAGATATCGTTTATTTTCTGTGAGAAGTTTGTATCGTTTATTTTCCGCGGCTCTGCTCGCAGTTAATCAATCTGCCTACCCTTTTCCCAACTATGTTGGGGTCGGCTTCCAGTCCAACCGGATGCAGCTGAATACCAGTATTTTACATGGAGCGACTCCTTTTTGACCTCCAAGACCCAGTAACTGGGTAATACGACACCCCTTGGTAAGACTGGTTGTCAGACTTTCGGGCTTCTGACGACCCGTAACGACTGTCAAAGATCTGCGAATGACAGCCAGGACAAAGGCTTGCAGTTAATGTTTAATACAAATAAAGTCGAAAGTATCCGTATAAAATGCATTGGATGCTCAGTAAAAGCAAGAAGAGCAAGACATTCTAAACTTTTACCAACACATGTACTCAAATTACGCGGCGGAAAGTTTGGCGTGTTTACGCCGGCAAAGTTTATTTTAAATTACCTATGTTACTTCACGCCGAAATTACATCGGGTAATTTTTAGAAAACAGAACGCGGAAATTCTGGGCTGCTACGCGCCCGGGCTACGCGTAGCTGTGCTACGCGCCCTGGCTACGCCGTAGCTGTGCTACGCGCGCGGTCTCTACGCTTTTAGTAAAAATCTTTGTATTATTATCTTTATATTAAGGGTTAAAGTATGAAATTGCCGATTTGTACAGAAAAATTGAAATTCGTTTTTTTTTATTTAACATATTTATTTAATCAAAATAATTACCATTATTATGTATACATTGCTGCCATCTAATAGGAAGGTCATTTATGCCTTTGCGATAGAACTCTCGTGATCTAGATTCGACAAACTGTGTGAAAGCATTTTGTACTGCCTCCTGAGAAGAAAACTTTTTATCGCGTAGAAAATTGTCCAAATCACGAAAAAAATGGTAGTCCGTTGGAGCAAGGTCTAGCGAATACGGAGGGTGACGAATGGTTTCTAATTGCAGTTCCTGTAGAGTTAAAACGGTTGCTCGTGCTTTATGAGGTCTCGCGTATTCCACGTGGTTCGTTCTTCAAATCAAAGTTTCTATTACGAAAGCGTTTAAACCAAAATCGCACGGTGCGTTCATTAGCAGTCCCCTCTCCAAACGCAACATTGATATTGCGAGCTGTTTCTGCCGCGTTAGTTCCGCGTCGGAACTCGTATTCAAAAATAACTCGAATTTTCGAAGTATCTATCTTTCTTGTCTAAGCTGAAGAGTAATTCATCAACTCGTCCCACATGTTTACGGCCCATTTGGGACGACTTGACGAAAATCAAAATAAATAATATTTTCATTGTGCAAGTCGTCCCACGTTTCTTTTTGTGTGGAACTTTAAACTTTATCAACGTTTGGTACAGTTAGTAAGAAAAGATATAACAATATACTTTCATTTTGTTCATAGATTATTTAATAGGTATTAAAAAAGTCAGTACCTACTAAAAATTTTTTTTCTAGATATGTTTAATTTTACACGCAAACGCACAAGTTCAAGTGTTATATACGAATGGTAGACATGTATAACTTTCGGTTATTATCAGGTTAATAAACATTGGTTACGTGCATAGAAATATAAAAAAACAGTGGTTACTTTTGAAGTAAATGATGACAGGACACCAGGGCACCCTATGAATAAAATGAAGGTACAAAAAAATATTTTGTTTCAATATCAATGAAGCACACGAGCGTGACTTGGAGTATTTAACAAATATTATTTATTTTTTTGGAGTATTTTTTTTTTTAGTTGAAAAGCATTTATATATGACTTTTTTCAAATAATAATATAATAATAGCCCTTTTCCTATATCCTATCTTGCTGTGCCCGACAGGGTCCACAATGATCTAAAATTTTTGCCAGCAGCTTCGCCCGCGTGTATGTCGGAAATTATCTCACGGGAACCTTTTACCGGGATGAAAAGTATCCTATGTCTTAATCCAGGTTATAAACTATCTGTATACCAAATTTCATCCAAATCCGTTCAGCCGTTTTTGCGTGCTTGAGAAAGAAACATCCAAACATACAAACTTTCACATTTATAATATTATTAAGTAAGATTGAGTATTTAATAGAATTTATTGATGTTAAAACGAGTTAGTACTTTCCAATAGAAAATGTTAGACTTTATTTAGTGGTTGTGGAACAAACTTTTACAAATTTATTTTGTGGTTTGATTTTGGACTCCGATAAATCTGTGACTCTGGTTGTGCATATTGGACTTGGATTTAGACTGAAATTGCTGTGTTCGTCGGAAACTTGTAGTGAGTACCCATCTTAATATTATATTAATAGGATAATATTTAAAAACTACACCGGCCCAAGGCCTTCATTAAAACCGTAGGCTAAGGGATATCTGATTTATGATATAGAATATGTACCTAGAAAACGGTTGCTTATAAACATAAAACAATAACTTGTAGCTATATGCTTAGAAGTGAGTACTTACTTATAGAGGTCTTCTTTTTCTATAAGACCTCTATACTCACTTCTATATTATGTTAGTCAAGATATCTTTCAGCTGCCCAAATCTACATTGACACGACTGTTACGATTTTTTTTTCTTTTTTTAATCTAAGTATTTAATTTGAAACGCATCAATTTGTGGGCTTTACTTCTTCCTTTAGAATTGACTCCACTGTACTTTAACATCCGCACGTCCGAAACTGCACATTGGTCAATCATTTGGGTTAGGTTAGAATATTGACCATTACCTCTTAGAATTCCCAAAGATGACTTTATAAAATACTAGCTGCGACCTGCGGTTTTGCCGGCGTAGACCGGGATAAAAAGTAGCCTATGTGTTAATTCAGGGTATAAGGTATCTACATACCAAATTTCATCCAAATCGGTCGAGCCATTTGAGCGTGAAGAAGTAATAAACATACAAACACACCCTCACAGCCACTCACAAACTTTCGGCTTTATAATATTAGTGTGATGGAGTAGCTCGTGGCTAAGTAATACAGCCGCACGGGTCGATCCATCGGGTTAAGCTACGCTTGCCGGGGTTGGTCCGTGGATGGGTGACCATCTTTACACACCGAGACTCCTCCGTGCCTCGGAAAGCACGTTAAGCCGTTGGTCCCGGCTGTCATTTGTGGATCTTTGACAGTCGTTACGGGTCATCAGAAGGCCGAAAGTCTGACAACCAGTCTTACCAAGGGGTATCGTATTACTCAGTTACTGGGTTGTGGAGGTCAGATAGACAGTCGCTCCATGTAAAATAATGGTATTCAGCTGCATCCGGTTAGACTGGAAGCCGACCTCAACATAGTTGGGAAAAGGCTAGGCAGATTCATAAGGCAAATTAATCAATTAAAAAAATAATGACCACATAAACAATGTTGTGATGATTAAATATTTTATAACAAATTCTTTTTTTTTATTTCCACACTAACACTTTTGCTACTGATTGTACCTTTTCTCATTTTGATAGCAACGTGGGACGACTTGCAGAATGAAAATATTATTTATTTTGATTTTCGTCAAGTCGTCCCAAATGGGCCGTAGGCATGTGGGACGAGTTGATGAATTACTCAAGCTGAATAAAAAAAACAACTGAAAGTCGATAGTCGAATGTTGCACATTTTTTAAAAGAAGAACTTCATAGGTACCGTGTGAAAAAAGTTTCACTCAAAAATCTCAAACCATGAAGGTTCTATGTCAATTCGAAGTACCTAATACAATAAAACGGCAATTTCATACTATAACACCTATTATAATAATTTGTTTATAGTATTGTATAGTATTGTTTGTTTATTTATTTTATAGTATTGTTCTCTTATCTTTGGAATTACAAGCATACATTATTGTTATCATAAAAGTTTTGACATGGAATTATTTTAACAAAATTTGTCTAGCTTTAATAACTTTCCAGGAAGAAAAGTAGCGGGTAGCTCGCCGTCCGGTAAGGACCAGGAGGCCAATTCCGGTGGCATGGAAATTATCTCCATGGTCGAAATATCACTCGAGAAACTGCTTATCTCCGTCGAAAACGAAAAAATGCTATTCTAACGATCTCCATTCATAAATTTTTCGATCGCAAACCAGCGAGATATCACGGCTGGTCCTAAGGTATGGAGATATGAAATCTCCGTTGGAACATCTGTCAAAATTTACATTCTTAGGTTTATATTCGTATTTTTTTTTGGTACCTACATGTAGAGGCTTAGGGGTTTATGGGCTTCATAAAGGGGGGCCAAATTTTCATTATTTTTGCGATAGGACACACCGTTTTCGAGATATAAGCAAAAGAAAAAAAAAAATACCGTACTGTTTTTGCACTTGAAGTCAAGGTGTTGGTGTGAATTTTAGTTCATGACAACTAATTTTATTCCACACCTTTTTAATCGCGATTAAAATTAGTCTTATTTAATATGAAAATTATAACCTACCTACGTCAGAAAAAGGATGATCATGCGAAATGCCTTTCTGATCACGCTACTTTGCAATTACTATTTTCAGTAAGTAATTATAAAAAAAAAAACACAGTAGAAACACAATATATACTAAAATTATCTTTTATAATGTGTTTGCTTGGATTCAATAAATTAAACACACGTCATTAATACTAAAAAAAGAAAAACGTAGCATAATCGATTATAATCAATGTGAATCGATAAAAATGGAACGTCTTTTAGACGAGATTATTTTCTCCGTTGTAAATCTTTCTCCATGGTCTACCAGAATACGGTTTTTTGATAGTATCGAGATTTGAACCGGACATTGATGCAGAGATTTGAAACAGAGATTTATCTCCATGGTCGTGATATCTAGCTCGAGCCCGGAATTGGGTCCCAGGCCCGAGTCGACTGCGTGTTGTGTTCCACGCGCGCCTCAAAGAGATGTCAGCAAGTGATGGGGTCCAATAGGGCCGACGCCGCTGGGGTCGCGGGTAGTTTTAAGTAGATACCGCGGCCCTGGCATAGGCAACTGAAGGAACACGGGTGGGTTTTAGTCAGTAAAAGTCTGACACGCCCTTCCGCTCCACCCAGAGCGGGAGAAGTTATTTGATGATTTCCCACCCTCAAAAAAAAAAAAAAAGGGAAGAAAATTAATATCTAGACCTGATGAGAACGCAAGTATTTTTAATTTTCCCCTCTCCTGGATCTCAAGAGACGTGTCGATGGATATAGGTGGAGAAAAATAACTTCCTTTGTGAGTTCAATCAGCGATGAATTATTTAATAGCCGTAAAAATATTGAACAATGTTTAGTTATTGATACGCAATTTTCAACTTTAATGCTTCGAGATAAAACAGGTTTTTAATTGTTTAATCCTGCGTTATTAATTAGCTAGAAGCGGTTTCCATAATTTTGCCTTTTTGCGGAAAAACAACAACTGCCTTGATTGGTTTTAGATTAATACAAATACAAATACAAATGTGAGTGGTTGACCAAAAAGGGACCTGAAGGGATTGGAAACCGTTATTTATTTTTTTTGAATTTTTTAATCTGTGGTCTTTTAACTTTGTTTTGGTCTAACCAGAATATTTTTAGGTGCCGTAGTGTTTTTTTTATGATTTTTTTTGTGAGCGCACGAGTCGAAACTTGTTTCTACACGAAATTTCAAACGCGATTTACTCGAAATCAATTATTTTCCCTTGAGGTCCCTTTTTGGTCAACCACTCACAAATACAAAAATCTTTATTGCAACAACAAGTGTTAATTTCATGTGCAAGCCCTGTTTCCCAAACTAGCGTGAGCTATATGTTGGGAATCAGATCCTTCCAGATAAATATGTCGAGCTAAAGTGTTACAATCATAACTTATAATAATTTATCTATTAGTTAAGTTTATAACCAAAAGTTTACAATCTGCGAACTAAAAAATAGTGTGTGTGTGTGTGTATGTGTGTGTGTGTGTGTGGGTGTGGGTGGGTGAGTGTGTGTGTGTGTGTGCATGTGCATGTTTGTGGGTGTGGGAGTGCGTGTGTGTATGTGGCAATGTGAGAGTGGGTTTTGTGTTTTACTGCTTTATTTTTATTTTAAAATTAGGAATAGATTTTCTATTTCGTCGTAATTTAATGGTTTCAGCCATAATTTTATTTTATTTTTAAACTGATAGTTAGATAATTGTTTGGTTTTATGAGCTATATTAAGTTTATTGTACAATCTAGGTGCTACATTGTTATAGTGATGTTGGGCAAATTTGCTTTTTACTCTAGGGATTGGGCATTCGTCTCTTCTTTTGCCAGAAGGTATTAGATAGGGTACTGTGTTTTTATGATATTTACGTAAACATTGATACACAAACAACTTTCTGACAGACAGAATATCGGCCTTATCATAAACAGAATCTGTAGGATGTTGAAACGGTAGCGAGAGAAGTACTTTGAGCACAAAACGCTGCGCCCTCTCAAGTTCAAGAAGATTAGAAAGATATTTAAGATAACTTTAATACAACATGTCGTTTTTAAGGGTGTGGTGTTTAAATTTAAGGGTGTGGTATAGACCATCAAACCGAACAACTTTCTCCATGGGACCAACATCGTAATCGCGAAAAAAAAAATCAACTATCCCATAGAAAACCTCAATACCTACTCGACGCAAATGTATGGGATGGCTAATTATTTTTTCGCGATTACGATGTTGGTGCCATGGAAAAAGTTGTTCAGTCTGATGGTCTATACCACACCCTTATGCAAAACAACACATTGTATAAGGTGACTATAAAAATATTTGCCACGGCTGCAATGGGAGACAGTATTGTATATTATATAGATTACAATAGTGAAGATAAATTGTTTATTGATCTTATGTCATAATTTTTTTCATACAAAAAAATGTTCGTATTTTGAATTGATTTATTTGTATGAAGCCGTCCCGTAGTAATAAGTGTTCATTCACAGTTAGAGGTAGCAATTGTTTTCATTGACGAAGCGACACACCGCGGGTTTTGTGTTTGTGAACTTGTTATTGCAGAATAAAGTACTTAAATGTTTATTTAATTACTATAATTCCTCAAATTGATTTAACTATTCCGAGGTCCGAAATTTCTTCGCTATTGTAAATCTATATACTCAATAGTATCTCCCATTGAAGCCGTGGCAGATATTTTTATAGCACCTTTTATTTCTCTTCTATTTTATTTAATAGCTTTCTGGAGGTAAAGTCGGGGAAGGTCAAATACAGTCAGAGAAGTTAATTTCTAAGCAAATTTAATTTTTAAAGTTGTATGAAATACCTATAACACGGCAAATTAAAATAAGATGTCAATTATGCTTAACTTTTAATTTCCACAAACTTTACCTGAATACGGCTGAACCTGTCAAAATGCTAAATGCAGATACTTAGCAAAGTCTTCAAAGAAAGATCCAATCAATTTGCTGGCATTATAGAACTTGCTAAAGTTATAATAACATCTCAAAGAAGGAAGATGGAACGACCTCGTCGCTTGTTACTCGCTTCTAAAAATATCAGGAACTTGGAGAAAGCTTTGATGTTATCCATTATTTTGTTTGCACTAAGAGGTGCGAACTTTCACCTTTAGTTTCAAATCATAGAGGTAAGATGATAGTGTTTGTATTTTACCACATTAATATAAGTACTGTGGACGACACGGTTGGCGCAGTGGTTGAGCGATTGACTGCTGCGCAGCATGTCGCGGGTTCGATTCCCGCACGCAACAAATATTTGTATGACCTACAAGTATTTGTTCCGAGTCTGGGTGTTTTTCTATCTGTAATATGTATGTATTTACAAAAAAAAAATGTATATAAGTAGTTTATCAGCCATCTCGTTACCATAACACAAGCATTAGGTTGCTTAGCTTGGGACTAGATGGCGTTGTGTAAAATGTCCAAGGATATTTATTATATTTATTTACTGTTGCTATTGCCCGCGTCTTTGTCTGCGATCTAGGATGAAAAGTAGCCTATGTCCTTTCCCAGGTCATGGTCTATCCATGTGCCAAATTTCATCCAAATCTGTTCAGCCGGCACGGAGGGGTCTTGGTATGTAAATATGGTTACTCATCCACGGACCCAACTGTGGCTAGCGTGGCTTAACCTAATGTATCGACCCGTGCGGCTGTTATTACTTTAGCCACAAGCCCCTTTAAGATAAATAATGGAAGTTATAAAGCAATAAATAAGTTTCAGAGAAAATTATTGTGTCGTCTGGGGTCGCGTCGCCTCTCAAATTATAGGAGTATTAAAACTTTTGCTTCTTTTATTCTTATAACGTAGATCTTTGGTAAAAATAAACGGAAAATAGTGGCCACTAAGCTCTGTTTTAAGGTATACAGGGTGTTAGGTTAAACGAGGGTCATACTTTAACGGAGTGTAGTACTCATGAAAGTTAACAACTTTTATGGAACTAACCCTTAAATATGAAAAAAAAGTAGTAGTAGTCTCAGTAGTTTCGGAGAAAAGGGGGGGGGGATGGTCAATTTTCGTCTATTTTCTTAAATAACTTTAAAACTATTTGTTTTAAAATTATAAAAAAAAAAAAATTATTTGAGACCCTCATTTGAGCCCTTTCATTTGATATGTCACACGGTACAGTTTGCTAAACTTTCTTTTTTAAATTTTCTTATTTGCCCTCTAAAAGTGACCGCAAATTCAAAATTCATTTATTTACTTAAACACCCGTACGTGTTTGGGTCACAGAAAGCCATAATGTGTACCTTTCAACTTAATCGGTCCATTAGCTTCGGAGCAAATTGGCTGTGATAGACGGACAGACAGACACACGAGTGATCTATAATTAAGGGTTCCGTTTTTTCCTTTTGAGGTACGGAACCCTAAAAACCAGCTGTCTCGTATATTTTGATCGCGTAGGTTTTGCCCTTTGTAGAGAACAGCTGATTTTCTTTTTCATGTTTCAGGATTAGTTCCATGGTAAAAGTTTTTTATTTTCATGAGTAATACAGTCCGTTAAAGTATGTCCCTCGTTTAACCTAACACCCTGTATAATAAAACTTAACAATGCAAAACTACCGTTTGTAATACTAATAACTTTTTAATAATAATAAATTATAGTCTTGTGGACTACAATTTATTATTAACTTTACTTTGTAATAATAATAAATTATAGTCTTGTGGAGCACAACGTTACATGGTTATTTTCAGCATTTTCATTTTAAAATTAAAGAAATATCCAAACAAACGATGAGGGCGCCACTGCGCGCGTGGTATCCTCATAAAAGAAGAGGAAAACACACAAGGTTTGTTGCCTTTTAAGGAACAAAGATTGTTTTTAATATTGTTTGTTATGCGTCGGTAACATACAACCAAAAAGCAGAAATAATCAAGCACTGAAATTATGACAAGACTTCCATATGCCCGCGGCTTAGCGATCATGGAGGTCTACATTTATCCCACGGGAACGTAATACTGGTATTGTAAAAGCCTATACTACCTCAAATGGCTTAGCATGATCCTCCGTTATGGCGAAAATACTGCAGCATTGATTGATTGATTGATTTGAAATAAATGTATGGTAAAGTTGAGGATAATAGGTTTGACGAAAACACGATTCCATAAAATTTTCTTAATAGAAAAAAAATCCAAAGATACCTCCAAACTGAACAATAAACCGCTGGTATTCAAAAATACTTCGAATTAGATCATGAAACTTTGCATATTAAGAGGAAACGTGGGTGCTCTTTTCTCCATACAAAAAGATACAAACGCTCTCGCCTGTTTTCTTTCTGGGTAATGACCATAAAGCAATGATTTTGTACAGAAATATAAATAACAGCTACTTGTATGCCCCTATGTTTTCCTTTTTGATGATATATTATTTTTATAAGAACTAGAAGCCTCAAAAAATGCTCAAAATTGCCTATTCAGACCGCTGTCAACAGACGCCTAGTGTACCAATTTAACAACTATTAACGAAAAAAGAAAAACATAGGGGCATAGTATATATCCTTCTTATTCAGTTTATGAAATATATTTTAAATTGGTCCAATATTGGAGGAGGAAATAGGTGAGAGCTAAACCTCGAAATGTGACTTTTTACACAGGCTATTTAGTCGAATCTGCAGTTGTCCTTATCGCACGAATTCGAGGGTGGAGCGCTCGCAGAGCGACAGCAATACCTTCTTAAAATACCTAACTTTTCGCCCCCATTTCTTCTTAACTGAACTAAATATAAAGCAGGTCTTATACATGTTTTTTTTTTTCAAATTACCATTATTTTGACCGAAAAAAGCAATTACCTGAACTATCGCCGCCCAGCACCGCGCTTAGGCTCGTTTTTATTATCAAAGTAATTACTTGAGTAATTACTTTCTACTAAGTAATTTCATACTTGAGGGTAGAATTCTATAGTAAAGAAAATGGTGACTATTACTTGGCTAAGAATTCTAAGCTTTGACAGTTCTAACTTCAAGCAATTACTAAACTATAGAAAGAAAATCATTGCTTGAGCAATTACTTTTACTTGACTATAAATACGAGTGTAAGTCTCGCTGCCATTCAGTCCACGAGCAGTATCGTGCGAGCGAGATAAAAAGCTGAGGTAGTATGGGCTTCTATAGTATCCTAGAAACTCAGGAAATGGTTCACCTGTGTGCGTACCATCGAAAACCGATGAGGCGTGAAGAAGTACCTAACAGACAGAGAGTGTTAATTTCGCGCAGTTATAATGGTTATTATGGATACTTAAAAAGTTTATTTTTATTCGAGGAGTTCGTGGCTAAGTAATAACAGCCGCACGGGTCGATCCATTAGCCTTGCCGGGGTTGGTCCGTGGAAGAGTGACCATCTTTACATACCGAGACTCCTCCGTCCCTCGGAAAGCACGTTAAGCCGTTGGTCCCGGCTGTCATTCGTGGAGCTTTGACAGTTGCATTGTTACGGGTCGTCAGAAGCTCGACAGTCTGACAGCCAGTCTTAGTCTTCTCTTCTTAGTTCTTAGTCGACAGTCTCAGCCAAGGGTACCGTATTACCCAGTAACTGGGTTGTGGAGGTCAGATAGGCAGTCTCTCCATGTAAAATACTGGTATTCAGCTGCATCCCGTTACACTAGAAGCCGACCCCAACTTAGTTGGGAATGAGCTCGGCAGATTTATTGACTTAATAAGTTTAGTTAGTTAGTTAGTTAGTTAGTAATAGTAATAGTAGTAGTAGTTTAGTTTAGTTTGTTTTTATTTGTTTTCATATCTCCCTTATCTTGCGAGAAACTAACACAATCTTTCACTACCCAAATTCTTTTCTAAAAATAAACAGAACTTTGATTGCAAAAAACAGTCCTATCGAAATATAAATAAGGAAACAAACATTAAAAATCTTTGAACCTTCGCAATTTCTTATTGATTTTGACCCGAGGGAATGGAGGACCCCAGGAGGACAACAAAAGACCTCTTAGCCCCGGCCTTGACTGCCAGCCTTATAAATAAAGATGGCGACCTTAAAACCCTCTTAGGGAGGAAAGGTTTCCACAAGTTGCGCTCATGTCATTCACGTAATGTGTCTCATATGGTTGTAGGTTGTTGCCTTTAATGGCACTGTTGGCAAATAAAGTTAATGAACATAACATGACCAGATGGCTGGCCTATTTTTTTTTAACCTTTGACCTCCTTTTTGTAGGGAAATTATTAATCGCACACCATAAAAATATTCTTAAAAATATACGTTACATCTAATAATCTACATGTACACCAAATCAATGATTGCACTACTAATTAACTAATTGAATATCAAAACTTGTACAAATAACAATTATTAGTTGTACATCATTTTTTGTCCAAAGTCACAAACAAAAATATTAATTATATGTCAAAAATACTAGCTGTTCATCAAAAATCACAAATGCACATCTAATAAACTTATTACTGCACTACTAGTTAACTATTTGAATATCAAAACTTGTACAAATTATAATTATTGGGCACCCCGAGGTTTGGTTTGGTTTGGACCTTTAAACTCTGCAGACAAAAATAGGAGCCCCACGCAGCGGGGCTCCGTCGACCTGACGTTAAATTTAATTTATTTTGACATGCAAATTTTGATGTGCAAACAATATTTTTGATGTACGTATTCTGTTGTGGAAAAAATTGTAATTTTTGATGTGCCTTTAAATACTATCGTCGTTACGGCTTGTCAGAAGCCCGAAAGTCTGACAACCACTCATAACAAGGGGTATCGTATTACCCAGTAATTGGGTTGTGGAGGTCAGATAGGTCGCTCCATATAAAATACTGGTATTTAGCTGCATCCGTTTAGACTAGAAGCCGAGCCCAACATAGTTTTTAGATTGATTGATAGTTGGTTTTTGAACAGTTTCCGGAACAGGGTTTTATCGTAATCGAAAAAAAAAACAGAAACAAATTGTTCTACTTTAGAATAATAACGTTATTATTCGTCATTCTATTCGTGAATTATTATTCTAAGTGTTCTGCCTATATTATGTACTTTATGCTAATAGACACCGCAGCTTACATAAATTATAACTTTGAGGTACCTAGTCGTATTTGTAAACATTGTGTTCAGCGAGTTATAATGCTGACTGTATACACCTCCATTATACAACCTCATAAACTGGGTCAAGGTTGAGAGGGTAAAGTTATTATTGGTTTAGCGTAGGTAAGAGTTACTTTGTTGATTACTCTATATTTTAATGAAAATTAATTATATTTAGCTTTGTGGCTCGTGCTCCCAGGGGTGCAAAGGGGTTTTAGGGTGCTTTTCCACCTGACATGTGCCATGCAGCTATACTGCGAGGATGTAAAAGCTAAGCTACGAAACTATGTGACTGTTTCCACTAATGCTAAGCTGTGTAGCGGAGCGAGTAAGATGTGGTATGAAGATGTGCCGCCGCGAGGTAGCTGTGCGAGGAAGATGCGCAGCTCGAGCTATGCGACGTATCGATAATAGGGAAGGTATACACCACTCGCGACCATTCATAGCATTCATCCATAGCTCGCATCCTTCCATATACAAAACATAGCTTAGTTGAATCAGTTTCCACCAGTGCTAATGAAAACGATTGGTGGATATCAAACTCATCCATAGCACATCTCTGGTCGAACAGTACCCTTAATGTCGAATGGTCCAGTCGTTATCCACGTATTGATGGCTGAAACTGTAGCACGAATTTACACGCCATTTTACAAATTCATCCTCTGTCCTGTAATTTTTTCTTCTAACATTTTAGTATCAGCGCGGTAGTCATAATTTTTGTGAGATATTTGCGATTTTGATGTATATATACTTATAAAAATAGTAAGATACTTCCTTGTATCAAAAATCCATTCGAAACTTTTGTTCATTATTGGAACGAAGTTGCGCTAGGAGTGAACTGGTAGAAATCATCACGTAACGAAAACACATAATCAACCTATAATTTTCCCACCGCTGGGACACAGGGCCTCATCTCGGCGAGAGGGAATGGTCCGTAATCCACCACGCGGACCCAGAGCGGGTTGGTAGATGTCATTTTTCAAATTCGAAGACATGTCATGTCTTCGAATTTTTGGTTCTAGGACATGCCGGTTTCCTCAAGATGTTTTCCTTCACCGTTTTTGAGAGCAGTGGTGATGAAATAATGTACACAAAGTAAAGCGCCTGTCTGGATTCGAACCTCGGCCACCACTGCTCTAAACGAACGAAAAATACGAGTAAATATACCCGAAAAAGTCAGTTTCAAGGTCTAAAGTCTCAAATGTTCCGTAGCCGAAGGGTATACCAAACGGAACCCTATTACTAAGCTTCCGCTGTCCGTCTGTCCGTCTGCCTGTCACAGCTTATATTAGGTTTGCAATATGCAAAACTAAATGGTTAGGTGGTAGTTACTTTCCTAGGGGAAAAGATTAGAATTAAAACGTCATGTAATAATATTTATGATAATATTTATTAGTTCTCCGTAATACATTCGAGTAGATAAAGTATAATCACTAACTTGAACAGTGGGGCTGTGATACCACTTATTAAGTGCAGTAATGAGTAATACCACCATTTTTAATCTAAAGCAGCATGAACTATCAGGAGGAAGTCGTGTCTAAGTAATAACAGCCTCACGGGTCGATCCATCAGGTTAAGCTCGGTCGGTCCATAGATGGGTGGGATGTGATCTTTACATACGGAGACTCCTCCGTGCCTCGGAAAGCACGTTAAGCTGTTGGTCCGGCTGTCATTTGTGGATCTTTGACAGTCGTTACGGGTCGTCAGAAGCCCGAAAGTCTGACAACCGGTCTTACCAGTTACTGGGTTGTGGAGGTCAGATAGGCAGTCGCTCCATGTAAAATACTGGAATTCAGCTGCATCCGGTTAGACTGGAAGTCGACCCTAACATAGTTGAGAAAAGGCTAGGCAGATTGATTTTGATATTATAACTTGCAAGTATTTCCATATATTTTATTGACGATCACGTGGACTTCCACGATAATATCGTCACGATAGAAATTATAACAGCGCAATGTATTGAAAATTCCCCTACTACTGTAAAGTAGAGCTTGGACTGTAGAGTTTTGGGGCGTATGACACGACCTTTTGCTAAAGCTACGGTTCCATAGAAGAGCGGTGGCCGCACATAACGGCCGCAGTGACAGCTGTCATGAAAATCATGGCAGTGGCAAAGATTTAAATCGCTAGATTCGCCCTACCGCGTCAAAAGATAAGCGCGTTTCTGTTTTGTTTGGACACCTCTACTGACACACAATAATGCAGTGACTTGACTCCATTGTCATGGAAACGCTATTTAATAATGATATTGAGTGAGCTCATAGCTCACTCTTCTAAATATGGACATTTATTGGTGTGACTAAGTACGGCCAGGGTAAATCTAGCGATTTAAATCTTTGGACAGCGGCGTTTGACTTTACGATGTCAAAAACGCTCTCTAAGAAAACACACCAACTTACTTTCATAAAATAATGTTGCAGTGACGTCATTCTCCGGTAAATTGCAGACGCTAAGTGGCGCCACCTATCTTCTAGGAAATCGTAGCTTTTCATTCAAAGTATTATTTCTTCTTTCATGGCAGTGTGCAGTATGGCTATCAAATCTACATAAAACGTTGGGTAAAGTATTCTACATCAAAATATTTTTCAGTTTTCGCTTCATCGGTGATTAAAGATTTAGTTTTCATCGCTCTTATTGATCTCAATTTTGGGCAGGATCCAGTCTTTGAAGGAGTACACCCTGGTGTAAACGTCAGGATAACCGCGTGCGCAGGGCATGCCCCACGACACCACTCCCACAATGGTGTTATTAGCTACCAGAGGGCCGCCGGAGTCACCCTGCAATGGAAAGAAAATGGTAAGTAATAACTTAGTACATTTTGATACAAGTGGAGAACGTTTGTTATTGCAGTCGAGGCGGAATTAACACCCGAGCCGTAGGCGAGGTGGTTTTTGAGCCGAGAACTGCAATAACAAATGTCCACGAGTATCAAACGACGTTTTTCAATACACTTTTGAAGAAATAAAATAAAATAACGGAAAATATTTTTGTCATGAATTATTAGGAAACTATGATTTAAATTTCCTTTTTTTTTCGCGCTTTGCTTTCGCCAGGTTGAAGGAGAAGGAAAGGTATAAAGCCGATAAAGAGCCTAATATGAAAAATTGAAAATTCAAATATTTTCGAGTTTAGAACACAAATAAATGTTAATTTATTCATAAACGTTTTTTTTATTGTAATAATCATAGTTTTTGATGATATTCTATTCATAAACATTATTTAAATATTCAAAAAATATTAACGCCGTAAAGACGCACACCTCTTTGCCGAGATTAAAAAAAACATTCACCTCCGAATAGAGAGTTGTGATAGAGGCATTGAACCAATTTGGACTAAGTATAGGTATAACTTATCTGTGGCAGTTTTTATTCCCGCACACGTGCGGGAAAATAAAAAATCGCACGCGTGCGACATACATTGCATTGTGAACCTTATCGTAGTGCGATATGAACCAGTTTTCGAGGAAGTGTATTGAAACAAAATTTACCCATTTCGGGTAAAAAATAATTTTTCATTTAGGTGCTGCACAGACGACAGACTATCCGTGACGCACTTTTTACTATGTGAAAATAGAACCTAAGCAATATATGCGCCGACATTTTGTGCGCCACAGACTCGATCGCAGATAAAGTCTGTCGTCTGCGTTGCACCTTATATAATCTTTTATTCGACATCTTTCACCGTGTATCTTTTATTCGACATCTTTCACTCGAAGTGAAACGTCGACGAAAACTGAATAAATGAATTCATTAGTGATTCAATCCAACGATTTTGGATTTCGGCATTCGTCATCACTTGCGCTCCGAACGATCGAAAAATTAACTCTAAAAAGATGGCAAAACGAAAAGAGAAAAATGAGAAAAGAAGATGAGATAAATTTTATCAGAAATGTATGTTTTACCTACATTCTCACAATTCACCGATATTTGATCGAAATACAAGTGATGTACTAATATTAATATCCGTCTGAGCTATCAAATGTTATGATGGAATAACTCCGAACATATTAATGTCGTGATTTATTGTGGAAGCCGCCATGTTGTACACACAATATTTGGAATGACATAAAGCTGGTACAGTAAAATGGGGGCAAACCCGTAGTATCTAAAAATTACGGTTTATTTTGGTAGAGAAAAAACATTCTAAAAATGAACTCCCCTCCACGTGGTTACACTCACATGCAAAGAAGGTTTTTGTCATTGGTTGCTCAGTCACTGGCGAGAACGGTCAACAACTTCAAATAAACACTAGTTATTTGTCAGATAAATAAAAAAAATGGTACAAAAGAAATAATCTATTTTATAAATAAACCCAAACTTATCTGAAATCATAAATAATTCATAAATTATTTTATTTCTGTAAGTAGGTTTGTACACTTTTACATGTCAATCGTATTTTAAAAACTGGATGAGGTTGGCGTTTCCTATCTGACTACTCTGAGAAGAAAGGTCGAAACAAACTCAGAGGTCACAGTCTCTTTAATTCCAGACATAATCTTGCTCAGATCATGTGAAAACCATGTAGATTGGTGTCTAAAATGATCATCATCACCATCATAGCCATTTCCCAACTATAAGTATTGGGATCGGCTTCCATGTCTAACGGGATGCAGCTAAATACCAGTATTTTACATGGAGCGACTCCCTCCACAACCCAGGGACTTAGAAGTTCATAAAACTTCTAAAATGTGTACTTACATGGCAAGCTCCTTCCCCAGTCTTAGTGAGGGAACAGATCTGAGTGCTGTAGACCGGGTTGATCCTTTTGTAGACTTTCTGGCACTGTTCCACGCTCAGGGAGGTCAGATGTATCATCTGTAGTTGGACTGGTAATGTGCCAGGGTACTGAAACATAGGTATATGCAATGATGGATTGCCTTCGTCATTGCGGATATGGGTTAACCTTCATGTTAGGATATTAAAATAAATATTAGAATAGTTTTTTTTATTATGATGTACCTAAGAAGGTAATATTATATTTTTTCCGAGTAATATTTGCTATCGGATATTACAACAAAAGCACTGATACTCGGAACTAATAAAGCTACCGGGAAAAGCGCTCATCGTGTTCACGAACACAATCCTCATAAAGTTCGAGAGATAAAGTATCAGCTGCGTAAATACTAGGAACAGCACTGCAGGTATTTCTGATAGGGATAATAATAACAAGGAGGCTCCTGAAACTATGAACATGACCACAGAACAGATAAAAGAGGTACAGTACAGTATACCAGCAAGCGCTGTACCCTCTTTTATCAGCAATGCTATTCTGTAATCATCTCACCGTGAAAACTTAAGTGAAGTGAGCGTGGAGTGAGCTGTCAGTGTCATTCCACCTGATGCTAGGGATGGACCAAGCACATTTTTGCAGTCATAATCGAGATTTTAATAATATTTTTTACGCTATTCTAGTGATATTTTTTATTATTTCAAAGCTAGTATTTAAGTGTCTAAACATTACTATTTAGGGGGTTTTTAAATAAAATTGCAAAACAGAAATTGAGTTTTGTCTGAATTTCTATTTGACTATTTTATTTTAAAACCCCCTAAATAGTAATGTTTAGACACCCTTCTAGCTTACAAATAATATAAAATGATTATGTTTTAAAATTAGCATAAAAAAATAAATAAAATCTCGATTATGATTGTAAATGTAATTTGGTCAATCCTTAGCATCCGTGGGATGACTCTGACAGCTCACTCCACGCAAGTTTTCACGGTGAGATTTTTACAGAATCGACCAGCTGTTCTGTGAACATGACAGTGGATGTGAACTACGCAATAGTTGATTATGAAACAAAACAGATGAATAAAAGTGTCATGGTAAGGGCCGGTCCGCACGATGCGGTGCAGAACAGCATTGCAACGATTTTGCCTTGTGGGCGTACACACGTACAGTGCGCTGCCGCACTACGACGCCGTTACGACGCGACGCCGCTGTGGGCGAAGAGTGTGTAGCCACTCCGGCGGGCGCACACCGGACTTACGACCAATGTACGGTGCAGTGCGGTGCAAAGCCGGAACGCACCGTGTGGCATCTATAGCATAATCAGCCTACAATGTTCCCACTGCTGGTGTATCCGCCCCTCATTTTGTGGACCGGTCCTAATGGTAGTCCCGGATGGTGCGACGTAGGTTTTGGTGCGATAGAGTTGTCAGATTACAAAATTATAACAGGCCGATTCTTGTTTCTTTCGTTGGACTTCAGGAGACCGGTCTCTTCTATGTTAAGGATTTGGTTTCCGCACTCGTCAGCAACCCAGAGTGTCCTTCATGTGGACCATTGTGCGTGTTGTCCGGTCTCTTACTTTGGACTATTGTCTGCATGAACGTCTCAACGATTCAAAATTGATTTCTAAATTGATTGCAAACAATTTCGATTAGTAGTATGAATTTATGTAAAGCCGTAGGTACATTTATAATTATGGGACCGGTATTTTATATCTTAATTAGAAAAACAAGTTCCAATAAATGTTCTAAATAAAATAATTTGATGAAAATATTATCTATCTATATCTATATAAATAAAAAGAGAAGTCCTGACTGACTGACTGACTGATTGACTGACTCATCAACGCCCAGCCCAAACCCTTGGACCTAAAAAGCTGAAATTTTGCACAGAGGTTCCCTTTATAATGTAGACAAGGAATAAGGAAGGAATTCCCGGTAGCAGGTTCCCTTGGGATGTTTTCCGACATCCACGCGGGCGAAGCCGCGGGCAAAAGCTAGTAAGTTATATAATGTTTAAAATCACGAAGGCTCGGTGTTTGACAGCCCTGTACGGATAAGGGGTGCCACGAAACACGAATGACACAATTAGGGAGCCTTACGAATGTGTGGGGAATAATAAATGTGTCAGAGAGACAGCTTCCGCGCCTCCTGTAACTACGCAATGTTTTGGTGGAAAAGGAAAATAATGTAACAAAAAGACATTGTGGGTTTTTAAGTGAGTGTGGGTTTTTTGATAATGTTGTTGAGTTTTGTGCTTTTGAATAGTTTTGCTAGATGAAATTTTTATTTAGTGTTTTTTTTTATAGTGTAAATATGATGTTGGTCCCATGGAGAAAGTTATTCGGTTTAGTGTTCTGTACCACACCCTGAAATTTGACGAGGATGCAAAAGGACACGTTGTGTACAATAGTTTTCTTCACTGTTATCATTTATGTGCTCTCTATTGTGTGTAAGCAGGGAGTGACGTAAGCTATGGACTCAACAAATTAAATCGAGATGGTAAAGTTATGACATTTGTAGGAACATCCGATTTATCCCCTCAAGTGTCTGAGTTTTGCTGATTTTAGACCCAAAACCCCAGCGAGTGGGGAGGGTTGGGGGTTAGTTGCGAACCCCATAGGTTCACAACTACTGATGATGATATTTTTTCCATCGGATGATGTTTTTTTACGTTTATATATATGTGATCTAAGCTTATATACCTATTATGTAAAGTTTTGTCCTTTTGCACACTTGGGGTGCATTTGACACGCGGGGGGGAGGAGGGGGGGTTAGCTGCGAACTCCATAGGTTCACAACTAATGATGATTATTGGTTTTATATAAATGTGATATAAGCTTATATACCTAACATTTTAATGGTTTTTCTTATGCACACATGGGGTGCATTCGACACTTGAGGGGTTATTCCTATCCTAATACCAACAAACTAATACTTACCACTGGTATTTGTTTGAACTCATATTTATTTTCTACTAGCCGTTGCTCGCGGCTTCGCCCGCGTGGATGTCGGAAGTTATCCCACGGGAACCTTCTACCGGAATGAAAAGTATCCTATGTCTTAATCCAGGTTATAAACTATCTGTATACCAAATTTCATTAAAATCCGTTCAGCCGTTTTTGCGTGATTGAGTAACAAACATCCAAACATACAAACTTTCACATTTATAATATTAGTAGGATAGGATTCCGAACGGATACCACTTTTTGAATTTAATTATTTAAAAACTGGTATCCGTTCCGAATATAAAATAAATACTCAAGTTTAAAAAAAAACCCGTGGTATTAGTTTTTTGGTATTAGATACGAATAAATCGAACATACGACAGTAACTTTCTACCTATTATAGGCCTTATACAAATTCATTTTTATACAGGGTGTATCAGAAAGATGTAGTTAAACTTAAGGGTGTAAGTACAGACCTTCAAACTGAACAACTTTCTCCAAGGGACCAACATCGTAATCGAAAAATTATCAGCCGTCCCTTTACATTTGCGTCGAATAAGTATTGATGTTTTGTACGGGACAACTGATTCAAATTCTCGATTAAAATGTATAATTATTTTTGAAAACTAATTAAAAATAATGAAGTCAAGAAAAATCCTCATAAACAATTATGCTGAAATCTAAACAAACCCAAATTGCGTGTAAAAATATCTGTTACGCATGTATAAGATAAGCAAAGGAAAATAATTATTATCCTCTCGACTCGAATCTCGTTCCTGATTAAATATCTAATGTTTAATTTCCCAGTTGGCTTAGGGGTGTTAGTAATTAAAGTCTTTGAAATTATGTTGTTTTCTCTTTTTGTTTTTCGCCCATTTTCTCTGTTGATTGTGTTTAAGACGCAGATTTATGCCAATGACCTTGAGTGGTTAGCTTGCGTGTTCTGTGCTGAGCTCACGCAACGCGTCGTACGTCCAGCCAGTAATAGGACTCGCCCATCAAGGAGCGCTGTCCCAAATTAGACGCATTATTAATCATTTATAGTTTTTTATCGGCGTTAGACCACAGATTAATCCAGATGGGACACTCCGCAGTTTAGGTTATGCGACGGGCCCCTCCCGATTCAGTATGTCAGAAAGTATAAAAGTTACGCGATAGAAAGAGAGGCAACTTGTAGGTGAATATAATTGTAGGTAGTAACCGTTGTGCGACTTGAATTGCACTTTATTGTGTCGTAGCAAGAGTCGCTTTTTATTTAAATGATTTTGCAGAGTGTCCCTTTGGTTAGACATAACTTTACAAATTAATTACACTGTTTCACGATGTCCGAATAGACACTACTTACCGAATAAATTAAAAAATGGAACAGAATTTGTATGAAATTATCTGCCAAGTAAGTTAACAGGATACTTAATCGCAGGTGGTGAAACAGGCCCAATGTAATATAAATATAATCTAAAATATTCACTGATTAATTTATTAATCTGTCTTTATTTCTATCACCTGCCTAGCCTTTTCCCAACTATGTTGGGGTTGGCTTCCAGTCTAACCGGTTGCAGCTGAATGCCAGTATTTTACATGGAGTGACTGCCTATCTGACCTCCAAAACCCAGTTACTGTGTAAGTGATTTAAAAAAATGCTACGTCAAAACTTACAGAAAGTCTTCCCCATCCACTAAGAAACAGATCAGCTCCGGCACCAGTATCCTCAGTAGGAAGCGCTATCGGCTGCACGAGGTCGCTGAACACGATGTCCGATTTGACCTTGAGGAGACTGACGTCATTGGTGATAGCCGAGCTGTCATAGTCCTGATGGCTGATGATCTCCTCAAGAAAGTAGGTGTCGCCGCCAATCAGCCGGTTGGACGTGCCCACAACCACCAGTATCCCGTATTTTGATTGGCTGCAACGGAAATAGAGGTTGGATTAGTATGACCCGGTTCCAGAAATTGAAAAACTATTTTCCAAAAAAAAAAAAAAAAAACAAACGGCTTCCAAAAAAAACACTACAAAGTGAAAATGAACTCAAATTTCGGAAGTTGGTGTCTTTGGTTTTGTATTTTCGTTTTTTGCCACCGACTTCCGAAATTAAAGTAATTTTTCACTTTAGAGTGTTTTTTTTTGTAATAAGTAACAAAATTTTTAACTTTTTAGTTGTGTATATAAGTAATAATAATATATAATTAATATACTCCACACAAATTCGAATTACCTGCTATGTAAATTACAATGACAGGAAGTTATTATAGCATCATCAGACTAAGTAGGAAAAATACGTATTATTGAAGCTGACTCAAAAACTGCCCAAGCTAAGTTAATAAATACATTGGACCAACTTCGACCCTCCCGAATAAAATAACAATCGTTCAAATCGAACTACTCTGTAAAAAGTTATGCGAGGTGATACATAATAGTATATTATGCAATTAGTGAATAAAGGACGGATTTAAAGCGAGGGCCATAGATGAATCACGAGCTAGTGAAGGATTCTAACGAATGAATCACGACCGTAGGGAGTGATTCATGATGATTGAATCACGAGCGTAGCGAGTGATTCAAGTGTTAAAATCCTGAGCGACGCGAGTGATTCATGGCCCTCGATATAAATCCGTTTTATTCAAGAGTTGCATACTATACTTTATACCATGACTACGAGATAAAGAAAGATTTAAGTGAAAATAGACATATAATGAAGAAAAAGGAAAGTTAAATTGGCTTTGATGTAAACCAGCCGTGATTTTTTGGGTAGCAAGTTTTCCACTATATCCGCCGCCCTCTCTTTCATAAACTCAGGTGTTAACACATCTTCATCACTAGAATGCATTTTTAATCGATTAGAACAACACTAAACAAACACAAAATTAAAGATTAAAGTAACACTAAACTTTGTGTTCGTACAACTTTCAGTATTCAAAATAGCGCCAATTTACTAAGGACAGCAAAGAACACAAAACAGTTTATAATCTAATGCTAAACTCCTTGTCGAAAATGTCGACCAATCAAATTGAATTTAGAACACATCATTGGTCGAATACACAGATTACACTTACACTAGATATGGCAAGCCATCCGACCAAGCGTGCCCTGCATGTTCGACTGTTCGTACTAAAAAAAAGTCTGTTAGCTCAGTGACGCTTACCGATTGAAACAATTTTGTTTACTTTGAGCACAGCACTAAATGGCTGGGTTGAAGTTATCGTTGGTATAACAAATATGACACGTTCGGTTTTCATACTATCTAATAACATGCCGTATCTAGCCTAGGTACTCTACATCTGTGGTCGAGTACATTGGTGTGTTCCATTTTCAAACATCAAAACAGTGAGTAAAAGTGCTTTTTATTCACTGTTTTGCGTGAATAAAATAAGCTTTTTAGAGGGGGAATGGTATAATAGTTATTTATACCATTCCCCCTCTAAAAAGCTTATTTTATTCACTGAAAACAGTGAATAAAAAGCACTTTTACTCACTGTTTTGATGTTTGAAAATGGAACACACCAATGTATTCGATCACAGATTTAGAGTACCTAGGCTAGATACGGCATGTTATTAGATAGTATGAAAACCGAACGTGTCATCTTTTTTTTACCTACGATAACTTCACTCCAGCCATTTAGTGATGTCCTCAACGTAAACAGAATTGTTTTAATCGCTAAGCATCACTGAGCTAACAGACTTTTTTTAGTACGAACAGTCGAACATGCAGGGCACGCTTGGTCGTGACTTGCCGTATCTAGTGTAAGTGTAATCTTTGTATTCGACCTATATTGATGTGTTCTAAATTCAATTTGATTGGTCGACATTTTCGACAAGGAAATTAGAATAAAAACTGTTTTGTGTTCTTTGCTGTCCTTAGTAAATTGGCGCTATTTTGAATACTGGAAATTGTACGAACACAAAGTTTAGTGTTACTTTAATCTTTAATTTTGTGTTTGTTTAGTGTTGTTCTGATCGATTTAAAATGCATTCTAGTGATGAAGATGTGATAACACCTAAGTTTATGAAAGAGAGGGCGGTCGATATAGTGGAAAACTTGCTACCCAAAAAATCACGGCTAGTTTACATCAAAGCCAATTTAACTTTTCTTTTTCTACATTGTATGTCTATTTTCACTTAAATCTTTCTTTTTCTCGTAGTCATGGTATAAAGTATAGTATGCAACTCTTGAATAAAACGGATTTATATCGAGGGCCATGAATCACTCGCGTCGCTCAGGATTCTAACACTTGAATCACTCGCTACGCTCGTGATTCAATCATCATGAATCACTCCCTACGGTCGTGATTCAATCGTTAGAATCCTTCACTAGCTCGTGATTCATCTATGGCCCTCGCTTTAAATCCGTCCTTTATTCACTAATTGCATAATATACTATTATGCAACTGTTACATAATAAGGGGTATTAAAACACGAATGCGGGTTTATCACACGAGGCGAAGCCTTCTCTTCTGCTTATTTACTTCCGAGAGTTATAAGTTACTAGCTTTTGCCCGCGGCTTCGCCCGCGTTTATTAAGTTGGCGCCCCTGAAGTTGGCGGTCCTTGAAGTTGGCGCCCGGAGCACGGGCCCCGGCTTGCTCTAGATCCGGGGCTGCGGCCATCCCTTTACTCCATAGGTAATTTCCGATATCCCTGACACATACATTATTAAGTCGTATGTTACACGGAAAACCTAACTACACGGCGATAATCATTAATCACGATATTATATTATGGAAACCCGCATGCGATACTTTATATTATTTATGTATATAATTAGAAAGAACCTTGACTTTACCTTTCACGATCAAGGTGTTACTATTATATTTTTCATTTAAGATCTATTTACATATACTATAATAAACCTGAACCGTCTTATTACAAAACAAGGTTCATCTTCAAACCCAGGTTTAAACCATGGACCCATTTTTGAATTTCAACCACAGGGTGGCAAATGCTATACATTTTAATTTCTTACTATTCAGCGCCGTCTATCTACGAGAACATAAATTAAAAATGAACAGTGTTGCCAGCGTACATCCATGAAGCAATTGTTGAAGTGTACGCGTATAATCTTTGATTTTGATGTTTTTGAGTTAGTTATTATTTTTCGTATTTTTTTTTTGGATTTGTGAAAGGTCTCCGATCATAGTATTGTATTAATGTTTTGCTCTTATTGATCAAAAAAGAAACTATTAGTAGAATTTACAAATATGAAATGACTATACAGCCACAGGGTGACAGGCTGATGTTGACATTTCATTGCAAAAAAATTCTGCGGTTGCGTTACGAATATTTTTGTAAATATTTCGTTTGCTTGCCAATTTTCAGTGTAATTTACGTCAAGTTTAGATCGTTGCGCCGTATTTAGTAAAAATCTTCCCATCGAATGTCTACTTTCTAAATCACCACGACTTGAGCCCCTCGTGCTCCTCGGTGATTTAAATGCTTAGGCCCTCCAAGTGCTCTGTGGGCCCTCCGTAAATCGGAGTTTGGACCATATTATTTAAGTGTTTAACTCGGCCCCTAAGACGACCACTGACCAAGTGTTTTGTGTTTATGCTTAAATAACCATGTCTCGAAACCTCCAAAGAATGTTGTGTTGTGTTGTGTTGTGGCTGCCAAGTCATCAAAGATGACGGTAAATATGATGTTCTTTTTCTATCTACACAATGTATTGCTGGTTTGAGTTTGAGTGTAATGTTTTGTTTTACATAATAAATATGAACATGCATATTTGGTATTTATTTTATTATCCTCGAAACAACAAGTTTAGTGTCGAATTAGCGTTAGCGAGTTGAATAATGTAGAATGGTTGAAAATTCTGTTGTAGTAAAACTAAACCTAAAAATTTTAAATCTAGTTTGTAGAATTTTCAACCATTCTCCATTAGACAACTCGGTAAAGCTAATTCTATTTGGTATTAATATTATTTATGTAGCTATGGTAACGTACCACGTGACATTGAATAGTGTATGTCCCCGTAACTAGATGGCGTTGCCTAAGAAAAGCTTAAGTTGCCAGTCTATCTCAGTATATATAATAGTAGTCTATGATTTCAACTTTATTCCGATCGATACAGTAAGTTGTCAGTTTTACAAAACTGACAACTTAGACCGGACTAAGTTGTCAGTTTTGTATAAAGAACTGTGTTACCACAGTTCTTATTACAGAAATCTGGCTCGATGGTTTAAACCCTGACAGAAAAAACCTCGTTTTGTAATGAGGCCGGAAGAGTTTGTTTGTTTGTTGTTTGATCACGCTAATCTTTGGAACTACCAGTTGGATTTGAAAAATCTGTTTAAAAAAAGGTTATAGGCTATTTAACATTACGTTACGGCCGGATCCGAGCAAAAAGAAAAAAAAAGAACGAAGTAATAGCGCGGGAGGGCAACGTGACGCGGTGGGTCGGGAGTTACAATTTCACGCCGACGGATGGATGGGGCAGTTAGTTAATTAAATATGTTATTTTATTTATAATATTAGAAAGTACATAATAAGAGACTCAAGGCATCTTTCCTGATTAGATTATGTGCATGTACTAATCAAATAGTGTCTGTGATATTTCACTGTGTACCTGCTAAGACGCTAATAATGTATGTTTGTCCTCTTAATTTTAATAATTTAATTTATTACGATGCTATGGGTTAATACCAGAGAAATAACGTTCATGATTTCTCTAATCTCTTTTGAACATCAACTATTTACCAAAAAACAACATACTTCAAAATTCAAAGGCCTAGCCAAAATGTAGCTGGCTATATTTATAGCAAAATATGAGCCATGCATTTTTTAAAACTTTCTTCTATAATGTGTAATTCACAATAATGTGGCAACCCTATTTTTAGAGTTCTTCCTTTATGGCGCGAAACCTTTGGACAGACAGTTATTGAATGAACTCTCGTTCCGCTTTGTCCGTGAGAAATGTCTGTTGTCTGTGATTTTTGTTGAAAAATAAGTTTTTATTAAGTATGTTTTTATTACGGATCGTTTACAGTGTTGGCCATTGATTTTCAAACAGTGGATTTTACAAAGTAACATGGAAATGTAGGATTAATAAACTCAACTCTAAGATCTTCGTGCCCGGAATGAAGATCTCAGAGCTAAGTTATTGCTACACTTTGGTGTAGATGTTAAAGACGTGGGAAGATGCAATATTATTCTAGCATTGCCCTTGTCAGAAACAGCAATATATAAAAACTTGTGCGGATTGGTATACGCAGAAGATAGTTACTTACTTATATTAGTATTAGTTAGTATTAGTAACTTAGTCTTGTTGACCAAGCTCCTTAAATAAAGATAAAAAAAACCGGCTAAGTGCGTGTCGGACCACGCACAATGAAGGGTTCCGTAGTTGAAAAGAATTTATCCCAAAAATAAACTTAACATTGGATTTAAAAAAAAATGTATTAAAAATTACAAATTCACAATTTTCGGACTTTTTCCTTTACTTGTGCTGGGAGACCTTGCTTCTTGCCAAATTTCATTATTCTAGGTCAACGGGAAGTTTAGGTTTTGATTTACTTGCGAAGGTTGCGAGTGTCAAAATGTGTCGCAAAATGACCGTATTTTTTTATTGCGTTGACTTAGGAGCTTGATTTTTTTAGAAATCTAAGGGACCATAGACTTACTTATTTAATATTAATTTCAACTTAATATCTCCACGCGTCCTTGAGAATAAGAGTCTTGACAGACTGACAGACTTGAACATTTTTTTTATGTGATAGAATTACAAATTAACAATTTTCGAACTATTTCCTTTATTTGTGTTGTACGACCTTGCTTCTTGCCAAATTTTATGATTCTAGAACAACGGGAAGTACCCTATAGGTTTTGATTTACTTGCGAGCATCAAAATATGTCGCTTATATGGCCGTATGTTTTCATTGCATTGACTTAGAAGCTTGAGTTTCTTAGGACTTCGAGAGACCACAGACCTACGTTTTGATACCTCCACGCGTTCTTGAGAAAAAGGGCTTGACAGGCTGACAGACAGACAGACAGACAGACAGATAGACGGACAAACAAGTGATCCTATAAGGGTTCCGTTTTTTCCTTTTGAGGTACGGAACCCCAAAATGTAGGATTACTTAACTCAATTTATCATGATTTCCTTCCTGAAATCAGTTGTCTGTAACAACCTATTTCCGACCAAGTAAATACTGTTATTTTTCTTTCATTACGCGCTTCTTACTGAGCAAAATGATTTGTTAATTGTGGTTCGTCTAAAATCATCTTATAACCTAATTCAAATCAGTTACAAGCCCCATGATACAGGCTAACTATCTATTAGTTTGTGGCTCTAAGGTAAATAATATTTTTCAATACACTTCCTCGAAAACTGGTTCATATCGCACTACGATTAGGTTCACAATGCAATGTATGTGGCACGCGTGCGATTTTTCATTTTCCCACACGTATGCAGGAATAAAAGTTGCCACAAATAACTTATATATACTTTGTCCAAATTGGTTCAATGCCTCTATTCACAACTCTCTATTCGGAGGTGAATATTTTTTTTAAAATTTCGGCAAAGACACATGCATCTTTACGGCGTTAATATTTTTTGAATATTTAAATAATGTTTATAAATAGAATATCATCAAAAACTGTGATTATTATAATAAAAAAAACGTTTATGAACAAATTAACATTTATTTGTGTTCTAAACTCAAAAATATTTGAATTTTCTATTCTTCATATTAGGCTGTTTATCGGCTTTATACCTTTGCTTCTCCTTCAACCTGGCGAAAGCAAAGCGCGGAAAAAAAGATAATTTAAATCATAGTTTCCTAATAATTTATGACAAAAATATTTTCCGTTATTTTATTTTATTTCCTCAAAAGTGTATTGAAAAACGTCGTTTGATACTCGTGGACATTTGTTATTGCAGTTCTCGGCTCAAAAACAACCTTGCCTACGGCTCGGGTGTTAATTCTGCCTCGAATGCAATAACAAACGTTCTCCACTTGTATCAAAATGTACTATTGTAACCTAGCTGTAGGTAGTAATATCTACAAAAAATCGTAGAACATACATGGGGGTTAAATCGATAGGTATGGTACTCTGCTATCAGCTCGCACTGGCTTGATACCTTAAACACCCTGTATATTAAGAAGATAGAAACCTTCATGTCTTGTCAAGTCGTAAAAACCGTGCGAAGCAGGCCCGGGTTGTGCTAGTTCTTTATAAACAAAATAGTTATCAGCTCCTTACCCAGCAGTACAGTGCGCGGCAGTCAGCACCCATCGCTTATTCAAGATAGATCCACCACAGAAGTGAGAATTAAGCAAATTCCTCAGCGACGCCTGGTAAGGCACCCGACCTTCAGGGGCGGCCACTCCTCCCACGATACGAGCCCCTGGTAGATTGAACACCCCAGGCAGTTCAAATGGTACGTCTTCCTGTGATGCTGGTGGGGGTAGAATAGGTGCTTGCTGTAGAAAGGCACCTGAAAAAAGAGGTTATGGAGTATACAGGGTGTATCAGAAAGTTGTGGTCAAATTTAAGAGTGTGGCATAGAGCATCAAACTGAACAACTTTCTACATGAGACCAACATCTTAATTGAGAAAAAAAAATCAGTCACCCATACTTTTCTTGCGTTTGAGTATTGAGTAGGTATTGAAGCTTTATACGGAACATATGATATTTTTTTCTCGATTACGATGTTGGTCCCATGGAGAAAGTTGTTCAGTTTGATGGTCTGTACCTACCACACCTTTCTAATACAGGCTGTATATGTAGGTATAGCCTGGAAATTGATTTGGGCTTCCTATGATTCACACTGAAATCACTATATATTGATAGATAGATACAATACTTTTTATTATGCACATGCACACCATAATTATGATTACACAATGGGCGAGTTTATCGCTAATAGCGGTCTTTTAAAGACAACCATTTGGATGGGACAAGGAGTAATAATATTCTACGTAGATATTTAAATAAATTGTCCAGGAACGTCATTCCTTTGGACCTTAATTTTAATTTTGAAAGTCGGTTATCTTAATAGCCTATAACCACCTCATATGGCTTAGCATAATCCTCCGTTATGTCGAAAATACTGCAGTATTAATTTTGAAATAAATATAGGTAATTGTGGTAAAGTTGAGGATTAATGTTAAGTACTATGTTTGACGAAAACACGATTCCATAAAATTTTCTCTATAAGTAGTATAAAATTCTAAGTTACTGAACGAAGAAGAAGTTACGTAACTGAACTAACTTTATAGCAGGTCTTTTTATTTTACCGTAAAAACAATTATCTAACTAAACTATCGGCGCCCAGCACCGCACTCGCTCTCACTCAGACCGCGAGCAGTATCGTGCGAGCGAGATAAAAAGCTGAGGTAGTATGGGCTCTTAAGTTTTTTGCTACCGACTTCCGAAACATATTTTTCACTTCATAATCATCCCTTTATCACCAGCCATCAAGAAAATGATAATTTACTTATTTATTTATAATGACGTGCCCGTTTGAGGACAAAATACAGGACCTCATTAATATTGTTTGCAGTCAAAAGGAGGATAGCAAAAAACGGAGGGACTCAGATGGGATGCCACACAATGGAAAGAGTAACAATGAAGAAAATGCCGAAAATCTTTTTACGTAAAATATTCCATAATACCTGTTGTGTATACTTTTATTTTGTTTATTTGTATGTGAGAATGAACCAATCCTAGCCTAGCCTAGCCTTTTCCCAAGTATGTTGTTGTCGGCTTCCAGTCTAACCGGATGCAGCTGAATACCAGTGTTTTACATGGAGCGACTGCCTATCTGACCTCCACAACCCAGATGGGTAATACGATACCCCTTGGTAAGACTGGTTGTCAGACTTTCGGGCTTCTGACGACCCGTAACGACTGTCAATGATCTACGAATGACAGCCGGGACCAACGGCTTAACGTGCTTTCCGAGGCACGGAGGAGTCTCGGTATGTAAAGATGGTCACACATCCACGGACCAACCCCGGCAAGCGTAGCTTAACCTGACGGATCGACCCGTGAGGCGAGATACGTGAGAGGAGATACTTGTTATAATACGGTGGTGGGGATCTGGGGTTATTTTAAACGTTTGTCTTTGGAAGCAGTGTTTTTTAGGGTTCCGTACCTCAAAAGGAAAAAACGGAACCCTTATAGGATCACTTGTTAGTCCGTCTGTCTGTCTGTCTGTCTGTCAGTCTGTCATGACCATTTTTCTCAGGAACGGGTGGAGGTATAAAGTTGAAATTAATATCAAATACGTAGGCCTGTGGTCTCTTGAAGTCCTAAAAAACTCAAGCTTCTAAGTCAATGCAATAAAAACATACGGCCATTTATGCGTCATATTTTAATACTCGCAAGTAAATCAAAACCTATAGGGTACTTGCCGTTGTTCTAGAATCATGAAATTTGGTAAGAAGCAAGGTCTCCCAGCACAAGTAAAGGAAAAAGTCCGAAATTTGTGAATTTCTAATTTTTTGAAATATTTTTTTTTTTTTGGGATCCAATGTTACCCAAGTTTGTTTGTGGGATAAATTCTTTTCAACTACGGAACCCTTCATTGTGCGTGGTCCGATACGCACTTGGCCGGTTTTTATTGGTACCTACTCGAATCCCAAACACTACATGTTTAATACATTATGATTTTTGTTTCGGACGTAATGTAATGAAATAGATGATTTAGATGGATGGACTGTGCTAGAAAGGGCGTGACTACCGATGTTTTCCTTTTTGGTGATACATTATTTTTATAAGAACTAGAACCCTCAAAAAATGCTCAAAATTGCCTATTCAGAGCGCTGTCAACAGAGGCCTAGTATACAAATTTGACAACTATTAACGAAAAAAGGAAAACATAGGGCATCCTTCTTATTCAGTTTATGAAATATTTTTTAAATTGGGCCAATATTGGATGAGGAAATAGGCGAGAGTCAAACCTTGAAATGTGACTTTTTACATATGCTATTTAGTCGGATCTGCAGTTGTCTTTATCACACGAATATGAGGGCGGAGCGCTCGCAGAGCGACAGCAATAGTTTCTTCAAATACCTAATTGTCAAAAGTCTGGCCACCCGCATTTCCTCTAAAGTATGAAAAAAAAGGGATATGTTGCGCCGACCCCAAACAGATTGGGATAAAGGCAGGAGAATGATGACGTAATAGAATGAAAGAGTTCTTAAAACGAACTTAACTCGATTACGAGATAAACCATCTTTACAGGGATATGAACAGAGGCGATGCGATATGTGAGGGGAGATGCGAGTTTTTATCACTCACTCGATCACGTTGACGTAAACGCAATTTGTACTGAAACTGAATAAGCGCCGTCTGGTGACTATAAAAGGAAACACAATTATTCCATACAAATTGGCGTAAGTTAACGTTATCGTAAACGTGATCGAGTAAGGGCCGGTTATTTCAAACGGTTGGTTAACGTAACATACGTACGTCAACCGATCGCATTAACCAATCTGAGTAAGAATATATCTGGACTTTAAAAAAGATTGTGACCTCTGTGTTTGTTTCGGCCTTTCTTCTCAGAGTAGTCAGATTGGAAACGCCGAACTCATCTAGTATGATTGACGTGTAAAAGTGTTTCTGCAAACCTACTTATTCAGAAATAAAATAATTTATCATTTGAAAGTCTTTTGGCTGAAATGACGATTACCTATAAGACAGAACCGACTACCTCATGCTGTAAGCCATTTTTTTCATCACAGATGAGTAAGTAAGAGATGACCTTTCTCATGATTATATTTACCTATATATCATTACACTCAGGGCCTATTTCACGAAGTCCGAATAGCTACAGCTACTCACCGAATAAATTCGAAAATGGAACAGAATTTGTATGAAATTATATGCCAAGTAAGTTAATAGGAACTTAGTCGTAATTAGTGAAACAGGCCCTTAAAATAAATAAATAAACAACTTACCATAAGCCCCCAAAAACAAACCAACAAATATAATTGTATACATTATTATTTTATTTAATAGATATACGTCCAATTAAAGTTAATACCACAGCCCTTATGCGTTACGCACTTAACTCCCTCCTTATATAAAACGAACTTGGCGATAGATAAGCACTTAAACACTTGTCAATGAGAATGCACTCGAGAAACAATTGACGGGTGTAAGGAACTTTGTTTTTCCGACACTTTGAATTATTTGTTGATGCACTTTGAAAATGTTATTTTTGTTTGTTTTATTTGTTCTTTAGGGATTAGTGACACGTGCTAAACTTGGAGTATATTGACAATTGACGTGGTAAATAATTAATTTTATCTACACCCATGCTATAAATTCTCTAGAAAAGTTTCTGAAACAGTTAGCTTATTGCCAACATTAAAACAGCCAGTGTCATAGTAACCATGGTAACCATAATAGCATCCAAACGGGTACTTTAATGTTGTACTGAATTTCATAATGCAACTTGTTTTCAAAAAAAGAACATTGTAATGCACGCGCGTTTCACTACAACAGCGCCGTAATTTAAAGAAAGAACTTATTCTAATTCACGTCGTATACTATGACGCCGGCCGCCATGTTCGATACGAGTATTAGTATTGCAAAAAACTGTTTCAGAACCTTTTATAGAGGATTGATAACATGGATGTAGATAAAGTCTTATAAGCAACTGTACATAATTAGGTATTAAAACACTCATCGGCGGACTCTTCGCCTCGTGTGATAAACCCATATTCGTGTTTTAATACCCCTTATTATACGTCAGTTGCATAAATAACTATTACTAAACCTGATTTAAGTAATAGAGCAAACCGCCAGACCTTACTTATTTTCTGATTAACAAAATGTGTGGGACAGTGTTAGTATGTACTTTGAACATACGCTTACCTGAGCTTGGGCCGACGGCCATTTTAGGTATCAGGTACCAGGTGAAGTTACTTAAAAATATTACTCATGTTTCTTAGTCTGAGATGCTGATGTATAATTATGTATGTTTTACAGAATATTGTTAGTAATTAATAATCAATACTGTCAGACACTTCCCGTCGACGGTTCTTTCCGCCAGACGCTCTATAGCTCGCCAAACATGACGTCATCTTACTTATAGTCTTAATTTTTATATAATGAGACTCTGTGAAAAAATCTAAATCAAAAGTCATTTATTCAAATTAGGCTGATAATCAGCACTTTCTGAAAGTCGACATTACATAAGACAGTCCCCACAAAACGCCCGCCCTTCACCACTTCCTAGTGCTTTAGCTGGGAAGAAGAAGTAGCGGAACAAACTCCCCAGCAGCACAGCTGTCTGTTCAGTTAGAAGCACTTGATTCTATACAATAGTATGCAAAATAATTTACGCAACACAATTTACAAAAAAAAAAAACAACGCAACATTAAGTTATATTATTTGTCAAATAAAATAAACAATTTTAGGAACTCATAACCTGTCATTATGTAAGCTAATTCTGGAGAAAGTACATAACATAAACATTGTCTTGAGTTAATCACAGCGAACAACTATTCTTATCGTTTAAGTAATAGTTGATAGAATAGCCTTTGAACAAAGATTATAGTACATTATTATATAAGTGCGGTAAGTTGAAAATTACAGCCGAGGCGATATTGCTAGCCCGAGCCTACAAGAAAGCAGAGGAAGAATAAATCTTTAAAAACACACTTTCTGAAAATGAATTTGCATCTTTGTTTGTTTTCCATAAGATGAAATTTTGATACGCTTGTAAGTATCTAAGTATCTATCGGTCGATTTTTCAGGCAAGGGGCTTAGAGTAGCCTTTTTCGCTGCCTCTGAGACTTCTGGCGGTGTCGAATTATTAAATTCATCATTACTTGACCACATTTTCAAATAAAAACAATACAGCGAAAAGAAAAAGCGCTCGGAATAATTTTTACTTGTTCACAAATTAGCGATGCGCTCGCATCAGCGTTTTTTTTAAAGCAAAGGCACCAAAACAGCCAGTATTACTAATAAAGTAAATTAATATTTTTTTTGTTTTTGTTTGTTGTTGTTACAATTTATTGTCAAAATTAATTAAATTAAAGAATTAATTCTTTAATTTAGTTTTAATGTTTATTTTTTATATTTTATCTCCCAAAGTTAATTTTATTCATAAAATGTTGACCACTTTTCTGACATAAAAACTCTTTGCTAAGATTTCAAAAGTACCGTTCGTTTTAGACGGAGCATCTTGATAAACCTTACTTTTTACCTTATTAAAAAGAAACTCGTGCGTTTTACATTACAATAACGCACAAGTACGTATTGACATACATTACGATTTTGAAATTCGTGAAATACACATAACACATTTGCTCGTAAAGGGTCTCTCCTTTACGAGCAAATGTGTTATAAATGGATTTTACTTGATTGGAACTATTTCAATAAGTACCTACTATTTATAAGCAGCGAGATCAATCGTAGGTATGAAGGAAGACTTTTATCCAGTAGTGAGACAGTAGCTACCTCCATCTGCTGCATCTGCATCTGTTCCCAACTATGTTGGAGTCGGCTTCCAATCTAACTGGATGCAGCTGAATACCAGTATTTTACATGGAGCGACTGCCTATCTAACCTCCACAACCCAGTAACTGGGTAATACGATACCCCTAGTAAAACTGGTTGACAGACTTTCGGGCTTCTGACGACCCGTAACGACTGTTAAAGATCCGCGAATGACAGCCGGGACCAACGGTTTAAAGTGCTTTCCGAGGCACGGGGGAGTGTCGGTGTGTAAAGATGGTCACCCATTCACGGACCAACCCCGGCAAGCGTAGCTTTACCAGATGGATCGATTCGTGCGGCTGTTATTACTTAGCCATGAGACAGTACCTACCTACTCAAATAGAAATACGTAAAATAACACTTATTAACGTCAAGTATAAAGTACTTCAAACTTATTTGTCATTAAATTGAGATTATCATTTTCTTGCGCAGTTTTGAAAACCAACAAAACATAAGTCCTCATTTGTTATCAATTTTTTAATAGGGTATTCCCGTTTTCATAATTCATAGAAACTGCTGCGTTATCATTTATGACACAGTTTTGTTATTATTAGAGACTATTTTAGTAGTTTTAATTTTTTTTTATGTGTCATGCATGTAGATTATTAAGTCATATTGATTATTTTTTCACGTAATCAAGTGATACATTGAGTTAATGTGGCATTATGTCACGCCTAGCTAGATTTTATACGCAGAAGTGACGTAGCGATCGGGACTCACGCCTTTAATGGGTGTTATTTAAGTATTTTGTATTAATATGATTAAGCAAAAAATACGTGTGAAATATTTTTTTATTATCTGACTGACAGACTAAATGAAATTTCTTTTTAACCGACGAAAAAAAAGGAGGAGGTTCTCAAGTCGACACGTTTATTATACTTATATATATACCTACACACATCAACACGGTCCAGGGATATTTCATACTCAATTAAATAACTCGAAAAGTACTGGCCGCATTGGAATCTTTTATACACCGATTTGTTTGTAATTTATCTCAGACTAATTCCAAATTAAAATTTTTGAAAATTCTTTTGTTTCGGTGACATAAAAATGTCTTGATGTGTAGGAGAGGGAATTTTCATTTGTGCGAAATTTAGAAAACAATACGAATTACGTTTAGTTACACTTTTTTTTTCATTTTTAAACGAAAGATAAAGTTAATATTGAGGTATTGTAGCCATGCAACGCCATCATTTGACGAGCGCGGAGATGTTACGAGCTGTGGGAATGCTGGAAGCTAGGTCTGTTCAGCGTAATGTTACTGAGGCCTTATGGACCCACCAAAATGTAATTTCAAGATTGTGGACACGCTATCGTGCTACAGGTGAAGTAGCGGAGAGGCACCGGGGGCGAAGTCGCGTCACTACCCCTAGACAAGACCGATTTTGGCAAATTACTGCGCGAGCTCAACCAAATGCAACGGCGACTCAATTGGTCCAAAGGCTGCGAGTGGAACACCAAGTGCTTGTGAGTGACCAAACTGTAAGAAGGCGACTGCATGAAAGCAATCTACGCTCTCGTAGTCCACTCCGGGTCCCACCTATAAGGAGAGGCAATCGTGGACGACGATTAGAATGGGTTCGGAACCACGTGGACTGGGGCCGTGAGCAATGGTCCAATGTGCTGTTCACGGATGAATCCAGGTTCGGCTTCCATCCAGATTCACTAAGGACGCGTGTTTGGCGAGTTTCTGGACGATGGAGCCGTCTTCAGAACCCTCAGGAAGTTCACCCATACCAAGGAGGAACAATTATGGTTTGGGCAGGAATTCGTCTTGGAGGACGGACGGATCTCGTTTGGGTGCGGGGCAATATGACGGCAGAACAATACGTCCAACAGGTGCTGGGGCCCGTAATCTTGCCCCTCAGAACACAAATGGGGCAAGATTTCCTGCTCATGCACGACAATGCCCGGGCACACACGGCGAGAACGGTAGCAGCTTGGTTACATACACACAATGTTAGGGCCTTAGACTGGCCTGCTCAATCGCCAAATCTAAATCCCATTGAGCATGCGTGGGATATGCTGCAAAAAAGAGCTCTGAAGGAAGTTCCTGAAAATCTGGCTACAGAAGATCAACTTTTTGCGCACCTCAGAAGGACATGGGACAATATTCCGCAGCAAGACATTGACAACCTTGTTCTGAGCATGCCGAATCGTTGCCGATGTGCTATAAACATCATGGGCGCTTTCTCAGACTACTAACTTCAAGTTTATAAACACAAATTAAATGATTTTTCTATTTTTTTTCAGTTTTTACTCACAAATTAAAAGTTAATTCATATATCATATATGAAATTTTAATGTAAGTACCTTAACCATTATTAAAAAATGGTAAAATATTAAATAACGTATCTTTTAAATATATACATGTCATATAAATAATTAACACATTGATAGTAATTAGCTTTTTTTAAAATATCCCTAGACCGTGTTGATGTGTATATTTTTTTAACTCTGTAAATACGTATTTGTTGTGGTCGCGATTCATATTTTGATCAACATCAACCGAACACACAATGCAAATTTGAATTTCGCGGGCTACTTTAGCGCCCCATAACATTAAGCGCAATAAATTGTTAGTTCCGATTTTGGCCACGCGTCCGTCAATCATAGTTTAGTTGGCACGAGGTTTGGAAACAGTCTAAATTAAATTTCTAGGATTTCAGATACCAGGAACAAATACTGCCATGAACATTTAGAATTTGATGGTAATTTGCCGCTGGTCGAATCGGCTGAGATCATTCTTTAGATGCCTTCCCACATAACAAGATAAATAATTAATGAATAGATAGGTTAATAATGATTAAATACATACTTGGGAAAACAAATAAATCTTTGATTCCGAGGTAACAGATAAAGACTTTCATTTCAATACCACACTATCCGGAGTAGCGGTCTTGACACGAATAACTTTAGATAATAATTAATACTTATACCGATTTATCATTTACACAACATACCGTATACAGGGTGTTAAAGTAATTGCGTGCCATAGCTTAAGGTTAGGTTCAGTATCGATAAAGGAACCCAGGAAAAAATAATCTGCCCAGAAGATTTAAAGCTGCACGTCAGAGGTTTGCACAAAACCAAGAACGGCGGTGTCATAATTAGAACTGACACGAAGGAGGACATCGACAAGCTCAAAAATTCTGTTCAGCTCACAAACTCAGACCTGACCTTTGACGAACCTCAGAAACGGAAACCACGTTTGGTAGTAATTGGAGTGCCCTCATCAATGGAAGAAAAAGAAGTTTTTACCTGCCTATTCAACCAAAATTTAGCCAATCTTCAGGATCTGACAATCGAATCATTTTTGTCCACAAGTAGACTAAGCCACAAGTCGGGTAGAAAGGACGCTGCGAACTGCAACTATATTATAGAAGTCTCACCAGTCATTCGTAAGGCCCTAATTCAGAAAGAAAGAGTTTATATTAATTGGTCATCCTGCCCTATTCGAGACTTCACTCTGGTCACTAGGTGCTTTAAATGTCAGCAGTATGGTCATGCGGCCAAGTCATGTCGGGAGACCACTTACACCTGTGGCCATTGTGGTAATCAAGGGCACTCAATAAAGGAATGCACAAAGAAAAATGTAGACCCAAAATGCGCGACATGTTTGCATTTCAAAAAGCCAAGCAAACATAGTACAGGAGCTGATGTCTGCCCGGCGAAAAAACATGCTGAAATGAGGTACATCAATACTATTGATTATGGAGGCGCCTAAGAGCGCCGTAAATTAACATTTTTGTTGATCTTACAGTCGATCTAGTTTTAAAGATAAGTATGATTAAGGATTTAATTAGTGAGTTAGACGATTTTTCTGTATCTGTGGCTAAGTGTTGTGAGGTCGAAGAGTGCAAACAATATCTCTCCTGCTACAGCAATCCACTAACTGTACTAACACAAAATATACGCAGTATATATAAAAATTTTGATAGTCTTAGTATTTTCCTGCAAAGACTCAATACAAATTGTGACATCATTGTTTTAACGGAATGCTGGCTTTCAAAACAATACAACATACCGCCACTGCAAGGATATAATATGTATCGAAGCAATATAAACTACAGTCAAAACGATGGAGTGATAGTTTATGCAAGAAATAATCTTAATGTGTCTGTAGAGGAGCCTGACATGCAGGACTGCAACAGATTGTTATTAAAAATTGGAACAGATACTGCTATCTTAGGTTTGTATAAATCGCCATCTTATAGAAATATAAACAATTTTATGATCTCGTTGAATGACACCTTGCAAAATCTATCAACTTTCAAAAACGTCGTTTTGACTGGAGATATTAATATCAATATTCTTCCAGGAAAATCTGACGCAGCTGCCCAGGATTACCTCAACCTATGCTCCTTCCATGGCTTGCTTCCTGCTCATACCTTCCCTACCCATCAAAGCGGTTCATGCTTGGATCACGTCATGCTTAAATCAAATTTCGCATCTCTTGCACTTATTACTAATTCGACAATAACCGACCACAAGGCTGTTCTACTAACCTTAAATTGCAAATTACCTAACATTGACAACAATCGCATAATTTCAAAATTAAATACTAATAAACTTGAAGATGAGTTACGCAATATCGATTTCAACCCAGTTTACAATTCTGCCGACCCACAGTTTGGTATGTTATATCTAATAGAAAATGTTCAACATGCACTACAGAGGAATACTTTTAACATTCGTTTGAGTTGCAAAAATTATAACATAAAGCCGTGGATCTCACCAGGTCTAATTCGGTGTATGAGACACAGAGACAAGCTGCATAGCAAAGCTAAATCTAACCCAAGCAACCTAATACTGCAACTATCGTATAAAAGATATCGGAATTTTTGTAACAATCTCCTAAGAAAAGTGAAAATGAACTATGATAAATCTGCTTTTGAAAAAGCTGGAACAAATAGCAAATATATCTGGAAACATATTAAAAATGTCACCTATTCCTCGAAACAGCGTGAGTCAGCTTCAAGCTTATTACAAATCCATTCTTCAAACTTGAATTCTGTTAACGCCGCAAATAATTTCTTTGTAAATATTGGCAAATGTCTGGCAGACAAACATCAGAGCCAACCACAGCCCCATGAATGCACTTCCATAACACATAGCAACACTTCATCATCCTTTGTGCTACTAAATACCGATGAACACGAGCTAGACACAATAATCATGAACCTTAAAGACGACTCTGCAGTTGGGTGGGATAATATATCAAGTAAAATCATCAAGCAATTCAAGCACATCTTAATACCTCCTCTCACGTATATTTTCCAAATATGTTTAACTACAGGAGCCTTTCCCAAGTGTCTTAAAAAAGCTATTGTTGTCCCTGTGTACAAGTCTGGTAGTAAATTTCAAGTCACAAACTACAGACCCATTTCCATATTGCCCTCTTTGTCTAAAATATTAGAAAAAATTATAAGCAAAAGATTAGTTAAATTCCTGGATGAAAAGTCTATCTTGTCCAAGACACAGTTTGGTTTCAGAAGGAACTTATCAACTGCTGATGCCGTACATCATTTAACAGACTACGTAGTACAAGAACTTGACAAAGGGAAGTACACAGTGGGAATATTTTTGGACCTCGCGAAAGTTTTGATACAGTCTCCATTCCTATTCTATTGCGCAAACTTGAAAATATCGGCATAAGAGGCACTCAGCTTAAGCTCTTCACGAGCTACCTAGAGGAACGTACGCAGTGCGTAAAGATTGGAAATGTTCTCAGCGATGATCTGAAAAATACTTTTTTCGGTGTACATCAAGGAAGCATTTTAGCCTCTACTCTGTTTTTGATCTATATAAATGACTTATGTGATCTTAAGATAGATAATGGCAAAATCATATCATACGCTGACGACACTGCCCTCCTTTTCTCAGCTAATTCAGAAACCGAAGTATACAAGTGCGCGCAATACGGTTTCAATGTTGTAAATAAATGGCTTCAGCAAAACCTACTTACATTAAATGCAGACAAAACTAATTATATTAACTTTTCGATACGCACACCACAATCAGCTCTATCTCACTCAAAACTGCATGCTCATCTTTGTAGAGACCCTTCTAATGACCTATGTACATGTCCCGAAATTAAAATCACAAGTAAAATAAAATACTTAGGGATCATAATAGACGAAACCCTCTCATTTAAATATTATATTGAAGCCTTAAATAACAGGATTCGTAAGTTAATATTTGTTTTCAAAAAGATACGCAATCTTGTAGACCCGAAAACAATGAGACAAGTTTACCTTGCTCGTTGTCAGTCCATATTATCTTACTGCATCACTTCTTGGGGTGGAGCGGGAAAAACATTATTACTCACCACCGAAAGAGCACAGAGAGCAGTTCTTAAAGTATCCACTTTCCGCCCTTTACTTTTTCCCACTAACCTTCTCTATAGTGCTTGTAAAGTACTAACAGTCCGCCAATTGTTTGTATTGAATATAGTATTAAAACAGCACGCATCCCTTCCATATAGCACTGAATGTACTAACAAAAGACGGAAAGATATAGTTTGTCCTCGGATAGTGGAAACAAAACATGCATTCACGTCCAAATTTTATGTTTTCCTTGGTCCGCTAATCTACAATAGAATAAATGCAGCAGCGAACATCTATCCTCAAAATTACGGGAATTGTAAGAAAACTCTCCAGGAGACTCTCCAACATCTGACGTACGAAGATACAGAAAAATTATTAACTGTAGTGAAATAATTACTGTTTTATATTATTTTAATAAGTAGGTATTAAAGTAGGTACACTTGACAAATTCTTATGCAATGTACCTATGTCTTTCTTTTCATGTTTGCCAACTGTACATTACTGTTTTATTTGTAAATATTAATTTGTGATTATTTTATATAGTTTAAGCTTAGCCCATATTGCCTGAAACACAGGATTACCTAGTTCAGGCACATGTATTTTATTGACCTAGATTAAGATTTTGTATTCATAGTTATTATCGTGAAATAATTGTAAACATTGAATAAATTGAATTTGAATTTGAATTTGAAATAAGAAAGAAATTAAAATATTTTTTTTTTTTGCAACAGGGACTGAAAGGGGGCCTTAAAAATTCAAAGTGGGGCTACTAGGGCATGTGGGGTATCATATGAAAGAGCGCTGTTTGCACATTTTTAAACATATTTTTTATTTTTTTTAACCCGCATAGTTTTCGACTTTTGATGAAAAATGTAAAAAAAAAATACCGTTCCCCCCCCTTATCTCCGAAGTTGGCAAAGCGAAAAATCTGAAATTATTCTATGTGATAGAAGTTTATGTAAAGATTACAGAAAAAATAAAATGATGTCTTTAAATAGCACAGTTTTTCAGAAATCATCAACAAAAATTACATATAAATGATGTTACGGAACCCTCGGTGCGCGAGTCCGACTCGCTCTTGACCGGTTTTTTAATTCTAAACGATTGCTTTTTTAAGTTAGTAGGTAGTAAAGTGGGTTGATCTTACAATATTTTATTTAATGTTTTTATTTTGTTTTTTTTTTTTTTATTATTTTTCCTGGGTTCCTTTATCGATACTGAACCTACCCGTAAGCTATGGTACGCAATTACTTTAACACCCTGTATATCTAATGACAAGAGACATCGCGGAAGGCTCAGACGAAGATGGAAGGATGAGCTGGACTCCAGTTACAAAGATTGGTCCTTGGCAGCACTGGACAGAGAAAAGTGGAAGGAGAATAGGGATTGCGTCAGAGACACAACAGGATATCTCTCTGTCTGGTCTGTAAATGTTTTTCTTCATCTTGATGATACAGGATATACTAGAATAGGTCATGCTGTGGTCAGAGAAAAAGCCAGCCAGCGTACAATGCGTGCCATGAAAGATGAGACTTGACGAGCGCAGTATCGCGCCTCCCGCGCTCTTTCCGTCGCCCCGATGTCGATCGGTCCCTTCCCGTCTCAGACCTCATACCGCCAAAGAGACCTATAAATCAGAATAATCAGAATCAGAGAATTATAATCTACAGCGCAACTCAAACTACGTGGTGTGTCGAGTCTCATCTTTCGTGGCACGCATTATAAACTCCAACTCATTACAAATAAATTTAATTTACTTATATCACAATTTCAGTACAATAATTATGAAATTAAATTAAATGAAATGTTTATTTCTGCAAAAAAGGTCGTTACGATACTTTTAAACGTAAATATTTTGGTCAATATTTTAAAACTACACGGCACTGGCTTTTTCTAGCTGACTGATCCCTGAGAAGAAATGCTGAAACAAACTCAGAGGTCATAGTCTCTTTTAAAGACAAACATTATAATTATTAGGATTTCATGTGAGTCTAACAATGCAGAACCAGGTATGGAAGGGCCTTTTGATGAAAGTGCCATAGCAGCTTTGAGTTGACATGTCCCAACAGACGTCATGCATGCATCAGTCATCGACCTTATTTTAGCTAGCAAAGGTATCCTAAGCCACCAGGGGCATTTCTAAGCTTCTAACAATTTAACTTTAAAACGACATAGTCCACAATAATTGAGTTTTAACAACAATGACACAGGAGACCCAAAAGGGCCGCGTTTAGAGAGATATAATAAAAATAAACAAGCTAATACAATTTCGAGAATAGTCTAGACTACCCTTCATCGTAAAATAGCAGCTCGGGACACAGTTTATGTCAGAAACTATTTTTAACTATCAAAGTCTTAACAAGGAAAGTTTTTTAAACAACTAAGATAATTTTGATGAATGATTTCGTGAAATTGTAGTTAGGTATCTGGAATTTATGGCAGCTTTAGTAAATAGTTTTATTTTTAACATCAATAGGTAGGTAAAATACAAAGGTATAATTATTGTGTCTAGGTAGACAGTCAAAGCTGTGAATTCGTCGAAAAAAATAGCGTCTAACTGTTAAATGATAAATGATTTATTTTCTGTAAGTAGGTTTGTACAAACACTTTTACATGTCAAGTATATTTTTTTTAAAAACTAGATGAGTTCGACGTTTCCTATCTGACTACTCTGAGAAGAAACGCCGAAACAAACTCAGAGGTCACAGTCTCTTTTAAAGTCCAGACATAATCTTGGTCAGATCATGTGAAGACCATGTAGATTGCAGTCTGAAATGGTCTTTTGAGGAAAGAACCACACAGATTGAGTGGACCTGTCCAGTCAGTGCACGCATTTGTCAGTAATCGTGCAGCTCAACTCAAAACTTAAGGAGCTTAACGATTCGACAAACAATACCAAAGGAAAGACATTTGGGTAGGCCGCACAAATTACTCAAACTGTCAGACTATGATTGAAACTAAGAAAAGGATAAAATAAATAAAAAACAATGATCCACGTAGTCTTCACATTCACAATAATTAAAAATAGTATAAGTAATACTTTACAAAGTAAATATTCATGTCATTGTATAGAATATGTAAAAAGGTATTTAAATCAACATTAATTGTGTAAATTTATTGGAGCAGCTCAATCCCAAGCCTTTTTGTCCTCAATATAGTCTTTGACAGTATAAAAGGCTGTCTGACAAAGTTTCCGCTTTATACAATTTTTGAATTTATTAAGGCTTAGTTCTTGAATGTGGCTAGGTAGTTTATTATAAAAACGTATACATTGGCATTTAAACGAACCACTTATTTTCTTAAGCCTGGTTGTAGGAACAACTAATTTGTGTTTGTTTCTAGTATTCACACTATGGACGTCACTGTATTTTTTAAACAAATTGATATTTTTATGAGCATACAAAAGATTTTCATAGATATACTGAGAAGGCACAGTCATTATATTAATTTCATTAAATTTATCTCTGAGGGAGTGTCTGGGACTTAATTTGTAAATTGAACGAATAGCTCTTATTTGTAACACAAAAATTGTCTGAATATCGGCGGCATTTCCCCACAACAGAATACCGTACGACATCACACTATGAAAATAACTAAAGTAAACTAAACGGGCTGTCTCTAAACAAGTTAAATCACGAATTTTCCTAACGGCGTATGCTGCAGCGCTAAGCTTTTTCGAAAATTTATCTATATGGGGGCCCCATTGAAGTTTGCCATCCAAAGTTATGCCCAAGAAAACTGTGGTATCTTGGGAATCAACTCTTCACCCTTTATGAGAACACTAGTTTTTACTTGTCTAACATGAGGTATAGTAAACTTAATACACTTAGTTCTTTTCTCGTTAAGAAGTAGGTTATTAACATTAAACCAGTTAACTACTTTTGCAAGGGCGCTATTTACATTGTCAGTAACCAGCTGCTGACGTTTGAGTTTAAATAAAAGTGAAGTGTCATCTGCAAACAACACTATATCATGATTATCCTTTATGAGGTAAGGCAAGTCATTAATATAAATAAGAAACAAAAACGGCCCAAGAATTGAGCCTTGAGGGACCCCCATTGTTACTACGGATCTGGGTGATCTTTTCCCGTTAACAGCAACTCTTTGAATCCTATCACTTAAGTAAGAAGTGAGAAGATCCAGAGAGGCATTCCGGATTCCGTAGTGATGCAGTTTCCTGATTAATGTTTCATGAAGAACGCAGTCGAATGCCTTGGACAAATCACAAAAGATGCCCAAAACATCGCATTTATACTCCCATGCATTATAAACATGACCTAAAAGTTCAACACAGTCAAAAGTTCAATCAGTAGTCGAACGACCCCTTGTAAAACCAAACTGTTTGTTATGTAATAATTTATGTTTATTAAAAAATCTTTGCAGTTGATCTAAAATAACTTTTTCAAAAATTTTACTAAAGGTAGGTAGCACTGAAATAGGTCTATAATTAGTAGGGTCAGATGTACTACCCGATTTAAACAACGGTATTATTTTACTATATTTCATAAGATCAGGAAACTCACCACGGTCAATACAATTGTTAAAAATAACAGCTAAAGTAGGTGCTACAATGTTTATAATTGATTTAGCAACGTCCACAGAATTACCCCATAGATCAGCAGTCTTCTTAATAATTAAAGTGTGAAAAGTTTTAATTATGTCTCTACAGGTAACATATTGGAAATTAAACTCAGAATCACAAACTGGAACGTTTTCTTTAAGTAAAGACTCTGCAGCAGTGGGTGATGATCTTAGAGATTTAGTAGTTGATACGGGAATCTCAGCGAAGAACTTTTCAAAGCCGCAATTTGCACGCACACTAGAAAAACACAATGACTGGCACGAGTGTAAGACGTCAGCTGTCACGCACACTAGCATATAACAAAGTTTAGCCTGTTTGTTTTTTTTATTTATTTTATTTATTCCTATAATTCAGGCAGCTGTGGCCCATACAAAATACGATACACAAATACAAAAAAAATTACAACATAAAACATATATATACTAATACATAGAAAACACTACTTATAAACTAAGATACACGAAGTGACGACACGAGTGAGTGTGTCGTTTGCAGCGCGGCACTACCTAGACATGTGACTGGTAATTAATGACCGAACAACTTTTACTATGAGACCAAACCTGAATTCGAGAAAAAAAATCAGCTGTCCCATACATTCATATTCACATAACTCGTCAAAATATTGGAGCAGCTGATTTTTTTCTCTTGATTTCAGGTTTAGTCCCATAGTAAAAGTTGTTTGTTATCATGTGTTTAAGTATCGGTCACTAGTCACCCTATCTATTCAAAGGAAAATGTTGATTTGATCAATTAATATAATTCTTTTCGAAACTATTGCTAGACTAGTCCCAAGTGAGCTCATTTAAAGATTTTATTAGTTTACGTCTTTCTTCATTAATAATGAAACGGTTACCGGTTGCCGTTTCTATTCCCGCATGAAAACCAATACAAACCAACTCCCTCAATTCCTAAAAGCGAAAGCTCGAATCACTGTAAATCTAAAGACTGCAATCCCAAAGTCATCATCATCATCATCATCATCATCATCACCATCATCATCATCATCATCATCGTCATCCTCAGCCCGACTTCACCCACTGTTGGGCATAGGCCTCTCTTTTCTCGTGCCAATCCCCACGCTCCTGTTTTGGTCATTATGCCTCATCCAGGTTTTGCCCGCGATGGCAACAATGTCGTCCGCCCATCTCGCCACCGGACGGCCGACATCTCGTCTTCCAGTCCTGGGACCCCACTCTGTCATAGCCTCACTCCACCTGTCATCACTGCGCCTTGCCAGGTGTCCTGCCCAAATCCATTTGAGTTCCATAATACGCTTGCCGATATCGAAGACCTTCGTACGACTTCGGATCTCAACGTACCTCAAAAAACCCTATCAATCCCAAAGTCCTTCAGCATATTATGGTTAGAAATTTTTAGTCTGTTTTTTTTTAAACCAAATAAGGAAGTAGAAAACATTGAAGAAGAAAAATGCTCGAGTCCCAAAGTTTTAGTAAAACAAAGATTTCTTGTTCCACGCTAAGTATGAGGTAATCTGCCGCGAGGCCTCCGCAAAAGTGACTCTAATGACGCTAATACCTTGAATTTAGCGTAGATAATATTCACTTCAAATCAGCCAGTGATGACGAAGCGACTGAGTATTTTGATTGCAGTTTTCTAATTTGCAATATTATCAGTGCCTCAATACTGATAAGGGTGCTTGAGATTATTTTAATGAGATAGGCCTTCACCCAGTCGTGATTTAATGGCCCCATCAAGCAAAAAAAATCTGCCTAGCCTTTTCCCAACTATGTTGGGGTCGGCTTCCAGTCTAACCGGATGCAGCTGAATACCAGTATTTTACATGGAGCGACTGCCTATCTGACCTCCACAACCCAGTAACTGGGTAATACGATACCCCTTGGTAAGACTGGTTGTCAGACTTTCGGGCTTCTGACGACCCGTAACGACTGTCAAAGATCCACGAATAACAGCCGGGACCAACGGCTTAACGTGCTTTCCGAGGCACGGAGGAATCTCGATATGTAAAGATGGTCACCCATCCACTGACCAACCCCGGCAAGCGTAGCTTAACCTGACGGATCGACCCGTGCGGCTGTTATTACTTAGCCACAAACTAAATATATTTTATACCATTCCCGCTCTAAAAAACTTATTTTATTCACTGAAAACAGTGAATAAAAAGCACTTTTACTCACTGTTTTGATGTTTGAATTTGGAGAGTGCCTAGGCTAGATACGGCATTTATTAGATATTGTGAAAACCGAGCGTGTCATCTTTTTTATACCCACGATAACTTCACCCCAGCCATTTAGTGATGAGCTCAACGTAAACAGAATTGTTTCAATCGTTAAAAGCGTCTCTGAGCTAACAGATTTTTTTTAGTATAAACATGCAGGGCACGCTTGGTCGGATGGCTTGCGGTATCTAGCTTACTTAGGTCCGTATTACAGAACGTCACTCAACACTCAACACTCAAGCATTACTTAAAACTAGATTCAAGCCATTTGATTGGTTGAAACTAGATTTAAACAAAGATCAATGCTTGAGTTTCCTTCTTTAATACGGACCTTAGAGTTCAGGAGCGCGCAAGCACCACCACGACGTCAACGTAGAGATACGATAGTGGGGTTATTATTATTATTATTATTTTAAGACTATAAGCTAATTATTATGCAAAATAAATTGAGTATAATTTTCATTTCAAATATTGCTAGAAAGAAGGAGAGGAAGAAAATACACGTCTTCTGTAAGTTCTAAAGGCCAATCGCCTTAGTTAGGGCCGTAGCACATTTACGCCGTGAAACAGCGAAACCGCGTAACCGCATGATGTTCCCCTACTCGAGTAGCAGAACATCATGCGAGTCAGTTGAATTGAACGACTGCGGTTTCGCAGCGGAGATGTGCTAAGGCTTTATTAAAAACGTAAAAATCTACTCACAATTTCATCTCAGCGATAATCACATGTCAAAACTTATAGACCGATAGGTGACAGGATTTTTCATAAGTATCATGGATACGGTTTGATTTACTTCGATGGGTTGTAGAGTAGTCCCCTAATACGAATGACGTCGGTCTGCTTGCTCTGAGTGGTTGCAACTTCGAGTTATAGCGCTTACAAGAGGCGTCATTGTTGCGGAAAAAAAACGATCAGAGATTTCTCTGATCGTTTTTTTTCCGCAACAACACACACACACACATTGAAAGTATGGCGTCTCCGCAGATGAAACAAGTTGGTCTGCCGGCTCTGAGTGGTTGCATTTCAGAGCTATGATGCGCGCAACATTGTTGGAAAAAAAAAACGATAAGAGAAATGGTCAGTTTTAGTACCCATTCGAAGTATGGTGTCTCCACAGGTGAAACAAGTTGGTCTGCCGGCTCTCAGTGGTTGTATTTCAGAGCAATCGTTGTGTATGCAAGACGCTTATTTGTGGAGAAAGCCTAAAAAATACATCGAAAAAGGGGACAATAGGCGAATTTTTCAAGTGCACGCCGGCCGGTGTCGTACCCCCACCCTACACCTGCGCCGAGCAACACGCGCTGCGCGACCGGCCCCCTGTAAAGGAATAGGGAAAAAGCTAGAGGTGTCAAGAGGTGTCAATAAGAGAAATGGTCAGTTTTAGTTCCTATTCAAAGTATGGTGTCTCCACAGGTGAAACGAGTTGGTCTGCAGGCTCTTAGTCGTTGTATTTCAGAGCATTGTTATACGCAAAGCGCTTAGTTATAGAAAAATTCAACTTGACGGTAATCAATAAAATAAATAATGTAATCGAACAAATCCAATATTTAATAATTCAACTATTACTGTGGGTAAATCACAGATTAATAATTTTGTAGATTATAGCTAAGACTTAGAGTTAAATATGTACTTATTTCTAACATTCTATATTTTTTGAGTTGTTTCATTAGCTATATTCTACAAAATTATTAATCTGTGATTTACCCAAAGTAATAAGTTGAATTGTTAAAAATTGGATTTATTCGATTTCATTCTTTATTTTATTGATTACCGTTAAGTTAAATTTTGCTATAACTAAGCGCTTTGCGTATAAAAATGCTCTGAAATACAACGACTAAGAGCCGGCAGACCAACTCGTTTCACCTGTGGAGACACCATACTTCGAATGGGTCCTAAAACTGGCCATTTCTCTTATCGTTTTTTTTTTTCACAACAATGTTGCGCGCATCATAGCTCTGAAATGCAACCACTCAGAGCCGGCAGACCAACTTGTTACATCTGCGGAGACGCCATACTTTCAATGTGTACCAAAACTGACCATTTCTCTGATCGTTTTTTTTTCGCAACAATGACGCCTCTTGTAAGCGCTATAACTCGAAGTTGCAACCACTCAGAGCAGGCAGACCGACGTCATTCACATTAGGGGACTACTCTACAACCCATCGAAGTAAATCTAACCGTATCCATGATCGTTATGAAAAATCCTGTGACCTCTTAGTCTATTATAGGAAATGTAGTTGAATTATACGTATTTTTGACAGATTAGAATGTGAACGTTCTTAAAAATACGAAAATTCCCCTCAGATACCTTTTATATGTAGTCTTTATAAAAATCTAGATAATGGTTGACGGTTGATGGTTGGTTGGTTGTTGGTTGGTTGTTGATTGTACGTTGGTTGGTTGGTTTGATGGTCGGATGGTAGGTTGGTGGTTGACTATAATGCTTTTCTCAGTAGGTACCTACAAATTCAGAGTATAGGGAAAGGACCTTAATAAATGGTAAGTGGTACAGTCGTTATGTTCAGCTCGAGGGATTTTATGAGACGTAGAATTTGAATCTCAATTTTTGTAATATTTTTTTATACTAGCTTTTTCCCGCGGCTGCGCCCGCGTGGATTTCGGAAAATAACAAACGGGAACATTAATTAAATTTACGGAAATTCCTTACTTATTCCTTGTTTACATTATAAAGAGAACCTCTGTACAAAATTTCAGCTTTCTAAGGTTCAGGGTTTGGCATAGGCGTTGATGAGTCAGTCAATCAGTCAGTCAGGAACTCAGGACTTCTCTTTTTATTTATACATGATATAGATGAAATTTTAATAGGAGGAGATTCTAAATTAAATTGCTTTTTAGTATGTTTAAAACCTCTTAATTTATCACCATTGTAACAGGTATTGAAGAGTTTGGCAAATTGTATGTAGGTACGCAAAAGATGGGGTCCAATAGGGCCGATGCCGCGGGGGTCGCGGGTGGTTTGAAAAAGATACCGTAGCCCTGGCATAGGAAACTGAAGGAACACGGATGGGTTTTAGTCAGAAAAAGTCTGACACGCCCTTCCACTCCACTCAGATCGGGAGAAGTCATTTGATGATTTACCATTCACAAAAAAAAGGGTCAAATTAAATTAGCTAGCGAAACTCCGCAGACGTATCAATATTATTATCTAAACACGACATAAAAAAAAGATTTGTTTTGGGTTCGATGCCGCTGGTTGTTTCTTGAAGTGTGAGCTTATAAAATCTGTTTAATCGTGTTGAGATATCGATACCTATCACGTCCGTGAAGTTTACACAAAAAAAACTGAAAGAAAGAAAGAAAACAGATTTATTTAGCACAGACTAAATTAAAGAGGCACACAAAACAATAATAACAGCAGATTAAAATAGCAAAAAAAAAAAAAAACAACATTTGCGATAGCAACAATAAAAAATTACAATGCAGGTATGTGTGCCTCACGGCTGTGATACTGTTAATGATATTTAAACTTTACTACCAGAAAAAAAACATGATCAAATTAACTTCTTTTTTATTTTAACACGTTTAGATATCGATATCCATCTGTCTATCGATAACGTTTCTGACGTCTCGACGAGATCTGGAGCCAAAATCATGGTTAAATTAAATTAAAATCAAACGCAAAAAAGCAAAATTTTAATGAAAACCTAACAAAATGTCTTGAACGCAGACATGACAACGTAATGTATGTAAATTATGACCTTATAACAACATTGGTAGACATTTTGTTTTATTGCGCACCATCCCCACCAAGGAATTTTCAAATAAAGAAGCGGCCGTTTGTTACACCGTAGCATGCATTTTATGGTTTTATTAGCTTTTGCCCACGGCTTCGCCCGCGTGGATGTCGGAAAATATCCCACGGGAACGTACTACCGGGAAATACTTCCTTATTTCTTGTCTACATTATAAAGGGAAACTCTGAGCAGGCGTTGATGAGTCAGTCATTCAGGACTTCTCTTTTTATTTATATAGAAGATATACATACACAATCACGCCTTCTTCCCATAGGGGGTAGGCAGAAACATCAGAACGCCACCTGCTATCGATCCTTACATACATTTATTATTGTTTTATTTAGCAAAAAAATCCATGAAACAATTAACTTGAAACTTTTATTAATGCTTTTGCGTGGTAAAGTTATAATAAGTTAACTTGTCAGTAATTAAAATATCGTGTAACACAGTAATGATGACAAGTCACGCAATTTTAGCGACTGCAAAAACAAATTAAATGTCGCTAAAACATTCGTATACTTTTTGTTTGCCTGTTTTTTTTACAGGACTTGTAATGTCGGGGCCACACCAACGTCAACGTCAATGCCCATTATCGCAATAAACATCGCGGTAATTATTCCGATAACTATCGCGATAAATTGAGTGGCCACACTTGAACGCCGCCACCGAGTTATCGCCACGTCAATCGGCAATGTGAATGCCGTCAGCCGTTGTGTTAAGTTATCGTGATAAGTTGTGGCTATACCTACGGCCTACGTCCCTCACATCCCGTTTGGTGTGGCCCCAACATGACAGTTTTTTTTAAATTTAAAAGCTACATTATGATCAGTTCAATTTCAGTTTGCCTAGCCTTTTCCCAACTATGATGGGGTCGGGTTCCGGTCTAACCGGATGCAGCTGAATACCAGTATTTTACATGGAGCGACTGCCTATCTGACCTGCACAACCCAGTTACTGGGTTGTTAGATGGGTGTTTCAAAAATTTTGCGGGTTTGTGAAAACAATTTTTCGATTTAGAGATCCCTTTCTGAAATATTAAGCTTTAAAGTGCTAAGTGTCCCCCCCCCTGCCAGCTAAACGGTTAATTTTGGATGGGTGAAAAAATTCATAGTAGTAGTATATATAACGAAGTTAAAAGGAAAACTATCACAGCTAAGTAGGCTTTTCTAGTTTACGAGTAATAGTCAAATATTCATGAAACAACAAAAAGCAATCTTCTTAGTCCGAATTATTGTGCAACTACGGAACCCTATTACTGCGCGTGGCCCGACACGAACTTGGCCGGTTTTTTTTATTTAAAGTGATAGCCTAAACCTATGATACAAAAGTAAAACAAATAAAACGCATGAGCGATATTTAAAAAAAAAAAAAAGAAAGAAAACTTGTTTCTTCTGCACAAATAAAACGCACATTAGAAAAAATAAAAAATAAAAATTACAAACTACATTAAAAAAGTCAACTGTTAATTAAAAAGCTCAGTTTTGTAACATGAAAACTGAAATTTTCTCTCTTTTAAAACTGTGTCACAAATTAATATCTGTGACTGTGTTTCGTATCCTCTATCTCGGCTAAAGTGTTTTTTCGTCCGACCTTGGGCTTCGCAATCAAATAAGTCACATCTACAACGATTCCTTACAAATCTTGTTACAGTGAAATATAATAATTTTGGAAGCTATCCCGGTTATTGCGTACTAAAATACAGCCTGAAATTATATAAACCCAGTATTATCTTATTTGGAGATTACATTGTGAACGCGAAATAATAATTTTGGTTGCTTGATAGTCTGTTGTGTGATTGATAATTAAACAAATTAAAAAGGAAAGGAACGCGTGGAGGTATAAAGTAGAAATTAATATCAAATACGTAGGTCTACAGTCCCTTGAAGCTCTTAAAAAATCATGTTTCTAAGCCTTTAAAAAATACGGCTATTTATGCGATATATTTTGATACTCGTATATAAATCAAAACCGTAAGGTACTTCCCGTTGACCGTTGACAATTATGAAATTTAGCAAAAAGCAAGGTCTCACAGCACAAATAAAGGAAAAAGTCCGAAAAACGTAAATGTAGATTAAAAAAAAATTGTGATTACAAAGTTAAGTTTGTTTCTCCCAACCACGGAACCCTTCATTGTGCGTGTGCACACCCACTTGGCCGGGTTTTTGTGGTGTACGGAACCTTAAAAACAACAAATGACGCAAAAAAAAGTATGTAGTAGGTGTGTAACAGAACTCTCTGTATGTCATGTTGATGGACCGTAACAATACAGTGTGATGCACATCCAATCGCCTGTTTCGTTATACATTTTCAATTTGAATTTATTTTCGTATCGGCCAGTAAAACGCATGAATTTTTCATGAACAGTGCCACGTTCGGAATGGGTCGGTTGCCATCAAAATTTCAGGGGTCTGCTTGTAACAGGAGCACGTTGAAACACGTTTGAGGCTGAAAACTTGAAAATTGTTAGCTTGGACAGCGATGTGTATGTTTGTGATGGTTGACCAGTTTCTATGTTTATTCGTCACGTTTTGGCTGTTTAGAAGTTTGTATGTTCTTTGAAGTAGCTTGGAAGTTTACTTGTAAGTTTATTTTTCTTTTTTTACGTAATCAAAATATTACGTCGATACATTGAGTTAAAATGTGGCATGACGTCACTCCTTGCTCGATTTTATACGTAGTTTGTTATAGTTGTGACGTAGGGAGCCCCCACTCCCCAACTTTAATGCGTTTTATCTAATGCCCAGTTTCTGAAGAATTCTTAAACGGAGTTTAAACTCTTATATCCATCGCTATTTAAGCGAATTCCTTCCTTATGCTCGGTTTTTGAGGTCCTCAGATAAACCATCGATGGTTATTCACTCGACTTTTATGCTAAACTCTTCCATAGCCTATAATTATATCATATGTCATATGTGTATAGGTGTCATATTTTGACGTTTCCGAGGACGGTTACGCGACACCACGCAGCGGAACACCACGCCGACGTAACGTGTATAGTTATAGTTTTAATTAGATTTATTATGTATTAGTTTATTATTGTTTACTATAATTTTATGTATTTTATCTATGGGCCTAGTTGCCTGATAATAAAATGATTTGATATATAGTTCAGCAACACGATATCGATCCAATTATCACCATCGAATGGATAAACTCCGATTAAATACCTCATAAACCGTGCATAATAGTACATTATGATATGAGTGCGGTAAGTTGAAAATTACAGCCGAGGCGATATTGCTAGCCCGAGCCGTAGGCGAGGGCTACAAGAAAGCAGAGGCTGTAATTATCAAAGCGCACGTATGTCATACGACGTTTTATAACATATTTGCGAGGAAATAAATAAAACTCGGACTTTCTTAAACGAATAAATCATTAAAAACACACTTTCTGAAAATTAATTTGCATCTTTGCTTGTTTTCCATACGATGAAATTTTGATCCGCTTGTAAGTATCTATCGGTCGATTTTTCGGGCAAGAGGCTTAGAGTAGCCTTTTTCGCTGCCTCTGAGACTTCTGGCGGTGTCGAATGAATAAATCCATCATTACTTGACGACATTTTCAAATAAAAACAATACAGCGAAAAGGAAAAGCGCGCGGAATAATTTTTACTTGTTCACAAATTAGCGATGCGCACGCATCAGCGCTTTTTTTTTAAAGGCAAAGGCACAAAAACAGCCAGTATTATTAAAGTAAATTAATATTTTTTTGTTTTTGTTACAGATAAATGGTTGTAATTTATTGCCAAAATTAATTAAATCAAAGAATTAAATGTTTAACATTTAATTCTTTAATTTTATTTTATCCCAAAGTTAATTTTATTCATAAAATGTTGACCACTTTTCTGACATAAAAACTCTTTGCTTTGCTTTTTTTTTCTTAAGATTAAAAAAAGTACCGTTGGTTTTAGACGGAGCATTATAAACCGTACGTGTTACCTTATTGGAAAGAAACTCGTGCGTTTTACTTTACGATTACGCACAAGTACGTAATGACATACATTACGATATTGAAATTGGTGAAATAAGAGGCCCTTTACGAGCAAATGTGTTATAAATATTTTTTTATTAATATTGTAATTTATTAAGGAAAAATACGTGTAAGGAAAAGCACGGACTGACGGAAATATATATATATTTTTTTTCAATACACTTCCTCGAAAACTGGTTCATATCGCACTACGATTAGGTTCACAATGCAATGTATTTCGCACGCGTGCGATTTTTCATTTTCCACGCACGTGTATAAAAATTGCCACAGATAACTTATACCTATACTTAGTCCAAGTTGGTCCAATGCCTCTATTCACAACTCTATAATCGGAGGTGAATGTTTTTTTAAATCTCGGCAAAGAGGTATGCGTCTTTACGCCGTTAATATTTTTTGAATATTAAATAATGTTTATAAATAGAATATCATAAAAAACTATGATTATTACGATAAAAAAACGTATAAGAACAAATTAACATTTATTTGTGTTCTAAACTCGAAAATATTTGAATTTTCTATTTTTCATATTAGGCTGTTTATCGGCTTTATACCTTTGCTTCTTCTTCAACCTGGCGAAAGCAAAGCGCGAAAAAAAAAGAAAATTTAAATCATCGTTTCCTAATAATTCATGACAAAAATATTTTCCGTTATTTTATTTTATTTCTTCAAAAGTGTTTTGAAAAACGTCGTTTGATTCTCGTGGACATTTGTTATTGCAGTTCTCGGCTCAAAAACAACCTCGCCTACGGCTCGGGTGTTAATTCCGCCTCGAATGCAATGACAAACATTCTCCACTTGTATCAAAATGTACTATTTTAATCAAGGCATCGTCCTTAAGGTTGATGCCTGCGTAAAAAAAATATTCCCTATTACGACAAACAATGACGGCACGCTCCTGCAAGATGAAAATAGATATCCTGCTAGATCTCAGGCATAAACAAATAGGACTGCTACCCAATCCTTTAAGTCAAGGCTAAAAAAACTGAAAAAATATTAAAGTTACTGAACAAGATGGTTACTGTAATGATAGTAAGTTTTTAGTTACGGATGGGTCATTGGCTAGACCTTTTGACGGGTCATTGATCAATTATGATTCCTAGTTCAACACTATTATCACTGGCTGAATGGAGAATTAACTTTATAGCCAGATTTACGTATTAGGGCATTTTTTTTAACTGCTACCTACTTTGAAAACAGCTTACTAATATTGTTTTGGATATTTTAGCAAATTCTTGATTTAGTCGAATGATAAATTTTACGAATTTTGCTAGGTATGTTTTTATTTTTATTATATGGAGCTTATTTCAAATAATATATGTAAATAAATAGTAACTTAGATACGTTTTGGTCATGACCGTTACCAAATAATAAGGACAGTACTGCAAGACGTAAGATGCCACATTTCAGGATTTCATTTTGTTACTTTTTTTTTTAATTTCAGTTGGCAATTTAAGTAAAAACGAAAACTAGTCTTTTGAAACTATTTAATAATTACTCGACACTTCTATGTTATAAAAATGTTAATTATTTGCAACTTGTATGTATGGGACATCCCATAAGTGGGTTGGTAGACATTTTGACGAAAATGCCCATTACGAAATTAGTGACATAAAATTATTTTTGTTACGTACCGTTCTCTTTGCAGTTGGTATTACGTACCTACTGAATTAATTCTTAGAGATTTTAGAATAGTGTTTTCTTCACCCCACAACTGGTAATCAAGCTTTTTTGTGTAATTGCCGAGGGTGTTGATTTGAATAAGCTTCCGGTGTTTGCTCATCGCCCATTCGTGGAGCCTTCTGATTGGTTGCGGATGAGCACACTAGCGCCGCGCTCCTGCGTGTGTTTTTTCTCTGTACTACGTACCATACGGTGTGTCGGCGCATACACGCCACGCGCGATCTACTTTTCTACAAAAATAAGGTCCTTCGGTGAAAACGTGCTACAATCCCCGCAAGATACCAGATATACCCTGAACCAGCGCCTGTGGAAAAATATGTGAGGTGGAATTGAAGCAAGCTTCAGAACTATCGAGCGCGCCTTCTTAGCCCATCGGTGTGCGGCGGACGGGAGCGACCGGTAAGTCTTATACGAATCTTCCCTTTCTACAGCACATAATTGTTTGATCTCTTCGAGCCTGGATTTATATCTAGGTACTTGTTGTGGGGTTATTTTCCTAGTTTCCTAGTGTTCTTAGTTCAAAGTCCATTTGCGGCGTTACGCGTCCAAAATGGCGGAACTTATTCAACAAGACATTTTTGAACGTGAGATCATTATCGATGATCTCAAGCGTATTTTAGAGTTCATAGATTCAGACGAACAACAGTTTAGGTCACGCTCAAAAGAATTAACTTTGCAACAAAGAAAGTTCTTCAAACTTCAGGCAAAAATAGAAAAATTCTTAATAAAATCCAATACTTTCGACAAAGACGAACAACTGAAGATTCGTAACAATTTTAATGATTGTTATTTCGCAATTAGTGTTCACTTAGATAAACTTAAGGAAGAGGATAATGAGCGTAAACGAAGAATGTCCTCTAGTACGTCATTTAATAATAACTCAGTGGTACATGTTCCATCTACTCATACGAGTAATAGTTGTGCAAGTAGATTACCTATTCTTCCAATGCCTACCTTCTCAGGGGAAACCACGGATTGGCCCCCATTTCACGATTTGTTTCGTTCATTAGTACATGGCAAAAATACCTACACGGAGACAGAGAAGTTTCGTTACCTGTTACTGTCATTAAAAGATGAACCCTATAATCTTATTAAATCGATACCAATTACAGACGAAAACTATAGTGTTGCGTGGGATATTTTAGTTTCTCGGTATGATAATAAACGGGCTATCGCCACGAAACATCTCGAAAAAATATTAGACATTGAACCTAGTACCGAGAAAATGACTCAAAGTCTAAGAAACTTACTCAATGTTTATCAAGAAAACATCAAGGCATTGCAGGCTATGCAATTTCCGATAGATCAGTGGAGTTTCATAATAGTGACGATTTTACTACGTAAGATTCAGTCTAGTGTTCGAAAACGTTTCGAATTATCACTAACGAGGCCATCGGATATACCTGACATAAGTACATTGATAACTTTCTTAGAACGCGAGTTAGCTGCAAGCGAATTCTCTTCTCACCCACAAAATAGAAATAATCTTGAAAAGGTAGGTACTTCCCGCTCATCGCGCGGTAACGAAGGCTCGCGACGCGCGCTCGCAGCCAATGTCGCTTCATCGAGTTCGAATACAACAGACTTACAGTCTACCAAACAAAATAATTTAAAAAATAATTGTTTATGTTGTGATGCTCAACATACGTTGACAAAATGTTCGAAATTCCTTAATTTATCTCCCCGTGATAGGTATTCTTTTATTCAAAACAAGAACGTTTGTTTCAATTGTTTACATGTCGGTCATGATTTAAAACAATGCAAATCTAACTTTGTTTGTCGCTCATGTCATAAACGACATCATTCATTAATTCATTTCGAAAAGTCTAACAGTTTATCAGTTATTAGTGGTAGTAGTGATAATGCGGTCTCACTTTCTGTGAACGAAACGACAGAGACAGCGGTTTCCAGTACCTCGCACGCTGCGATGACTGCGGCGGTGAACGATCGCAAAAACGATTCGCGTTCTATTGCTCCGTCGGTTAGCGCGAGTACGGTGCTCCTATGTACGGCACTCATCAATGTGCATGTTGGCCCACAAAAACACACAGTTCGATGTATTATTGATACAGGCAGTCAGGCGACTTTTATTACCGAGTCTTGTGTTCAGCGGTTAGGGTTACATCGTAGCCAAGCGAACGTTCCGGTGTTCGGTGTTGGAGGGACCGAGGTCGGAGCTGTTTACCCTAAGGGTGTAGTATCTTGTCATATCACTCCTACACACGGGGATCAACCTTCAATTTCAGTTAACGCATTAATTTTATCTAATCTTATTTCACGTATGCCATGTGTGACATTGCCTTTTAAGGGATGGCCACACATACAAAACTTAACTTTAGCTGATCCTAAGTTTTATCTTCCACAATCAGTGGAAATGCTTTTAGGTGCGGATATACTATCCCAAGTTTTATTAGGTCACGTGATCACGGGTCCACCCGGTTCACCGATGGCTATGAACAGTATCTTTGGTTATTTATTGATGGGTGATGTTTCATACAACCAAAATACATCTACTTCACTTCAAGTTTGTCTCAGTAGTTTAAGCTCATCCTACGATGACGACATCAACCTGAGACGGTTCTGGGAATTGGAATCTCTTCCGGAAAAAAGAATTCTAAGTCCCGACGAAGCGTTGTGTGAATCTATATTCGTAAATTCACATACTCGTGATGAAACTGGGCGATATGTTGTTCCACTCCCTTTCAAACCTGATGCACCCACCCTCGGCGCATCACGAGATACGGCGGTCTCCAGGTTTAAGAAATTAGAGTATAGGTTGGAACACAATCCTCAACTTAAGGTAGATTATCATGCGTGCCTCCAGGAGTACTTGGAACTCGGTCACATGGAGCCCGTTGATTTACCTGTTTCGTTAGCTAACAGCTATTACATTCCGCACCACTGCGTGGTCAAAGAGTCCAGTGAGACTACTCGTACTCGTGTCGTCTTTGACGCGGGTTGTAAAACTTCGAATGGAATATCACTTAATGATGTTCTACTGACTGGTCCGAAGCTGCACCAGGATATAGTAGACGTTTTATTGGGTTTTCGTATCTATGCTATTGCTGTCACTGCCGACATAAAGCAGATGTACAGAAACATAAAATTACAACAATCCGATTGGGATTTTCAACGCATTGTGTGGCGTAAATCACCCACTGAACCGTTGCGTGATTATCGATTGCGCACCGTCACCTTTGGTGTCAGCTCATCACCATACTTAGCCCTTCGTACTATTCAACAGTTGGCTCATGATGAAGCTGCTAACTTCTTGTTAGGTTCTAAGGTTCTCCAGAACCAGGTTTTTGTTGATGACATCGTCACCGGAGCAGGCGACGTAAAGCAGGCCCTGGTTTTACAACGTGAGTTAGTAGGTATTTGTTCGTCAGCTGGTTTCGAGCTACGTAAGTGGCCGAGCAATTCGCCAGCGTTACTCGCTGCTTTACAAACGTCAGTCGTTCAGGGCGAGCGGTCTGATAACGTTTCTTTCGCTCTGATGGAGAATGACAAACAAATAAAGGTTTTAGGACTTCAGTGGAATCCTGAATCTGATACTTTCATTTTTAGCGTTCAGTCAACTAATGATAAAATTACAAAGCGATCCATACTATCACAAATAGCGAAAATTTATGACCCTATGGGATGGTTATCTCCTGTAACTATTTATGCGAAACATCTCATTCAGTTGTTATGGATTTCAGCGGTCGACTGGGATGAGTCACCTCCTTTAGATATTATAAACGCTTGGTCTAGTTTTCTTAACGAGTTACCATTATTATCAAATTTTCAAATTCCACGTTTCGTTTTTGCAAACGTGAATGCAATTCAAATTCATGGGTTTTCCGACGCTTCCGAGCGGGCTTATGCCGCGTGTGTTTACGCCCGTATATCCGATAATAATGATAACGTTAAAACATTTCTTCTTCTCGCTAAAACGCGTGTAGCACCTATAAAACCGGTTCTTACTATTCCGCGCCTAGAGTTGTGCGCTGCTGTTTTGTTATCAAAGTTGATTGATAAAGTGAGAAGTGTGTATGATAACCACTTAAACTGTGAACATGTTTGTGCGTGGACTGATTCATCCATCGTGTTAGCGTGGCTTCGTTCTCCACCACACGAGTGGAAAACATTCGTTTCTAATCGCACTAGTGAAATCTTATCCAGGCTTCCGGCCAAAACTTGGAGACATGTCCCGTCAGCTGACAATCCAGCTGACGCACCTTCTCGAGGAATGCTTCCTACAAGTTTTGTCCAAAATGAGATGTGGCTCCATGGGCTCTGGTGGCTCGCGCGTGATTCTAGTTCTTGGCCAAGTCCCAAGAAAATACTAGAAGTCACTGAAGACAAACGCAATCTACCTATGTCTATGGTGTCAAACTCTTCCACCTCAGCACTACCTGATGTGGTCGAGTATATTACTAGATTTTCTACTCTAGGTAAACTTGTTAGGATAACAGCACTGTTATTTCGATTCTATAATAAATGTAAGAAAGTTCAAAATTCCTATCCAAAATACATAACTGTATCCGAGTTTAATTTTTGTTTAAATCGACTTATCCATTTAGTTCAACATTCTTGTTTTTCCGAAGACATTAATAATATTTCACATGGAAAGTATCCATCAATTAAATTACGTCGACTTAACCCGTTCATGGATAACAAAAATAATCTTCGGGTAGGTGGGCGAATTCATAAATCACTTTTACCGTTTGTTTCCAAACATCAATTGATTTTGCCTAAGAAACATCATCTTACAGATTTAATCATTGACCATACACATATCACGCATCTACATGCTGGTCCGCAATCCGTGCAATACATTTTATTCCAAAAATATTGGATAATGTCTAGTCGTGACGCTATACGTACACGCATACATCGCTGTGTTCGTTGTTTTCGTGCGCGCCCCGTGAATCCGCAGCCATGCATGGGTCCGTTACCGGCCGTCAGAGTGCGCCCCGAGCGGCCATTTCTTAAAACATCTGTTGATTTCGCGGGTCCGTTTTACGTTCGAGCAAATAAAGTTCGAAATGCGAAAATTATTAAATGCTATGTATCTGTTTTTGTGTGTATGTCTGTCAAGGCCATACACCTCGAACTCGTATCCGAGTTGTCAACTGATGCATTTTTGGCAACATTGCGACGCTTCACGTCCCGTAGAGGTTTATGCACCGACATTTACTCTGATTGTGGAAGGAACTTTGTTGGTTGTAATAATTATCTACAAGACTTGTATAATTTTTTACGTAATGATTCTGTTCAAGCCACTCTTAATAGTAAAATTTTAGAACAAGGCATTACTTGGCATTTTCAGCCTCCTTACGCCTCTCATTTTGGTGGCCTTTTTGAATCCGGTGTTAAAAGTTTTAAACATCATTTACATCGAGTCCTCGGTACGCAAACTCAAACTTATGATGAGATGCATACCCTTCTTTGTCAAATTGAAGCGGTACTTAATTCACGTCCACTTTGTGTATTAAGTGCTGACCCATTAGATCCGTTACCTTTGACACCAGCTCATTTTTTAATAGGAGGTCCGTTGACGTCTGTTACGGACGCCGAGCATAGTATAAATTAAAAGACTATGAAAGTTGTGCAGGATAGCTGCTTCATTAGTTAGCGTGGTAATATCATAGTCTTTAGGCATGTGGTATTTTTAGTTTGTGGAAAATTAGCATGCAGCTTTAAGTCCAACAGATGCTAGAGATTCCCACGGCGCCCGAAATGTTTTGTTTTGCTTATCGCCGGGCGTTTTCGCAGTAAAATGCATTGTTTTATATTCTAAAATGTTTACTAGCGGCACTGTTAAAGGAACTCATTATTGTCGAGACCTTTTGTTGAATAGGTAACAGTTCTGCGTAAATTGTAATCCGCACAAAATATCTTTCTTAGTTTTAGGAAACGAATTATTTGTTGTCGGTGTCTATTGATATGCATTTCTTTAGCCATTTGTAATAATTCTAAGAAAGTTTGTTTTTATGTGTTTACAATAGTTTTAAATAGCGTAGCCAGTACTTTGTTAGACCACCCAAAGCGTGGGAAATAGTAGGGATAGAACTAACGCCACTGGGGCATATAAAAAGCCTTACTTGTAAAACCAAAGTCAGTCAGTCGGCCTACAGCTCTACAAGAAGAATAAACTAGAAGACAACAGCAAGAAGTCTTTTATTACTCCAACCTAATACAGTCCACCACAGTCTGGTCCATCGAGCAGCGGATAATTCTGAAGAACGAAGAACCAGCGCCAACCAAGCGGCAGAAAAACGAAGAAATCTGCGGCAAGAGCAAGAATCTACGAGGCCGACTGCATCGACCGACCGGTCCCGAAGAATCGACGTACCTACGACGCGCCGCCATACCAACCCGACGTATCCGATCGTCGCCGGGTCGAAGAGGGGCTGCATTGAAGAGGGGCCACGTTGAAGAGGGGCCGCGTTGAAGAGGGGCCGCGCTGAAGAGGGGCCACGTTGAAGAGGGGCTGCGCTGAAGAGGGGCCGCGTTGAAAAAGGGCCGCGCTGAAGAGGGGCCGCGTTGAAGAGGGGCCGCATTCAAGAGGGGCCGCGCTGAAGAGGGGCCGCGTTGAAAGAGGGCCGGATCAAGAAAGAAGAGGGCCGCGTGAAGAAAACGAGGGCCGGGTCAAGAAAGAAGAGGGCCGAGTCGAAAAAACTTCAAGATGGTGGTCACCAGAAGCCAAGGGGAATTAGCAGAAATCGAGGAGCAGCAGCGTCGCATCCAAGAACAGGAGGTGCGCCGCAGAGAAGCTGAACGAATAGAGCAAGAACCATTGAGAAGAATCTCACTGGACCCGCCGGCATCACCATTTTGGAAATCAGCGGACGCCAGTACAGCGGGACCATCCGGACTTCGGGCTACTGCGGAGCAACGAAAGCCATCACCGACTAGATCCGTCAGGTCAACAACCAGCGTGACAACACGACTACGGATGGCAGAACTGGAGGCAGCAGAGAAGCTAGCGACGATCCGAAGAAAGGAGTTGGAACTGGAGGCAGCAGAGAAGCTAGCGACGATCCGAAGAAAGGAGTTGGAGTTGGAGGCCGACCTAGTCAAAAAGAGACTAGCAGCCGAAGTATCCGCGATCAACGATGAAGGCAGCATGCACGAAGAAGCCACTCCTCCCCGTGAAGAACCACATCAGAAAGTGGACAACTGGTTGAGGACGAACCCCCTCAACTCTCGGGAAGAAGAAGGAACCAGGGAAGCCAGGGAAGAGCCAAAGCAAATACGCTTCGAAGCACCGCGAGGAAGATCGCCAACTCCAACAAGGAAGAACAGCATCGAGCACTTGGCCGCCACATTGGAGAAGATGGCCAGACCCAGGCCTCGACACACTGACCTGCCGACCTTCTCCGGAGCAGCCAACGAATGGTTGCCATTCAAAGCAGCAGTTCGAGATACGACCGAGATGTACCAAGTGTCAGCAGCGGAAAACATCCAGAGGCTAAGGAGCTGCCTCAAAGGGGAAGCAAGAGACGCCGTGGCCGCCCTTCTGCATACAGCTACAGATCCGGACGTCATCATGAAGACCCTCGAGCAATGCTTTGGAAGACCTGATCTCATCATCGACCGAGCACTAGAAGACCTCAAGAAACTTCCGAAACCTGGATCATCAGCAGCCGAACTCAACAGCTTCGCCATCAAGTTGCAGAACATCATCTGCGTGCTGAAGACAATCGACCGAAGAGGCTACCTGTTCAACCCCCTGATGACGCGAGAAGTATTGGACAAGCTCAGCCCGCATCTTCGATCCCGCTGGTGCGACTACGCCTACGACCACGAAGGAATGACTGACCCGGAGATCGTCATTTTATCCCGTTTCCTGATGAGAGAAGCGGACAGAGCACTGCGGTATACATACACCCCGTCTACGAGCAGCACAAACCAGAAGAAGGATACTCGACCCATCGTGACACTCAAGAAGAAAGCGAGCGTCTTCACTACGATCGAGAGCGCAGAAGAAAAGGTCAAGTGCCCCAAATGCGAGCAAGCTCATGTCCTGACACAGTGCCCGACGTACAAGGCACTTACTGTGGACGAGCGATGGAGCTTGGTAAAGGAGAAGAAGATATGCTTCAAATGCGCCCAGAAGCAACACAGGCGCACACACTGCAAAGCAAAGGCGTGCGGCGTGGACGAGTGTCGCCGCCCGCATCATGCGACTCTTCATCAAGTACGAGAAGCAAAGACTGAAGAAAAGAAGACAGATGCACCCAAGGAGGAAGCGGTCCTGTCACTAGCAACCCGACCAGCTGCCGGACCACGAGCAGTCTTGCTGAAGATGTGCCCTGTCGTCATAGCCGGACCACGGGGGGAGGTGAAGACGTATGCTCTACTGGATGAAGGAGCTACAATCACCCTCATCGATGAAGAACTAGCAGCGAGCATCGGAGCGGAGGGACCAGCGCAACCTCTCCACCTGAACGGGGTCAACATGTCACAGCAAGAGATGAAGAGTCAGCTTGTGGATATTCAAGTCAGAGGATTGAAGAGCGACGAGAACTACAAGGTCAGAGCGAGAACTATGAAGAATCTCCGCCTCCATCGTCAATCCATTCCTGACACTCTACTGGACTACGAGCATCTGAGGGACCTGACACCAGAAGAGGTGTGCTACGATGTGGCCCGTCCTGGAATCCTGATGGGGACAGACCACTGGGAATGCATCGTGTCCCGCGAGCTACGAGTCGGCGGCCCTGATCAACCGGCCGCATCAAGAACACAACTAGGATGGGTGGTGCACGGAACCGCGCCACGCAAGACCATCTATCAAGAGGGAAACGTGCTGCACGTCTTCGAGCCTGAACGAACGCCGAGGACAAGCGAGCAAGAACTCCACGACTTAGTCGAAGCCCACTTCAAGATCGACGCACTCGGCATCCAGGGGAAGCCGCGAGTCAAGGAAACCGATCAGCGAGCTATCGACATCGTCAGGAAAACGACCAAGAAGATCGACACCGGGTACGAAGTTGGACTGCCGTGGCGACGAGATGACGTCATCATGCCACCAAGCTACGGGCAGGCTCTCCGCCGACTAAAGAAGATAGAACAAAAAATGGACGCCGACCCTGAGTTCGCAGCTGAATACACGAAGCAGATCAACAACCTCTTGGATAAGGGGTACGCAACGCCGTGCGACGGATCAGAAGAAGCGAGCGCCATCTGCTGGTACCTGCCACACTTCGCCGTGCAGAACCCGAACAAACCCGGCAAGCATAGGCTGGTATTCGACGCAGCGGCTAAAAGCAACGGCGTGTGCCTGAACGACGAGCTGCTGGAGGGGCCCGATCTACTATTATCACTGCCAGGGATCTTATTCAGATTCCGAGAGAAGACAGTGGCGATCACAGCGGACGTGCAAGAAATGTTCCTGAGGATCCGAATAAGACAGCAAGATCAACCAGCGCAGCAGTTCCTGTGGCGAGGCGACGAACGAGTAGAGCCTCCAAAGAAGTACAAGATGGCCAGCATGATCTTCGGCGCAGCGAGCTCCCCGTACATGGCCCACTATGTCCGCAACCATAACGCGGATGTACACGGGCAGGAGTATCCACGAGCGCTGGAAGCCATCAAGAAGAGTCACTACATGGACGACCTGGTAGCCAGCTACGAAGACACGAAGGAAGCTTGGAAGGCGGTCGAAGAAACGAGAGCAGTACACGCGCATGCGGGATTCACGCTACGAGGATGGAGCTCCAGCGACAAGTCGGTACTACGCGACGTGCCACCAGAACTGCACGCCACCGCTCCCACAACACTGGGGGGAGATCAGCCCGAGAACAAGATCTTGGGACTATTCTGGAACGCAGAACGAGATGAGCTGGGATTCAACACGTCGATGAGCCGAGTTCCAGCTGAAGTAAGGACAAGAACTCGCGCGCCGACCAAACGTGAAGCCCTCAGCGCCGTGATGTCCATCTACGACCCACTAGGACTGCTGAGCCACTACACCATACGATCGAAGATCATACTGCAGAACTTGTGGCGCCTCCAGACGACGTGGGATGAGCAGATTCCGGAAGAAGAGAACGAACTCTTTGCATCATGGCTCGCGCGTCTTCCCGAGCTCGCCCAGCTTCGACTACCAAGATGCTACGTGACACAGAAGTACGAGCGCATCGACTTACACATCCTGTGCGACGCCAGTGAGCAAGCCTACGCGACCGTGGCCTACTGGAGAGTGAAGAATGTCGACGGGAGCCTGAACGTCGTGTTGGTCGCCGCCAAAGCTAAGGTGGCGCCTCGACGAGCGCAGACCATACCACGCCTGGAACTGCAAGCTGCGGTCATCGGAGCAAGACTCGCCGACACTGTGAAGAAGGAGCATCGAATCAACATCAGCCAGACGACCTACTGGACCGACTCATCCACCGTGGTACATTGGATTCACCACGACATGCGACGCTACACGCCATTCGTCGCGCACCGACTAGGGGAAATCGCCGAGCTAACCCAGAAAGAAGAGTGGCGTTGGCTACCCACCGCAAGCAACGTAGCCGACGACGCCACGCGACTCGTCGACACACCCATCAGTGCAACGGATCGCTGGTTCCAGGGGCCCGACTTCCTGTTCCTACCAGAGGAGCAATGGCCTAGAACAACGACGTCCGAGCAAGAGGACGAAGAGGTCCTCCACATCAGCGAGAAGACAGAACGAGACAGCTGGCTACCGAACCCCGCCCGTTTCTCGAAGTATGAAGTCTTGGTGAGGGCCACCGCTCGAGCAATCGCCTTCACCGACATCTGCCGTCGACGAGCAACAGCGATGGAACATCGCCACATCCAGCGCGCCGAGGCCGAGCTGATACGACAGGCGCAAGAAGACAGTTTCGGCGAGGAACTGAAGAGGATCCGGTCTGCACGCCCGCTGACAAAAGCGAGCCGGCTGTACCGGCTGGATCCAGTATTGGAAGACGATGTCCTAAAGGTGCGGGGCCGGATCGAGGCCTCTTCCGCGCCGACCGAGACGAAGCGGCCAATCATACTGGATGGCCGTCATCAGCTGACCAAGCTCCTTGTACTGCGGGAGCACTGCGCTGCGGGTCACGCCAACAGAGAGCGCGTGACGAACGACCTGCGACAGCGGTACTGGGTCATCCACTTACGGCCCACAGTACGCGCTGTCGAGAAGAACTGCGCCTTCTGCAAGAGACGGCGAGCAACGCCGCAAACGCCAGCTACGGGAGACCTGCCACACGCCCGCCTTGACCCCTTCCACCGCCCGTTCACTAATTGCGGGGTGGACTACTTCGGACCAATGATGGTCAAGGTCGGGCGACGCCGAGAAAAGAGGTGGGGCGCACTCTTCACGTGCCTCACCTCCCGCGCCGTGCACATCGAGCTCGTCGCATCACTCTCCACTGACTCAGCAATCATGGCGCTGAGACGTATGGCCGCACGCAGAGGGTGGCCCCGAGTGATGTACTCCGACAACGCAACCAACTTCCGCGGAGCTGACCAAGAGCTACGCAACGCCTACGCCGAGTGGATGCCTGCCCTGCGAGACGAGGGGCTACTGCATCGAATGGAGTGGCGCTTCATACCTCCTGGCGCGCCCAACCAAGGTGGCGCGTGGGAGCGAATGGTGCGCTCCGTGAAGACTGCTCTCAGCATCACTCTGCGAGAGAAGGCGCCAGCAGAAGAAGTCTTGAGAACTCTACTCACCGAAGCCGAGTTCTCCATCAACGCAAGACCACTGACCCACGTTAGCGTGAACCCCAGCGATCCAGAGGCCCTTTCACCCAACCACTTCCTGTTGGGGTCATCGGAAGGGCTGCCAACGACGGGACCCTGCGACGAGGCTGACAGAAGAACATGGCGAGTTAGTCAAGCACTCGCTGACCACTTCTGGCGACGCTGGCTGCGCGAGTACCTACCCACTCTGGTACCTCGCGGCGAGCCGCAGAACGATGTGCGTCCAATGCAAGCTGGCGACGTGGTCCTCGTGGTCGACAACACGCTGCCCCGGAACACCTGGCCGATGGGAGTCGTCGAGCGCACGCATCGTGGACCGGACGGCGGCATCAGGGTCGTCGAGGTGCGCACCAGAGCCGGCGTCTTCCGACGCCCCGTGAGCAAGCTCGTCGTCGTATTGAAGATCGAGGAGGCTACGCGAGCTGCGCCGGGGGGAGAGCTGTTACGGACGCCGAGCATAGTATAAATTAAAAGACTATGAAAGTTGTGCAGGATAGCTGCTTCATTAGTTAGCGTGGTAATATCATAGTCTTTAGGCATGTGGTATTTTTAGTTTGTGGAAAATTAGCATGCAGCTTTAAGTCCAACAGATGCTAGAGATTCCCACGGCGCCCGAAATGTTTTGTTTTGCTTATCGCCGGGCGTTTTCGCAGTAAAATGCATTGTTTTATATTCTAAAATGTTTACTAGCGGCACTGTTAAAGGAACTCATTATTGTCGAGACCTTTTGTTGAATAGGTAACAGTTCTGCGTAAATTGTAATCCGCACAAAATATCTTTCTTAGTTTTAGGAAACGAATTATTTGTTGTCGGTGTCTATTGATATGCATTTCTTTAGCCATTTGTAATAATTCTAAGAAAGTTTGTTTTTATGTGTTTACAATAGTTTTAAATAGCGTAGCCAGTACTTTGTTAGACCACCCAAAGCGTGGGAAATAGTAGGGATAGAACTAACGCCACTGGGGCATATAAAAAGCCTTACTTGTAAAACCAAAGTCAGTCAGTCGGCCTACAGCTCTACAAGAAGAATAAACTAGAAGACAACAGCAAGAAGTCTTTTATTACTCCAACCTAATACAGTCCACCAAAACGTCCTTACCAGACATTTCATTAACCGATAATATTTCAAATCGACTCACTAGATGGCGTAGAATACAACAATGTGTGCAACACTTTTGGAAACGTTGGAGTCGTGAATATTTACACGAAATTCAACAACGTAACAAGTGGTTTCGAGATCGCGGCTCACAACTCCGTGAAGGTATTATTGTCATTGTACGAGATGATAATTTGCCACCATTACAATGGAGACTGGCTCGTGTCCATACTCTCCACCCAGGTTCCGATAATATTACTCGTGTCGTAACCTTACAGATGGGCAAAACTTTCGTGAAACGCTCAGTAGTCAAAATATGTCCTTTGCCCTTAGAATAATCATTCTGTAAGTTTAGTTAATATTGTTGCGAATCTTAGTTAAGTAATCTTAAGTTAGAATAACTTTAGTTTAAAAAATTTAAGGCTTCATGCTTTCGTAGCATTTTTCATTCTTTTTTTTTTCGAATGTTACATTCTTTTTTTGTCTTTTAATTTAAAGTTAAAAGAAATTCATTCTTTTAAGGCGAGCGGCATGTTACGTACCGTTCTCTTTGCAGTTGGTATTACGTACCTACTGAATTAATTCTTAGAGATTTTAGAATAGTGTTTTCTTCACCCCACAACTGGTAATCAAGCTTTTTTGTGTAATTGCCGAGGGTGTTGATTTGAATAAGCTTCCGGTGTTTGCTCATCGCCCATTCGTGGAGCCTTCTGATTGGTTGCGGATGAGCACACTAGCGCCGCGCTCCTGCGTGTGTTTTTTCTCTGTACTACGTACCATACGGTGTGTCGGCGCATACACGCCACGCGCGATCTACTTTTCTACAAAAATAAGGTCCTTCGGTGAAAACGTGCTACAATCCCCGCAAGATACCAGATATACCCTGAACCAGCGCCTGTGGAAAAATATGTGAGGTGGAATTGAAGCAAGCTTCAGAACTATCGAGCGCGCCTTCTTAGCCCATCGGTGTGCGGCGGACGGGAGCGACCGGTAAGTCTTATACGAATCTTCCCTTTCTACAGCACATAATTAAAAAAAAAAAAAAAAAAATAAGTTTATTTCAATTACAAAGTGCTTTGACATAAATGTGTTGGAGATCTCCTTTTAAGCAAGAGTTGCTTGTGTTAGAAGACTCCGCTCTTCCACTAGGATTAGCTATAATTGCAATTGAAAACAATAATTATGGCAAACTGAAAAATGAAATAAAAACAAAAACTCTAAATGAATAAATGTTTTACAAAGAAAAAGGTAACAAATGCGCGTGTATGTGTGGTGTAAACAAGTAAGTGTGAGTGTATGAGAGTGTGTGGATGTGTAGTGGTTGAATTAAAATTCAAAAATCAATTATAGATATAAATTAAATGTCAGTGTAAGTATTAAGATAAGTTTAAATTATGTTTAAGTTAAGTTTAAGTTTAAGTTTAAGTTAGCCCTACGACAGCGTCTTGGGATCGGAAGAAGTCTATTACGACTCCTTCCACTAACAATGTAAACTGAAACACGCTTATAGTAATAAGTTATTGAAGAGTAGATACAATAGACTCAATATCATCATAAGTGCTGTTCTTAAGCCATTCGGTTAACACTTTTTTACAGTCTCGGAGCTTCAGGGGGTGTATGCTTAGCTTTTTATTTATCAGATTGTATATCTGGGAAGATTGCCTTGGGAACTGTCTTTTTGCAAAAACAGACCTAACCGCAACAGTTGGAGCGACTAAGTAGCTCCTTCTGCTTCTTGGCCTAGAGGAAAATAATTATAATAAAAGAGGAAAATAAATATAATTGACATTCATTTTATTAACAACTGGCGACCCGGCCCCTGATTCGTACGATTTTTACTACTTGACAAAACATGAAGTTTTCTATATTTTAGACAAGTTAAATATGAATGTATTGTCTACAGGGTGTTTCTTTTAAGGTGTCAAGCCAGTGCGAGCTGATAGCAGAGTACCATACCTATCGATTTAACCCCCATGTATGTTCTAGGATTTTTTTGTAGTTTTCGGGTTATCATTTTTTTTCGATATTTTTTCTGATTCAACGAGATGATGGCTTTAAAAATTTTAATCTTTTTTTTGGGTCTTTGAACAAGAATGTACTAAATAGGGCGTTATTTGCTGATATCGGTCGTTGAAAGTGGTGTAAGTATATGATATCTCATGATTTTCACATTTTACAATTTATTCATATCTTTGCATATTTTCGTCAATCCTGGCTTATTATTCCTGTACGTTTAAGCATAGCTCATTTGATAATAAAAACATAAATTTTATACCTATTATAACTATCCTTAACCACTACCATTGATATGAAATGAGGGATCCAAAATAACTCAAAAACTACAAAAAATCGTAACATGGGGGTTAAATCGATAGGTATGGTACTCTGCTATCAGGCCACACTGGCTTGAAACCTTAAAAGGAACACCCTGTATAGGTATATAATAATGATAGTGAACAAAATCCGTTGCGTAGTTTAGAAGAACAACGCGGCCACAAAGACAGACACGAAAAGCGACTTTATTTTATAATAAGTATAGATCTCACGTGTAAACTTCTAATGCATGCACGAAATCTAAATACTTTCGAGCCTTTTGCCAAGCAACATGTACAGTGGGCGCAACTAATTTCACTATCAAATGCGACGAGTGTCACGAAAACGTGTGTACGATAAATTGTACAATTGCAAAATAAAGTCAAAACAGACTCAACAAAACACAGAGGATCTTCTTTTAGGCCATCTACCATAAAATTTTATGACTTTTATTTCAAATTAAGCATACCTGCACTTATACATATTCCCCTATCACACACGCACACCCACTTTTCACGCATGCACACCTACACCCCCACACACACATACACACTCACCCCACACATACATATACACTCACCCCACACTTGCACAAAATTGTAAATGAGAAGAAGGGTTTTTATTATCGTTTTTTTTTCTCTTTCTTTAAATATGTTAAGAAATACTTTGTACCAATGAGTTACATATAATGGCTTGTGACTTTGCTGCGGAGGGTCACTGATCTGTAAGATACAGGGATACCCCTAGTTTAGAGATCAGGGTTTCAATGTATTGTGCATAGCATAGCCACCTAGCTATAAATATAACATTGTTTTAGTGAGTACCTACTTTGGCTTTTCTTCAATAAACATTTTTTTTTTTTAAAGCTTTGATGCTGACGGGCCATGATTTCGGTGATAGGTACTGTATGTAGATTTTTCGACACTAATTATTATGCGGAACAAGCACTATTGCACTGCATAGAATTATTAATATATTAAACTAGTTTTGTAAAATTAATAAAATTGTACCATGCATGCAATTAATCAATGTTGTTAATGTAATTCCCGCTTTAATTAAGTGCTTTAGTTATTTAGGATATTTGAATTGCGAAGGGACGGAAAACGCGATTCGTTGTGGATTGATGTCAGCCTTCGCCTCAGGGGTGGTGAACACATCAGTGGTTTACGGGACGATTAAGGACTTTGTCATATATACTTATGCTCGGACTTTTAATTAGCTGCAGTAAAATGACACTTCTTATCTGTCATTTCGTTAAAAATGTTCCCATTTGATAGCAAAATGACAGAAAAAATTACATTAGAAGTGTCAGTTTACTGCGTCTAATTAAAAATCCGACCAAAGGTTGGATTTCCTCGAACAGTTTTTATCTAAACGACCCTAAAAAGTGTTTTCTCCCACGGTAGCTCGTGGGAGAAAACACTTTTTTTTTACGTCCCAGCAGCGTGAGGATGGATACCGGAGTTGTATTCAACAACTGGGGTACCCAATTAATACAGCCCACTGTACATATGTGTATTATTGTAGGTTAGAAACATAATAAACCGCAGTTTAAGTTGACCTTGTATAATATATAGTTGTATCAAATTTTAATACAACCGGGGTACCCAATTAATGCAGCCCACTGTACATATGTGTATTATTGTAGGTTAGAAACATAATAAACCGCAGTTTAAGTTGACCTTGTATAATATATAGTTGTATCAAATTTTAATACAACTGGGGTACCCAATTAATGCAGCCCACTGTACATATGTGTATTATTGTAGGTTAGAAACATAATAAACCGCAGTTTAAGTTGACCTTGTATAATATATAGTTGTATCAAATTTTAATACAACCGGGGTACCCAATTAATGCAGCCCACTGTACATATGTGTATTATTGTAGGTTAGAAACATAATAAACCGCAGTTTAAGTTGACCTTGTATAATATCTACAGTGGGCTGCATCAATTGGGTACCTCACTGTTGTATCAAATTTTAATACAACTGGGGTACCCAATTCATGCAGCCCACTGTACATATGTGTATTATTGTAGGTTAGAAACATAATAAACCGCAGTTTAAGTTGACCTTGTATAATATTATATACCTACCTGTTGACCTTGTTTTATTTTTTATTTATTTGTTTTTTTTGTTGTATTAAATACATTTTTGTCCATGTATACATCTTTTTGCGGCTGACTGTACAGTGGGCTGCATCAATTGGCTACCTCAGTTGTATCAAATTTTAATACAACTGGGGTACCGAATTGATGCAGCCTACTGTACATAATGTGTATAATAATTGTAGGTTAGAAACATAATAAACTGTGTCTGTCTTTGTATTAAAATTTGAATACAACTGGGTTACCCAATTGATGCAGCCCATACATGTACATTAATATGTACATGTATGGGCTGTATTAAACTAGGGTAACTTAAATTAGCTAGTGAAACTCCGCAGACGTTTTGGGTAAGTATCGATATTTATAAACATTATAAAGCAAAAAATGATGATTTTTTTTTTGGTAATCAACCGCAGTGTAGTTGAAATATCAGTTTATTTTTGTGTATACTTCTTCTTGATGGGTATCGATATTTAAACACGATAAACCAAAAAAAAAATAGATTTCTCAACTCATACTTCAAGTAACAACACAACCAGCGGTCGCTGACCCCAAATTATTACCCTGTATAAACTCACACCTTTTTCCCATTGGGGAGAATTCTATCTAACTGAAAGTTTGAAACCAGGCAAAAAGAACATGAAAGTTTGTAGGTATGAAATGCCGTACGGAGCCAACGCTCTTAGTTCAACTGTTAAATACCTGTTACTAAGCCAATGAAGCGGATACTAAATTGACACATTGACACAGAGAATTATGGGCTAAGCGAAATAGGAACCCCAATTTCTATGTTCAATAGTCTAAGGGCCTATTTCACGATGTTCGAATAGCCACTACTTACCGAATAAATTCAAAAATGGAACAGAATTTGTTTGAAATTATCTGCTAAGTAAGTTAAGGCGAAAGCGCCAGGGTAGCCCGCGAAATTCATAATTTCTTACGATTTTTGCAATTTGTAGGTCAGTGTGAGCTTGTATGTTGATTAAAATTTGATTCGCGGCCGTAGCTAATATGGCTTTACAGAATTATAATCATTAGAATCAGCAATACAACTCCATAAGTTAGCATTTACCTCAAACCTCATGATTTCATGAAATCGCTACATTTGAGGTAAATGCTAACTTATGGAGTTGTATTGCTGATTATAATGATTATAATTCTGTAAAGCCATATTAACTACGGCCGCGAATCATATTTTAATCAACATACATGCTGACACTGACCTACAAATTGCAAAAAACGTAAGAAATTTTGAATTTTGCGGGCTACCCTTTTTTTTTTTTTTTTTTTTGAGGGTGGGAAATCATCAAATAACTTCTCCCGCTCTGGGTGGAGCGGAAGGGCGTGTCAGACTTTTACTGACTAAAACCCACCCGTGTTCCTTCAGTTGCCTATGCCAGGGCCGCGGTAACTTCTTCAAACAATTCGCGACCCCAGCGGCGTCGGCCCTATTGGACCCCGTCACTTGCTGACATCTCTATGAGGCGCGCGTGGAACACAACGCGCCGTCGACTCGGGCCTGGGGTCCTACTCCCTAAGCACTAAGCCCGTAGTTTCGGCCTTCGTTAAGGGCGTTTCTTACTCCGTATCACCTACGGATGGATGATTGGTTCGGGGCCCGAACGAAGTATGAATGACAACATGATTTGCCAGTTGTCCCTACTCCCGATGTGTTTTTGCCCGTCCGAAAAATTTATCTTTTACACTTGTCTTGATGGATCGTAATGTCAGACGGACGGATGAACGGACGGACGGGAAGACGGACGGACTTAGGGAGTAGGGCCCCTGGGCCGGGTCCTTACCGGACGGCGAGCTACCCGCTGCTCACCGTCCGCAGGCCCGCGCCTACGGTGGCCGGAAATCGCCCCGCGATTTCCGCCGCCCAGGGCGTCTCCTGCGGCGACTGAGGGCGTGAGGCTGCCTCTCCCTCACGCGTTCCGCCTCCTCCTTCGCGAGCATCACTGCTTCGCAGAAGGAGGTGACGGCCTCCCATGCACTCTCGCTCCGCACCATGGCCTGGACCAGGCTCGGACACAGAATAAATAATAGTACTAACGTACAGAAGTTGCACTCCTTTGATCTTGAAGAAAGCCGCTTTTATAATAGCCTACAAAATCTTTTCCTACCCATGCGCAAGCTAAATTGCTCTTAATCGCCGCGTTTGAGAGTTGTTATTACTTTGTGTCGTTACTCGTCCGTAACATACCTACGCCGCTTAGCCGAGTACTAGGGCTGTCCGCCAAGAAAAATAAAATATGGTACCATAGCACCATATACCATACCATACATACCATATGGTATGGTGGTGGTGGTGGTGTATATGGTACCTTTTTATACTTTTATTGTATTTATGAATAGTCTATCTAGAGTTGTTTCACTTTACTGTAATGTCTTATAATTTTCAAACGTTATTTTTTATTAATCAATCAAACAATCATTATTAAATCATGATCATCATTCAATCATCAATTATTTTTAATACACCATCATCTCGTATAATATTTAGAAGTGTTCTAAAGTAAACAAGGTACAAACACGTCTTAAATTGAAAGTAACATTTGGTCCACTTTAGTCGTCTGAACATGGTCATAAAACAACTAAAGATGTCTCAACGCACCAGTGGCTAAGTTTGTGCGATCGTACGATCGCGGGTAGGTACAGTTGCTTGTTAATCCTAATTTTTTTTTTTTTTTTTTTTTTTGTATGGCATCTCGCAGTGTGACCACTTGGGGTCGAGACTGCTTAACCGAACTATCCTGTGGGTGCCTTAAGCGAACTCAAAGCCTCCAGCCAGGGGCATGTTTTTACTTATAAACTAAGCGACTGCGCACTAAGGGCACCCCCTGTGGGGTACGGACCTCGGCTTAGGGCGTCGCTGACTAAGAGAGGACAGCAAGGTACAATTGGCTGGCTCAAATCGGGGTTATTATTATTAACAGGGGAGTTTAAAGCTACAGGCTCAGCTACGCCACCAGCTGGCTCGTTATTACCGAACAAGGGAGGTGAATTTACATTTACAGGGAAAGTTCGTCTACGCGGAGGACCTCGGCGGCGAGGTCGGAATGATGATTTTTGTGATCTGTGTTTGCGTACTAGAGTACTAGTAGCACTACTACTTTCCTGGAGGAGGGTAATAGGGTCATCAGGTTCAGAGAGTGCAAGTCGCGGACGGCGGACTATACTGATTCTAGAGGGGACATAATTAGCGGACGCGACAACCAGAGGGTTGCGGTGCTTCGCGGCAGAGTCAAAGAAACGCTTGGAAAGGCGTTTCAAGAATTGACGGATGGTCGGGATTCTAAGGTCTAAATGGAGGTTATCGTTCCGAACGAACCAAGGGGCTCCCGTTACCTTTCGGAGGCAACGGTTTTGAAGGGTCTGCATCCTATGGATGTGGTGGGACTTTGCGTGAGCAAAGACTGGGCCCGCAAAGGTCATGATGGGGCGAATGCACGCTGTATAAATACGCAACTTGCACTTAAGGGACAACTTGCTGCGTGCATTCATAACCGAATGGAGTCTACCAAGAGCAAAGTAGGCCCGCGAACGAGCCTTCTTTATGTGCTCTGAAAACGTAAGGTGCTCATCGAGCGTCACACCTAGATATTTGGCTCGCTTCTCCCAAGGGATCGGCTTGCCAAACATGGTGATCGGGCGGGGTGTTAATCCTAAGTTAATCCTTAATTACTTTAAGCGATTTTGGACATTACTCCTGAAACAATACGACGCGCACACAAACCCCCACCACTCCGCCGAGAGCTCAAGTTAAATGTCGGCAACTCGGCAACTATATAATAGTAAGTAGGTAGTAGGTAAAAAAAAGGTAGGAACAAGACTCGACATTTCGTAATGGATTAACGTCATTAAAAAAGTAACTATATCACTAATATATATATAGTATAGTGATAATATGAATAGTATACTTAAATTTAAAATGTAAGATTTAATTTTTTCATGGGCGGCCGTACGTGTCTCGCTCGCTGAGCGCGTAATACACCCTGACTGACTTGTAACCCAGAGTTGCCGCGAGCTGTAGGTACTTATCTCGAGCGGAATGTACCACTGGCTCGGACGCGAGAGATCGCCGCCGCCGATCGCCTCCGTGAGAACACGGCGGTGCTCTGCCCAAGCCGGGCAGACCTCCACTGTATGCTCCACCGTGTCCTCCGGGCGATCCACACAATGGTAACACCCGGGCGTTTCCTCCCGCCTTATGCGAAACAGGAACCTCCCGAAACAACCGTGTCCGGTGAGGACCTGCGTCAGGCGGAAGGTGAGGACGCCGTGGCGCCTCTCTAACCACTCCTCAAAGAGGGGACTTATCGCTTGCGGGCTACCCTGGCGCATCAATCTTAAAAGAAACTGGTGAAACAGGCAATAACACTTCATTACGTACCACGATTATACAATCGCAACTTCACTGTCAAATCAGAAATGTGTTTTATGAATAGAGGAGTAAAGTTGTTTTTATCTTGACAGCGTTAGTTTCCGTCGTACTACGGGAATGTTTCAATGCGAGGAAAGCTTAGCAGCGCGTTTTGAAAGACGTTGTCTACTGCTATATGTAAGGCTGTCATTGTCAAGTCAAGTTGTATGACGAGGTGTGAACTGGGATATGACTGGAATTTAGTTTGAATAGATTCTCACATGGCATGTTAAGCTGACTAAAATATTTTTTAGGGTACTTCTAAAAGAAAAAAAACCGGTCAAGAGCGAGTCAGACTCGCGCACCGAGGGTTCCGGTCCGATTTCTGAAAAAGTGTGCTATTTAGAAACGTCGTTTTGTTTTTTCTGTAATTTTTACATAAACTTCTATTAAATATACCTACCTAATAATTACAGATTTTTTAGGCATAAAATATCCCCGCCCACCCCCTCGGTGGGGGCGGTATTATGCGGCCTAAAAAAAGAAAAACAATGTTCGAGAATGTGCAAACAGCGCTCTTTCATATCCTCCCCCGTCTTGTAGCCACACTTAAATTTTTTAAGACCCCCTTTCAGTCACTCTTGCAAAAAAAAAAGTTTCTTATTTTGCAAAATAGTTTGGCGAATGTCATCTAAAACGGTTCCAAATTTCAAGGTGATAGCATTAGTAGTTCCTGAGATATCCAACTGTGACAGACGGACAGACAGACTGAGTCGCACCATAAGGGTTCCTTATAGGATCACTTCGTTGTCCGTCTGTCTGTCAGTCTGTCAAGACCCTTTTTTCAGGAACACGTGGAGGTATCAAGTTGAAATTAATATCAAATACCGTCTAGGTTACCGTATTTTTATGTCTGTGCGAACGTCGGCTTACGCTGCGAGGTGTCGCGTAGCTGACCGCGGAGATACAGCACGCCTTTCTGTCAAAACTCTTCCTTGAGGAAAGTCACCAAAAGGTGAAATGAAACGCGCACCACGAACGACTTGAAATAATTGGTGTTATGGCGCGCCTCCAACTTTTCACCCTCAAGGTCCAGGTGGTCTTCACCCGTATGTACTCTACGATGTCCTCAGTCTTCGTAGAGTGGTGTAATCGGGACACGTACAGTTGCGGCGTCGGTACTGGAGGACGTAGCAACGTGTCAGGCTGAGGCTACATTAGGCCTCGACGCGACCTGCGACATATGAGCGATTGAAACAAATAAATGAATGCTCACGTATGTGGCTAGACAGTACATCAAATATTACAGTAATACTCAACTAATAAGGCGCGTCGTGAATCTTCGTTCGCACAGAAAAGAAAGTATGGCCCCGAAGATTAACGAGAATACTTAAAACTTACAATCAACCTTAGATCACTACTATAAGGTTCATAATACACTGCAGCTGTTAGTTCCGTCTCACTCGCAAGTATGGCGGCTGTCAAGCGGCGCGCGCTAACATGGCGGCAGCTACCGACCAATAGCGGTACAGGAAAAAGCGTGGAGCGTGCCGATTGGTCAATAGCATTTCCCGCGCTTTGAAAATTCATCTTCTGCGCAGGTACATCGATAAGCCATATTACTTGGGTACTCCTGTACGCTCGTTATTCGTTTCGCTCTTCCAGTCGCATCGCAAATCGCTACTTACTGTAGGCTCAGCCTTAGACCCAGCCGGCGCCGTCCCACACTGGTTGCGATAAGTGGGCTTCCTCTTCTTTCAAGAATGAGTTATTTTGTCAAGTTTTGTGATTAGGTTTATCGACTTATAACTAGACGAAGCAACCAGGCTATTTGCGGTGGTGGCAATGGCAATTCATACGTCTCAATTGCACGCGACACAAAGGCGCGCGATGTCACGCGATGACGTGCGATTCGCGTCGCGTGTCGCGCCTGTTTGTAATAGCCTTTACTTCACCGTAGGTAGGTATATTACTGATGGCAAAAAGGCTTCGGAAAGTAAAATTAAGCGTGGGAAGCTGCTTTAATAAAGTTCAATATTTTTGCATAATTAAATTAATAACGTTGCGAAGAAGTTTTATTTAGAGTTATCTTTTATTTAGTTTTTTTTTTTGAGTTTTATTTAGTTTTATCTTTCATACCTAATTAATTAAGTACGGTTTAATGAAGGAAAATATATTATAATCTTGGTGGATATTTTATGAACAGTTTTTAAGAAGTGAAGGTGTTGATCGACGCGTCATGTTCGTGAACGGGTGCCATCAGTTGATACTGGTTATTTCTTAACTGCCAGGGCTTATTTTTAATCTTATATTTTGAATTGTTTTTAAATGTAATTTTTTACATTGTTCTCACTTACGTTTTGGAATGGGCAACGAGCTTCAACTTTCTGACTAACTGACCGACTCTTTGACATCAAAAATGCCTGTAGGTACTTAATTACCTACCTAAATGCTTTGAGTTCAGGTTCGAGTTGATAAAATGAAAAATTTCATTATGTTTCATTCATTTTTAACTATAAATTAATGACAATATCCTGATGAATGGATATTTTACCATCATTTTTTTATCTTCAAACACTTTCTCTTAGAATCTTTCGTTGTGATAGGTCAATTCTCCAAGGCTTCCTTTAGAATCCTGGAAAATTAATGAAGGTAGGTAACTAATGGGTCTTGCACCAAGACCATTATGCCTTTTAATGAGAATAAAGCACCTATAAAATACAATTAAGTATATTTTTAATGAAAATACATTAGGTACACGATTTCACATAGTTCTTCCTTAGAATTATTAAACACAAATGTTAACAACTATAATGATATGCTTAAGGCGAGTAGGTATGGCCCAGTGGTTAAGGCGTCGCCTGTCATGCACGAGGTTCTGGGTTCAAATCCGAGCAAGTACCAATGTGACTTTTTCAATTCATATGTTTTTTCTGAGTTTATCTTAGACATTACTGACATCATCGTCAGCGCGTAAACTATCGATCCATAAATAGGGACTGATGCCCATTACAGTCGCAACCAAAATATGTTCGTCACCTTAAAGGAGATCCGATAATGTAGCACGCGAAATTTGTTACGTTTCTTTAAAATACAACGTAAAACGTATGTTGGTAATAATTCAATGCGCGACAATATTGATACTTATATCATTCATTTATAATCATTTAAAAAGTCAATATACCTAGCTCTCGAAATTACTCGTGCTGAAAAGCTATATTATTGAATGAAAAAGGAATTGACTTGATAAAGGAAAAAAAATGAAAATATGAAAGATTTCACTGTACTTATTTATGTCTGACTATAAGTTACCTTACTTTCATTATTATGAGTAGAATAACCAAAATCATTCAGATTATGGGTCAACCATCAACCAACCAACCAACCAATCTTTGGTTGGTTGATCAACTATTTCTTTCAACCCACTGCAGGATCCTTCACCATTGTACACCTTTCTTTCCTGTTTCATTCCTATTTTATTTTATTTATCATATTGTATCTGACAGCTATCAACATGGTCATATTAAATATGTACAGTAATTCCCGTACAATTATCTAGTGAATCAAGTTACATAATTGCTATGTCACTAAATAGCTTGCCAATATTATTTGTGGTGAGCCCACCCATAATGCCGGTAGCATAATTGGGATATTTATTTGATCATATAGATATAACGTTTGTGTAGTAATTATTAATGAGAATGTGAGAGCAAGGGCAAGCCGGAAGGCATCGGGACTCAGTAATAAAACAATGTATCCTAGCCGTGTTTGGGCTTATTGGAATTGTAATGAGGTGCACTTTGGCTATAAATGATTTAATGGTAACTATATGCCGCATCAAATTTAATTTAATACGTATTTTTCCCATTTAGTCTATGTGGATGATGCTCTAATTTATTTTGCAGAGTGGTATTTAGATTTGTGTGGGGTAGGCACCACTAAAAAGTGAAAAATAAAAACTTATTACAAAAAGTCGGTGGCAAAAAAAAAACGAAAGTAAATAAAAAATCAACTTCCGAAATTAAAGTTATTTTTCACTTTGTAGTGTTTTTTTGGGACTCGGTTGTTTTTTTTTCTATCTCAAAAATTATTCTAAAGGTGGGTGATAAATGGGATGAAAGTTTATGGTCGCCGACTGTGAAGAGGTGCCGTAAAAGGTATGAGAGACAAAGTTACAAACTCGAGACTAAATAAAAAATCAAGACATAGCGCTGTCAACAGTAACGTGAAGCCGCACGTTTCGGGTTTCGTAAACATGTGTGCACGTAATGTGGTGAAGTTTAATTGTAGTTCGGTGTAAATGTGTGCGTGTGAGCGTATATGCTGGTATGCACACAGCGAGGTGTAGTTTTGCGGATGCTTCACTGTATTGTTCGCAGCGCTATATCTGATTTTTTTATTTAGTCTGAGGTTACAAATAGTACACACAACTCACCCAGGCAACCTTGCTGATTTGGCATACATTTTACCCGTAGCATGAGCTATTTAATTTCATACAGTTTATGCCGTGCCAACACGACGGAAGAAGAATACGACTTAAGGGTCCCGTAGACTTACGTGACGGTACCGTACCCGAAGGTCCAAACGCAGCTCTATTGCTGTCACTAACTTGTCCGTCTGTCCGTCGTCTGACACACAGGTTTTACAGTCAAATGGTTGGAACTACAGTCTTCAAAATTGCACAGTATAAGCATCTTGTTGACCCAAGCCATACAAATTGTCAAAAAATATTTTAAATGGTTTAAGGGGGGCTCCCATACAGCTAGAACCCCCCCTCCACCGCCGGGCGCGAAAAAAAAATATCTGCCCCATCGACTGGTACCGTTGTTTAGAACTCATTGTGTAGATAAATACTGTGTTTTTTGTTTTAAAAAATATTGGAAAACACAGGGATGAGAAGCCACCAAAGTCAGCCTTTTTTACAAAATTTTGTTCCGAAGTATTTAACTTCCATTGACCTATGAACTTGAAAGGTGATACTCGTAATGTTAATTATTACGTATATTTTACTAACAAATACCAATATATATTGTTAAATCAGATTTAGTACGGAACCCTAAAAGCCCGACACGCACTTGTCCGGTTTTTTATTGTAGGTGCCTACTGTAGAAAGCCACTGTCGTCAGATCATAAAGTATCTTTGTTTCCTTCTCCAAAGTTATGAACCTTCCTCCTTCCAGAAATATAAGTACCTACCTACGTGCAGAAAATTGAAATTAGGGGGAAAATTCAGTACAGTAGTACTCAACTAATAAGGCGCGTCGTGAATCTTCGTTCGCACAGAAAAGAAAGTATGGCCCCGAAGATTAACTAGAATACTTAAAAATTACAATCAACCTTAGATCACTACTATAAGGTTCATAATACACTGCAGCTGTTAGTTCCGTCTCACTCGCAAGTATGGCGGCTGTCAAGCGGCGCGTGCTAACATGGCGGCAGCTACCGACCAATAGCGGTACAGGAAAAAGCGTGGAGCGTGCCGATTGGTCAATAGCATTTCCCGCGCTTTGATAATTCATCTTCTGCGCAGGTACATCGATAAGCCATATTACTTGGGTACTACTGTAACGTATTCAAAACATAACATTTGTGATGAAAATTCAACAGAATTTATAATTGAATTGCTCCATAAACTCCAGCATAATTATATTGTAAGTTAATTATTCATGTTGTTTTAACCACTTCAAAATTCATCATCCACCCAATTTATATATAACCTAACTTTGTACATTTTATACAGATTCAAAGATCACTATACTTATGCGATACTCGCAATTAAACAGAGAGAACCAGTAGGTATATGTTCAACGTAACAATATTAAAAAAACATTATCATTACATTTAATGGAACACACAGATTTTTTGGATTTCGAAGAATTTACTTCAAAAGATTTTTCTACAGCCTAAAATCGAATTAAGTGTAGGTATTAATCTTCATTAACAACACTATTCTAAAAAAAAATGATATTTCTTTGCCCACAATCACTACAATTTTCTATGAATTTCATTAGAGCTAATTTGTTATTGTAACTTTACCCCATTAATCTGAATATTATTTTAACGTTACAACAATAAATACCAGCGTGAACAAGACTGTTCTGATAGATACGACAGAATGATTTTCATTAGGCTAAGGTTGTATAGTACATTATTTTGAAATCGCAAATTTTTTAACGTCGTAACGGACATCTCTTCCAAAGTTTAAATGTGTAAGGGACCTCATCATCTAAACTATTGAGTTTAACGAGTTTTAATTGTTAGTTAGCTATAGATAAGTTCATTTTAAAACAATCTGTCTAGAAAGCATCTTAATAGGCAAAGAAATTAAAAAGTTGTGACGTTTTTAAAAGTAAAATTTTGTTTTTTGGCTCTCCTGTAAAGTCAGGGTTTGTCCCTTACGACATTTGAAATTTCCACCGTCGATATAGGTATATGTACTCAACTCACAGAACTAAAAGCAAAATATAAAGAAGGACGTAATTTCTGTATGATATTAAAATAAAATTTAAATTTTTAATTTAAAAAACCCCCGACACAAAACCTTCGTTTATTTTTGCTACTCCCATCATCAGACCCTGATTACCATCTATCTATGACCTATTCATTGAGACCATTTCAATGAGCCCAAACACTATACCTCTGCTGTAAGTTGGTGAGGAAGTTGCGTATCCTGCAAATTCCAGGTAATGCTGCAGCATCAGTTCAAGGTTACTATGTTATTTTAATATCATTGAAGTAACAGAATACCAAATGTCGACTCGATCAGACCTGTAGCATTTGCTCACATCCATTCATCAACTAGAAAAGTGCTGATATAATATTCAAACGGCTGAATAGTTTTTCTTGAACCATAGCTAAGGACACTTTCGTTCAAGAACCTTTCAAACGAAACAAAAAAATCTAAATTGGTTCAGTCGTTTGGGAGCTGCGATGCCACAGATACAGAGATATACAGACGTTAAACTTGTAACACTCCTCTGCTTCTGTTGGGGGTTAATAAATAGAATCTAAGCACCATATCCTTGACAGAATCCTTCACACGCCTGAATATAAAAGCACTATGTGTACTGTTTACTTAAACACCGGCCAAGTGCGTGTCGGACCACGCACAATGAGGGGATCCGTAGTTAAGGCGGGACTATACGCCAATGACATTGAGTATAGCTTGCGCGTTCCTTGCTGAGCTCACGCAACGCGTCGTACGTCCAGCCAGTAATAGGACTCGCCCATCAAGGAGCGCTGTCCCAAATTAGACGCATTATTAATTTATGATACATAAAACAAAAGGCATTTTAATAAAACACGTATACTAAAAGATAAATAATTAAATTACCTTTAAAATGGTGAAGGTTTCATAAAAACACGCTTGATAGTTTTTGCGTGATTCTCAGTTTTTTATCTGCTGTCCACGCGCGGACTCGGGTGCCGCTTGAGACGAAGGCGGGGTACGGGAGGCGCGCGGGCCGACGACGCGGCGCGAGCCAATCAGCGAGGGCCACGCGAGTCTGCGGCGGCTGCGCGGCCGCGTCGTCCGGCGCGCTCCCCTGACCTTCTGGGCACTTCAAAATTCCATCTAACAGCGACCGGTCGCTGTCCGTCATTCGTCTGCCGATTATTATATAGTTCTGTTTTTCTTTACATTTACCATTATACACTTGTTGAACAGTCCACTAGTTTTATTGAAGAGTCAAGAACACACACCATCATTGGTCCTTCGAGCCGGCAAGGAAGAATCGTGCCGAGAACAATATTAAAGTCGGCGACGCGGACTTTGACCCCGAGACTCGTGCGCCTATCTATTGCGCTGTGACGACGCTATAAGAAGGAAAAATCTTGAAGTCCCTTTACACGGGCGCCGATCTATTGCGCCGCGCTGTGACAACTGACAACGCTATTAACGAGTGAAGATTGTTAATTAAATATTGGAGTCGCCAGTGAAGCGTGCGCCGATCTATTGCGCCGCGACATCGCTGTTTTCGAGTGATTCAAACAGGAAAGCCTCCATTGGATTTTGGATAAGGACGGGCGTGTTGTGAGTTCGTTCCAATTTTCCCATTAATCTATACCTCTGTGCGTTTGTTGCATTTTCACATTAGTTTTTTTTTTAAATCCAATTCAATTACCTTCCCTTTAATTGAGTTGGCACAAGCTAATCACTTCGCATGTAATTTCACTTCGCTCTGCCAGTGGCGATCGCATTGACGCCATTTTAATGCATAAAAATATACTTAGCTTATTTTATTTTACAGTTTATAACTGTTACATTTATTTAACAGTTAAACCGCAATACCTGTGCGTGTACGCCTACTCATTACCTATTCGCATCCGTATTGTACCAACTCTTAAAACTTTAAACTTTTCATTGTTCGTGTTTCCATTATTGCAAGATGGCTGAAAAACTAATTAAAAAACGCAGTTCGATGAAGGCTAAGGTTACTAATTTCACCAATTATCTTAAAGCTTTGCAAAACGGTGATCGGTTGACCGACCTGCAGGTACTCGATCTAGAAAGTCGGTTTAGCAAATTTGAACAGTTGTATGACTAATTTGATGAATTACAGACCGAGATTGAGCAGTTGTCGGACTGCCCCGAGGATGCCTACGCCGAGCGCTTCAAGTCTGAAGACAGCTATCACACCTTGGTTGCCATGGCGCGGCAGGTTATTTCTGCTGAACATCAACATCAGGTCAAGCCTTCTGCGGGTTCCGTGACGGGCTCCGAGGTGACAGGTGGGACAAAGAATAACTTTATACGTTTGCCTAAAATTGATTTACCTCGTTTTGATGGTAGCTATCAGTGTTGGCTGGAATATAGGGACACTTTTCTATCCTTGATCCATGATAATAACAACATTGATAACATAAATAAATTTCATTACTTACGTGCTTCCCTAAAGGGACAAGCCGCTGAAATTATCAAAAATATAGACTTCAGAAATGAAAACTATGCATTAGCTTGGGACTTATTGTGCGAGCGGTATGACAATAGTCGCCTATTGATAAACAATCATGTCAAAGCACTATTTAACGCAGAGCCTATTACCAATGAATCCAGTACAGCATTACGCCACTTAGTTGATGTTACTAATAAAAACATACGAGCATTAACATTGTTGAAAGAGCCAACGCGGGATACTCTCATTATCTACTTAATGACATTAAAATTAGATAGTACTACCAGCAGGGATTGGGAAGAATACCGTAACACTTTACCCGACTCACCAACTTTGCAACAGTTTTGTACATTTATGAACAATAAGGCCGATTTATTAGAAACATTAGAGGAAAATAAAAAACTAGATAGCATGCAATCAAACAGCAGTAATAAATCAAAAAGTTTTACAGTCACATCACAAAAACAAGAAACAAATAAAAATGAGAAAGACAAAAATAAAATTAAATGTCCATTGTGTTCTCAAAATCATTTTCTATATTCATGTGAAGCTTTTAGAAAATTAACAGTAGAAGAAAGAGTACAGAAAGCAAAGGAATTCAAAGTATGTATGAATTGTTTACGTGTAGGCCACGTAGAAAAGCGTTGTAGATTTACACGCTGTAAGTACTGTAAAAACCGTCATAATACCTTATTACATTTAGATCAGCCCGAGACTCAAGTAGTAAATAACCCAATGCCTACTACATCCTCCAATAACGTATCACTTTCTGCAGATATACAGCCTACTTCTCAGAGACACATTTTACTGTCCACAGCAATGGTGAAGGTGGTGAGTGACAAAGGCGACAGGTACAACGCCAGAGTCCTACTCGACAGCGGCAGCACAGCCAACTTCATCACCGAGAAGCTATGCAGAGATTTGGGATTGTCTCGAGTTGGTACCAACACCAGGGTCACAGGTATCAATAGTTTGACCAGTAACAGTACACATTCTTGCAACCTCACTATAGAGTCATCATACGAATATTGTTCTTTTAATGTTACCTGTCTCATACTGCCAGAAATTACTAGGAGATTGCCAGCATCCCACATAAATATCGAAAACATACAGATTCCTTCAGGATTATTTTTAGCGGACCCATCTTTTAATATTCCGTCAGACATTGATATTCTATTAGGAGCCGAACTATTCTGGGATGTTATTCAGGCCAATCATATTAATTTAGGAAAAAACTTACCAAAGTTGTGTGAAAGCAAATTAGGGTGGTTAATTTCGGGTACCGTACCCACTAGCTTATATAAACAAACACATGTTTGTAATTTTTCAGAAATAAAAACTAGTCCTGACTTGAATAAGTTTTGGGAACTTGATACAATATCACCTAAGCATTGCCTTTCTCTAGAGGAACGCGCGTGTGAAGAAAGTTTTAAATTAAATACAGTCCGAGGCTCAAATGGCCAGTTTATTGTTACTATGCCACTCAAGGTGGATCCCACCGTTCTCGGTGACTCATATGCTGCGGCTAAGCGTAGGTTTTTAACATTAGAAAAACGCTTTGAACGGGATCCGATTTATAAAGACATGTATATTAATTTCATGAATGAATATCAAACTTTAGGTCATATGACAGAGGACAGCGATACGTCAATTAATGACAAAAACAAAATTAGTTATTACTTGCCACACCATGGGGTTTTGCGGGAATCTAGTACAACAACTAAGTTGCGAACAGTTTTCGATGCATCAGCAAAGTCAACTACAGGATTGTCACTTAATGACATTCAATATGTAGGCCCAACTGTACAGAATGATCTACTATCTATCTTATTGAGATTTAGACAATATAAATACGTAATCTCAGGGGATATCGAAAAAATGTATCGAGCTGTCGAATTAAATCCAAGTCAAAGGTCACTACAGCGCATTATATTCAGGAAAGATCCGTCTGAGCCACTTAAAACTTACACATTAAATACACTCACATATGGGACAGCGTCTGCGCCTTATCTCGCGACCAAGTGCCTTGTGAGCCTCGCTGAGGCCACGGATGATGAACACGTAAAAAGTAGCATCCAGCGCGACTTTTACGTGGACGACTGGATAAGCGGTTCAGACACAATAAGCGGCGCAATCGAACTTTGCCAGCAAATAAAAAGAATATTAAGTTCAGCAAAATTCAATTTAAGAAAATGGCAGTCGAACAGTACTCAAATTCTGAAAGAGATAGTAGACGTAGAACATGACTCTTGCCTCGATTTAGATTTGTCCGATAATTACTCATCAAAAACTTTAGGGCTACTATGGATATGCAAATCAGATGTTTTGTCATTTTCCATTAACATTCACACTCACAAAACAATAACTAAAAGACACATTTTATCTATAATAAGCCAAATTTTTGACCCACTGGGGTTAATTGGTCCATGTGTTGTTGAAGCAAAAATAATAATTCAAAAATTGTGGGTTAATAAGAGCGACTGGGATGAGGAGGTTCCTCAGGATATAGCTAATTATTGGTTAACATTTGTAAATGCATTAAAATGTTTAAATAGCTTGAATGTTCTCAGATGGGTTTTATGTGATAACTGTATCACTGCTGAACTACATACTTTTACAGATAGTAGTGAGAAGGCATATGGTGCTTGTATTTATATACGCAGTCTGGATAGCTGTAATGCAGTCATGGTACGTTTGTTAGCTTCTAAAAATCGTATAGCTCCTATAAAACCAACAACGATGCCCAGGTTAGAGCTGTGTGGGGCGCTGTTAGGTGCAAGATTGTGTACAAAGGTCAAAGAATCCCTTACCATACCAGTCAGCCGATGCGTCTTTTGGTGTGATTCAACAATAGTGTTGAGCTGGTTATCCACACCATCAACTCAACTTAAGCCTTTCGTCAGGCATCGTGTTAACGAAATACAGGAGACCACCCTTGGATCAGTATGGAATTATGTGTCAACACGAGACAATCCCGCAGATCTCGTTTCTCGAGGGGTGAAGGCTGATAATATCAGCGATTCTATCTTGTGGTGGACAGGCCCTTCATTTTTGTCGCAGGATGAATCTCTGTGGCCGAAACCACCAAACGATGTTGCAAAACAGGATTTGCCTGAACTAACTTATTTTGTAAATGAATCTGATAATCACCACATTCCAGTTAATCAAACAGTAATACAACAGTTAATTAATAAATATTCAGATTTTAACCATTTACAAAGAATAGTGGCCTACATGAAGAGGTACATTTACAATTTAAAAAATAAAAATAATAGGTTGGTAGGTTGGCTGTCTAATCAAGAAATGCAATCATCATTAAATTGTATTTTACGCAATGCACAATTGCAAATGTTTCCGGATGAATATTCTATTTTAAAATTAGGAAAATCTTTGCCTCATAAAAATCGACTCATATCTTTATCTCCCTTTGTAGATTCTGATGGCATTATTCGTGTAGGAGGTAGGCTAAATAACTCTCCTTATGATTATAACGTAAAACATCCCATACTCATGTGCAGTAAGCATCATTTAACTAAAATCTTATTTCAAACTGTTCACAGAAAACTGTTACATGCGGGACCTCAGTTGCTCTTGGCAAATATTCGCCAAAACTATTGGCCCTTAGGGGGCAGAAACATATCTAGAGTCACAGTTCAAAAATGTGTAGTGTGTTTTAGGCATAAGGCACAAAATGTACAACCAATAATGGGACAGCTTCCAAAATCACGAAGCAATCTAGAATTCCCATTCTTAAATTCAAGTGTTGACTATGCTGGCCCAATACTGATCGCTGACCGGAAGGGAAGAGGTTGCAGACTTATAAAGTCATATATATGTATCTTTGTCTGCCTCGCTGTCAAAGCCGTTCACCTGGAGCTTGTCACGGATCTTACAAAGGAAGCATACATGGCTGCTTTGAATAGATTCGTGGCGCGCCGTGGCAAGCCTCGTAGTATATTGTCCGACAACGGCACAACCTTTGTCGGTTCTTGTAATCAATTACGTCTTTTTTTGCAGAATTCAAATATTGCATATGATGTTGCTCAGGAAGGAATTGAATTCAACTTTGTGCCTGCCTACACCCCTCATTTCAATGGCGTTGCTGAGGCCGCTGTGCGCTCAACAAAACATCACTTAAAGAGACTGCTTAAACTAACGCACTTCACATACGAAGAGATGGCTACGTGCTTAACTCAAATAGAGGCTATTCTCAATTCTCGCCCTCTCACTCCTTGTTCTCCTGATCCACTTGATTTCTGTGCCCTAACTCCTTCTCACTTTTTAATTGGAAGGTCACTCACGTCCGTTCCGCATCCACAGATGGCTGACAGCGGAAACATCAGTCGACTCGAGCGATTCCATAGGGTGGAATACATTAAGCAGCATTTTTGGAAAAGGTTTAATACAGAATACATATCTCTGCTACAGCAGAAGACCAAGTGGTCTACAACATCAGGAGACATCAACGTGGGGAGCCTCGTCCTGGTAAAGGATAAGGCGCTTCCACCTCTGTGCTGGCTGCTGGGTCGCGTCGTGCAGGTGTACCCGGGCTCCGACGGCGTCGTGAGGGTCGCCGAGTTGAAGACCAAGAAAGGGACTATTCGACGCGCCTTCAACAACATCTGCCCACTACCACTTTTTTGAAGCTACCACTTCAACCCGGGGAGCATGTCCACGCGCGGACTCGGGTGCCGCTTGAGACGAAGGCGGGGTACGGGAGGCGCGCGGGCCGACGACGCGGCGCGAGCCAATCAGCGAGGGCCACGCGAGTCTGCGGCGGCTGCGCGGCCGCGTCGTCCGGCGCGCTCCCCTGACCTTCTGGGCACTTCAAAATTCCATCTAACAGCGACCGGTCGCTGTCCGTCATTCGTCTGCCGATTATTATATAGTTCTGTTTTTCTTTACATTTACCATTATACACTTGTTGAACAGTCCACTAGTTTTATTGAAGAGTCAAGAACACACACCATCATCTGCGTTAGACATAACTTTACAAATTAATTACACTACCGTAAAACATGGCAACTTTGCCCTCGACAGTTGACTTTGCCCAGTTGTGTATTTTTTTAAAAACTTAATACATACCAAATTTGTCTGTAGTTAGTAAGAACATTTTGTCTATGGTAAAAAATTCATCATTTTTCTGGCAACACTGTGTGACGCGCAGTCACAGATGTTACTTCAGTTGTCTGTCAGACGTCGTTGAAGTTAGAGTGTTTTTTTGCGGGCAAAATCTTTTAAAAAAACTTTTTCGAGAAGTGCTACTTGGAGTTATCGCAGGTAAGTAATTTTTATACATCCGTTATTACATTGGAAATGAATAATATAGACTAGTTTTCTTCGCTAAATGCGTCGTATAATCATAAAATATAACGGTGGGCAAAGTCACAAGCATATTTTTTGAATATCGTTGACAACATTGCCCAACGTTTCTTTTTCACTAGGGTTGTCACCCGAGGTACATTTTTTAACCTAGTAAAAAAAGGAGGGTTCGGATTTGATGAACAGTTAATAATGTTGGTAAACATATAAAGTTTAAAAACACAGTCGGGATTTAGAAGATACGAGGGCTCGTATCTTCCAAATTCAGACTGTGTTTTTAAAGTTTTTTGTTGATTGGTTTTAGGTTCTTAAAAACTATATGTATTTACATCGAAATCAAACTACCTAGGTACTCTTGTTTTACCGCTACCGCGATAAAATTCATAAAATAATTTCTAATATAATTGTTAATATAAGTACCTACTATGAAAGTTATTTTCCCGGCTATAATTTTATCTTTTACTGCAGTTCTGTTTATAAATTTACATTTTTTTTAATAATGGGTAGTCTCGACATTTTCATTTAGTTTAATCTAAAAACTTTGCATACTAGTACCTAATCCTGAACTTTGTTGCAGTTTATTTGTCCGTCAGTGTAGATATGTATCCAAATTAATTTATGCTAAATGTTGATTATATTATATAACAATAACATAAAAGATAGGTAAGTACCTAATATTTATAGGTACTTAAAATTACTAAAAATTATATTGCATAGTAATATAATTTTTCTGTAAAACTCATTACAAATTTCAGTGTTATTTGTTATTTTCATATAAAAACAAAGACCGAGATAGGTACATACTTTTTAGTTTTTTTTTAAATTATTTTTTAGTTTTTGAACACTTTAGAAATAAAGCATATTATGTAAAAAATGATGTTATATTATTTTTAATTTATCATTATAATATATTATAATATTCCACACTAAAAATTATTAAATAGTTAAGTATTGTCAATGGTGACAACCCTTGAAAAATCGCCATTTTGTACGAAAAATGTTCTAGAAGGCTTTTTGACTTTGCCCACTCATTTTTAAGGGTCAAGGAAAGTGAATATTTGGCGTATAATTTAATACATTATTGCATTGCTCAGTATTTTCATTCAGTCCTTTTCGTATAGTGTTAGAGTCCATAGTAACGGAGATCTGTAATGTGGGCAAAGTTACCAAATGTATATGATTTTTTGCCCAACACCTATAATTGTTATTTTCACTAATAAATATGCTTTTTTTTTACTATTTTTAGTTTTGTGTATCGAGACATGAGCATATAGTATTATGTGGCACCGAAACAATAATCAATTTATTAAAATTTTCCAAAATATCATTAATTAAGCATTTATTTTTTAAATTTATGGGCAAAGTTGCCATGTTTTACGGTATTTAATATAAACATAATCTAAAATATTCACATATAAAGTTATTAAAAAAATGCTCTAATTTAACATATATTTTTTCCAAATCATTAACACTACTCGTTTAGACGTGATCTTCAGTTTAAAATCATCAAAAGTCAGATAGCGTCGCCTTAAAAAGAATTGTCATAAATTCCCAAATTGTAGTTGGAAAACATGTTCTCCCATACAATAACACGTCACAGTCAATTCTCCAATTGCAAAAAGCCGATTTTTTTTTGTGCTAAAATTACAAATTAACGATTTTCGAACTTTTTCCTATACTTGTGCTGTAAGCTGCTGTTGGCTCGGCAACCTTACTTCTTGCAAAATTTCATGATTCTTGGTCAACGGTAAGTAGGTAACGGCCTGTAGGTTTTAATTTACACGCGAGAATGTATGTCGCATAAATGGCCGTATTTTTTATTGCGTTGACTTAGAAGCTTGATTTTTTTAAAGCTCCAAGAGACCCTCGTATTTGATATTAATTTTAACTTCACGCGCATAGACTTATAAAAAAAGATGGACTCCGCGCCACGCATATCGAAAGTGAAGCACAGTAAGTATGCCGGAACGTTTGTACAAACACGCCTCACGCACACATTTATATCATAGTATGCCGACCGGCCGCCATTACGTGACACGAGCGACGCCGTCTTTGCAGGTACTCAGATCATGCACACATAGATCAGTACGGTGCTTCACTTTCGATATGCGTGGCGCGGAGTCCATCTTTTTTTATAAGTCTATGTTCACGCGTTCGACAGACAGACGCACAACGAAGTGATCCTATATGGGTTCCGTTTTTCCTTTTGAGATACGGAACTCTAAAAACATCTAAGCAAGGTCATTTTCACTATACATTACTACTATTTTTATATTGCCACATTAACATAGAAATATCATAAAGCCAGGATACGCCGTATACTTTTATCATTCCCAAAACAAATACATAGACATTATCCTCTCGACTTTTGTTTGTCCCGCCATATTTTATTAGATAGACAAGAGTGGTATGCTTTCGCGAAAGGTTATTTAGGAGCATGTCAGGGATATACTTACGTTTCTGAAGTAGACGACAGTTTACGAAAATTGTCTGGAATGTATATCGTGACCTTGGTAAGAAGCTCGAGATTTATAGAGGGAGTTATTATACACACATACATACATTATTATATTCATAGTCGAGAAAAAATATCAGGCTTTCCATACATATTTTGGGTTGAGTACTTAGGTATTGAAGTTTTGTAGAGTCGGCTGATATTTTTTTTCTCGATTACGATGTTGGTCCCATAGAGAAAGTTGTTCAGTTGGATGGTCTGTACCACACCCTTTTTGGCCATACCTTTCTGATACACCCTGTACAGAAGTGTGTAAATGTGTGTGTGTCTGTAGAAGTTACTAGAACATCAGATAATCATTTTATTAAAAAGTCATGTTCATCCATGTTCAAAGCTAGATGCGCTGCTCTCGCCGATGAATTATTATTCCTAATGCATGAACAGAACGCGCCAAATTTTGCAAAATTTAAATCGAAAACGCTCACGAGCGCGTTTTCATTAAACGCAGATTGATCATTATCTAAACGTCGCCGAAACGTATTACCTATGACGTGCAATAACCGCATTCATAGCTACGTTTTGAAGTAGTTATTCCACGCTGGAATAAATACTAACTCTAAACAGAAATCTAAATCACACCAAAAACATTTTATGTAATGTAGGTAGCCAAGACCTACATAACGCTTTCACTGTTAAAAAGTTATCAGATCTAATGTAGAGCCAAGCCCGTAACTCTAAAAGGCCTATCTCTACAAGGCGTAACTCGACATACAAAAAAAAAAATCGCTCGCTTAGTCAAAATGTACGGCTTGGCCGTTTCGCGGCCTTCGCACAGCCACAGACACTCCTATGGACTTATGGTAAGAAATTAAGTCACTGGTATATAATGTTATGTCATGCAATAGTTCAATGGAACAGCAAAGCCATTTAAGCATATAGAGATCACTTTTTGTAAGGTGATGTATACATGTACAACACCTTTTTTCACCTCATCATCTGCCTAGGCTAGTTGGGGTCAGCTTCCAGGCAAACCAGATGCAGCTGAATACCAGTATTTACATGAAGTGACTGCCTAACTGAACTCCACAACCCAGTTACTGGGAATAAGGTACTGGTTGTCAGACGTTCGGGATTTTGACGACAGTAACAACTGTTAAAGATCCACGAATGACAGCCGGGACCAACAGCTTGACGTGCTTTCCGAGGCACGGAGGAGTCTTGGTATGTAAAGATGGTCACACATCTATGGAGCAACCGTGGCAAGCGTAGCTTAACCTGGTTGGTCGACCCGTGTGGCTGTTATTACTTAGCCACGAGCTGCTTTTATACCCATTTTACGAATAAAGTTAAGACTTTCACTTTTAGAAGACGAAGTGCCGCAACCAACTTCGCAGTAAAACATCTTTATCTGTTTACTTTGAAGGACTTTAGAAAATCTTCCTTGGTTTCCTATTCTTCTTCGTCGTTCCCTCAATACGTACTGAGGATCGCGACCACATACGACACATCTCCAAGCTTATGCAGTCATCTTCAGCGTGGACCGCACATGGTAAATGCTGCCTCCCTCCAACAGCCTTCTTAACCGTCTGGTTTCCTATTACTTCCCTAAAAACAGACCCCAAACATAAAATAAGTTACGAACTCTTAGTTTATCTTATAAAACATCAAAAAGACATTTAATCTGATTCATTACACTGTAATTCCGCAAATATAAGAAAACAGTTAAGGTTCTCCCTCGGAAACATTTAGCTTCGGTAGGTTCGGAACAAGATAACCCAGGAGGGTAATCCGTTCCCGGTAGAGATTAGGAATCAAGGCGCAATTCCACTACTGCGTAGGATGTTCACGGAGAGGTTATGTACGTTAGCTTTGGTGTCCTAGGACAGCGGTTTTGTCATATTATAACGGCCGTCATGAATCTGTATACAGGGTGTAATTTTAAACATCTTTATCCTCTTAAGGGGGCTACTTACTACTATGGGAGCAAACCTGAAATCGGAAAAAAAAATCAGCTGTTCAGTACATTTTGATGAGTTATGCGAACATAGGAATACATGTAGGGAACAACAGATTTTTTTTTTCGCGATTTCATGTTTGGTCCCTTAATAAAAGTTGTTCATAAGATAAAGATGATTAAAATTACCTGCCTGCACCTGCCATCCCCCAGACACAATTATAAGGCTGCTGTTAATATGAGTGCGAGCGTGATAATTAGATGGTTTGTGTCTGGGAGATGTTACGATTGTTCGCTACTTACAAATAGTATTGAAAAAGTTCCCCGAGTATCAAGTACCTAAGTACCCGAGTATCAAGGCAAAAGTGATTGACTGATGTATCAACGCACAGCCCAAACCGCTTGGTCTAGAGATTCCAAAGACTCGTAGGTTCCTTATGAGGGCTAGGGGTGCACTAAGAAAGGATTTTTCAAAATTCACGCCCTTAAGGAGTGAAACGGGGGTCCAAAGTTGGTATGAAAAATCTTATTCCTTGAGTTAATAGACTTGAAACTTCCATGCGGGTGAAGTCGCGGGAATAAGCTAGTATTATATACGAATGAAGACTCAGACTATCAGATGACGTAATTTATTTTGCGAGCTTTGAAGAGTCTGGGGGAAGAAACCGCCGACCGACGGGAAGTGTCTGGCAGTATTGATTATTAATTTATTAACAATATTCTGTAAAACATACATAAAATCAGCAGTCAGACTTTAACAAAAGTGAGTAATATTTTTACGTATCCGATACCTGAAAATTAGCCGTCGGCCCAAGTCTTTATAATGTAGACAAGGAATAAGGAAGGAATTTCCGGTAGAACGTTCCCATGGAATATTTTCCGACATCCACGCGGGTGAAGCCGCTGGCAAAAGCTAGTTTTTGTATAAAGTGAACAAAGAACGCGTGCGTAGCTTAGACGTTGGCAGCAATGGAACTGTGCCTTTATTGTTTTAAAAGTTTTCGTTTGAAGTTACCAAGTCGATTTAAGCATTTAGTCGTGAATGGCGGGAGGGGGAAATAAGTTGCTCTTGACTTTAGTAAGGAGGTTTGACGTCTAGTGGTCAAACTGGGGTGGGCAGACGAACTTCTATAGGGTTTGTCGACTTTGAGATACCTACTAAGAAGAGTTGTTAGTCGCACGTCGGTCTAAATGTCCGGTAGAGTACTTGCAAGTTCCTACCTTGGTATAAAGTACATATTTTGTTGTTATGTAATAAATGAAACGAATAACGACCACATTTTTATAGCTTGCTTTTAAATAACAATTAATTAATTAATAGAGTTGGATGAAGAAGTACCGATACCTAATAGACCGAGAGGTGACAGGATTTTTCATAACGATCATGGATACGGTTAGATTTACTTCGATGGGTTGTAGAGTAGTCCTCTAATGCAAATGACGTCGGTCTGCCTGCTCTGAGTGGTTGCAACTTCGAGTTTTAGCGCTTACAAAAGGCGTCATTGTTGCGAAAAAAAAACGATCAGAGAAATGGTCAGTTTTGGTACACATTGAAAGTATGGCGTCTCCGCAGATGAAATAAGTTGGTCTGCCGGCTCTGAGTGGTTGCATTTCAGAGCTATGATGCGCGCAACATTGTTGAAAAAAAAAAACGATAACAGAAATGGTCAGTTTTAGTACCCATTCGAAGTATGGTGTCTCCACAGGTGAAACGGGTTGGTCTGCCGGCTCTCAGTGGTTGTATTTCAGAGCAATCGTTGTGTATGCAAGACGCTTATTTGTGGAGAAAGCCTAAAAAATACATCGAAAATAGGCGAATAATAATAATAATACAATAGGCGAATTTTTCAAGTGCACGCCGGCCGGTGTCGTACCCCCACCCTACACCTGCGCCGAGCAACACCCGCTGCGCGACCGGCCCCCCTGTAAAGGAATAGGGAAAAAGCTAGAGGCGTCAAGAGGTGTCAGAGAAATGGTCAGTTTTAGTTCCTATTCAAAGTATGGTGTCTCCACAGGTGAAACGAGTTGGTCTGCAGGCTCTTAGTCGTTGTATTTCAGAACATTGTTATACGCAAAGCGCTTAGTTATAGAAAAATTCAACTTAACGGTAATCAATAAAATAAAGAATGTAATCGAACAAATCCAATATTTAATAATTCAACTTATTACTGTGGGTAAATCACAGATTAATAATTTTGTAGATTATAGCTAAGACTTAGAGTTAAATATTTACTTATTTCTAACATTCTATATTTTTTGAGTTGTTTCATTAGCTATATTCTACAAAATTATTAATCTGTGATTTACCCAAAGTAATAAGTTGAATTGTTAAATATTGGAATTGTTCGATTTCATTCTTTATTTTATTGATTACCGTTAAGTTGAATTTTGCTATAACTAAGTGCTTTGCGTACAACAATGCTCTGAAATACAACGACTAAGAGCCGGCAGACCAACTCGTTTCACCTGTGGAGACACCATACTTCGAATAGGTACTAAAACTGACCATTTCTCTTATTGACACCTCTTGACACCTCTAGCTTTTTCCCTATTCCTTTACAGGGGGGACGGTCGCGCAGCGGGTGGTTCTCGGCGCAGGTGTAGGGTGGGGGTACGACACCGGCCGGCGTGCACTTGAAAAATTCGCCTATTGTCCCCTTTTTCGATGTATTTTTTAGGCTTTCTCCACAAATAAGCGTCTTGCATATACAACGATTGCTCTGAAATACAACCACTGAGAGCCGGCAGACCAACTCGTTTCACCTGTGGAGACACCATACTTCGAATGGGTCCTAAAACTGGCCATTTCTCTTATCGTTTTTTTTTCACAACAATGTTGCGCGCATCATAGCTCTGAAATGCAACCACTCAGAGCCGGCAGACCAACTTGTTTCATCTGCGGAGACGCCATACTTTCAATGTGTACCAAAACTGACCATTTCTCTGATCGTTTTTCTTTTCTCAACAATGACGCCTCTTGTAAGCGCTATAACTCGAAGTTGCAACCACTCAGAGCAGGCAGACCGACGTCATTCGCATTAGGGGACTACTCTACAACCCATCGAAGTAAATCTAACCGTATCCATGATCGTTATGAAAAATCCTGTGACCTCTTAGTCTATTTTTACTACTTTCAACTATCATAATTCATAATATTCTTCGCATTTAAAATTATATCATACATAAATGAAAAATGTTAAATAGATTGAATTATTGTAATAAACAACATTAATAAACGTAAAAGTAATCAAAGAAAAACCCGCACCTAACTGTTCCTGGCGCAAAAGGTGCCCATAACACTTGTAGCATTGCCAAGTTGGATGGCAAAAGCTAAATTTTGCACCAACAATTTCAGAATTGAGTTATATAATCAAATAATTATCAAAGATCACCATCACAACTTAGAAAAAAATCAACGAAACATTTTCGATGAAACGGATCACCGTCAGCTTTTCTCGGAAACACTAACGGTAATCCGATTCTTTGATTTCAAAAGACCCTTTCCGAAATCGTAATTCAAAGTCTCTTATTAAATCACTAAGTTTTGATTTATCTTCACATTACAGGCTGTTCTGTGAGACAGGTCAGACCCTCATAGTTCTAAAATTGACGGTCTGGGTATTAAGGTTGTTGCAATAACACGTTCAAGTTTGGCCTTTTCGCTCAGAGGCCATTTGTTATTGTTACTTTGACCTACTGAGGGTTTGTTGATGTTTGTGAGTCGAAGTTCTGCTGTTGATTTAGTTATATTGGTAGAGATAGTGACGAGCGTTTATGGTTCCAGCATAAGTTATTGGTAGAGATAGTGAACTTGGGCGTTTAAGGTTCCATAAGTTAAGGTGAAGAGCGAACTGGGAGGGAATAAGAAAGTGACAGAGTCAATTACTTCCACATACGAAAAAAAGAGAGCGCAACGATGCGCTGGAACCAAAATTAAAGCGCCAAATGAAATAAAAATAGTTAAAAAATAAATTAAGCTACCTACTTATCTATCAAAATTATTAGTTCAGCCAGAGTTTTCAATTACGATACGTACATTTTGAATACAATTTTGCAATGAAATTACTTAGGATTTGCAGTAAAAAACATAAAAAAGTAGAGGTCTTTTCGGAATTAAATTCTATCGAGGAAAACTTAATTGTGTTTTCCTTCAGTCAGATAGTCAGTAAACATATATCCAAAAATTAAATCCATAGGTACATGCTGCAATAGTGAAATAAATGGTTACGAAAAATCCTCCAATTTATTTTGGTAGCGCCTTAAGGCGCAGATTTCCTGAAATCGATCAAAAAGGTGGTTTTTTAAAGCTGTGTATCTCATAAACCGTAAATAACTTTGACATGTAAAAAAAATATGATATTTTCAAGTCCTTTTCGCATACAGTGATGGAAGCCAAAACATAATTAAACTTACTTTAATGCACCAAAAAAATCTTTAAACATACCTCCTAATAATCTTTAAAAGCTGTTTATCCCTTCATTAGCAATTATAATTATAATTAAAAATATACCATGAAATGTCAAATTCCAAACTGCATCCAGTGATGGATTACTTTTTATTAAATAGTTAATTTCTAATTTTATACGATTTTATTTGCACTTTTACGACATAATTCCGGTGCGCGTGAGAATCGTCTATCTCGTGCGTCAAACTTGACAGCCATAACGCCATTTCACTTACACACCCAGCTAAACCAAGCTTGGAACCAGGGCCTTAAGGCTCGTGCAGACAGGTGCGACGAGACGGCGCGACGTTTTCATAGAAATTGTTCCACCAGAATCGCGTCGCGCCGCGTCGTGTCGCCCCTGTCTGTGCCTTTATAAGTACTAGAAATACCTACTAAACTTAACCATATACATGAAAAACTTTTTTATTTGTACCAACGCGAGATACCTAAGTATTTATTTTTTCATATGTCCTGTGTCTGATAAAATAAACTACTTTGACTTTTGACTTGAATCTGTAGTTTCGATCGGATAACATCATTATCCTGATCTGAAAATAATTTTAATTAAACAAAGGTAAAGAGTAGGTACTGATGATGCCATTATACGAATACTTGTAGCAGATATATCAAGATAATCATTGGCATACAAGCACCTTTAGTTAAAAAGGTTTTCACGTAAAAACAAGAACTCCAAGATTATTACGATAAACCTCATAACCTTGTTAAATTGAATCGGATAAGGTTTACTTAAATTCTTACATCACTAAGTAGATTGTTATCGATTTAAAAAAAAGTCGAAATACTTTTAATTAAATTTAAATGTCAAAGTAAAAATTAATTCCAAAAACGTAAACAAAATTGACGTGCTTGGTATTTATCGAAAATATTAAGATTCGGTTGGATTGAGGACAACAGAATTTTTGACAAAGCGACCTAGTTGCAGAATTTAATAAATGCTTAGTTGGAAGGAGTTGTTTACGAAACTGCGTATTTTTGTATTTTTAGGGTTCCGTACCAAAACCGGGTACCGTTCCTTATGGTGCGACTCAGTCTGTCTGTCTGTCTGTCACAGCTGGATATCTCAAAAACTACTAATGCTATTAACTTGAAAGGAACAGTTTTAGATGACGTTTGCCCAAAAAAAAATCTTTCTTATTTGCAAAATAGTTGCAAATAAGAAAGATTTTTTTTTGCAATAGGAACTGAAAGGGGGTCTTAAAATTTCGAAGTGAGGCTACTAGGGCATTTGGGGTATGTATGAAAGAGCGCTGTTTACACATTTTCAAATATTTTTTCTTTTTTTTAGGCCGCATAGTTTTCGACTTTTGATGAAAAATGTAAAAAAATACCGTTCCCCACCCCTTAACTCCGAAGTTTGCATAGAGAACAATCTGAAATTATTCTATGTGATAGAAATTTATGTAAAGATTACAGGAAAAATAAAACGATGTCTCTAAATAGCACAGTTTTTCAGAAATCATCAACAAAATTACCTATAAATGATGGAACCCTCGGTGTGCGAGTCCGACTAGCTCTTGACCGGTTTTTTTTTTATCATGTCGCGACTGTCTATCTGCTGTCGTCCGCCCTTGCAGACATCTTTTGTTCATTGTCACGTACGAAGTGGGCTTTGGAAAGGCCTAGGGCTGCATTTTCGGTGGGCAGCGGCGAGCGGGAGCGGAATATAATACGCAGTGGAACTATGGGTACATTTTCGGGGTCGAAACACAGGGTCCTGTCGTGTCGCCAGTGGGTACAAATCGATATTTTCTACGGACAGCAGTGTTTTTCGTAAAGAAAATGGCATTTTCAAAATATTAGATAATAAATGCACTATTTGGATGGTGCACGGGATATTTTGTATTCGAGGAATGAAACGCTCGAGTTTTTTGAAGACCGTAATTATTATGGAGAATTCAAAAATATTTATGTACATTTTTAGAGTGTCGATCAGAATTTTACGCACTCGGATTTATTTATTTATTTATAACGGCTTACCAACTAAACACATACACTCTTTGTCATAATACAGATCTCGCATGTATCTAAATTATAGGAAAGCACGACTATCAATTAGCGTAATAAAACAGAAAATAAAAAATTAAACACTAAAACATATTAAAACAATTAAAAAATAATTTGAATACTAGGATGAGTGTACCTACTTACTCATAAGATTACATTTTAGATATTATTAAAAATGGTGTGACAAGGGTGTGAAAAAACTAATTTATCATTTCACCAGAGGAACAGTTACTGATTAAATTATTTCAGTAAATAAAAGAACAAACAAACAAATGCTAATGTTGTCTGTCATCGTTACGTCATCGTGTACGCCGCCATTGTTTAAAGTGCATATCTTTTTTTTTCTTTTTCTTTGTAACAAGTTTGCTTTTCATAGTAAAATATATGCGAAAACATGTAATTGGTTACTAGTTGATTAATTTGATGTAAAATTTGTTAGTGTTAATACTGTTTGTTTTCCGTTTACAATATAATAAAATAAATTGAAATACTAGTGCTGTGACATTTTGGTTATTTATTGGTGTTATACGTTTGTAACATGTTACTTGACGATGTTACGTAGACGATGGGACTTAGACGACAATCAAACCCCAAGTCTGCTATTTTTTACATTCCAACACGATCCCATTGTCACTGCATTGTCATTTTGCTAAAACTTCGTAATCTGCTAAATTCATAATTTCATACAATGGAGTGTCAGTGGTTGACCATTGGAAAGTCATAATGACGCCATTACCTATGACCCCATTATATTAGTAGATTACCAAACTTGTCAAAATCAACAATTATGAAATCAATTAGACCATTCTGACACTATTGTAATAGACTTGGGGCCCAGTATCGTTGTAGTTGTAAATGTATCATTGAATTTTATTAATGTATTTTTTTTGTGGATTCATTTATTCTGAAAGCGAAATGTGTTGAAAAATCTAGAATGCAAACTTGTTTGTGGGTAAAATCAAGTTTCCACTTCTATTTTAGTCATTATGAATGGAAAAGAGATTATTAAAAATTGAGACTTTAAAAATACAGCATTCCTAATGGGTAAAGTCGACTCACCAAATTGTGTGGAATGCAACATGATTGAAGATGTTTATCATATTATCATGGAGTGTGTCCGGAACGAGCCGGAAAGACGAGACTTATTAATAGTATTTAATAATATGTGCGAGACTGGGGTATGTAACAGCGTCCTTGCAGCTCCTGCTTCGGAAGCAGCCAGGATGCTGTACAGGCTCGTAAACATTGGCATTAGTCGCAGAGGCAGTATGAGATAATTTTTTCAATTTTTTTTTTGTTGAGTAGTTATGTAAAAAGTCGACTTGTAAAGATGAGGGTGGCATAATCTGTCTAGATTAAAACCCTCTCCAATTAAATAAAGAATAAAAAAAATAAAAAAAATACAGCATAGAAAGTCGGTTGACTAAACAAAGCCAAGAATAGCCCCGTTGTGTTCTTGAGTGCTCGTTAATTGTTATGGGAACTGTAGTAGAATTAAAAATATATATAAAACAGTAATTGAAAATCGACTTCCCCGAAAAAATCAGACGAAAAGAAAACCTTTGCTGACACATTCTGCAAAATTTTTACCAGTTATTATTTTGTTCTACGAGATTAATCCTGGCTGATGGAAAAAGCTTTTTGGTTCAAATAGGGATGTCTCCATGGTAAAAAAAAAAGAAATTCTATTCAGTCCGCCAGTCAGATAATAAAAAAATATTGGGGGTTCGCTATGACACAACTTTAACAAACTACGTATAAAATGTAGCAAACAGTGACGGCATGCCACATTTTAACTCAATGTATCGCAGTAATCTTTTGATTACGTAAAAAAAGAAAAAATACTTGTCGAATATTTTTTAATAATCTAAATGACGGACAGATTTTTTTTTGTCGTCATGCCTATTCTTGTATTTTCAGCCATCATCATTTACTTTTTAAGGACTGGCTTTTACGTTGGCCAGCGGATCAGCAGTGCGATTCTGTAACCATCTCACCGTGAAAACATAGATGAAGTGAGCGTTGAGTGAGCTGTCAATAGTGTCAATGCCTAGCAAAAACAAACTCACTTCACTTAGGCTTTCACGGTGAGATTTTTACAGAATCGACCGGCAGCATTGCCATCCAACGTGGCAATGCCTCCAGTCTCTTGGGTACTTTACCAGTCGACAGCGAAGCGGAGGAATTTTTCGAAGCCATATTTTAGTTTTTTAATAGTTTTAGTTAGTTTAGGATATTATATTTTTAACTTAATAAATTATACTCTATAACTTTTTAACCGACTTTTTTCTTTTACAGGTTCACTGCCATACCAGTGCTGCTTCCTAGAATTTTTCATTTGTTTTAATCATTTTATTTTGATCGAAATGCTTTTAGAAGGGGTGTACTACGCCCAATCGAATTAGAAAGGAGAGGAGGTGTCTACTGCTCGATTTTTACGACCAATTTTAAACCGAATAAATTTCATTTCTCGTATTTACCTAGTTGTTTAATATTCATTCATTCAAATATTATAACTTAAAGGCGAAAGTTTGTGAGTGTGTGTGTATGTTTGTTACTTTTTCACGCTCAAACGGCTGGACCGATTTGGATGAAATTTGGCATGTAGATAGCTTAAAAAAAAAAATCAGCTGCATGGAAGTGGAGAGAATATTAAATAAATCTTTGGTCCGGATGCACAGGGTATATAAATACAAAAAGCCAAGAGAGCGATTTGAAGTTTTCAACAATATATTTCCACTTCTCTCACCTATATACAGCAGAGTTACTTGTAATTCGACATATTCCTTGCAGGTAGACACATGGTAGGGTAAAATACAACAAATTAAGCCACCAAAACTGTTTTACCAAAATTTTTTGTAATTATTGTCACTACTCTATCCTATATATACATTTTGTTAAAAAATAAGTAAGGTCTGGCGGCCCTGGGCTCTTGGACTATTAGGTACTTGATACTGTGCCAATATTTATCTTCTATAAAGTCTTTCGAACCTTGCAACGTTGCAGACTTATAAAATCAACGCGCAATCACGTCTTTGTGATAGGAGTCTTTCACCAGTTTTTCTTTGATCTTCCCACGTTATCTAAGCTCAAAGGCTTTTCATGGCTCGATACTATGAAATATTATATCGAGTTTCTTCATTCAGTTTTCTAAAATTAGATGGCATTTAGTTAAAATATGTTTTTTTTAGTAAAAAACAGGAAATTGGCGTATTAATTTGATTAGGTAGCTATTTATGTATATATATAAACAATTTTGTTGTTTCTGCCTAACCCCATGGGAAGAAGGCTGAGGTTATGTAGTATATATAAATATAAACATTGAAAATAAATTTAAATAATTGCATCACTATAATTATACGTATGCATCATTATTCATGTCATCATTTCAGCTGAAAGACGTCCACTGCTGCACACAGGCCTTTCCAAGCACCGCTTCTGTGCTTCTCGCATTCAGCGGATTTCTGTGACCTTCACAACGTCATCGAACCCACTTTGTCGGCTTTCCAACGCTACGTCTTTCGGCCCCATCGGAGGAATGTGCCTACCCCACTGCCGGCCACTGCCATTTAAGTTTGGCAATTCTTCGGGCTATGTCGCGGTCGCTTAGTTCTCCTGCGGATCTTTTAATTTCTGATTCGATCACGTAGGAAAACTCCAAGCATAGCATCACTATGTTACGAAAATATAATTTTTTTTTTTTAGTGCAAAATGGCTTATGTATCTGTAATGTGCTAGAAATGCATATTTTTTTGAAAGGCGTATGTAAGCTTAAAATATTTAACACTAAAAATCTTTTTTACAAAAACAAAAACCGACTTCCAAAAAAAACACTACAAAGTGAAAAATAACTTTAATTTCGGAAGTCGGTGTCTTTGGATCTGTATTTTAGTTTTTTGCCACCGACTTCCGAAATTAAAGTTATTTTTCACTTTGTAGTGTTTTTTTTGGAAGTCGGTTTTTGTTTTTGTAAAAAAGATTTTATTTTTCACTTTTTAGTGGTTCAGTTTTTAATTTATCTAAGTTACAATAACCCAATGTCTACTGCTCATCACGTTTTACAAAATGTTGCTTTTCCCGATGCAGGGACGTTAATTGTTGAGGAGTTCTCCTAGTAAGAACCAGGAGAAATGGAGCTCATGGTGAAGTCACCGTTACCATTATTTTGAAGAGCATAAACCATATTAAAGTAATCGAATCGCAACCTGTTATATACTTAGATATAATTGAGTATTTCCGATGGCCCTCTGTGGTCTTCATCATCAGTTCCAGTTCACCGAATGGTACTTTCTGAGAGCAAATGCACGAGTTACTATAAAAAATACCCAAATCGATATAGGTGTGCCCATGAAATTTGAGGGTTTCCCTCGATTTCCATGGGATCCCATCATCAGATCCTGACTTGATGATCATGGGACCACTTGGGACGTATACCCTTTCGAACAAAAAAAGAAAAATCCAAATCGGTCTAGCCATTTTCGAGTAATCGGGGAACATACATAAAAAAAAAATTAAAAAAAAAGGTTCCGACGAATTGAGAACCTCCTCCTTTTGGAAGTCGGTTAAAAAGTTAACGTTACAACGAATTTCAGTAAATAAATTCCCGTAAACGCTGAAATAAATGAAGCTGTCGATGGCAGATATTTTACTGTAGCAGTAGTAGCTAGTACTATTTATTCTAAGTCATTAAAATTGCAGTCTAGACACGTAAATAACATTCGATTCGTCGCAGCAGGGCGTACAGTTTCAATTACAAACTTACTATAGAAATATCAAAGAAGTGCCTAAATAATGAAAAATATATTAAACTGTTGAAAACCTAATCTATTTTAACTTAGGTGAAGTGAACTTATTTATTTATTTTATAAGTACTAGCTTTTGCCAGCGGCTTCGCTCGCGTTAATTTAGAATTTGACTATCAATTCGGGGTGTACTCTGCTTGTAATATAATTCAATCATGATTCGAAAGACACGTGGTGCCATCTAATATCATAAGAATGTTATTGTTGTTTTCCTCGGGAACAGTACTTTTTTCGGGATGAAAGGTACCCTATGTCCGTTTCTGTACACCTGACAACGTATATGCAAAATTTCAGCATGATCGGTTCGGGCCCTCAAGTCTGCTATTACAATCGTGTCAGAATGGTCTATCATTGATTTCATAATTGTTGATTTTGACAAGTTTGGCAATCAACTAATATAATAGCGTCATAATGGCGTCATTATGACTTTCCAATGGTCAACCACTGACACTCCATTGTAAGAAATTATGAATTTAGCAGATTACGAACTTTTAGCAAAATGACAATGCAGTGGCAATGGGATCGTGTTGGAATGTAAAAAATAGCAGACTTGGGGCCCAGTGGTTTAGGCGTCAAAAGGTAACAAACAAACAATCAAACTTACTCTCGCATTAATAATATTAGTTAGGATTACAGAAAACTTACAGAATATTAACACAATTAAAAATCATTCGTAGGTAGGATTTGCTAATTTGTAATAGGATAATGATGGGTAATTGTTTGCTAGGTTCCTTCCTCGAAGTTACCTAGCAAACTAGGTAACTTCGAGTGACCGTCATATTCCACCTGGTGCTAGGGCTTGTCAGTAGAGCCAAGCACAGGGTAAGTTTTACATTCCAAATTGATAAAATAAGCAACAGTATGACGCAATAGGCAGGGATTGGACCATTGCATTGAATGGATTCAGCCTTGGTAATTTTTTTCGAGTCTTATGCATTTGTAACTATCTTCGATTTCGGCTACAAAATTAGGTAGCGCGAACTACTTAGTGTAAAACTCAATCAGACTTATTCACCGATTCAGAACCACATCAATAACTCATTCAACGCTCGTTTCATGCTCTGTAATTTACTTTAACTCACGATAGTAAATTGGTTCGTCTTGTAGTAATTTTATCGATTTGAATCAAAATTCATTGCCCATAAAATAATTTGAAATTACAATGATAGGGTAATATCCTATCCCTTTGATCACTTTAATTTTAATCTAGATATAGAAAGTAATATAGTAATTACGCCATCTTACTTATCTAAAAAAGTCGCTTTTCTTGTCAGTCTGTGTGGCTGCGTTGTTCTTCTAAACTTTTTGATGCGGTTTTCACCATCATTTAGAAAATTCGCGAAGGTTTATGTTGTATACTTAATATTAAACTTACATAATTATAATAAAGAAATCACGATGTTTTGTCAAATCGTAAAAACCTTACGAAGCAGGAGCGGCTAGATAGTACAAAATAAGTTTCAAATAACCTTTAAAACTACGTCTGCACTATCTAATGCGTTGTTATTTTAGTCAGAAGCCATTAAAGCAGTGTTAAGGTGCCACAGTAGACTAACATTAGACTTTAAACGACCTCCTTTGAGACAAGAGCCGTGTCTTTGCTTACAGGTGCGCTAATTAGTAATTAGTAGTTAAGGAGCCGCCGCGCGCTGTGCTATAATTAGAGTTAGGACGCGGCTTCAAGCAAAGTTTTTGAGTTGAGATGACCTGAAGTTTGTCGAACTTTACTGTGGTGTTGGGTGTGGGAGTGAAGGATCCTAGGTGAGATTTTGAATGAATAGAATAGAATAGAATACTCTTTATTATGTAGGTACACCATACAGATTACAGATATAAATGTATAACAAGTTTACGTAGGGTAACACAATGGGCGGTTTCATAGCTTAAAGCGATCTTTTAATAAATAATAAAAAAAATAAAATAAAAATGTTTATTGCATTTAAACAAATTCTTAGCTCACATGAGTTAGGAGATCACCTTTTAAGCAAGGAATTGCTTGTGATAGGTGACCCCGCCCTTCCGCTTAACATAATCACAGGTATGCAATTGTTAACAAAAACAAAAGATAAACCAAAATAATTAGAAATACTAAATACAACAAGGAGCGAAAGACATCCTTTTGATGGATTATTGATGGATTAAAGCTAGACAGAGAGACAGGGATTGTTGGTAAGGAATGCTGGTGTTGAATAGTATGTTTCTGTTTATTTAATTATCAGAAGCCCTATTAATTCGTGTTCAATTATGAAGATTTTTATTCGAACCACGCGAGGGCGCAGATTTGTTACGTTCGTTGTCAGAAAAAACGCTTTATGATAACCCCCTCTCGTCCCCCTTACTGCACCACTCTCACCCCATCACCCTCCCTCCAGTATTTTCCTAATTCAATTTTCTACAAATTCTTATTTGTATTTGAATAGCTGTTATTTGTGTGACCCTTGTCCGCTTTTTTGGGAAACAAAAGCTTTAGTTTATCCTTTCGATCTGACTAAACTTATAGAATTACTGGAACTTATCATTTACACTAAAGTAGTGGTTAAGAGCAGAGGTGGCCCAGTGGTATTGGCCGCGACTTTCGAGTTGTAGGTCGTAGGTTCGAACCCCGGCAGGCGCTTTACTTTGTGTAAATTATTTCATCACCGCTGCTCTCAAAACGGTGAAGGAAAACATCGTGAGGAAACCGGCATGTCCTAGAACCAAAAATTCGAAGACATGTGACATCTACGAACCCGCACTGGGCCCGCGTGGTGGATTACGGCCCACTCCCTCTCACCGAGAGGAGGCCTGTGTCCCAGCAGTGGGAACATTATAGGCTGATTATGTGTGGTTAAGATATCGTATCCTTCCTACGACTTGATATCCACTACTTACAAAGTTAAACGTCCAACTTAAATATTGTTTTAAAACTATTCTGCGACTACGAATGTACTTGACTTGGGGTGTGGTATGTGCTAGAAGAGGCTTCAAGCTTATTGCGTTTTTGTACGTTTGTATTTTTGACGTCTCACCAGATAAACTGCTTGTGGTCTATTAGACGGACTTACAAAAACGTACAAATTAAACGAAACTTGCTTTATGGTTATACCAACATAGAAAAATCATATTATTTTTGTCCTCCTACATTTTTGTCTCCATCAAAGTAAATAAGTAAAAGACGTCTTAAAAAAATCGCGGCGGTATTTTATCGCGCACTGGATTTTCAACTCCCGGTGTCGAGCCGAGCTTCGAGAATACAACAACAGAGTGCATCCCAGCGCGACGAAAAACACACTGTTGGATTTTCAACTCCCGGCGCTAAGCAGAGCGTTGAAAATGCAGTGCCCGAAAAAAAATCGCCGCGATTTTTTTACGCCCATGCGAACGTCGGCTTAAGTGTAGAGAAACATGAAAAAAAATCTGATTCAGCGAATTATTTCTTTGTTTTACGATTTTCATGTCTTTAAAATCATTCACACTTTCTTCCCACATATCTTATTGTTGCCTGAGAGAAAATAAATTATTCAAAATATAGGTTTGTTTTTATCTTAAAGTCGTTGTCCCGTTGTCGCCATTTCCTTATAACTTGTACACAAAAAGAAAATGGTCTACCGGGAGCGCAAAGACCATGGCTAAAACAAACTTTGTAAACGTTTCTATACACCGGGGCTGACCCTGTTTACCCTTAGGCCCTTTGTACACGGCACGGTTTCTTTACGGTAATTACGGCGTAGGTATAAACCGCGCCGTAGAAAATAGTTGTCTGTCAACAAGCTTCGTGCCTACACAAGAGAGGGGAGAGTGGGTGGAGAGGGGGGAGAAGGGGAAGGGATGGTGAGAGGGTGAGGTGAGGAGTGAGGGAGGGGTGGTGGTAAAAGGGGGAGAGTGGGAGGGGATACGGTGAGGGGGTGAGAGGTAGTTTGAGAGGGAGGTGAAAGGGGGAGAGGGAGGTTCGGGGGAAGGGGTTGCGGTGAGGGGTGTGAGGACGTGAAAGTTACTTTTTTTATAGCACTGATTTATTGAAGATACCCTGCCCGATAGAAATGGCTGAAAAATAGGAAGTCGGAACGGCACAAGGAGTAAACTCCGGTCGTCTGTCAGAGCTGACACACACGCTTTCTTTTCTTGCTGAAACCATGCCGTGTACGGAGGGCCTTATCCCGCTTTGAAGTTACCCTCTGTACCAGTAAGATTTTAATTAGGATTTATTTTAACATCTTGATTGCGTCTGCATGCGAAAGTTAGATTTGTTTTCTTGTAGATTAGTTTCTTCTTCTTCTTCACACAAGGTGTTCTCCTTGACCAGAAAGTTGGAGGAAAATCAGCATTAGAGTAGGTAGGTAACGCAAAGTAGATTTTATGCAAGTAGGTAACATGGAGCTGTCTGCCAACATGTTAGTAACTTGTAAGATACCTGCCAGCATGTTGGTAACTTGTAAGACATCTGTCAGCATGTTGGTAAATTGTAAGATATCTGCCAGCATGTTGGTAACTTGTAAGATATCTGCCAGCATGTTGGTAACTTGTAAGATAACTGCCAGCATGTTGGTAACTTTAAATATATCTGCCAGCATATTGGTAACTTGTAAGATAACTGCCAGCATGTTGGTAACTTTAAATATATCTGCCAGCATATTGGTAACTTGTAAGATAACTGCCAGCATGTTGGTAACTTGTAAGAAATGTCGAGGTGCGATTTGAAACCAATTACAATAAAATTAAGAAGGCATTTAATTCATACTATTACTGCCTCGTTGGTCCAGTAGCCTTGGCGCAACTGCTGATTTTAGGTTCTGGGTACGATTCCCAGGTGAGGCAAGGTGTTATTGGGTTTTCCTATATGCAATTTCTCAGTAGCAGCCCGGAGTCTGGATTTGTGCCCGGTTGATGGCAATAGGCTCGCCACCTGTTATATAGGACTTAAATATAACTGACAAAATGGGGGTGCTATAGGTACACTTCGTAAAGCATGACTAATTTAATTGATCTAATAATAAGTATCTCCAGAATTTATCGACAGGTTCATTAATTAGAGACAACTGAACAATAAAAACAATTGTTATCTTTAAATTCTATCGGCTATAATAACAAAGCTAATGGAGTTAAGTTTAAATTCTTTGCTGTAACACTTTAATCAAATTCTACTTAGCTTTGTTAATTTGTTAAATCAAGTTTATCAAGTCTGCCTTGTTTTACGACTGTTAAATCTGGTTAATTAATTCTGTTAAGTTTATTAACTAGTGTTAAGATGGATTCGATTATAAAGTAGTCAGACGAGGTGGTTTATTATTTTGTGAAGAAAAAGAAATCAAGTGCTTTACGTGCATAACCTAAGAAAAATATTATAAAACTATTTGTGGCCTGCATCCTCGAGAATGAGGCTAGCAAATGTAGAAAAAAAAAACCTATCTGACTTATGGTTCACAATTTCATGGGTTTTAACTTTTTTGCGCGGAACCTTAATTATTAACCGACTTCTAAAAAAGGAGGAGGTTCTCAATTCGGATGTTTGTATTTTTTTTTTTTTTTTTTTTTTTTTATGTTTGTTCGCGCATAACTCCGTCGCTTGCCAACCGATTTGAAAAATTATTTTTTTGTTGGAAAGGGTATACTTCCCAAATGGTCCCATTTTTGTCAAAATCCAGTTCTGATGATGGGATCCTGGAGAAATCGAAGGAACTCTTCAAATATTATAGGCACACCTATAGTGGGTATTTTTTATAGTAGCTCGTGCATTTGCTCTCGGAAAGCACCACTTGGTGTAGTGGAACTGATGATGAAGACCACAGATCGATTACTTTAATATGGTTGCTAAGCAATTTCCGCTCGTCACACAATGCGTGTGGTGAGTGGTTGTTGAGGAGTTCTCCTGGTTCTTACCAGCAGAACTCCTCAACAATTAACGTCCCAGCATCGGGAAAAGCAATATTTTGTAACATGTGATGAGCAATTGACATTAGACTATTGTAACTTACACAAATTATAAACAGACCCACTAAAAAGCGAGAAATAAAAACTTTTTAACAAAAAAAAAACAGGCTTCCAAAAATCACTACAAAGTGAAAAATAACTTTGATTTCGGAAGTCGGTGGCTAAAAAAAAGAAAGTAAATAGAAAACGAAAGACACCGACTTCCGAAATCAAAGTTATTTTTCACTTTGTAGTGATTTTTGGAAGTCGGTTTTTTTTTTGTTAAAAAGTTTTTTTTTCTAAAATAAAAGTCAGATAGCTGATAGCTGATATTTTAAGGAGTACCTAACTTAGGCTAAGTTGCTCCTTAAAATATCAGAATATCAGAGACATGTGAAGACGATTTGAATTTCCGTCTACGATAACGTTAAAACCTACATGTATTTCTATACATTTTATGGTCGTGGAGATGGACGTTCACGACAATTTCGTCACGTTAGAAATTACAAAAGTGCACGTTGATTTAGGGAAATAAATGGCCAAGACGAGATGTAAATACCTATGTTTCACAAATAAACTGATTGATTGATTGGTTGAAAAAAAATACTCCTTCTTACATTAACATTTAAAATATTCCACACATTGTAAAATACAAAAAAATTAAAAGAGTACGCTTCAATATGCTTAGATAGTTCGGTCATGTTGAGCGGATGAATGAAAGGCGACTAACAAAAGGTATTTACAAGGCAGATGTGAGTAGAAACGCCGGGAGGGGACGCCCTAGGAAGACATATAGTGACCTTATTGGTGATGTTCTTTAGAAAGGTCAGGTGCGTAGTACTCGCGACCGGCGTGCGTGTACGATGTATAAATGAGGCAAAAGCAGTATGTAAGGATCGTAGCAGGAGGCGTGCTGTAGTTTCTGCCTACCCCCGTGGGGAGAAGGCATGAGTTTATGTATGTATGTGTGTATGTAAAATACAATGGTTTTTCACGAGAAAGGAAAACAGTGCATTTCTTGTTCAAGTGACTTTCATACAAGGATGGTTTATAATGTGGGTCAAGTGTGCATCGGATATAGAGCACGGGTGTCGCTAGGCCAAGGACCTATTGTTGTGTACAAACATACCATCCTACTTATAATATACCTACTAGAAAAACTTATAATATACCTACTAGCAAAACTCTGTAGAAGTGATGGGTACCTAGGTGTCGGATAATGAAACATGATAAAAAAAATATGATGAGATGATTTTTGGAGATATGAGTAAAGTAAGTAATAGTAATAAGTTCTAGGTAACCAGTCCACAGTCACCCAAACCCGTAGCCCGATATGTTTTGTTTCCATGTTCTGCAATAGTGCTGCACCAACCGGGGGTTGTCCTTGGGTGCACTTGCATAGTGTATATAGGGATAATCGTCGGTTGGTGCCTCCTCATAATTTAAAATTGTCTAAGGGGCCTCTGCGAGTTGGCTTCGGCCCCTCGTACGCCTTCCAAAAGTCCGGGACCCAAGGGTCCCGAGATATGTCAGAGACACTTTAAAAATAATAATATTATGAATTTAGAAAATCAGTTTTTTTTTTTGTTTTATCGTGTTTAGACATTGATACCTACCCATATTACCCATCACGTACACACATCAAAAAAGGTTTGTGATCACTAGCAAAACCTAATATATTTTTAAAAGTAACTTTAGATAAATTTTAAAAATATAATTATCAGCTTTTGTTATTGATCACAAACTTTTTTTGATGTGTGTATGTGAGTGAAGTTTACACAAAAAGAAACTTAAATATTTATTTTCGTTTTAACATGCTCAGATATCGATACCCATCACGTCTGCGGAGTTTCTCTAGCTAATTTAATTTGACCCTGTATAAAACGTGTCGTTTTGCATCCTCGTCACATTTCAGGGTGTGATACAGAACATCAAACTGAACAACTTTCTCCATGGGACCGACATCGTAATCACGAAACAATTTTCAACTGTCCCATAGAAAACTTCAATGCCTATTCGACGCAAATGTGTGGGACGGCTGATTATTTTTTCGCGATTACGATGTTGGTGCCATGGAAAAAATTGTTCGGTTTGATGGTCTATACCACACCCTTAACGGATGCAAAACGACACGTTGTATATTGCCCATAGACTTATAAAAAAAGATGGACTCCGCGCCACGCATATCGAAAGTGAAGCACCGTACCGATCTATGTGTGCATGATTTGAGTACCTGCAAAGACGCCGTCGCTCGTGTCACGTAATGGCGGCCGGTCGGCATACTATGATGTAAATGTGTGCGCGAGGCGTGTTTGTACAATCAGTCCGGCATACTTACTGTGCTTCACTTTCGATATGCGTGGCGCGGAGTCCATCTTTTTTTATAAGTCTATGATATTGCCTATACATGTATTTCTTACAAGTCAAATCTACCTACAACAAAGTTGACATCAAGATGTCGAGTCAAAGAAAACTAATAAAGAGATACTCGTAATTTTATGATCAAAGCTTCTGATCTGAGTCAGAAAATTACAGACAAGCTTGGAAACGAAACAATTTGCTTGGTAAGACAATTTTTTATTAATAGTAAACCAGCGGTGTAAAATTTGCGTTACAAACTTACACTACACTGTCTTTCATTTTGACAATAGTGATAGTGACAAACATTTTGACAATAGGGATAGTGACAAACATTTTGACAATAGGGATAATGACAAACATTTTTTTGTTGTCCGTCAATTAGATTATTAAAAAATATTGGACACTTTATTTTTTTACGTAATCAAAAACTTACGGCGATACATTGAGTTAAAAATATGGGATGTCGTTACACCTAAATTTTATAATTGACGTAGCGAGCCCCACTGCGTTTTATCTAAGTAATATTTTATTAATATCCTAAAGCACAAAATACGTGGCTAATATTGTTTTATTAAGGCCCTGGTTCCAAGCTTGGTTTAGCTCGGTGTGTAAGTGAAATGGCGTTATGGCTGTCTAGTTTGATGCACGAGATAGAAGATTCTCACGCGCACCGGAATTATGTAGTAAAAGTGCAAATAAAATCGTATAAAATTAGAAATTAACTATTTAATAAAAAGTAATCCATCACTGGATGCAGTTTGGAATTTGACATTTCATGGTATAATTATAATTATAATTGCTAATGAAGGAATAAACAGTTTTTAATGATTATTAGGAGGTATGTTTAAAGATTTTTTTGGTGCATTAAAGTATGTTTAATTATGTTTTGGCTTCCATCACTGTATGCGAAAAGGACTTGAAAATATCATATTTTTTTACATGTCAAAGTTATTTACGGTTTATGAGATACACAGCTTTAAAAAACCACCTTTTTGATCGTTTTCAGGAAATCTGCGCCTGACTGACTGACGGACTAAATAGAATATCTTTTACTACCCAGGCATCATCCTTATTCAACAACAATATTCATTGCGATATTTATGTTGTCAAGCAGACGAAATTTTCAAACACATGAATAAAGGAATTATACAAAATCCTATAGATTGTGACAGTAAGTGTGCTACGCAATTTGGGTGCGGTACATAACAGACATGCCGTCTGCATATTTATCGATATCTATATATATATAAAAATGAATCCCTGTTTCCCTTTGGTCGTCGCATCACGCGTGAACGGATGTAACAATTTCGCTAATTCTTTTTTGTTGTGTTTATTATTGTCAGGAGAAGGTTCATAGGAAAGAAAAATTAAGAAAATTTCGCAGAAAATTGGAAACAGAAAACGACTATTTTAACTTCGCGCGTTTACATTAGAATATTCATAGCTAAGACAAGACAACGTCTGTCGGGTCAGCTAGTTAGATTATGAAAAAACATTGTTTGATTAACCACAACATGAATCCAGAAGCCAACAAAAAAGGATGTTGCTATAGGTCGTATAGCTCTGTCTCTCTCTCACACTGGAATCATGATGAATCCGTGATCTTTTTTCACGTCATAGGGCCCTTTAGGCGACTTTTTGTAGCGATGCTGTCGCGTTTCTTCTTCGATCTTCCATATTTTGGACTGAAACCCATGTTGAATTAATCGACGCATGATAAATTTTGTAACAGTGAAAGTACTTTGTTTGGCTAACATTCAAAAGTTTGCCATGCAAAAATACGGCACGCCGTAAGAGACAGAAGATACGATGCTTTGTCTCAATTTTCCTACTTATTTCGTATATATGTGTCTCACTTCCACACTTCACACTGTACTCATGGCAACGTCTAGATGCTTAATGTCATTGGCCCCTAGTCTGACCTTTAGAAAAGGTAGGCAAGGTAGAAAATAGACTTATTTGAAAGCGACCAATCCATGCGATGTATCCTTGTCTACCATTTGTTTTTTTCTCATATTCTCGTTCCTTTTTTAAATGCTTCCATATCAGTTTATTTTTGCAATCAAGTGAAACAGGATTAAAATTGTCTTTTTTATGCTGGCAATACCGTTTACGCGCCATTACGCCGCTGTGGAACGTTTCATGAATTTATTTGCATATGGCAATCCTTTGCGCGTGGAATAGCGGCAGTTATATTTTGTTTACTATCCTAGGGGAGTAGTTTTGCTTGTTTGTTTTTAATGTATTTATTTATTCGTGGGATTAAACCTTTTAGCTACATTCAGGGCGCGTATTTGGTGGGAAAATATGTGCCGTACGTTAAAGGAACTCTTATGATGTGACTCAGTCTGTCTGTCTGTCTGTCTGTCACAGCTGGATATCTCAAGAACTACTAATGCTAGAATAAAAATACCGTCCCCCTCTTTTATCTCCGAAGTTTGCATAGAGAAAAATCTGAAATTATTCTATGTGATAGAAGTTTATGTAAAGTTTACACGAAAAATAAAACGATGTCTCTAAATAGCACAGTTTTCAGAAATCATCAACAAAAATTACATATAATAAATGATGGTACGGAACCCTCGGTGCGCGAGTCCGACTCGCTCTTGACTGGTTTTTTTTACTGTGGTAAGAGTGTCTGTATGTTATACGTATGTGAGTGAGTTGACGTGTATTTGTGAAATGTCAATGTGCGTACTGTGACTTTTTACTAAAGCTAACTTTCTTCTTTGCTCTTTTGTTTTTTTTTTCTTTCTTTTTTATTTTCCTCTTGTATTTTCACCAATACCTGAATAAGTTTAATTTCATAGGACCACATTCCTTTCATCCTTTAGAACACCTACCTACATATAGTAGCCGGCACGAGTCGTGCGCAGAAACTTTACTCTTAAACACAGACAGGAAATAAGAGGTTTAAGAGTATTAAACCTAACTAACCTTATTTCCTGTCACGGCAGGTTGCACACGGGCGGGAGCAATGAAATCAATATATTACTCGTATCAAGCATAATACAGATAGAAAACATAATACAAGAGCACGTTGACGAGGGCAGCTAAAGTTAAGGTGGAACTTGTGCTCACGACTCGTGCCGGAAATTATAGTTATAGGTAGGTACGTTTACCGCTAAAAACCTCTCCGGAATTTTCTCGAAAGATTATTTATATTGCAGGTAGATATTTCAAATAAATAATGTACAATTAAGAAACTTGTATTTTTGGACAGTGGATGAGTGAGTATCTAAGTATGTTTCCGCCTGGCTTCTTTTACAAAATACACACATATTGTTTGTATACCAAGTAAAAAAGCTACCAAGTTAAAATCCTCTACTGTACTTTTGTTCGCAGTCATCTCGAGTATGCCTCTCAGGTTTGGAATCCCAATTACAACATATATATCAATCGATTGGAAGGCATACAAAGAAAATTTTTGAGGTATATTCAATTCCGTTCCAAAACGTATTCTCCCACTTATCTCCTACGCTGTAAAAGATTCCATCTACTTCCTCTTTCTGAACGTAGAAGAATTGCAGACTTGGCGTTTCTATTTAGAATTGCTAACGGTTCAACCGAGCTTCCCGAATTGCTGAATAAAATCGGACTGAGGGTTCCTTCTACTTTTCTACGCAATCCTTATCTATTATATACTCCTGTGGTAGGAACGAATTACAGACGAAACTCATACTTCATCAGAGCGAGTCATACGTATAATGCGGTCTGTCGGGGCGTTGATATCGATATTTTCAATACTAGCATCTCAAAATTAAAAAGGACTCTTTGTGGTTTCTTTTTTGATCATGTAGACTAATTGATTAGAATTTACGCTGTTTGAAACTAATTTTACTCAAATACTGTTTTTGCTTATCACACTGTCTACCTTCTCAAGTTTTTTTTTCTGTTTATATGCTCTCTTCTATCTGTGAAAACTTTTAATTGGCCTTATTTTTATTATTCTCAATCTTGCAAAATATTTAGCTGTAAGTTTTCCAAAAACTGTAAAATAAAAATAAAAATAAAATAAATAAAATACATTCAAGATATTATATGAACCAAACTAACAATATACCCCACATTGGCTTCCCAAGCCATATAAATAGGTATATGATATTGAAACGCCTGGGAAAACTAGGATTACCGGTTTCTCGACTTAGTTCGGTTCGAATGGAGAGCAAGACCAATATGACGCGCAGCTTCCATTTAACGCTGGTGTGGATTTCGGCTTTGAAGACTTAATAATTATGTCGGTATATTATTGGACATGTTTTGATTAATTGAAAAGGAATAAGACTTTGTTAAACACATAATATAAATAGTCCTCCAGACAGAATGTACTTCGGCCATGACTGCCAATCTTAACGGAGACCAGCCTTCAGCACGGGAGTTATTATAGTGCGCAAGCGTGTGCGCAGAAACAGTGTACTCTCTCTTCTTTCACTGTCATGTGATTTACTTGCGAGCATCAAAATATGTCGCACAAATGGCCGTATTTTTTTATTTCGTTGACGTAAAAGCTTGATTTTTTTAGAACCCCAAGGAACCATAGACTTACGTATTTGATATTAATTTCAACTTGATACCTCCATGCGTTCCTGAGTAAAAGGGTCTTGACAGACGGACAGACAGACAGAAAAACGGACAACGAAGTGATGCTATAAGGGTTCCGTTTTTTCCTTTTGAGGTACGGAACCATAAAAATGGAAACAAAGTTACTTATTTTCGGCGTATTTTAAGGAGGACAAGCCTTAAGGCTTGTAAAAAGTGCGGTCACTGTCGGACGGCATAGAAAAGAAAGAGAAGCACGATGACATAACGCTTGCAAAATATGAAGTAATTACCGATTTACAAAAAAATCTAGGGATTGGACTAAAAAAGTAATCACATGAAATCATTCCTTATTATTTTGTAAAGAACTGTATAAATTTAAGAACACTTTTAATGAAAACTGTAGGAGTAATATGGTAAAAACTCGAAAAATAGACAGAAATAGACCTGCATGAAATTCTGCACTACCTCCTTTTCTAAAGAAAATGAGCACCAAGTCAGGATTTTTGAAAAATCATCCCCTAAAAGGATTAAATGGGGGATCAGGAGTCAAGGGTTTGAGCTGAAAACCGGCGCTTAGCAACCCTCTAGGGGACCTAAGCATAATGCTGACGCTTAAACATTTTGCTTCAGGTATTATAGTTTTGTGTATGTACCACTACTACTAGCTGTAATACTGGAGACAATAAACATTTATTCTATTCTATTCTATTCTATCAAAGTTTCTATGGAATTTTGTCATTTTAGCCGATGGGACAACCCGTTGGGTGGTCGTACGCCAACGCCGTGTTATCAAAATAAACCTGTCAATCTCCCTGACTATTTGGCTAAAAGGCTGAAAGTCTAAAAGGTTGACCTTTGGCGTGTCAGTTGATTAGTGTTTCAAACGAGTCCTTAGGGATATACCCTCTTTGAAAATAGACGTCCCAAACCCGTACCAGGAATGTGGGTAACAATACTGCAGAAATAGCCCTGAGGAATTTTGCGGCAACAAACTTGCTAAGTGAAAAAGTCAAGGTACTTACCTAATTAGTATAAACAGCTAAATAAAAGAGCATTGGGTAGGAAGAAAAGAAATAGAAAGAGAAAGAGAGGACAGAGCAGGAGAGTTGGAAATTGCTACACACACAATGTAAAATGGTTAAGTTTGCGAAAATCGGTTGTCATGGTATGGGTATGTGATGCGGAGGAATGAGGAAAATGTCGTGAGGAAAGTTTTGAGTATGAATGTCGATGGCTATAAGAGTAGGGGAAGACCAAATAAACGATGAATGGATTGTGTGAAAGATGATATGGATAGAAAGGGGCTGACTACCGAGATGACGACTAATAGAGAAGTATGGAAGAAAGTGACATGTTGCTCCGACCCCCAATAAATTTGGATAAGGGCAGGAGAATTATAATGTGTAAAGATTGTTGGTATTAGTTATTAGTTCCTTTGTAATGTTGGTATTAGGTATTAGTTCGTTTGTAATGTTGGTATTAGGTATTAGTTCGTTTGTAATGTTGGTATTAGGTATTAGTTCGTTTGTAATTTTTGTTGTGTGTATTGATTTTTGTATAATTTAATGATGTTTTATGATATTGGTACTTACCTGAAATAAATGAATTTTAATTTAATTTTTTAAAAATTATATGCTATTTATAAGAAAGCTTGCTATTTTTGTAACCGTAGAAATGTGACGTGGTATGTTGGTGATTTTAAATAGCTCTTATGTGTAGCTTGATTAGTGCCACTCGAGCGGCTAAAGATGATAAACAATTACAAACATATAGTTTGGTAATACATATCGAATTAAATCAATAGTAATTTACTTACCTAAGTATGTTTAAATTGGCAAAAGACAACAAAACCAAAACCCAATTCATCATCTTCCTGCCCTTATCCCATGTTACTTGGGGTCGGCGCAACACGTTTTCTTCTTCCATTCTCCTCTGTCAACCGTCACGCTCTCATTCACTCCCTTCTCTTTCATATCATTCCTCACAGAATCCATCCATCTTTTCTTTGGCCTTCCTCTGCCTCTCCATCCATCAACATGTATATTCATCACTCTTTTAGTCACATGCGTTTCGTCTCTCCTCATCACATGCCCATACCAACCCAAACGATTTCCTTTCAACTTTTCTGTCACTGGCGCCACTTTCAAACTTCCTCTTATATACTCATTTCTTACTTTATCCATTCTCGTCACTCCACACATCCATCTCAACGTTCTCATCTCAGCTGCATGCAATCTTTTTTCATCCGTCTTCTTCACTGCCCGATTGCCCATTCCGATCCATACAGTACGACAGGCCTTATCACGGACTTGTAAATTTTTCCCTTTAACTTGAGGGGCATCCGTGGGTCGCAAGTTGTTCCTGTAACCTGTCGCCATTTCATCCATCCTGAGTTGATCCGGTGTGTTACGTCTCAGTCTACTTCGCCATCCCCTTGGACAAGCGACCCGAGGTACCGAAAATCGGAGCAGATCGGCAAGAGACATGGGCACCGGACCCGAGAGGCCGCCAAAATCACAAAACAGATACTCCGTTTTGGTCCGACTTACTCTCAGGCCAACGGTCTCCAGTCTTTTCCACCACACCTCCAATCTACTCTGGACCTCTAGGCCGCTCTAAAACCAAAACCCAATTCAAGCCACATACTCCATTTACCTACTAACATCACCAACGCAATTTAAACTACAAAAGCGTACGAACGTTTCCAGTGTGGACATTTTCATGCAAATATGTGGTCGAATCCATCGAACGCAGCCGACATGGCTTGCAATGCCGTTGGACTTCAGAAAATGTCATTTTGAACTGAAATGTAATATTTGAATGTCGTGTGGCGGGTTTATTGAAAGTGTTTGTGCCCCTACTACATAATAATAGTTCTTTATACTACAAGTGCGGAAAGTAGGTGATTTCCGACGAGTGTATAAGTCGACATGAGTCGGAAATCATCTTACGTACGTGTATCATAATATAACGTTTTACTATGCATTGTGTGAGGAAATAAAAAAAATATAAGTATATTATTGAAAAAGTATTTTTTTGAGTTAGCCGGTAAAAGGCTGTTGTTGGCATTTTGTGGTTTTTAATACAGTAAAATAAAGTAGGTAATCGCTTAGAGCAGTAATGTCTGACACACCAAACACGTCATTATAGATTTATAATAATGTAACGTAAAATATTGTTGACATTAAATAGCTTGAAATCCACCTCTTACTTTGGCACAAAGATAATGAAAAATCATCCAAACCACTTACCCAAGGGCTTTCACGTCGACATTTCTGAAACGTTTACACACTTTATTAAAAAGAGGTCACGTCACTTCAACTATTTTGTGAAGAAGACTGTTAGTAAAAACATGTTTATACACCGTGTAACGTTAAATGCGCAAAATTTCTTAAGGGGTCATTGTACTCATCATTATGAACAACTTTTACTATGGGACCAAACCTGAAATCGCGAAAAAAAAATCAGCTGTTCAGAACATTTATGTTCGCATAATTCGTCAAAATGTACTGAACAGCTGATTTTTTTTCATCGACTTCATGTTTGGTCCCATAGTAAAAGTTGTTCATAATGATGAGTACAATGACCCCTTAAGAGGTTTTGCGCATTTAACGTTACACGTTGTATACTGTTAATACCTCCCATAAATGTCCGTGTCATACTTGACGAGACCATGCTAAAGTTTTTTGAGGTAGGCATAAAACGGTGCGTGTTCTTTCCAAGTACTTAGGAGCCTGCTAGGAAGGAAGGAGCGTTGGCAGACTGATGACCAGGTGGATGTATAACAGAAGATCGCGGGGAAGACCTGAGACTCGCACAGACCAGGGAAGCGTGGCACACGAGGGAGGAGGACTATAGTGGCGGTGGCGGCGGTGGCGGTGGTGGTGGTGGTGGTGGGGGTAGTGGTGACTGTAGTGGGTGGAACAAGCCTGCCAATGATGATGATGATTATGAGGTTAGTTACTTAGTTAGGTCACCAATTTGTGTAGTCATTGAACTGATTATGGAGATTTTCTGATTTTCAGTAAAAAAAAATAAATTCATCTATAAAAAAAATGGGATTGAAAAATGGAAACCTAGCAAGATGATTTTGGAGTGTGTTTCATTTTCCATCTGAATTTAATCCAGTATATAAGTAAGTTGAAAAGTAATAAACGATCGATTCGATGCGAGATGTAAGTATAGTAGAAATTAATCTAGTAAATAAACTGTGCAAATGGGTCTTACATAATCTCCCCTTTGATACATCGAAACGGATATTAATTAAAATTGTATCGACATGATTGCACGGAAAGGCTTTACGGATATTGGAATTGGAACATTTTAAGTATCATTTTTGGAATGGGTTTCCATATGTCTATTGTTTGAAAGGCTGTATTTTACTGTAAATAAAATAGGAGGAAATTACTGGAACTTTACACTTGAACTTTTTTGACTTTTTTATACTTGAATTGTTATGTATTGGAAACGTGGATCAATAACAGACTTAGTACTTATAATATTATTAAAATTTTGCTGTATCCTAGGTAGTAGAGTACGTATTTCTCATGTGAACTTAAATGTGAACCGCACCGTACATTTTCAACTAGATAAACAGTAAAATCAAATAATATTCGAGAACTCATAGTAGCAACTACTGCAAATATTGTTTATACAAGGTTATATTCAAAATGTGTCACGAGCGCTGAAAGCCGCGTATATTTTGTTACTTGTGACCTCTGTTTTATATTAAAGAGGCTCAAATAACAAAGATACGACTTTCGAGGTCTGTTACAGGCACTAAAAATTATGTAAGTACTTCATTTTGAAATACATATGTAATTATTTTATAGATGGGTACAAAAAAAATGCTATTATATTAGTAGTATTTCATAGATAGCTGACGTGGACGTATTTAAGTCTTGTTAAGAGCTATATTGCTACATCTTGCATTGCCAACTGATTCCATTTTCAATGATCGATTCATCCTTTCCACATGAAATTAGAACCAGTCAAGAAGTCATGCCTTATATTCCCATGGGGGTAGGCAGAAACTGCAGAACGCCACTTGCTACGATCCTTACTTACTCCTTTTGCTTCTTTACGTCTAGTCATATAAGTACAGTACCCGGCGATAAATATTGCACATCGACCTTTGGAAAGAGACAATCGGCTAATTTCGGCTTCGTAGAGCGTTATCTCTGTCGCACACTACCTATGTGACGTTTTGTCAGTCGTTGCTCAAGTGCGATAGAGTGTTAGTTCAAAATATATATTTAGAGTTGTTATCACGCCCAAATTTAAAGGAAAAAGAGGGAAACCTTTACGAGGTCAGTCACGCGAAATTATATACAATGTTTATAAATATTTTGTAACCGAAGCTGACAGATTTAAAAACAGCTGTAATTTTCCAAAATAATTAAACACGTAAACATAATGTGAACATGTTTTTTTTATTTTATTTTACCCCAACCTAAAGCCATCACTTACAGAAAAATTGGTGTACTTCATACAAAGAATAAAAAGAATTATCAAAAGAAGCAAATCATAATTGTTTGAACAGCTCCTAATAGATACCGGACTGTTTGTATTTCGTGCGACAGAGATAACGCTCTACGAAGCCGAAATTAGCCGAATTGTCTCTTTCCAAAGGTCGATGTGCAATATTTATCGCCGGGGACTGTACGCACGCTGCTTGCGAGTAAGACGCACCTGACCTTTCTGAATAACATCACCAATAAGGCCGCAATATGTCCTTCTTGAGCATCCCCTCCCGGCATTTCCACTCACATCTGCCTTTTGTCAGTCACCTTTCACTCATCTTCTTAACATGACCAAATCATCTAAGCACACTAATATCAATTTTCGTCACTACATTTATCTTCTGTTAGATCATAAATTATCAGTTACGATAATTATGTTCTGGCAAAATGTAATACTTTATTACATAGTTCATAGAAATAGTCCGACCTCACTGTATCCACGCCCGTATGGGTACCTACATATAAATCAATGTCGGTGTTTATGACGTTTGATATGCTGCGTTCGCGTTATGGAAATTGGAGTGTAGCTTTTATTTTGAAACTAAAGTTACTATTGAGACCGTTTGGAACTGAAAATGGAGTAGAATTTTGAATGCTGTAAAATTTTTAGGGTTCCGTACCTTAAAAGGAAAAACGGAACCCTTATAGGATTACTTCATTGTCCGTTTGTCTGTCTGTCAAGACTCAAGACCCTTTTTCTCAGTAACACGTAGGCGTAACAAGTTAAAATTAATATCAAATACGTAAGTCTATGGTCCCTTAGAGTTCTAAAAAAATCAAGCTTCTAAATCAACGCAATAAAAAATTAGATGATGGAACGCTAGGAGGTGATGTAGACACCGTTTTGAAAGATTTACAACTCCTCAAACAAGAATTTAAATCTATTGGCCTGGACCTTAACCACTTAAAATGTGAAATTTACCTTTCTGACATTACCGACAGACAACTGACCCTAGAAAAATTTAATGCAATAGCCCCGCAAATCAAAATTTTAGAAAAAAGTTCACTGCACCTCCTAGGTTCCCCAATTTTAGAAGAAAGCTTTTCTCCTTTCATCGAAGAAAAAATCAAAAACTTCAACGAAATTTCGGACAGACTCTCCAAAATTAACTTACATTCGGCTTTCACCCTGATTAGATACTGTTGTTTTGGCCCAAATTTTATTTATTTTCTACGTTATTCCCCTTTATGGAAGCAACCACATCTATTGGACAAAATTAACCAAATTATTAGCAGCACACTAACATCCATTTTAAATGTGGCCTTGGACGACCCAGCGTGGCTTCAAGCCACACTACCCATCCGTTTTGGTGGCCTCTCGGCGTCCGCAAAATTAACAGTATTAGCTTACCGGCGTTCCTGTCCTCTGTCCACAACACTGAACAGTTGACCGGGAAAATTTTAGCCCCCTGCCTGGTTGACTCTGAAGTGCCGTGCTTGACCGATGCGGTAAACGCCTGGGAAGCGGCTTGCCCGGATACAGATCGGCCCGTAAACCCATCTTCCCAGAGGCAGTGGTATGAGGCGCTCTGCAGGTTGGTATGGAATAATCTTATCAATACGTCTAACAATACTGCTGAGCGTGCCCGCTTACTGGCTGTGGGTGAGTGGGAGTCGGGCCTCTGGCTTCAGGCACTTCCCTCACCCAACATAGGCATTATGATGGGTGACACCACCTTCCGGCTCGCTATTTGTCTACGTCTGGGCGCTCCTTGCGGGGTTCCGCATCGCTGCCAGTGCGGTGAAGCTGTCGACCGCGACACCATGGCCTATCTTGCAGTAAGAGCGCAGGCATTAATGACATCATCCGTCATGCTCTTGTCACCGTGTGCCAGCTGTTTTAGAACCCAACGGTTTGGCACGCGACGATGGAAAGAGACCTGACGGAATGACCATAATGCCTTGGAAGTTAGGTCAGCCTTTGGTATGGGATGCAACGTGTGTCGATACCCTTGCGCCATCCCACCTTCCTAGCACAGTGGGCTGTGCTGGTGCGGCTGCTGCAGGTGCGGAAAACCTCAAACGGCGAAAATATTCAAATATTTCTGGGAGTTATATTTTCGAGCCGTTTGGGGTTGAAACACTAGGGCCATGGGGTCCGAGTGCCCACTTAGTTTTTCAAGACATCGCTAAGTGATTGGTCGACTCCTCATGTGACCAGAGGGCTGGCCTATTTTTTGGTCAAAGAATCAGCATTGCCATAAAACGTGGCAATGCTGCCAGCCTTTTGGGCACTTTTCCTGTTGACAGCGATGCGGACGAACTTTTTGATGCCCTATGATCCTTTCCCCTTCTTTTTTATATACCATGTACATATGACGTTTGACGACACGTTTGGAGCAGTGGTTGAGCGATTGACTGCTGCGCAGCATGGCGCGGGTTCGTTTCCCGCACGGAACAAATATTTGTACGACGTACAAGTATTTGTTCCGAGTCTGGGTGTTTTTCTATCTATAATATGTATGTATTTACAAAAAAAAAATGTATATAAGTAGTTTATCAGCCATCTCGTTACCATAACACAAGCATTAGGTTGCTTAGCTTGGGACTAGATGGCGTTGTGTGAAATGTCCAAGGATATTTATTTATTTATTTATTTATATTATCATTTTAAATCTGAGTTTATATATTATGTACATAAAAATAAAATTTATAAAAAATACGGCCATTTATGCGACAAATTTTGATACTCGCAAGTAAATCAAAACCTATAGAGTACTTCCGCTGACCTAGAATCATGAAAGGCAAGAACCAAGGTCTAACAGCACAAATAAAGGAAAAAGTCCGAAAATCGTTAATTTGTAATTTTATCATTGGGATAAATTCTTTTCAACTACGGAACCTTTCATTGTGCGTGGACCGATACGCACTTGGCCGGTTTTTTGTAATATTTTTGATGCCAGATAATGGCCAGCGACAAGTATGTTACATGATATACTTGAACTACTCAGTCTTATTTAAAAGTATTATTACTCGAAGAAACTGTAACTACTTGATAAATGTCTTGAACTTTACGAAGCTATTCACATATTCGGTAGTTTTTTTTTTATAAAAAAGTTTTTATTTTTTACTTTTTAGTTGTGGTGCTACCCCACATAGACTAGTATATATGAGACTACCCCACACATATTCGAATTCCACTACCTGCAAAAGATATGAGAACATCATTGACATATTATAAGTCAGAGCTTCAATCAAGATTTAAGCTATACACATTAATAATTAAGCCGGCAAATAGCAAATCTCTTGCATATTTTAAACAATGCCTACTTTATTACACACCAACAAAATATAATTACTTACTCCATTGCAACTTTTTCTACCACATGGTGTTCATGAATAATCGCCTTAACATGTCGCAGAGCCACCTGCGTCACGACGTTGGCGTTGCGCGAGGATTTAGATAATAAATTACCACATAAATGATACCAAATATTGCCCACACAATAAATAACAAAGTTTCATAGGCTCACCGAGAGCTGAGTCATTCTTTGGGGAATAATGGGAGGTACAGTCGGCAAAAGAGAGGGTATGTAGGCAGCTATATTCAATTATTTTTATTCGAATTGGTGTCTGCTGAGTAAACTGAATTGACAAAGGCATTGCTTGTCTGGATATATTTACTCTAAACAATAATTATATACTAATTACTCACCATCATTATCTCATTTGTCAATGTTTCAGGTTCTTGATGGAGCATCAACCTCCACGATTACAAAGTGGTCCCTCAATCCGGATTATATTGATTGAACATAATAAACATGTCATATTGTCAATTTCTTCTGTGCACACCAAATTCTTTTGTTTAAGTACTGTAGGTACCTCGTAAAAGTTTTCAATTTATATGTACTTTCTGAGTTTATCTTGGACATTACTGACATCGGTGAAAGTAAAAAAATCGTGAAGAAGCCTGGACTCATAGTTGAGGAGTAACTAATCAAAAACCATTTAATTCATTTTTAGTTATTGTCTTCAAAAAATGAAAAAACCTTCTAATTTATTTCAATTTTTGGAAACTTTTGTGATAAATTTATAGTAAAATTATTTTTTAAATACGGTAGTGAAATGTTTTCGAAAATAGCTATTGTTATTAACGAGATATTAAAAGAAAAGGAGATAACGGTTTTTGTTCAACGGCGTTTTGAATTTATGGGTTTTGTAATAAAGCCAGTCTGGATGTTATCGACATTTATCGACAAAGCTTAGTCCTGTAAGCTTTTACAAAGATTAATCGAAATAATCGAAAAAAATCGATTTGATTCGAATAGCCATACATCGGAATGATAGCAATAAATATATATTTATTTGTAAGATTTTGATCAAACCATTGAATTGAAAATTTTTTTTAGTAAGTTTTACCGGTTTATGAAGCGGTATGTTAGTATTTAGATTTGTATTTCAACTTTGACAACCGAAAAAAAACTTGATCAATAGCGGCTTTTGTTTCGTTACTCCTCAGTTAACAATATAAGTTTGAAATCGCCAACCAGTCTTCAGCAAGCGTGGTGATCAATGTTCGTGCATTCTCTGTATTAGAAGTGGTTTTTGCCCAGCAGTGGGACAATTGTCAGGCTCGGGTATTGTTATATTACTATTAGTATGAACATGTGTTATGAATCTTCATTGCAAGATATTTAATCTTGATTATTTGGCGATTTTAAAAGGAAAAGATAAGTGTAAATAAAAATCGTGACTTGCTCGCAGAAGCAATGAAGTTGCTATAATTAGTACATATCCATTCACACAAGTGACAAGATTAACATATTGACAGATGAGAGATGCTTACATTGATAAAACACAGTGTTACAAAGAAATATATTAACTAAAGTGTTGCAAATTCCAACATCATGTCAATTTATTATGTGCACACCTAACTCTTTTGTTTACTGTACTTCGTAGAGGTTTTTGGCGTTTTGGGAGTTTGCGTAGCAACCGTTATCATGTTTATTATCAAGGGCACGACCTGTGGCTTTATCGGTGATGTCGACGGCCTCATCAAGCAAAGTGCATTTAGGAAAATGTCAAGTTTGCGGGAAAAACATTTCTCACAATCCATCGGAAAATAGAGTATGAGCTTATAATGTATTATTCGTTGTATTTCGGTTTGAAAACTAAAAAAAAATCGGTTTTGGTTTTGGTTTAAAGGTTTGATAAGTAAAACTTTGAAAAAAAAAAACCAGCTAGTCTTACAGTACCTAGTCGTATATGATGTTGTGTAACATACATCTCACCTGACAACTCACCTCAGTAAAAGTACTTTCTAGTTCGATACCAAATTTCTACCAACATTATTTTCAACCTGTCAGTCAAAAGTTTTGGAAAAATGTTTTCCATCACTTCCGTTCCTTTTCACGAAATCACTCCTACAGACACGCATACAGATTACAGGAAAGGGAGTGGAAAGATGTTACACAACAAAAATACTGAAGTAAGGCGTTAAGGCGCGGACTGACTACGATTTTAAACGGCACACAACCGTGTAATCTATTGTCAGTATTGTCACCATTAACGGGCTTGAATTAGGTTTGAAAATCGAAAATAATATTTGTGTTGCCGAGATGTGACTAAGCTGCGAATATGCATTTATTTTGCGGGTTTTCTTTAGATTATTCATAATACAATAAATTAACACAATTGTGTACAATAAATTAAATAATTGTCCGGTTAAAGTTTTAATAAAAAAAAACTCTATTAAATTCTTAAAATAAAGAATGTCGTTATCGCTGAAAATACAGAGATGTTCGACGCCTAAGTTTATTATTGTGAAGCAACAACAATTTTTTTATTGGGAATATCAAACTATTTTTTACTATTTTATTCGGTCAAAATTTCTCTTTAAGGTTGATGCGCCAGGGTAGCCCGCGAAATTAAAAATTTCTTACGTTTTTTGCAATTTGTAGGTCAGTGTGAGCTTGTATGTTGATTAAAATATGATTCGCGGCCGTAGCTAATATGGCTTTACAGAATTATAATCATTAGAATCAGCAATACAACTCCATAAGTTAGCATTTACCTCAAATCTAGCGATTTCATGAAATCATGAGGTTTGAGGTAAATGCTAACTTATGGAGATGTATTGCTGATTCTAATGATTATAATTCTGTAAAGCCATATTAGCTACGGCCGCGAATCATATTTTAGTCAACATACAAGTTCACACTGACCTACAAATTGCAAAAAACGTAAGAAATTTCGAATTTCGCGGGCTACCCTGGCGCTTTCGCCTTAAACCCTTCTCTGTCCAATGTATTTTTTTTGCGTCGGATAGTTTCATTGCGTTACGTCATACCACAGATTAACACAGATGGGACACTCCGCAGTATAGGTATGAAGCTACAAGTACGCGGCGGGCCCCATCCGCGGGGCTAATTCAGTAGGTCAAAATGTATAAGAGTTACGCGATAGAAAGAGAGGCAACTTGTAGTTGAATATAACTGTAAGTAATAAGCGTTGTGCGACCTGAATTGCACTTTATTGTGTCGTAGCAAAAGTCGCTTTTTATTTAAATGATTTTGTGGTAGTCTCCCATCTGTATTAATTTGTGGTCATACTCGACAATTCAAGAAACCATTTTTTGTGAATATTGAGCTAATACCGCGCTTTAATATATAAAAAATACTGTAGACTGTAGTCGCTTACAAGGAATAAGTACCTCACAGGTTCGATGCGGTGACCTAGATTTTTACAACTTTTTTACCGAAACAGTTATTTCGATAGTTACCTATCACATAATCGTAAAAGCGACTTCAATCGATCACTATCTTTATAGTCTTTGCTTCACGCCATTTCAGCTTATTTTAACCCTCCCATGTACCCTTGAGGCTTGCACCAACAACAATAGCTGCTGATAAGCTGGTGCTACCATCTATCAATGTGGTAATAAAAAGCCCTTTAAAACGACTTTTCCGAATGGTTCAGCATTCAACACGGCTGTAAAAAGGTTGTAAAGTCACTCTACTGAGTTCTGTAAAGGCTTATAAAGGTGTTTTATGTTTCTTTCATAAACAAGGTACGGTGCTTATGGCACGAACTTGAGATATCAGCAACGTATAGGTTACATACACGTATGTAAAATCAGGGAAATTTATTATTAAGCAAAAGGTTTTGCGAGGCATAGTTCTTAAAATAAGATTAGATATAAGAGGGTATATCGTGTCTAAGTAATAACAGCCACTCGGGTCGATCCATCAGGTTAAGCTACGCTTGCCGGGGTTGATCAGTGGATGGGTGACCATCTTTACATACCGCGACTCCTCCGTGCCTCGGAAAGCACGATAAGCTGTTGGTCCCGGCTGTCATTCATGGATCTTTGACAGTCGTTTCGGGTCGTCAGAAGCCCGAAAGTCTGACAACCAGTATTACCAAAGAGTATCGTATTGCCCAGTTACTGGGTTGTGGAAGTCAGATAGGCAGTCGCTCCATGTAAAAAACTGGTATTCAGCTGTATCTGGTTAGACTGGAAGCCGACCCCAACATAGTTAGGAAAAGGCTAGGCAGATTGATATGAGGGCTATGACGCGGTAATTGACGTAGGATGTCAATTTGCTTAGCCATTAACTTCCCTGATTACAATTACCTATTTGTGAAATGAGTGATAAGATCAGGTGGCCAATTCTCGTACCTAAAAACGTTCACAATCTCATGCCAGCGTCAATCAAATGTCAAAAATGTAGGTAAACGCTATACAATTTTTGACAGATTGAGACTAAGATGAGATTGCGAACGTTGTTAAAAATACGAGATAAGGTTTCCTTTGCTTGACGTTTAGTTTGATGAAAAAAAAACCGAAAGACTGTAAGTAGGTACCTTTTGACGACACGGTTGGCGCAGTGGTTGAGCGATTGACTGCTGCGCAGCATGTCGCGGGTTCGATTCCCGCACGGAACAAATATTTGTACGACCTACAAGTATTTGTTCCGAGTCTGGGTGTTTTTCTATCTATAATATGTATGTATTTACAAAAAAAAATGTATATAAGTAGTTTATCAGCCATCTCGTTACCATAATACAAGCATTAGGTTGCTTAGCTTGGGACTAGATGGCGTTGTGTGAAATGTCCAAGGATATTTATATTTTATTTACCTACAACAACTTGCTAAGAAGTCCACATGATATCCCATTTAAATATATATTTTCGCCTAGTAATACGAGAAGAATACCCTTTTTAGCAAATTAACATAGAAAATGCGTATATTTACCCCTTTATCGAGGCAGTAGTATAATTCAATACGTCAGGTACAGCCTCCCTAAAGATATCAGCAGTGATGGGATCTGAGGGGCAATTCTCGTACCTAAAAACGTTCACAATCTCATGCCAGCGTCAATCAAAATGTCAAAAATGAAGGTAAACGCTATACAATTTCTGTCAGATTGAGTCTTGAGATGATATTGCGAACGTTGTTAAAAATACGAGAATTGCCCCTCAGATAGGGTCGATACCCGCCAGTGTCGCGGGTTGTTCGAAAGAGATATCGTGGCCCTGGCATAGGCAACTAAGGAACACGGGTGGGTTTTAGTCAGTAAAAGAGCGGGAGAGTCATTGATAAATTCCCATTCACCAAAAAAAAATAACCGGTCAATAGCGAGCCGGACTCGCGCACCGAGAGTTCCGTTCCGATTTCTGAAACAACGTTTTATTTTTCCTGTAATTTTTACATAAACTTCTATCGCATAGAATAATTTCAGATTTTTTTCTTTGTAAACTTCGGAAATGTGGGGGGGGGGCGGGAACGGTTTTTTTATATTTTTCATCAAAAGTCGAAAACTATGCGGCCTAAAAAAAATTAAAAAAAATGTTTGAGAATGTGCAAACAGCGCTCATGATACCCACATGCCCTAGTAGCCCCACTTTGAATTTTAAGACCCCCTTTTAGTCCCTGTTGCAAGAAAAAAAAAAAATTATTTCTTTCTTATTTGCAAAATAGTTTGGTAAACGTCATTTAAAACTGTACAGAATTTCAAGTTGATAGCATTAGTAGTTCAAGTTGATCGATAGCAGTTGGATAGCAGACTGAGTCGCACCCTAAGGCTGCCTGTCCACCGGAGCGGAGCGAGGCTGCTGAGCGGAGAAACGGAGAAATATTAATAGAAGCGCTAGCGAACGTCGGAGTGGAGCGGAGTTAAGATTATATTGGTTAATATTTCTCCGTTTCTCCACTCCGCAGCCTCGCTCCGCTCCGGTGGACAGGCAGCCTTAGGGTTCCTTTTTACCATTTTGGTACGGAACCCTAAAAACAAAAACAAAAAGAGTACAGCCTCCCTGACAGCTGTAAACTCAGATTACTTTAGACGGCCCTGTCTGACATAAACCATTATTGGTTTGCTACGTATTCCGCATGACGGCCTCAAAACCGAAGCAAAGCATAGTTTCTTTGATACATCCCATCTTCTGAAAGCTTGAGGTTTGAATGCATCGCATCGGGGTGTAGAATTTCTGACGGCTTGCGAGAGAAACTGTATTGCTCCTGTTTCAATGGATTTTGTATTTGTTAACGAATATTAGATAGTAGCTGCGGCCTGAGGTTTCACCCGCGTAGACCGGAATAAAAAGTAGCCTATTTGTTCATCCAGAACAAACACAGCTGTCAGCTGCTGTCAGCTGTTCAGCTGTCTACATACCAAATATCATCCAAATCGGTTCAGCCGTTTGAGCGTGAAGAAGTAACAAACATACAAACACACACAAACTTTCGCCTTTATAATATTAGTGTGATTACACCGTAGGAACACATAATTATGGTGATCTTGTTGGTGATATTCTTCAGAAAGCTCAGGTCTTCTTGCGGAAATGTTGGATGGAGCGAACCCAGATTTGAAGTTACGGGAATCTGTCAGAAATCCCTTTTATATCAGAGTCTCAGCATTTTTTCCACATCTTCTGTTTCTCTGATTCTTTACAGAATTCAAGTTTGTCGTTCATAAAAAAATGCATCTTGTCAGTGTTCGTGTAAGAAACTCTTGTTATATAATAATAATGGATGCAAAGTGTCTGTAGTATGTAGATACTATAGTATGTATGTATTACACATACATACTATACACATACATACTATACATACTATTTGTTTTTTTTTATTTATTAGTGATTTAAATGCAAAGCTCATCTTACGCCTCGCGGACTGTACCGTCGAAACGAAAACAAGAAGATCGTACAATTATTGGTTCGAAGATTGCTTTCAGATTGAATTACAAAGTATTCTGAGCTAGTGAAAATTGGCGTTGTTAACCTTGAGCTTAATGTAACCCAGACGCAATTAAATATCCATTACAATAAATGGTCCCTATAAACAAAAGTAGGTACCTACCCAATAAATGTTCCTTTCAGTTCACACTATAACCCAGTTACACCCAGTTATAACCTATTTCTAGAGTCATTCTGTACATTAAATGAAAGAACATGAAATAGCTTTTCAGAACGAGGTCGAATGTTATAGTAAAATAATACAATAGGACGTCATTTTCTTACATATACTATTACTTAGAAAACAAGGATTTAGCTCAGACATAGGTTGGGACAATGGAAGTAAAACGTGGGATTTTGTAAAAGAAACAAAAAGTGACGAAGGATTAAATAATTGGGGGAAGGTGAGTCGAAAATGTGGTCAAGAAATATTTTTTCAATACACTTCCTCGAAAACTGGTTCATATCGCACCACGATTAGGTTCACAATGCAATGTATGTCGCACGCATGCATGCATGCAATGTTTATCGGCTTTACACCTTTGCTTCTCTTTCAACCTGGCGAAAGCAAAGCGCGGAAAAAAAAGAAAATTTAAATCATAGTTCCATATTAATTCATGACAAAATTATTTTCCGTTATTTTATGTGTTTTTTATTTTATTTCTTCAAAAGTGTACCTATTGAAAAACGTCGTTTGATACTCGTGGACATTTGTTATTGCAGTTCTCTGCTCAAAAACAACCTCGCCTACGGCTCGGGTGTTTTAATTCCGCCTCGAACGCAATAACAAACGTTCTCCACTTGTATCAAAATGTACTATTGTAGTATACTTGATTTGGTCATCTGTAAAGAAAATCAAACAACCGGCCAAGTGCGTGACGGACCACGCACAATGAAGGGTTCCGTGGTTGGGATGAATTTATCCCAAGAACAAAACTTTGTACCTAGTTGAATAAATGTTCACGGTCATGTGCACGGTCAATTCTCCAACTGCAAATGTGAGTTTGTAATCGCAAACATTTTTTTTTGAACTGAAAAACTATAAATTAACGATTTGCGGATTTGTTCCTTTACTTGTGCTGTGAGACCTTGCTTTCATGCTGAAATTTTGCACAGAGATTTCCTTTATAATGTAGACAAGGAATAAGGAAGGAATTCCCAGTAGTACGTTCCCGTGAGATATTTTCCGAAATCTACGCGGGCGAAGCCGCTGGCAAAAGCTAGTTTAGCATAGATTTCTTGCTATTTAGTTGTCTATAATTTCTCCTCCACCAGTTATAAGGCTATTCACCTCGAGGTGGCTTGATGAATTGATCGGAATTGCGCTCAAATAGTTCAAAATATCAAGCGATGTGCACATACGCGTGACAATGTAATCGATTGGAAGGTGTGTACCGCTCTGTACGCACGGGAGTACGTCGAATTGGTTTTGTTTGAATGTCTGCTATTTGGATCTAAGTTATTTCATACACAGTTTTGGATATAATAATCTAACTTTTGGGTAATAGGGTACCGAAGTAGGTAAGTACCTTAACAATCAAATAAGTAGTTCCCTTGATCAAAAGCTTTTTATAAGTTGCCGTAGGTAAAACTTACACGATTGTTAAATATAATACATCTATACAAATAAATAAAATTAAAGTGTCTGTTTGTAATGTAACAACATAACAGCTTACTAAATGCTTATGAAAGTATATACGGTACTCATAACAAAAGAACAGTTTTTTAAATTTTTGTCTGTCTATCTGTCTGTTTGTTCCGGCTAATCTCCGAAACGGCTGGACCGATTTTGACGGAACTTTCACTGGCAGGTAGCTGATGTTATTAGGAGTAATACAGGCTACTTTTAATTGGAAAAAGAATTGGGGTTCCACGCAAAAAAAAAAACTCACGAAATTGTGAACAAAAAGTCGGATTTGAAAATTCGGCTTTTTTTGTTTGGTAGCTCAATTCTCGAGGTTAGTTATTTAACGAGTTAGCTATTTAACATCGCGTTACAACCTTTAGGAGCCGAGCAGAAAGAAAAATAGTCTGAAAGAACGCTAAGCGAAAACGAAGTAATAGCGTGGGCGGGCGATGCAACACGCCGGGGTCGGGGGCCGAGGGAGTTTTATTAAAATGTGGCTGATATTTAGTCCAGTAGACAAAAGAATATGCCCTTCGATAATTCCAAAGTTTTTTATATTCGCGGAGTGGATTACTTTCGTGAATTCATTGCTATGTACAAAAATGCTAACAGTTTAGAGTTATGCTATAGGTATTAAGTAGGTATTTCCTATTATTTCGTGTTATAACAATGATATAAAATTTAAATTAAAATACTACACTGTTTCTTAATTAGTACTATCTAAAGTATATATTACTGAAAATGCTAACAGATAGGTACTGTGGAACAATGGAAATCTGAAAATGTCCTTTAACTCATTCAATAAAAAATTTAAGTTTTTCAAATCATTTCCTATACACTTAAAGGGATTAGTTATACCTTACAACAAAAGTTCTAACAGCTAAGTAATATGGCTTCACAAGTAATTGTATTTTTACTTTGCAATTAGCGAAATATTGAATTTAAGTTTATAAATTTGCGCCCACATATTCGTGATAATAAGCTCTGCTACCATACAAAAGTTTCAACTTGTACGTGCTATGCCTTTTTTTTAAATAAATAAAATACAATTTGGATATTGTGGCGCGCGGTGTAGGTACGACAATTAGTGCAGCGCGACGCGGTGATAATCAGACCCACACTCACTGCAAACGTGCACGCGGCTACACATCAAGCTATGCATATCCAGTTTACACTGACCTCTCATTGTAAGGTAATCTTATACAATGCGAGATCAGCTTATACTAGATATGTATAGCTTGATCTGTAGCCGTGCGTACCTACCTCTATTGAATGAGGCGCAAAATCATTTCATTACAGTCACATCTCACAAATGACTAATACGAGTACAGTCAGCGTCAAAAATATCGGAACGAACAGACTGTTCAAAATGATCTCAAAAACTAAGAAAATTAAACTACTCAATTGGGTAAAGCTCTTGTCAGAATTACAGTGTAATATTATCGTGTACTGTCTTCATTCTGAAAACAGTCTGTTCGTCCCGATATTATTGACGCTGATCCAATCCAGTCAGTTATTTTTTCTGTTCCATTCCGTGACCGTGACTGACTTCGCCCGCGCGTAATTATCAACAATTGTCAAAAATAGTCAAAATCCCGGATTCCGGGATTCACAAATTTAGAGTTCTGATTATAGGATCGAATGTATATTTATGTATTGATCGTCAAAATGTCGTGATTCCGGAATTGATAAATCAAGTATTTTTTTTACCATTACTGGGTAACTTGTTTATCACTAAATTTTCACAGGGAATCATCTACTCTGAACAACTTTCACTATGGCATCAACACGCGTGGCGTAAATCACGAAAAATAAATCAGCTGGTCGAGTAGGTATTGAGCTTTTGTATCAAACATCGTAATTTTTTTCGTGATTTCAGAGTTGGTCCCATAATGAAAGCTGCTGAAAGTGTAAATCCGAGATGGCGGCTGCGAATATTTTCAAATGTTTCGTCATGGGTGTCGTTTTCATTGGTTTCGAGGGTGTTAAGGCCGATAGTGACACTAAAATGTAAATCCAAGATGGCGGCTGCGAATATTTTCTAATTTTTCGTCATGGGTGTCGTTTTTTTGGTTTTCAATAGTGTTAAAGCCGATAGTGACACTAAAATGTAAATCCAAGATGGTGGATGCGAATATTTTCTAATTTTTCGTTATGGGTGTCGTTTTCATTGTTTTCGGTGGTGTTAAAGCTGATAGTAACATTAAAATGTAAATCCAAGATGGCGGCTGCGAACATTATTAAATTTTCGTCATGGGTGTCGTTTTCATGCTTTTCGAGGGTGTTAAAGCCAATAGTGACATTAAAATATAAATCGAAGATGGCCGGTGCGAACATTTTCAAATTTTTCAATTTTTAAGTTCTGATTATAGAATCGAATGTATATTTACTTACGTTTAGGCTTTGGCTAATATGGAATGTACCTACTTTTGTATTGATCGTCAAAATGTCGGGATGCCGGAATTGATAAATTTTTCGTCATAGGTGTCGTTTTCATGCTTTTCGAGAGTGTTAAAGCCGATAGTGACACTAAAATGTAAAGCCAAGATGGTGGATGCGAATATATTCTAATTTTTCGTCAAAGTTGTCGTTTTCATGGTTTTGGGGGCTGTTAAAGCCGATAGTGATGTTAAAATGTAAATACATGATGGCGGCTGCGAACATTTTTAAAATTTTCGTCACGGGTGTCGTTTCGAGGGTGTTAAAGCCGATAGTGACACTAAAATGTAAATGCAAGATAGCGCCTGCTTTAAAAATGTTGATGGTTTTTTAATTACTATCACACGTGTTTTCAGGTTGTAACGCGATACGCTGCACTGCCGCAGGGTTAGTTAAGTATTCATCAGCCAAGCGTCACGCATTTTGACTCCTCTATCGGCTTTAGCACACTCTAAAACCATGAAAACGATAACCATGACGGAAAATTTTCGCAGCCGCCATCTTGGATTTACATTTTAACGTCATTATCGGCTTTAACACCCTCGAAAACCATTAAAATGACACCCATGACAAAAAGCTTGAAAATTTTTGCAGCCGCCATCTTGGATTTACATTTTAACGTCACTATCGGCTATAACACCCTCAAAAACCATGAAAACGACACCCATGACGAAAAGTTTGAAAATTTTGCAGGCACCGTCTTGGATTTACATTTTAACGCCACTATCGCCTTTAAACTCCTCGAAAACCATGAAAACGACACCCATGACGAAAAGTTTAAAAATTTTGCAGCCGCCATCTTGGATTTACACTTGAACGCCAATATCAGCTTTAAAACTCTCGTAAACCATGAAAATGACACCCATGACAAAAAGCTTGAAAATTTCCCAGCCGCCATCTTGGATTTACATTTTAGTGTCACTATCGGCTTTAACACCCTCGAAAAGCATGAAAACGACACCCATGACGAAAAATTTAATAATGTTCGCAGCCGCCATCTTGGATTTACATTTTAATGTTACTATCAGCTTTAACACCACCGAAAACCATGAAAACGACACTCATTGAGAAAAATTAGAAAATATTCGCATCCACCATCTTGGATTTACATTTTAGCGTCACTATCGGCTTTAACAATCTCGAAAACCAAGAAAACGACACCCATGACGAAAAATTAGAAAAGATAGAAAATATTCGCAGCCGCCATCTTGGATTTACATTTTATTGTCACTATCGGCCTTAACACCCTCGAAAGCCATAAAACGACACCCATGATAAAACATTTGAAAATATTCGCAGCCGCCATCTTGGATTTACAGTTTCAGCAGCTTTCACTATGGGACCAACTCTGAAATCACAAAAAAAATTACGATGTTTGATACAAAAGTTCAATACCTACTCGACCAGCTGATTTATTTTTCGTGATTTACGTGTTGATGCCATAGTGAAAGTTGTTCATGAGTAAAAGATTCCCTGTGAAAATTTAGTGATAAAAAAGTTATCCTCTAATACTCGTAGTAAAAAAATACTTAATTTATCAATTCCGGCATCCCGACATTTTGATGATCAATACAAAAGTAGGTACATTCCATATTAGCCAAAGCCTAAACGTAAGTAAATATACATTCGATTCTATAATCAGAACTTAAAAATTGTCGTTCCGGAATCCCGGATTTTTTTCGATACATAAGTGCAATCTAACTTGCATTTACATTTTAGTGTCACTATCGGCTTTAACACCCTCGAAAAGCATGAAAACGACACCCGTGACGAAAATTTTAAAAATGTTCGCAGCGCCATCATGTATTTACATTTTAACATCACTATTGGCTTTAACAGCCCCCAAAACCATGAAAACGACACCTTTTTTTTTTTTTTTTTGAGGGTGGGAAATCATCAAATAACTTCTCCCGCTCTGGGTGGAGCGGAAGGGTGTGTCAGACTTTTACTGACTAAAACCCACCCGTCTTCCTTCAGTTGCCTATGCCAGGGCCGCGGTATCTCCTTCAAACAACCCGCGACCCCATCGGCTTTAACACTCTCCAAAAGCATGAAAACGACACCTATGACGAAAAATTTGAAAATGTTCGCACCGGCCATCTTGGATTTATATTTTAATGTCACTATTGGCTTTAATACCCTCGAAAAGCATGAAAACGACATCCATGACGAAAAATTTAATAATGTTCGCAGCCGCCATCTTGGATTTACATTTTAATGTTACTATCAGCTTTAACACCACCGAAAACAAAGAAATCGACACCCATAACGAAAAATTAGAAAATATTCGCATCCACCATCTTGGATTTACATTTTAGTGTCACTATCGGCTTTAACACTATCGAAAACCAAAAAAACGACACCCATGACGAAAAATTAGAAAATATTCGCAGCCGCCATCTTGGATTTACATTTTAGTGTCACTATCGGCCTTAACACCCTCGAAACCAATGAAAACGACACCCATGACGAAACATTTGAAAATATTCGCAGCCGCCATCTTGGATTTACAGTTTCAGCAGCTTTCATTATGGGACCAACTCTGAAATCACGAAAAAAATTACGATGTTTGATACAAAAGCTCAATACCTACTCGACCAGGTGATTTATTTTTCGTGATTTACGTGTTGATGCCATAGTGAAAGTTGTTCAGAGTAGATGATTCCCCGTGAAAATTTAGTGATAAACAAGTTACCCAGTAATGGTAAAAAAAATACTTAATTTACCAATTCCGGAATCACGACATTTTGACGATCAATACATAAATATACATTCGATCCTATAATCAGAACTCTAAATTTGTGAATCCCGGAATCCGGGATTTTGACTATTTTTGACAATTGTTGATAATTACGCGCGGGCGAAGTCAGTCACGGTCACGGAATGGAACAGAAAAAATAACTGACTGGATTGGATCAGCGTCAATAATATCGGGACGAACAGACTGTTTTCAGAATGAAGACAGTACACGATAATATTACACTGTAATTCTGACAAGAGCTTTACCCAATTGAGTAGTTTAATTTTCTTAGTTTTTGAGATCATTTTGAACAGTCTGTTCGTTCCGATATTTTTGACGCTGACTGTACTCGTATTAGTCATTTGTGAGATGTGACTGTAATGAAATGATTTTGCGCCTCATTCAATAGAGGTAGGTACGCACGGCTACAGATCAAGCTATACATATCCAGTATAAGCTGATCTCGCATTGTATAAGATTACCTTACAATGAGAGGTCAGTGTAAACTGGATATGCATAGCTTGATGTGTAGCCGCGTGCACGTTTGCAGTGAGTGCGGGTCTGATTGTCACCGCGCCGCGCTGCACGAATTGTCGTACCTACACCGCGCGCCACAATATCCAAATTGTATTTTATTTATTTAAAAAAAAGGCATAGCACGTATAAGTTGAAACTTTTGTATGGTAGCAGAGCTTATTATCACGAATATGTGGGCGCAAATTTATAAACTTAAATTCAATAATTCGCTAATTGCAAAGTAAAAATACAATTACTTGTGAAGCCATATTACTTAGCTGTTAGAACTTTTGTTATAAGGTATAACTAATCCCTTTATGTGTATAGGAAATGATTTGAAAAACTTAAATTTTTTATTGAATGAGTTAAAGGACATTTTCAGATTTCCATTGTTCCACAGTACCTATCTGTTAGCATTTTCAGTAATATATACTTTAGATAGTACTAATTAAGAAACAGTGTAGTATTTTAATTTAAATTTTATATCATTGTTATAACAAGAAATAATAGGAAATACCTACTTAATTCCTAATGCATAACTCTAAACTGTTAGCATTTTTGTACATAGCAAAGAATTCACTATAGTTATCCACTCAGCAAAAATAAAAAACTTTAGAATTATCGAAGGGTAAATGGAAAAAATATTATATCTCTACTGGACTAATTTTAGTATATTGTGCATAGATTGTGTATCTTACGACGCCCACGCGAATGAAGTCGCGGGGCTTAGCTAGTATTTCATATAATTTTTATGTTTATTATAAAATGCACTTCTCAGTTCCAACATTAATGTAGCGCTGTGTTAATTAATGCTAACTACACTTTAGTATCAGCAGCGTTGAATTTGATGTTTTATTTTCCTTTTAGCCGTAGTTGTTTGTGTAATTAAAATGATTAACGACAAGTACACTTTTAGAGGCATGAGGAACAGGGTGTAAAGTTCACTCATCCTCCATAGAAAAGGGAGGATCCTCCGACCAGACGGGTATTGTGTCTGGTGGGCCGCTGCCCGACGGTTGATGTCGGGCCGTTGTATACAGGGTGTCCCGTAAATAATGGATCAAACGTAAGGGGTAGGTAGCTTACCTAATTTCCAACAACTAATTTGAATATTAAAAAAAAAACCGTTACAGTAACCAGGATATTAATTTTTTTTCGAATTTTACGAATTTGTCTTCCAGAATTAAGCTTTTTTAATGCTGTCGCTGCAAATGATGACATTTTTAGGTATGATTTTTATTTAACATTTCTGAATAGCTTACTAATGTTATAAGATACCATTTTTTTGAATACCGTTTTATTTGCCTTAGAAAAAAAATCTTGAGTTGAAAAGTTTTTTCTTTACGATGTTAGGACCAAAATTGAAAAAATTCTCCTGTAAAAAAAATGTATGACACCGAAAACCACCATTATTTTAAAAACTTGTACATTTAATAAGGTTTGCAAATTGGTATAAAACTTACGTCTAGTCTTTATCGTTACAAAGATATTGCTATGAATGTGATGAAGACAGAAAATAAATTAAATTGGTACTATTCCATTTTTTCATTTTCGTAATGGCTTATGCTTGAATGCTTGTAATCGAAGCAGGTAGTTAAGCGGCTAGCATATTCCGACCCGATGACGTCATCTGTCCGGAATTTGGGACCGCTACCTGTGGCGGAGTTGCACCTCAGTCAGCGTGAAGGGGATAGATAGCGCCGCTTTTGTATTTTTGGTAAATTGGTATGAAGTTGTACATTCTAGTCCTTGTCGTTACAAAGATAATTGCTATGAATCTGAGAGGTGCTCCAAATCAACGTTAATAAAAAAAATAAAAAAGTGTGTACATTTAAACTTTTCTTTAAAATGTGTAACTGTAGCATTTCAGAGGCAATGTTCATTGAATTATTGAGGCGTATGAAAAGAATTAGGAGGCCGTACTAAAAAAAACAGTTAGTTCAAATAAATCGTTTTATTTGGTTTTTACAATAAATGTTCGAATTGCCTTCCCTCTACAAGAATGCAAAGTCTGCATCTCCTAATAAAGGAAGCTCTTATCCGACGGACAAAACGGCTTTGGTTTATTTCTGATGCAGCAGATTGGATGCGCTGTCGTAATTCTTCTTCCGACGTTATTGGATTCTTGTAGACCCTGTCTTTTAAACATCCCCAGTAAAAAAAATCTAGGGGATTTAAATCCGGAGATCGCGGAGGCCACAAAATTGGTCCTAATCGGCCGATCCATCTGTCCGGATAACTTTCATCAAGGTGCGCCCTTACTGCCGTCGCATAGTGAGCGGGGCACCCATCATTTTGCAACCACATTGCTTGCCGTACGTCTTCTGGAACGTTTTCTAATAACCTTGGCAACTCATTCCTTAAAAAATGGAGATAATATTCGGCGTTTAGAGTAGCTGGTAGTTCAAAGGGCCCTATTATTTGCCCATTGATTATTCCCGCCCATAAATTTATTTTAAATTGATGTTGGCTCCTGTCCTCTCGCATCAAATGTGGGTTTATCAGCTGCCAACTGTGCAAATTATGCAAATTTAAATATCCATCTCGGCGGCATGAAGACTCGTCACTCCATAAAATCTTGTTAAAAAACTGCGGGTCCGCCCGAATCATTCTAAGCATCCTTTGGCAAAATTCTATTCTTGGCTGGTAATCACGCGACGTCAGCGTTTGAACACGTTGCACGTGATATGGGTGCAATCGGCACCGTTGTAGCACTCGATGCACCGTCGATCTAGAAATTCCTACGCGTCGCGCTATGACGCGAACGGAGACTGACGGATCTTCCTCGATTTCTCGAAGAATGACTTCGTCATTAACTTGTCGCGGTCGTCCTTCACGGGTACCACCAACTCCGGTGCCAAGAATTCTTCCCTCAAGAAGCGCGTTATGCACTCTAATAAAGACGCGATAATCGGGATAACGAACCAGGTTCGGGTATCTTTCACGGTACAATCTTGCAGCCGCCCTGGCATTACCTCTTGCTTCTCCGTAGATAAAATGCATTTCGGCGTACTGCCGTGGCGTGTACTCATAACGAGGCATTGGGCTGAATAAGGTTTCAGCGCTACTGCACACACGTACAAGCACACACAAACGAATGTTTTCGGAGTCCGTAGGATCGCCAAGTCGTTTGTCCAATACGCAAAGAGTTCCAAATCGATAGGCAAAGCAAAGTCCAAAAACACAGCACAAGTCAAATTTTACAGAAGAAAACACCGAGCCACTGACCGGGAGCGAAAGTTGTCTGACGTAGCAACTCGAAGAGAGACTAGTTACAACTAAACTAATAAAATCAAGCAACAATGAAGCCTGTACGAGTGAAGGGCGCAGGAAAGAACAAAAGAACATGCGCAACTTCATACCGATTTAACCGATTTACCAAAAAGCGGCGCTATCTATCCCTTTCACACTGACTGAGGTGCAACTCCGCCACAGGTAGCGGTCCCAAATTCCGGACAGATGACGTCATCGGGTCGGAATTATGCTATCCGCTTAACTACCTGCTTCGATTACAAGCATTCAAGCATAAGCCATTACGAAAAGGAAAAATGGAATAGTACCAATTTAATTTATTTTCTGTCTTCTTCATCACATTCATAGCAATATCTTTGTAACGATAAGGACTAGACGTAAGTTTTATACCAATTTGCAAACCTTATTAAATGTACAAGTTTTTAAAATAATGGTGGTCTTCGGTGTCATACATTTTTTTTACAGGAGAATTTTTTCAATTTTGGTCCTAACATCGTAAAGAAAAAACTTTTCAACTCAAGATTTTTTTTCTAAGGCAAATAAAACGGTATTCAAAAAAATGGTATCTTATAACATTAGTAAGCTATTCAGAAATGTTAAATAAAAATCATACCTAAAAATGTCATCATTTGCAGAGACAGCATTAAAAAAGCTTAATTCTGGAAGACAAAATCGTAAAATTCGAAAAAAAATTAATATCCTGGTTACTGTAACGGTTTTTTTTTAAATATTCAAATTAGTTGTTGGAAATTAGGTAAGCTACCTACCCGTTACGTTTGATCCATTATTTACGGGACACCCTGTATATGCTAGTCGCGTGGTAAACTCTAATTGCGCGATGCAGGTTTGCGTGACGTCATGTCATTGATGCGTAGTTCCTATGTGGCGATGTAGATGACGCCACACACTAAGTAATAAATGAAATTAATTTCATTTTTTTTTTTTTTCATTTTTTTTTATCTTAAGATAGATTCAGCGTTGCTTGCTCCATGGAACTAAAAGTGCTTTGATACCTAATGAGCACCAAATTACATTAAAAAACCGACCAAGAAGTAATTTTTCCGATAATAAAGTTAAACGGTTCACGTTGTTTGTGATGTAAAAGGGAAAAAACATTTATCAGAAAAACAGCTCGTATCATATTTATGTACAGACAACACATCAGGTTATACCAAACTGTCAAATTACTTCAAATTATTTTAAACCTTAAAACGTTGATAATTAAGTACAAAATCGAATGAGAAAATTTCACAGTTTGTAGTAACTTAACCCGCTGCTGTGTGTAGGTACCTGTTATAAAGTTATCTTAATTATCTGTCACCATTAAAAGTCACTTTCACGGTTGTCACCATTATTTTTATCAATACACCAAAATGCGTTTAGGGGAATGTTTATCTAAAGGGGACATCACATTTTGAATGGTAATTCTAGTTTATAGTTTAATTATTATTCATTTATTCACTGAAGTTACATGACTCATACACAATATTTATAGTCTCAGTCCAAGATCCTAGAGCCGCAAGACCTTACTTATTTTCTGATTAACAAAATGTATGGGATACTTAGATAAGTGTTAGGCCGCAAATTCGGAGCAGCGTCTCTTGTAGCGTGCAGTGGAACGTTTAAGGGATACTTGCATCGATAAATTTTGTGTTTTTAAAATTCCTATAAAACCAAATGAATATGGAAATCAATTTGGTTTTAGTATTACTAAAAAATAATAGAAATCATGTCAAATACATAAAATCAGTTTACAAAAAACTTTACGTCAATAGAAGTCCACAGTCCCTAGACGCCAAATTTGATCGCGTCGGACCCCCAGCAACCAGTGGTTTCCACTGCCATTGGGACAAAATAATACTTTGGCTCTAAGGCCGCATATTTGGCTCGCTTTTTGAGAGCGGCTGATTCAGCCGCGGCACCGGGTGACCCGACAGTGCGAGGGAGATGGCTGGCGGCGAACGTGCTAACACACGTTGCGTCCCAAAGTAGGCACTTACCCTTTTGCCAGGGTACTAACGTCAGGTTGGTTGGTCATTTGGTTTTAAGTATAGGAATTTAAAAACTCTAAAATTATCGATGTGTACCCTTAAACGCTCCAATGCACGCTACAAGAAACGCTGCTCCGAATTTGCGGCCTTAGTATGTACGGCCAATTTTCAGGTATACGGTTTACGTTTTTACGGTTTTTCAAGTTACGTAAAGTATTACTCACTTTTCTTAAAGTCTGACTGTTGGTTTTTATGTATGTTTTATTATTAATTGTTGTAAATATGATATTGTTAATCAATACTGTCAGACATTACCTGTCGGTGGTTTTTTCCGCCAGACGCTTTTAAAACTCGCAAAAAATTATGTCTTTACTTATACTTTGTTTGAGTTTTAATTTTTATAGAATGGTACTCGGGGAACTATTTTAATACTTTTTGTAAGCAGCCCGACCAATCGTAGCTGCCAAATATCTCCCAGACTAAAATTGTATGAATATCGATTTAGGCTATGGTAATAAGGTCCTATATGGAGCCAGTAAATTCCTCGAGGATTTTTCCGCTTCATCTAAACTGAACTCAGAGACCGACGCCACAATGAAAAAAACAAATGACAGTCTCGCCAATTAAGGCGAAAGCGCCAGGGTAGCACGCGAAATTCAAAATTTCTTACGTTTTTTGCAATTTGTAGGTCAGTGTGAGCTTGTATGTTGATTAAAATATGATTCGCGGCCGTAGCTAATATGGCTTTACAGAATTATAATCATTAGAATCAGCAATACAACTCCATAAGTTAGCATTTACCTTAAACCTCATGATTTCATGAAATCGCTACATTTGAGGTAAATGCTAACTTATGGAGTTGTATGATTATATTTCTGTAAAGCCATACTAGCTACGGCCGCGAATCATATTTTAATCAACATACAAGCTGACACTGACCTACAAATTGCAAAAAACGTAAGAAATTTTGAATTTCGCGGGCTAGCCTGGCGCATCAACCTTAAAAAGAACATGTTCTTAGATAGTTCCATTTTCGAATTCCGTAATTACTTTTTTTATTGTAAGTGGCCAGTTTCAGAAACTTAAACCCCCCGTAACCCCCCCGTTAACGTATGCCCCTCGTAAATTGCTTCCTTCTGTAGTTCGTAAGCTCATACTTGCATAATTATTCAGTCCGAGGGTTTGAGGCTCTGCGTGCTGAAACACAGATTCGGCAGCAGATGTTAATAATAAGACGCAACTGAAACTGATTTAGCTAATGCAAATTGTATACATGCATATTTTTTTGGTCTATTAAAATGAATGTTGTTGGTTATCTGTTGTCCAACCTATCTGTGTAATGTAATCAATGACACAATAACAGCAATGACATTATACATCTAGACGTTGCCATGATTACAGTGTGAAGTGTGGAAGTGAGATACGAAATAATTAGGAAAATTGAGACAAAGCATCGTATCTTCTGTCCCTTACGGCGTGCCGTATTTTTGCTTTAAAAATGTTGCCAAACAAAGTACTTTGCATGGCAAAATTTAAAAAATGTTGCCAAACAAAGTACTTTCACTGTTAATATTGCTGTCTCATGACCGGCCACGCGGTGGCTCGATCTAGATGTATATTATCTAAGGTTCACAGCCTGTATTGATGTATCCTCATGCGTAATCAGACCGTTAATCGTGTGTCAATCACCTGTGACTTATCATTTGACATTGTGTCTATATTTTGGCCTAAAATGTGACACCACAATAATGCACTTATCTAAAATGTTTTTCAGTAGGTACTTGTGCTTGTGAATATGAATGGCGCACTTTAAAAGTTGTTTGACGTGCTACTGACTGCATGTAAACAGTGGGAGCCAGTTCTCGGCGCTAGCTCTGACTTCATTTGGAGTCAGCTGCTGATCCTGTGTGAATCAGCCTCTAGGCTTCATCAAGTTCCATGACTCCTTCTACTCTGACAGGAAGGATTGCTCTGTAATCTTGAAAAAATGGGTACCTAGGTGCACTAAAATAATCTGTCGAAATCGTGCTGTTGCTTGTTTCGAGCAAATAAAGAAGTAAATATTAATTAAGTACAGTCGAGTTCATTAATATATGGGCACTGTCAAGGATTCAAAATATTGTGAGCGTTGGAAAGCTCAATAAATTCTATAGAACCTACAGCTCAAAAATATGTCCTCTTGTTAATAGTTCAATAATATATTCAAATTCAAATCATTTATTTCAGATTAATATCGATAGGTACCTTTCATAAAAACTACAATTAGACTCGAAATTAAAAACAAAATTAAACTCGGAATTAAAATCAACATTAAAATCAAAATTAAAAAAAAAAAATTAAATTTAAATTGAAATCAAAAATTAAAGTCAAAATTAAAAACAGAATTAAAATCAAAATTAAAAATATTAAAATTAAAATCAAAATTTACAAAATTAATACACATAAATCAATCAATCAATCTGCCTAGCCTTTTCCCAACTATGTTGGGGTCGGCTTCCAGTCTAACCGGATGCAGCTGAATACCAGTATTTTACATGGAGCGACTGCCTGTCTGACCTCCACAACCCAGTAACTGGGTAATACGATACCCCTTGGTAAGACTGGTTGTCAGACTTTCGGGCTTCTGACGACCCGTAACGACTGTCAAAGATCCACGAATGACAGCCGGGACCAACGGCTTAACGTGCTTTCCGAGGCACGGAGGAGTCTCGGTGTGTAAAGATGGTCACCCATCCACTGGCCAACCCCGTTAAGCGTAGCTTAACCTGATGGATCGTCCCGTGCGGCAGTTATTACTTAGCCACGAGCTCCTCTTATTAATACACATAAATATGCTGCATATATGCTGTGCATTACTCATGTTACTGAGAAAAAGAAGTCGCATATTACTGAATCTAAATCTTGACCACAATTTAATGATGCTTATAGTTGTCACAATATTAAGAACTTTTTTGACGTTCATATATTTTTGAAGCCTGAAAGGGCCAATATATTAATGAACTCGACTGTACAATGCGTTTCAACTAAGAATCGGAATGACCTTGCGCCATATTGTAAAGATTTAGCAAAACAGCACCTCGTTTACACATTTGCAAATTCTGTGACATAATTATTTTAACAAAAACAGAACTAAAATGGATAAGAATAACACTAAAAAACTTTGCAAGCCGTATATTTCATTTTTCAGTTGACAGTTCGAGGTCGAGGAGCTCGTGGCTAAGTAATAACAGCCGCACGGGTCGAACCGTCAGGTTAAGCTACGCTTGCCGGAGTTGGTCAGTGGATGGGTGACCATCTTTACATAACGAGATTCCTCCGTGCCTCGGAAAGCACGTTAAGCCGTTGGTCCCGGCTGTTATTCGTGAATCTTTGACAGTCGTTGCGGGTCGTCAGAAACCCGAAAGTCTGACAACCAGTCTTACCAAGGGGTATCGTATTACCCAGTAACTGGGTTGTGGAGGTCAGACAGGCAGTCGCTCCATGTAAAATACTGGTATTCAGCTGCATCCGGTTAGACTGGAAGCCGACCCCAACATAGCTGGGAAAAGGCTAGGCAGATTGATTGAGTTGACAGTTCGAGGTCATTGACGTTCCTATTCTTAGTTGAATCGCACTGTACAGCGCTGCAACGATCATACATGCTCGCCGCGCCGCGCGCCAGTTGCCAGTACTACGCACTTGACCTTTCTGGAGAACATCACCAACAAGGTCACTATAGTAATATTCTTCCTAGAGGGGATCCCGGCGTTTCCACTCACATCTGCCTTGCCTCATACCTTTTGTTAGTCGCCTTTCATAAATCATCATGACCAAACCATCTATGTACTTATACTCTTTTCAATTTGTTAGTTCAAGTATTTATTTAAGGCCGAACTATACGCCAATGACCTTGAGTGGTTAGCTTGCGCATTCTGGCCTGAGCTCACGCAACGCGTCGTACGTCCAGCCAGTAATAGGACTCGCCCATCAAGGAGCGCTGTCCCAAATTAGACGCATTTGTTATTTATTATAATAAAAAATATACATGTTTTTAAAAAGTAACAAAACCAAATCATTTTCGTTTGTATTGCAAACTAGTAGATATTTTTTTAAATATTCTTTTGATAAAAAATGAAGGAGTAAAATAGTTTCATCTTAACGATTTGGAGGTGATTTGGGGTTTTTTTTTCTTATTACGTGATACCGATAGAAAATTTATGGCTAAACGAAATTACGATTCATATCATGTAGATTACTAACAATTTTTTTCAGATGTAATTTCTCTGTAGGTTCCGGCGAAAAACTGCTTCATCTGCACGCTGTTTTTAAGCTTTTTTCGAAAGAGTAGCCTTAAGTATATCAACAATCAGGAGAAATGCGGTCATCTTAGTACAAAATACACGATAGTTTCTCACATATTCACGAGTAATTTACCTCGTAACAGACGACTTGTGGTGACATGTCTATCGAACTATTGTCACGGAAATAGGTACTCCTTCGATACGGGCATGTCGACGTTTCTCGTGGCTTTCAGTTTATTTCTCGATTTCCGATGACATAATAATACAAGGGAACAGCATTTTTGTTGCATGCAATACTTATTATGTCTATTAGGATACATTTTCGGGGTGCTGATTTCAGTTTTTTTTATCAGCTTTAGTTTTTGAGGTATAATGAAAATGTGATTTTCAAGAAAAAAATAATACTTACTTTAATTTAAAAAAAAAACATTAGAAAAACAACCACTACTTACAATAAAAAAAAAAAAATCTTTTATAAGATTTTCTTGTTTGACTTGGTTCACAGGGACTGTTGCTAATGCTACAAAACAGTAGTCCGCCATGATGTGGGCATTCCACTGACCCTGGAACTGCTCCTCCATAGTCCGAATATCTTGATGGAACTGTTCGCCTTGTTCTTCACTCATATCACCAAGATTTTCAGGGAAACGGTCCAAATGGCTAGGAGGAAGAGTACCTTGATGCTGCTGTTTCTCAAAAACTAGAGCTGTTAGAGATAAATTGAGGGTAGATTTGAAATCAGCGACCTCGAGTTAGTAAACAACAGCCAAAAAATTCCATGCAAGAAAAAAAGTCTAATTTTGTTCCCTCGTAACTTGTTCCTTGTTGGTAATGGAGACAAGAAGTTTGTTGATCCTATTATTCAGTTTTTTACTGAGGTAAGAGAACGGTGTTCAGCAAACGTGGAATAACATATATTTTTATACCATTCCCCCTCTAAAAAGCTTATTTTATTCACTGAAAACAGTGAATAAAAAGCAGTTTTACTCACTGTTTTGATGTTTGAAAATGGAACACACCGATGTATTCGACCACAAATTTAGAGTACCTAGGCTAGATACGGCATGTTATTAGATAGTATGAAAACCGAACGTGTCATCTTTTTTATACCTACGATAACTTCACCCCAGCCATTTAGTGATGTGCTCAACGTAAACAGAATTGTTTCAATCGCTAAGCGTCACTGAGCTAACAGACTTTTTTTTAGTACGAACAGTCGAACATGCAGGGCACGCTTGATCGTGGCTTGCCGTATCTAGTGTAAGTGTAATCTTTGTATTCGACCTATATTGATGTGTTCTAAATTCAATTTGATTGGTCGACATTTTCGACAAGGAGTTTAGCTTTAGAATAAAAACTGTTTTGTGTTCTTTGCTTTCCTTAGTAAATTGGCGCTATTTTGAATACTGTAAGTTGTACGAACACAAAGTTTAGTGTTACTTTAATCTTTTGTGTTTGTTTAGTGTTGTTCTAATCGATTTAAAATGCATTCTAGTGATGAAGATGTGTTAACACCTGAGTTTATGAAAGAGAGGGCGGCCGATATAGTGGAAAACTTGCTACCCAAAAAATCACGGCTGGTTTACATCAAAGCCAATTTAACTTTCCTTTTTCTTCATTAAATGTCTATTTTCACTTAAATCTTTCTTTTTCTCGTAGTCATGGTATAAAGTATAGTATGCAACTCTTGAATAAAACGGATTTATATCGAGGGCCATGAATCACTCGCGTCGCTCAGGATTCTAACACTTGAATCACTCGCTACGCTCGTGATGCAATCATCATGAATCACTCCCTACAGTCGTGATTCAATCGTTAGTATCCTTCACTAGTTCGTGATTCATCTATGGCCCCCGCTTTAAATCCGTCCTTTATTCACTAATTGCATAATATACTATTTGTTTTATCATGTTTTCGTAGCTAATTTAATTTGACCCTCATCATCTTCCTGCCCTTATAACTTGAGGGGCATCCGTGGATTGCAAGTTGTTCCTGTGACCTGTCGCCATTTCATCCATCCTGCGTTGATGCGGTACGTTACGTTTTGGTTTTCTTCGCCATGACCCCAAAGTATAGTCACTTAAACACCAGTTTAGAATTCAGTTTTTTGTTGTGTTAACTTCACTGACTTTATGGTTATCGATATCTCAACACGATTTTAAAACAGATTTTATCAACTCGCACTTCAAGTAACAACTTGACCCCAAAAAAATAATTAAATCTTTTTTATTTTTATCTTGTTATTTTGTTTGTAAATGAAGAAATTGTGCTGTAGCTTAAGGTTTCTAGTTACCTAGGTTTTGTTCAAAGCTAGCGTTCATCGGCATTTTTTATGCCTTGTGGCTGTTAGTGGTTGGCGTGTAGGTACTCACGAAGTTTTAGGAACTGAAATAATCACAGTGGACGTAATCCCCGCTGATTATTTCTTGTTTGCAGCAGTAGACAACCACGATATCCATCACGTCTGCGTCTAGCTAATTTTAAAATTGGCTCAGTAGAAAAGTTTACTATTTTATTTAGTTTTATTTTCTGTTTTTAACGTTAGAAGATGTGTCGCGAGCCAATTCATTATCGTGTCTAATTCCGCCTGAGCAAATTTCATCTTAAATTCCGCTCTTTAAATATGACTTACTTTACTGCCTAACCTGGTATAGTTTAGAAAATAAAGCCGCCATGATGGTTTCAGCTGGGAGTAATTACGTCGAAGCCACGTGTTCCGGCTTTTAAGGCTAACGACTCATAACACGTCCATAATGTGCCGACGGCTTTATGTGACGACTAAATGGCGTTTTTATTATGTTCTACTTCGTGAATGATGTTTGTTTTGACGGAGAATGACAGCGAAGAATGACGGGCATTTCTGTATTATTGCGCTTTTGAGTAAACACACTACAGTATTTTTCACGAATAGACACGCACTTTACTCATGCTTACCAAGTGTACACACACGCTGTGAATGTGTGTGTAAACGCAGAAGCTCTCGGTACCGTCCGAGACAATGGCGAAGTCGGAAAAGTGTGAGGGTTGGTGCGTGTGCGTGTGTTACGTGCTGACGCTACCCTTCTTCACGCACACATTTGTTGAGTTTATATACAACGTGTACCTAATGCTAAATGCGCAAAACCTCTTAAGGAGTCAATGTACTCATCATTATGAACAACTTTTACTATGGGACCAAACCTGAAATCGCGAAAAAAAAATCAGCTGTTCAGTACATTTATGTTCGCATAATTCGTCAAAATGTACTGAACAGCTGATTTTTTTTTCGCGATTTCAGGGTTGGTCCTATAGTAAAAGTTGTTCATAATGATGAGTACAATGACCCCTTAAGAGATTTTGCTCATTTAGCAATACACGTTGTATAGGGGTAATCTTCGGAACTAGGTACTGATCCAGTCAATCTGCCTAGCCTTTTCCCAACTATGTTGGGGTCGGCTTCCAGTCTAACCGGATGCAGCTGAATACCAATATTTTACATGGAGCGACTGCCTATCTGACCTCCACAACCCAGTTACTGGGTAAAACGATACCCCTTTGTAGGACTGGTAGTCAGACGTCTGACGACCCGTCACGACTGTCAAAAATCCCCGAATGACAGCCGGGACCAACGGCTTAACGTGCTCCAAGGCACGGAGGAGTCTCAGTATGTAAATATGGTCACCCATACACTGACCAACTAAACTTCGGAACTGCTGATGTGATTCCGAAAATTCTTTCAGTAATGGGAAGCTAGAGTATTGCCGAGTGTCATAATATATGTATTTTATGTTAAAACATGAAATGTCATGCGGACGAAGTCGCTGGCAAAAGCCAACAATTTATATTGCCAATGAAGAAGAACCGCTGAATCCTAAACTACGAGGTTTAGTATTATATATGCGAAAGTGAGTTTGTTTGTTTCTTTGTTACGCTTTCACGCTAAAACGGCTAAACGGATTTGAAAGAAATTTGGAACATGGGTAGGACCATGGCCTGGCCTATGTTCATTTTTCCTGAACTAACAAATAACACTACTTTCATCCACATCATATCAAATACAATATCCATTCTTATTTCTATTATTTTGTTCCTCAGACCAAATAAAAAACATATTTTATGTGGTTTAGGGTTCCGCACATAAAAAGGAAAAAACGGAACCCTGTCTGTCTGTCTGTCCGGCTGTCACAGCCAATTTGCTCCGATTGTAACGGACCAATTCAGTTAAAATTTGGTACACATATGAATTTTTATGACCCAAATACGGACGTGTAACGTAAATAAATGAATTTTGAATAAGGTGGTCACTTTTGATGGCAAATAAGAAAATTTAAAAAAAAAGTTTGCAAACTGTCCCATATGACATATCAAATGAAAGGGCGGTGATGGTCTCAAATATTTTTTTTTAATAATTTTAAGGCCAATTGTTTTAAAGTTCTTTAAGAAAATAGACGAATATGGACCTTTCCCCCCTTATCTCCGACTAATAAGCCTTTTCGGTAATTAGTTCTATACTTAGAAATAACAAAAAAATTTATAACAAGTCTTTGGTCTCAAAATAATGGTAAAATCTCTCAATATTGTGAGTACAAACTTACACTTGTAGTTGGAATATATGGGAGAACATGTTTTTCGACTAAAATGTTAAGTTTGTTCTTGGGGTAATTCATCCCAACTACGGAACCCACTTGGCCGGTTTTATAATTGGTCTGAGTTTTGTTCATAACATTATTTCACATCTAAACGAGCACTGGGCAAACTGTTTATTTTCTTTGCGGCCATTATTTACATACGACTGGTTGGCGCGGCCGGCATTGCTTTTTTACCAGAAATATGATATGATATTTATATTGTTATGAATTGAGGATGTTTTAGCAGCCATAAACACTATGTAAAATGTACCTAAATTATATCGTAAATAGAAAAATACAGTTCGGTATTTAGAAAGTTTCCTTTCAAAAAACTTTTACAACTTTTAGTTTTTTTTTATTTATTTTATCTTAAGAGCGTTGATCGCGCGCGGCCTGCAACGCCGCAAAAGGGGGTTTTTCGTGATTAAGTAGGTATTTCATTAAATCAAAGGACAATTTCTTCTGACAAATTCTTAGATCGTTGGTATTTATAAGTACCTATGTTTTTTTGACGGTTATTTTGGTAATTACTCTTAGAAAATAATTGACAATAACTCAGAGAAAAATAGCATACATGATACTTATAAATACCAACGATCTAAAAATTTATCACAGGAAATTGTCCTTTGATTTAAATGTAATGAAATAATCACGAAAAACCTCTAGTTGGTAAGACTGGTTGTCAGAATTTCGGGCTTCTGACGACCCGTAACGACTGTCAAAGATCCACGAATGAATTCCGAGGGTCTTGGTATGTAAAGATGGTCACCCATACACGGACCAACCTCAACAAGCGTAGCTTAACCTGATGGATCGATCCGTACGGCTGTTAATAACTTAGCCCACGAGCTCCTCCTAGATACCTAAACATAATAAAAAGATTTGGTGATTTTTTGGGAGGTCAACGACCGCTAGTGTTGTTAAGATTGAGTTGAGAAAAACTGTTTTATATCTTGTCTAGAGATCGGATACCATCTGTGGAGTTTATCTAGCCAATTTAAAATAATTCCTGTATTATGATTTATGATTTAATAAAACGAAAGGTAGAGTTTAAAAAGTCACTTTCTTCTCATCAATTCTTTGTGAAAGAGAAAAGTAAAGTAGCACGACCTGCACAAGTTTTAATTTACTTGAAAAGTATTCGACAATGGGGAGGTACACTGCCAATTTATCCCGCTAGGAGTCGCATCGTCGCTGGTGCTGTTTACCTGTCCAACACCATGTTTTTTTAGGGTGAGAGTGCGTTTTCAGTTTAGTATCATTGAAAATCTTCAACAGATAGACAACTGATAGTTATCAGCGATAATGGCGTCAACTATAATTAGCTTTGCCTATTCCTTCCCATTTCAATATTTGCCAAGTGTTGCCTACCATGAAAATTCAATTTATTAAAGTCCCCGTTTCCTTGTTATTACTTATATTACTTTTCACGGAAATAAATGTTCACCCAGACTGTGGGGTGGAGTTTTTCGTTTATTAAGAGGGTCACGCGAACTTTCGTCTGTTTTTAGGGTTCCGTACCTCAAAAGGAAAAACGGGACCCTTATAGGATCACTTCGTTGTCCGTCTGTCTGTCTGTATGTCTGTCTGTCAGTCTGTCAAGACCCCTTTTCTCAGGAACGGTTGGAGGTATCAAGTTGAAATTAATATTAAATAGGTACGTAACTTTATGGTCCCTTGGAAATCTAAAAAAATCAAGTTTCTAAGTCAACGCAATAAAAAAATACGGCCATATGCGATATATTTTGACACTCGCAAGTAAATCAAAACCTATAGGGTACTTCCCGTTGACCTAGAATCATTAAATTTGGCAAGAAGCAAGGTCTCCCAGCACACGTAATGGAAAAAGTCCAAAAATTGTTAATTTATAACATTAAATCACTTATTATCACACACAAACTTTTTTTTTTGGATTACAATGTTAAGTTTGTTTTTTGGATACATTCTTTTGAACTACGGAACCCTTCATTGTGCGTGGTCTGACACGCGCTTGGCCGGTTTTTTTCTAATCAATCCATTTCTGAAAAAACGGCCTTGTTCTTTTCTTGTTAGAATTCAAAACCTCGAAGTCAAAATTAATTTCTTGCATAGAGAATTTAAACTTATCTGTAAGAAGGCAGTAAGTAGGAACATTTTTAAAGATAGTAAGGCCATTGGTACGCAGGTAGTCACCCCGTGTAAAATACTGGTAATAAGCTGCATCCGGCTAGACCCCACCATACTCGGGAAAGGCTAGACAGATGATGAATAGAAAATAGAAAGCCTATTTTAAATATAAACTGACAATTCTGGTAGTTCACAGTGTATTGTGTAGACCGTGTTGCGTTGCGATTAGACAATTTAATACTTAGCTACAGTAACCAGGAAACTATTGAAAAGGCAGTACTCAGTAGTAAGGTAACGGGGTTTCTACAGCCCACAATATAAATATGAACAGTAGGGAAACATACGAAACGGCACACATAAAGAAACGCGCATCGCCAAGACCATAATAAATATACTAAGGCCCGTATTACAGAACCTTGATCAAGACTCAAGCATTACAACTAGTTTCAAACAATCAAATGGCTTTAAACTAGTTTTAAGTGATGCTTGAGTCTTGAATAAGGTTCTGTAATACGTTCCTACGGGTGCTTTTCCACCAGAGATGTGCTATGCAGCTGTGCTGTGAGAATGTAAAAGCTAAGCTACGAAACTAGGTGACCGTTTCCACTGATGTGAAGCTGTGTAGCGGAGCGAGTATACCTAAGATGTGCTATGAAGACAATAGACGTATCGACAATAAGGAAGCTACACCACTCGCGACCATCCATAGCACGCATCCACAGCTTGCATCCGCAGCTCGCATCCAAAGCACGCATCGACAGCACGCATCCTTCCATATAAAAAACGCAGCTCAGTTGAATCAGTTTCCACCAGCAGTGCTATGCTATGTGGACCAATAAAATGATTCGTGGATATCAAACGCATCCATAGCAACGTTGCATAGCACATCTCTGGTGGAAAAGGAGCCTAAAAGCACCGCAACCATATCGCTAGGGGCCTCGTCGCGTGTGTGCGCCGTTTCGACCGTTGATCGCAGTTTCCTTACTGTCCATATATTTATTGTGGTTGGGCTCTCAAGAAAATGTGTCTAATGCGGAATTGCGGATGACAATTATTATAAGATAATTCATACTTTCAGACGTTTTTAAGTTATTCCTAGCATTTTATTGAAAACCTGGAGGTTTAATTTTAGACTGTTTTCAATAGGTACTTTAGACAAGCGTGCATTATTAATGAACTCAGAAGTACAAGATGGAAAACGTAGAATTAAGATACTCTTACATAGGTAGTTGTGATACCTCCATTAAATGCTTTGTTCTCGATGCAGGTCACAAGAAATACAGAACAAAATTATTTTAATTACTGAAAATAAACGGTCAAAGACACTTAATATTTCATCATTAAAAGCAACAAAATATTCGTTGTATAATGTCTGACATCATTTCTCTCAAGGTTCTCATTTGTTATCTTTTAATATTCTCTGTTAAATGGAGACTAACAAAAGGTAACTTGGAAACGAAAATTGTGATCATAAAATACCTGTTTGTAATATTTGTGTAAATGTTTGTTTTCCCGAATTAAATAAATAAACATTTTGGTACTGAGTGGGTTGGTTGGTGGTGAATAAAAATGTTGGTAATGTTGGCACAGATATTTGAATCAAGCGTATAAAAAAATATTTATCGCTCAAATGGAAAAACATTATTTGTGTAAACAAGCAGTCTCTTATTTAGGTACTAGGTTAATCCAGGCGTAGATATCAACAAATTAGGCCTGCAATCATATCAGTGCACGGACATTGGGCTGTAATAATTGTGAATTACCTCATAAACAGATAATAATCGTTATTATATATACTTAGTTATAGTAGTTTGTTATATTTATTATAGTTTCCCCATACCCAGGGATATTCGAAAAAACCCCATGTATGTTTCGCAAATTTAAGGAGGAGCTCGTGGCTAAGTAATAACAGCCGCTCGAGTCGATCCCATAAACAGATAATAATCGTTATTATATATACTTAGTTATAGTAGTTTGTTATATTTAGTTATTATTATAGTTTCCAGGGATATACCCAGGGATATTCGAAAAAACCCCATGTATGTTCCGCGAATTTAAGGAGGAGCTCGTGGCTAAGTAATAACAGCCGCTCGAGTCGATCCTTCAGGTTAAGCCACGCTCGCCGGGGTTGGTCCATCTTGGACCATCTTTATATACCGAGGCTCCTCCGTGCCTCGGAAAGCACGTTAAGCAGATAATCCCGGCCACTGACCTATTGTACAAGTACTTGTACAATAGAGGTCGGTGCTCCCGGCTGTCATTGGTGGATCTTTGACAGTCGTTACGTGTTGTCATTAGCCCGAAAGTCTGACAACCAGTCTTACCAATGCGTATCGTATTACCCAGTAACTGGGTTGTGGAGGTCAGATAGGCAGTCACTCCATGTAAAATATTGGTATTCAGCTGCATCCGGTTAGACTGAAAGCCGACCCCAACATAGTTGGGAAAAGGCTAGGCAGATAGATGTAATAATTCTCCTCTAGCGGTTGAAATCAGGAAATATAAAAATTTCAACAGAGAGGATGGATACCGACTGCCTACAACTTGGAATCCAGTCATTAGCAAGTGCAAGCAACGCCGGCCGTCCGACGAGGTCCGCCAGTGTGTAGACGTCCTTAGCGTTGTGTGTAGAAGTACCGACAGTGACATTTATAAACATTGTGAAGACCAAGTGAGGGTAGATGCACATACCCGCACTTTACGAAGACGTCGCTGAGCTGTCATCAGTCCTCCCGTGACCACGATCGCTGCAAGGCGGTCGAAACGTCGGGAAACAAGTAGGTACCTGTTTACCTCGTTAAAAAGAATATCGCGATAAGACCCGTTTTGATAGTGTTTTATAATGTGTACAAATCGCGAAAGTTAAAAAGTTTAATTCTCCTCTAGTTTAATGTCGAAGCATATTTAGGATATATGTTATCGCTCATCCGGCAGAGAGGCTGCTTCTGACATATTTGGAACACAAACTTCATGCATAATAATTGTCCGTTCCCATTTTAGCCTTCAATTCCGGGAAATCAAAGCATTGTTAATCGAGGCATTGCCTGTCTAAACAGGGTTCGATATTCTGAGTTTGGTTGTTTTGAACTTCTGAAGCTGTATTGGGGTATTCGAAAAATACCCCATGTATGTTCCGCAATTTTTTGTAGTTTTCAAGTTATTTTTGGTTTTTTAGAGTTTTCTGCGAGTGGGGTTTTAAAAATTTATATCTTTTTTTGTAGTGTGTATATTTCAGATTTTTTGTGACATAATTGTTTCGGATACCCCTGAGAATCAGGAATTCAGATTTTTCTTTTTGACGTCACTATTTGGACATCCTGTATAATGTAATATAACTTATTATTATGATCTTAGCTTCTTTATTTTGTGGTCTCCACACTTTAGAGAATCACTTAGACAAATACTTACCAATTCTTACCGAATTCAGTTGTGCTAAAATTTACGTCCGAATTCCGAGGGTTGAAGTCCGCTTCCAATGATGCTATCTGCTACAGTTTATGGTAGGTACTAAAATATTACAATTCATAAATTGAGCATTACCTTTATGTAGGTATGTGTTTTTCATCTTCAAAGAAAACTTTTGGTCGTATCTCTGTACCAAATGGAAGTCTTATAAAATGTGTAGGTATGTCAAAATCAAACAATGAGAAAATTTTGAAGTTTATTTACAGTATATACAAACACTGAAAAATATTACTAATTACATATTTTCAACTACAGTTTTAAATTAACACACAATTTAGTTTCTTAAAATATTATAACTAGTTTTGCTAATGAATATCCACAAAACATAGAAATTATTTGTTTTACAATAAATTAATAGCTACACAGTTACACATAATGACTTTTGCTAATAATTTTCCATGTTGTTTCATTCTGAGTAACAAGTTTTTATATAAAATAATTTGAATTAGGTATGTTTGCGTTGCAACGAAGCGTAAAATTAATTTTATTAAGGATGATGCGCAGTGGTAGCCCGCGAAATTCATTTTTTTTTGAGTTTTTAGCAATTTGCAGGTCCGTGTCAGGTTGTATCTTGATCAAAGCATGATACGCGTCAATAAAACATATGTATTTATATAATTTTAACCATAAAAACCTACATCTCTCTAAGTTAGATTTCGCGCAGAGTCGTTAGATTTCGTTCGTTTAACGAATCTGCACGAAATCTAACTTAGAGAGATGTATTGATGTTATGGTTAAAATTATGTAAATACATAATAACAATCGTCAAATATTTAATAACTGACCGGGGGATTATTCAACAGTAAATTAAGGAACTTTGGCAGATATAGTCGCCCTCATAATTGCTTTACCACTCCTAGTAAAAATGCAACTTCAAATGGCTCATTTTCATTAGTCGATAACTCGGGCGATGTTACTCCATGCGGGAACTCCCCGCAGGTGGAGTAATGACTAATGAAAGTCATAAGTCAATGTATGTTTAGGTTATGGTATTTATCTATGGGTCTGTATCGCTAGAAATATTTTTTTTATTTTTTACCACCCATAACTGTCCCACTAGTGGGCAAAAGCCTCCCTACTCTCTTTCCACCTCTCTCTGTCCAGAGCTAAAGAGTCCAGCTCATAAATAAATGGTTTATTTTTTAAAATTATTATTAATTTTATGTTGATAACACGGTCGGTACCAACTGCGCGGAATCTCCATAGCAGGCGTAGGGACCAATAAAATTAGTTCATCGGTAGGTATGTGGCGGCATCTACATCACCACATACGAACTACGCATCACAATGACATGACGTCACGCAACCTACATCGCGCAATTAGAGTTTACCGCGCGACTAGCATATATACAACGTCCCGACATCAACCGTCGGGCAGTTGCCCACCAGACACGACACCCGTCTGGTTGGAGGATCCTCCCTTTTCTATGGAGGATGAGTGAACTTTACACCCTGTTCCTCATGTCTCTATAGGTAAAACGCGTGCGGAGTCAGACACCTCTGACCTCAATCACGAGTGTTTCTTAGACGTGAATTAACGCTGCACAGGAGCAAAATTGCTGATCGTTTTACTGATTCACAAATGCTAAAACTCGTCGAAACGTATCGAGACTATGAATGTTTATGGAATGTAACTAGTGTTTGACATGCGAGAGAAAGCGCGTACATTAAAACTTTCCTGGCATCTCGACTAAAGATATACCAAGAAAAATAAAAAAAATAAAATATTATCGACAAAGAAAACGGTTCCCCGAATTCGGGACCTATGACATGCTTTACGGATATCTACCGCACCCCGCAAACGAGCCCTATCGACTAATAAAAATGAACCTTCAAATTGAAACTAACTGTCACAAGAATAGACCCTCGTCGTTTTCGATGAAAAATGCAATATTGGGGTATTGGGGTTTACGGGGGCGAAAAAACGATCTAGCTAGGTCTCATAACTGGGAAACTTCATTTTCTCTATTTCCATCCGAGCAGATCTCAGTCGCCCAGGTAGGTACCACCACATGTTCTACTTACTAATATTATAAAAACTTGTTACCTACTACCTACTCAAACGATTTTGCTTTTTACTATAAAATCAAGACAACTAAGTAATATACTAATTTCTTAGTACTACTTTCATTTAAACTTTTCATAATGAATAATCCTATTTCAATGGTGCTACTATTAAAATTAGACTTAGGGCCGATTTTTCAATTGTCAGAAAACTTTTATTTGAGGAATAAATATGGCAGTTTGATATATTTTCTATACAAAAGCTGTCAAAACGTCAAACATATTCCCCAGATAAAAGTTATGTGACGATTGAGAAATTGGCCCTTAGATGTTTTGAATTATTAATTACACTAAAAAAAAGTGTCTAAAATACGTGACTTCCAAAAACTTGATCTATCATGAGATTTTATTTCTTAGAGTATGCTTTTATGTTTTAAATAAATAAATTCTGTTGACCTTATTAAAATAACTTCATAAGTAAGCAGTCGTGAGGTAATTGGGAAGGGCGTCACACACATACATACCCTTCTTAACGTCGGCATGGATTTGACGAAGATTAGCAACATTCTTTAGCAGCTTTCCTGTATATCATCGCGTAGTTTATATACGAAAGTGCCCTTTAGTTCCGGCTCATTTAAAAGTTTGCTCGTATTGATCATGTTAGGTAGGTTCCTACAAGTGTTATGATACCTACCTACGATAACATAAAAACATTTTTCTTCATGCCAAAAGTTCTCAGTGCTTTTTATTTTTATGGCAACAAGATTTTCTTGTTTCTTTTATATTTTCTGAATATGTCTAAAAGTTACAACGCGTTATCCGAATTTGTAAGCGCCACGCTTACAAATGAAGCGTTGAAAGAAAATCAAAAGGATCAAACGTTTGTCAAAGCATAAAAGAAAGTAGGTTATTTTTTTTGACGCCCCTACTTGTAACTGAAAAGATATCTATGTGTGAAATAGATAAATGATAAATGATAAACGATTTATTTTCTGTAAGTAGGTTTGTACAAACACTTTTACACGTCAATCATATTTTTTAAAACTAGATGAGATCGATAAAATTTGTTTTCATATTCTACTAGCCAAAAATTTATGTTTTTTGATTACTTTTCAAGGACTAGCAAAGTATATACCTACCATATACGTACATGACAAAGGTACACAAATAATACAGACGACTTTTGTATTAAAAATATTATAAACTTTGGACAAGTTATAAACAAAAAAGGCTCTTCGCATTCATATACGTTTAATGAAACATATACGTTACGTACTAAAGTATAACATTTTACCTATGTAGGTAGTAAAAGCTTAATAAATCGCTGAATACAACAATTTAAGTAGGTAACTGATTGGCAGTTCCAAAATTATCTTTATCAACTTCATCAAACATTGTAAAGTAATCATAATTCAAAACATCTGCGGCCTACAACTTTAGATAACTTTGTTTAAGTGCAATGAATGATGAAAAGCTAATTTATATCTTGTCTACAGAATGAGAATCAATTTAGAATTGATTGAATGAATTCAACAAAGTTTCGATAATAATACTATAGAAGTAAAACTATGCTACTTGACACCAAAGGATTTAATATGATGGCTTGTAGTAAATATTTCAGACTTTTCACAATGAAATGATACTATTATTATTTTAATGGCAGTTTTAACGAAATAACTTTAAATCTGAATGATTATTATTAAACTCGAGTAGATACTGAATAGTGTTGATAGTAAAATCCGAAGAGATGCATATAATAATGCATCTGCAGACATGTAAAGATTACAATATATTGCACCGTAAACAGTTCTTGAAAACTACACTGAAAAACTTTACAAATCGATATTACTATTTCTTATACCTACCACTACTAACACTGACTACAATTTAGTAAGCGTAATATCCATTCAGGCTTCATATGTCGGCGAACCAACTAATCTTACATCTATCAAAAATCTTAAAATAGTAAAATACATGTTCAAATTAATGACTAGATGCAATTCGTTAACTTCAGACGATTTTCGATTGACGTCGTTTTTGTTTAGTCTTCTTATGCCTTCGAAATATACATATCATATATCTAAGTATAAGTAACCCTAATTATTAAAAAGTCAATTTAATATTTGGAATTCACGAACGCAAATATACTTACATCGGAAAAAATATAAGAAAAAAACTGTTTGCTGTAATTTTCTGAAACGTGTGTGCTTTAAGCATATTTGCATACGAAATTGAAGTACATATTTCTCGGGTGGTTTGTTTACTAGACATACACATTTTGCCCTCGCGAATTGCAAATACTATTAAATAAGTGTCAACATTGGTTTATATTTTTATTTCGTACTTTTATAATAATTATGAACAAGTATGCCCTAAGCTATGACTGTCGTCTTTTGTCTATACAACACACGACTCTCTTGAGATTTTCTGTAAAACCACTCTTATTAATTTGGACCTCTGCCTTGCATTTGACAATTGATGGTTTCTTCACTTGTGAGTCAGTCTTTTCACCCTGGCCTGCATTGTCTAGTTCCTCGTCGGATCACGTGTCCGAACCTGGGTATTTGACGATAAGATCCAGCTCTTCATCACTCGGTTTCACAGTTCGCACTTCTGTTTGACCTTCGAATTTCTTTGGTCTATCCAATTTGTTTTCGATATTGACTAGGACGTCAGCAACGCATCGGTGGTCTTCTGGAGATTTGACTTCGGCGTCGTCTCCTGGTTGTCCTTCTTCGTTATTGTTTTGCTTGTCTCTTTCTATTTCAGCTTTGCTATCTTCATCTTCACTATTTTCTTTTCCTTCTAGAATCATTTTATGTGTAGCTTCTTCTGTCACGCTGTCCGTAGGTGCCTCGTTGATGCATGAATGTGTGAGTGTAAAGGGTAGTTTGAGTGACAGATCTCCGCCCATGGCGCTGAATGTTAGCTTCACCTTCACGTAATAAGACACGTATATCGCGAACACATTTCTGTCTTCTGGCGTGTTGTTGCTAAGTACTGTTGAAGCGAGACTGGCGCCTGTTTTTGAGTATGAATCTTCGAGTGCTATCCAATTTTTGGTTATACCTGCGAACAATTTGGTATCTTGAAGAAAAGAATTGGCACGTGTTTGGACACTGGTTTAAAGTGCGTTAGTGATGTACTATTTTGTCATTTGTAAAGGTGTTATGGTGTACTATTGCTGGCAACTATGAAGGTATACATAGATTTTAAAAAAAGCATCTCACCTCTATGCGGCGTAAGCGTGTACGTGTTAGTATGTGTCTGGCTCGGCAGGACGACATCATTGCCCTTCACCAGAGCAACCACATTCTTAAACTTCCCATTGGAGAACATGCAAACGTCCACGTGCTGGACCACCAAAACCTATGAAAGAAAAAACACATTTTTACTCCCGTAGTCACATCAGTTATTAAGCTCTTCATAATAAGGGTGTTTAAGGCTTGTCCGGCGTAAAAAGCGCGGTCACTGTCGGACTGCATAGAAAAGAAAGAGAAGCGCGATGACACAACGCTTGCAAAATATGAAGTAATTACCAATTTACAAAAAATCTAGGGATTGGACTAAAAAGTAATCACATGAAATCATTCCTTATTATTTTGTAAAGAATTGTATTTATGAACACTTTTAATGCAAACTGTAGGAGTAATATGGTAAAAACTCGAAAAAATAGACAGAAATAGACCTGGGTTTAGCCTTTTTTTTCTTTAGTTCTACAAACTAAAATAGATTTCAGGACACATGAAATCACTTCTTATGTATTTTAGATTATTGTGTATTTTTTTCTATCAAAAAGGTGCTATAGTTACTGTAAAAAATGGAAACAAAGTTACTTATTTTTTAAGAAAATGTATGAAATTTTCCGGTGGCAGCCTGAATGGAAATTGCACATTAAATATGAAATAACGTCATAATTAAACGTCGCTTCATATTAAGGGCGACGTGGTTCGGCGCGACAAGCGTTACTAATGCGCGGTCTATTTTAATATACAAAAGCTTGCTTAGTTACAGTATTAGTAACTTAGCAAGCTTGTTGTGGAGGGAATGAAAGACAAAAAGATTGTTTAGACAAGCATTTAAGTATGGGAAATTATAAGTGCAGCATCAAAAGTTTTCTTTAGCACCTGCAACCTAACGTCTTTTTTTGTATGTAAGCAACGAGTTAATAGAACAGCCTCTATTATAATCAGTCATCATCTTTACTATTCCAACAGAATATCAAAAAACCAGCGTCAATTTAATATGACTCAGAGCTACCGATAAATAGATATATTTACTTCTGAATTAATAACTCAGCGACTAATGTTGTAAGTGGGCTGGACTTTATATATTTTAGAGATCCAACATCTGTCTGCTAATAAAATTACAGGTAACATTAATAGATAGGAGCCTACATGAAATTAGAGCTTTCATTGACTATTATTTGGTGACAATAATAAGGTAATTTTATGTTCAATTTTTATTTCAAAAGATTCACTCATCAATTACTTATGCTAACGTATAAAAATATAGGTGACTATATGAAATTAGAGTACGTTGAAATTATTTTATAGATGCAGTTGATACACTTATTAGAAGCTGTCAATGCGTAGACATATCAAAAATTTTGTTGCTTAAAAATAATCACGATGCTGCGTCATAATAACAGGGGCTTGTTTTACAACATACAGTCGCTTGAAAAGCATTTATTAGACGCAAAAGATTAGTCGCTGACCTATTAATTCATTAGACAACTAATTATATTTGAAGACGAGAATGACATTTTAAAGAAGCTGCATTAATTAGCACCCTTTAAGTACGAGTGATATTTTTTCTGAGGTTCGATTTGGACTTTGAAAAGGCAAGAAAATAATAGTCATTTAAAAAAGAACCAGCCAAATGTGAGTCGGACACGTACACGAAGGGTTCCGTACCACCTTACAATATTTAGCACTACCTATAAACAAAAAACCGGCCAAGTGCATGTCGTACCAAGGAGGGTCCCGTAGTCGAGATGAATCTACCCCAAAAATAAACTTAACTTTGTAGGTGGAAAACATGTTCTTCCATACATATACGTCATGGTCAATTCTCCAACTGATGTAAGTTTGTAATAGCATTTTTTTTTATGTGTTAAAACTGTAAATTATCAATTTTCAGACTTTTTCCTTTAGTTGTGCTGTGATACCTAGCTTCCTGCCATATTACATAACTAATACCTACGTTTCTTTCCTTTTGAGGCACGTAACCCTAAAAAAACTAAACGAAGAAATTTTTTTATCTCAAATTTTAACAATCGCAAAGATAACTTTGTATTTCATAATGATAATGTGAATGCAGAGTGATTTTTTGCAGTTGCAGAAAATCGGCCATATTTAATCAAAATACCAAAGGCAAGCCAGGGTAAGAAAAAAAAAATCAAAATCAAAAGTTTATTGTATAAACCTAAGGTAACCTTACTTTATTTTTATTATTTGTTGTTATAGCGGCGTAAGTTTTTATTATTGGTTGTTTGTTATACACAATCTGTGGAAATTTCAATACGGTTCATGAGATATATCCCGCTGACAGCGGAAGCATAATAATAGGGTTCCGTTCGGCACCCTTCTGGTACGGAACCATAAAAAGACCTACTTAAGCTCCTCAAATAATAAACTTTCGGTAGCTTGAATAAAATTATCAAAACTTTTCAGGTTGGCAAGGCGATAAACATACATACGTAAGGATGTTAAATCACCCTGCCACAGTTGGGTTCCCTACAAGTAACAATATCGTAAGTCCGACGTTCGCACGGATGTAAAAATATCGCGGCGATTTTAGCGCCAAGAGTTGAAAATCCAACAGTGTTTGTGCAACAGTGTTTGTCCAACAGTGTGCGCTGGGATGCACTCTGTTGTTGTTAGGTTGGATTCTCGAAGCTCAGCTCAACACCGAGAGTTGAAAATCCAGAGCGCGATAAAATCCCACCGCGATATTTTTACGTCCGTGCGAACGTCGGCTTATCCTACGTATTTTATCAGAGTTAACTCCTGGTGACGCGCGATAACGCGTAATTTGTCGCGCCTCGTGAGGTCGTGTCTTCCCTAAGACGCGATAAAATGGGATTTCTTTGTGACGTTCCATTTCCGTCTCGTGACATGTGAAAAGCCTTCATTATGGAGTTATTTTTCTGGTTTCAATGTTTACATCATTTTCTTGTGATTTCGCTTTCATTTTACTTTGTCAATATGATTTCATACGTTAATTGGGAGGTGGGATTGGGATACCTACAGATGGAACGAAAACCTTCTTCTGCCTAATAGAAACTCTAGTCACATTGTTCAAACATAAAAAATACTGTTTGCTGTGTTCTTGGTACAGTCATCATCTGTCTAGTCTTTTCCCAAAAATGTTGGGGTTGGCTTCTAGTCTAACCGGATGCAGCTGAATACCACAACCCAGTTACTGGGTCATACGATACTCCTTGGTATGACTGGTTGTCAGACTTTCGGGTTTCTGACGACTCGTAACTGTCAAAGCCGAGCCGACAGCCGAGACAAACGGCTTAACGTGCTTTCCGAGGCACGGAGGAGTCTCGGTATGTAAAGATGGTCACCCATCCACGGACCGACACCGGCAAGCGTAGCTTAACCTAATGGATCGACCCGTGCGGCTATTATTACTTAGCCACGAGCTCCTCTTGGTACAGTATCAAGGACAAATAAACAGACGTCTAATAGACATATCAAAATAATGTAAACTCAGCAAATCTCTGAATGGTTAGTAATTATAGGATTAAGAGCTATCGGGAGAATCTTATGATTGTCATTAAATCTGTCCGAAACATTTGACCACGAGCATTGAGTTATAATGTATACGTAGTAGTATAACTCAATGACCACGAGCGGTTTACTAATCTTCGTTAGGCTTGCTTGTTTACATTTTGATTAGATTATGTGAGTAATTGAGTACGGATCGTTGTAGTGTTTGACTTGGTATTTGGACGCAAATAACTTCTCGTGAGGTATTAACTATTTGTTAAAATATCATTTAAGGTGCGCGACGATGAGAGACTTTTAATGATTTAAACTAAAGATCACGTCTAAACGAGTAGTTTGATTTGAAAAAAATATACTTAAGTTAAATTAGAGCATTTCCTTAATAATTTAATATGGGAATATTTTAGATTATGTGTATATTACATAGTGTAATTAATTTGTAAAGGTCTAACGCGGATTAAAAACTCAAGCGCATTTATATGAAGCTTCACTATTTTAAAGATAATTTAATTACTTATTTTTTAGTATACGTGTTATATAATATAATACCTTTTGTTTTATGTGTAAAAAATTAATAATGCGTCTAATTTGGGACAGTGTTCCTTGATGAGTGAGTGCTATTACTGGGTGAACGTACGACGCGTTTTGATGCTCAGCAAGCTAACCACTCAAGGTCGCTGGCACTTATCTGCGTCTTAAGGTGGGATTGCTCCATTTATTGATGATTGACATTATGTCATCAAACAACAGATGATATGAAATGTGTAAGCAACAGATGATCGACATCTCATCATCATCGTGTAGCCTGCTGACGGATCTTATTGACTGTCAAAAAGCATACATCGAGTGACAGTAACCATTGCACAAATCAAGCCAATCTGTAGACACCTTTAGGCAGATCTTAAATTGAGTGTAGGATTTGCAACAGAAGTCGGTTAACACTGCTACTTTTTGACATCATCTAAATTAACACAAAATGATACGATAACCTGCTTTTTAGCTATTTATTAGATAAGAGTTCATTTTCTTTAAAATTTACATCTGTTCCGATTTTAATGAAGTATTTTTCTCAATAATTAAGATTCAGAAAACTCAAGTGTTAATCGACTTTTGTTGCTGACTGTACCTAGCGTAAAATTTTGTCTTTTCATTCCCGTCTCAAAGTTATTTCCTAATAAAATTACTATGCAAAGAGAATATCGTTTAGTCTGGTTTGCAAGAAAAACAACACTCAAATTTTTCGTTTATCTCTCAAGAAAATTAAAATACGAACATTACTTAGAAATATAAGTTACAGAGTACAAAGGAAAAAAGTTCAATGTTTTTTCATAATTGGGTTCAAAAGAGTTCTACAGCTCTTATAAAGCTCTTATATAGCACTTATAGAGCTAATCAGGAATTCTAAGCCTTCATCAACACGAGGTTCTCATATAATTTAAAATTGCTTTCAAAACTTGCGCTGACGCTGCGTTGTAAGTTTACACGTAAACGTATTTAATGCGGGTAGTTCAAGAAAATTGCGTGTCAAGTTTACAAAGTGTAACGATTATAGGCATGTTCTTAGGCAGTACAAATTTTTTATCACGAGTACTTTTGTGCTTAATACCTGTACTTTGGATGAGGAAAGAAACATCAGAAAATTTTATGAATATTGAGTGTTAAAAGGTTTTTAATTAAAAATCTTCTCTTAATTAGGAAACCTGAGCCCTACTATTGTTATGCCGGAGCATGGTTAGCTACGCTTCATTAGGCTTGTAAAGGTCATTTCACAGTTATCTTTCCTATCTAAAATACCTACCACATTTATCGGTTCGCGGACGCTAAACAAGACACAATAGAAGTTTTATTGTTATGACGTTTAGAGACGTCGAGCGCCCACAAAAGTTTTAAATAGGAAACACAAGTTATAAATGACAAATAGAAGTAACATCTTTTAAACCGTAATAGGTAGATACTTGAACAGAGTGTGTATCTACAATGGCCGATAAAACAGCAAATAATAAAAATAAAATAAGTTAAAAATTTAAAGGAAATAAAAACACATCAAGAAACGTGTTTATTTTTCTTCTACAGTAAGTATTTGAAACAATATGATTGTACCTAGTATTTAAATATTGCTCTGTGGAACGGAACCCTTCGTGTGTGACTACAAAATGCATTTGGCCGCTTTTTACTTCCATTGCTCATAATGTTGGGGGGTTTACCTTGATTCGTCGCACAGTCTTCGACGAGTGATTGCCGACGATCACACCGACCCTGATGGCCTCTCCGTGGGAATACGTTGGTTTGTCCAGCCAGGCTTCTAATTCCACTCTACGAAAGAGAATAAATAAACGTTAACAGGTATATAAAAAAAACACTTGGGACGGTAAAAGCTTTGCAATTTTGTTAGCGCTCTTACAAAACCCCACTTTGCTTGCTTATTAGGTCCGTTATAGTAAAATATAACAGTTGAAAAAGCGTTACATAAACAGGGTTAAGTACTTGTAATTCGACGTATTCCTTGTAACGTCATAGTAGGGTTAAAATGCAACAAATTAAGCCATCAAATGTTCTACCGAAATTCAATAGTTTTTGAGTTAGATAAACATATAAAAAAAATAATTGACGGCGCGACTTTACTGGAAATTATTATCATAGCTTGCTTATTATCATTCGATGCCATAGCAGATCTTTTAAAAAAATTAAAAAGTAAAAAATGCCTAAAACTTTGGCAAAGATCATTTATACATTTTATTTTTATAATTTCTATTTTTCTTAACAAGGTTACAAAAAAATACAGAATTTCGGTAGAACATTTATTGGCTTAATTTGTTGCACTTTAACGCTACTAAGACGCAAGGAATACATCGAATTACAAGTAATTCTGTTTATCAGAATAAGACTTATTTAAAAAGAAACAGAACTAACTTTTTTTCTTTTTTGTTTGCTTATTTGCACTTTAAATAATATCTATGTTAACGTTTTGGAATGGATTCTGTTTATGTAGGATCATAAAATAAATCATAATGTTGTAACCTTGTTGTAACCTTAAATTAACATTCCCACTTACGTGTGTACCGTGTAAGCACTGTAGGTATACGAGAATAAACAGTTTTCTTTCTTTCTTTCTTCTTTCAGAATATTAGCTCAAGCTGTGGTAAAAAGAAGTGTGTTTGAAGTACCGTAAGAAACTAATTTATTTTCCAGTGGTGCCTACTCAACTTTTTATGAATGGTACAGTACACGATGAAAGCAATGATAATTAATTCCAGGTATACAAACATTGAATTTAGCAAGTGGTATTTACTTTGACAATTTTTGAAGTGAACACTTCTTTAGGCGCTTTGAGCGATTTCTGGTAGGGAGAAATCTTATGGGTCCCCGTCACCGACTTGCGACAAGCTATGCATAGTTTTACATTTAAGTTATCACTTCTGTCGGCAGTCCCCATTATGACTGCCACTTTTTTTTTTATTTATTGATGGCGAAGTGTTATGTCAAAAGAAAATAAGTAGGTATAGTTCGATTCAAACTTAATAGCGGTTTTGGAGTTAGCTGCGAGTACAGAACTTGCAGGTACAGTAAATTCGACAATAACTTAAGCTCCATTTAGTTAAGCTCGATTAAGTTTTTTTTTAAATTTAAGTTTTAAGATTTAGCTCCATTAAGTTTGAATCGAACTATACGTATCTTTAGAAATCGAAGTTTCATCTGAGGGGACAATTCCCGTATTTTTATTGCAATCTTATCTCAGTCTCAATCTGTCAAACATTGTATAACGTTTATTTACCTACATTTTTGACATTTGATTGTCGCTGGCATGAGATTGCGACTTGAATTTGAACGTTTTTAGGTGTGAGAGTTGGACCTCGAGTACGGCACCTTCGGGTATAATTAATATCATTTGCCAAAACTAAAACGGTCGTAGGGATTTTAAAGTTTAACAATTATATTACACCAGAAGCCCTAAAAGGCGGCATCATCATCATCAGCATTCTCCTGCCCTTATACCAATTTATTTGGGGACGACCCCAGCCGGGCAACATGTGTTTTTCTTACAAACTTCTATATTAGTCGTAATCTCGGTAGTCATTAACTTTTTTACATTTTGTAACAATATTTTGATTTAAAAGAGTGTCCGTGGAGCTTCTTGTCCCTTCTTCTCCCTAAGAACCCCTCCCTACTACTGTGAGTGTGAGTGCGTGTGTTTGTTAGTATGTTTGTTACTTCTTCGCACTCAAACGGCTGGACCGATTTGGATGAAATTTGGTATCTAAATAGCTTAGATCCTAGATTAACACATAGGCTACTTTTTATCCCGGTCTACGCGGGTGAAACCGCGGGGCGTAGCTAGTTTGAAATAAATGCTTTGAGTTTGAGTGTGAGTTTGAGTTAACCATATTATCTTTCACACAGTCCATCATCCATCGTTTATTTGGTGTTCCCCTACTCATGTAGCCATCCATATTCATATTTAAAACTTTCCTGACGACAGGAAAAATAAAAGGCGGAATATTCTCGTGAATTGTAGAACCTAACGAATGTCATATTTTCCGGCGGGCGTTGAATAAGTTAGTAAAAGCCCGAGTTTCCTACCAACGTTGTCTACAAAATGGTGCCATTAGCATAATTGCACAAGTGAAAGTAACGTGTAATCGTTACTTTCAGTTTAAAGGAGGAGGAATTTTTAACTTGCAAGTTTGCGAAAATGAAGATTTTCTTGTGATTTGTGAAATTGTTATGATTGTAGATAAGGACGCTTCAAATTAATTTTTGTGTCGGTTTTGTGTGAAACCACAAAGTTTGCAAATATCAGCATTTTAAGTACTTAATGTAATTTACTGAAAACAGAAAAACTTTTTTACAAAAAGAAAAATAAATAAATAGAAAAAAAAAACAACCGACTTTCAACAAACACCCTCCAAAGTAAAAAATAACTTTAATTTTGGAAGTTGACGTCTTGTCTTGGTTTTGTATTTTCGTGTCATTTGTTGTGGAAGTCGGTTGTTTTTTTTTTTTGTAAAAAAGTTATTTTTTATTTTTACTTTTTAATTGTTGCTATGCAACAGTGAAAGAAACTTATAAAAACATTATCAACAAACACAAAGTGGATTAAATACGCATTATTGAAGCTAACTCAAAAACCACTCATCAGAAATTGACCAAATTATTTTATAAGGGACCACATAATAATCCACCCTTTCAAACAAAAAGAATTTTCAAAATTGGTCCACAAATTGATGAAAATATCGATGAAATACATACAAAAAGGTAACCTCGTCGTCGACGTAAAGTCACGTATTTAATCCCACTTTTACTATTACCCTCTACAACACTAATGCTGGTTTCACACGAGGACAGAACAGTGAGGCAGAACAGTGGGCAGCACAGTACTGCTACTGTTTGAACGCACAGAACAGTACTGTCTTGACAGTAACAAAGGCAGAACAGTTAATAGCTCGCCGGTCTATTTTTTCGGGGCAGTTTGCATCCCCCACCACCTTTCTTACTCGTCTGTCTTGTGGCTGGACTCGTGCGAACGCGAGGGCAGTGCAGCAGGACAGTGTGCGTGTACGCGTCCTGACTTGTTTTGCTTGTGGCGTGTGGTTTGTTTTACTTAAAATTTGTTTGTTTTGTTATGAAAATGGCACCTCCTAAATTATCAATGGACGACACTATAAAACTCATAAGACATTACAAAGAAAAAGAGTGTTTATGGCAAAGTGACTCTGTTCTATATCGGAATAGAGCCGCGCGAGTTTCTGCTCTGATTTGGATAAGAGACTCGATGGGAATACCAAATATGACTGTGGAAGATATATATCCATCGCTATCACTATCACTTGCGGACTGTCCTATAATTAAACACCACTGTCCTTCCAAACTGTTCTGTCCCACTGTTCTACCTCACTGTTCTGCTCTCGTGTGAAACCAGCATAAGGGGCCATTTCACGATGGGCCCTTAATGTTGGAACAGAATTTGTATGAAATTATCTGCCAAGTGAGTTAATAGGAATTTAATCGTAGGTGGTAAAACAGTCCCTAAACGGAACAATATTAAATTCCAAATATTTGTACCAGTAAGCAAGCCAAATGGTCAGAGTTTTCATAAATTAAAACAAGTCCTGGGTCTTGTTATCTCACCTTCCGTCTGACAGCAGGAAAGGTTTCTCGACCGTCGCCCGCGGCGGCTGGACCTCTGAGTTTTCTGAAACAACACAAACCTTTAACTACCTTCCTTTTTACCCTTTCAAGTTGGTAGATAAACAGTTATCCGAAGGGTTAGGTGTACAGGCATAAAATAACTTTCCACCACACTGCCGATATTATAATCACAATAAGGTAACTTTGCGAATTTATTCTATCGAGACAACGTTATAAAATCGCGTTTACATCGTGTCATACTGCCTAGTATTTATTTATTTAGTTCTAACGCTAATATATTTACATATTATGTACAAGTATATAATAAAAAATAAATAGGGGAAGAGCTCATCGGTCATCAAAAAATTCGTCCACATCGCAGTCAATAAGGTTATTGGGTTGCACCATAATAGTAGTAAAAGTAAAGGTTTATGTCAAATTTGACAATAATTTGTAACGCTGACTTTAACGATTACTACAAAATGTGTTGCACCGACGTATTCATCAGCTTTGTTAATGCTTAGTTAGTAAGGATAGGTACGCGTCTGACAGAAGTGACAGATATTTGGCTCCCGAGATACAAGTATCTTTTTACTTAGTTCAGGAGCCAGCTGTTCAACCTGTTTTTGACTACCACATGTACGATAGTACATGTGGTAGTCAAAAACAGGTTATGACGGTTGGTTGGTTATGTTTAGTGTATGTGTTTTATGTGTTTCTCCTTGTACAATAAAGTTATTATTTATTATGTTTAACATTAACCAGCGATGCATGGGCGGTTAAGGTTACAGTTAAAGTTATGACGTCAGCTAGCAAATTTTATCAAATGGAGCAACCCATTTTTAACTGAAGGTGCGATGTTTGTCAAGTATTGTTAAAGTAAGATGGTGCAACCCACCCTAATTGTGTGTGTGTGTGTGTGTGTGGAATAGCTTTTAAGCTTAAGGATAGCCACGGCCACTACCAACGGACCGACTGGCCGTATGCGGCCAATAATAACTTGAATTTAGTTTAGAACTGCAGGTCGTGGGTAGTTTCTCTTTTCTTTTTCTTTTTTATTTTCTCTACCTTTTTGTTTGCACTGTACTACCTCCATGTATACCGGGCGTAAAAAGACACTTGCCGAAGCCGAAAACCACATATCCTACCCATTATTTGGATCGTTCTTTCCCAATAGACCATACCTGGGAATCCACGGGTTCTGGAGATATTGAAGGTCAAAGTAGCATTTTATTTTACTAAAAACGTATTCCAAGTGTTATTACAAACTTTTGACGACAAGTACTTACGCGTACCGTAGAGTGAAGGGGCGGGGCTTACCAACATGCGCGTAATAAAAAATTGCTTTTTTTTACCTAAAAATAAATGTTATTTCCCAGCAATAATTTTTGCGCAAAGCTACTTAGTTAGACTTGTACCTACAGTATGCACAGTTGACGGTTTTGTGATGTGTCTTTTTACACCCTGTATAAATATTAAAGTTAATCCCAAGTTCATAACAGGTGAAATGAGCTGGCACGACAAGTTGCTAATGTAATTATGACGTAGTTGGCTCTATGCTTGTTAACGCTGATGCTGAATTTCGTCTGGAATATAAAGGGCCTTTGAAGTAGGTTAGGAATTATTTTGTGAAACGATGTGCTGTTAACACGTTGCCGGACAGTGCTATCTCACTGGTTGCAGCTACTGAGACACTACTTATTTTCATACATTGCCCACGGGCGTAGTGTCACAACGCATGGTATTTTGCGTAAAAACTTGTACGTGTGCGTGGAGGTACTTTCTATGACGTAACGACAAAAATTGTGTAGTGACAGTATAAAAGTCTTAATTATACCTGTGGTGACAGTACAATATGTTCTTTATGATAGTATGGAAAATCGGTCGTCGTGTGGCGTACTGATTTTATGCAAGTAAAAACTCAGACGTCGACAGGCGTACTGTCGTATGACTTTTAGCTACCTAGACGCCTGTGGTTGTTACTGTCCGCCAACGTGTTAAACTTTGGTGTCAGTGGTATTTAGTATGTAGGTAAGCCTCACTATAGAGAATAACTAAAAAATAAAATAAAAATGTCTGTTTTTTAAATTTAAGAAATGAAGGAATAGTTTTAATTACATGTATGTGAAAAAGTGTCAATAAAAAAATTAAATATGTTAATAGTAAAAAAAAGGAGCTACGTCTGCCAACAAACTGTTTTGCAGTTTGGCGGAGGTAAATATAATGTGTAAAAATTGTTTCTGTGAATAAACACTTTTTCTTTCTTTCTTTCTTTCTTATGTATGGAAACAAAATGTGTGATTGAAGTGTTAAAAACAAAACAATGTTATTTTTATTCTGGTAAGAAAGTGATTCAACAGAGTGGCAGAATGTAATAAAACATTTGTTGTGATTGTCAATCCGTCAGTCACTTAAAACTAAACTTTCACAAACTTTTATTTTATTCTCAGTAAAGAGTGTCTTGACACCACGCAAAAAATAAAAAGATTAAAAATCGTCTTACAGCCCCAAAGTTTTACATTACCAATTTAAAGATTTAGATAGAACAAATAAAACGAAAAACGATAACAAAACGCAACGATAGCGAAAACGTTAATAACGATAAAGAACGAACGTTTTTAATAACGATTTTAAGATTAAAATGAATTTCAGAGGTAACTCAATTACTGAAACTTACCGATTTCCTCAGGTTTCGGCTGGCAATTTTCAATATCCGATTCCATTTTCGTTTTATTTCTCAACCTGCGAACAAAGTTTTTCGTTAGTAATTAATTATTTAAGGCCCTGGTTCCAAGCTTGGTTTAGCTCGGTGTGTAAGTGAAATGGCGTTATGGCTGTCTAGTTTGACGCACGAGATAGAAGATTCTCACGCGCACCGGAATTATGTCGTAAAACTGCAAATAAAATCGTATAAAATTAGAAATTAACTATTTAATAAAAAGTAATCCATTACTGGATGCAGTTTGGAATTTGACATTTCACGGCATATTTTTAATTATAAATTGCTAATGAAGGGATAAACTGCTTTTAAAGATTATTAGGAGGTATGTTTAAAGATTTTTTTGGTGCATTAAAGTATGTTTAATTATGTCTTGGCTTCCATCACTGTATGCGAAAAGGACTTGAAAATATCATATTTTTTTTACTTGTCAAAATTATTTACTGTTTATGAGATACACAGCTTTAAAAAACCACCTTTTTGATCGTTTTCAGGAAATCTGCGCCTTAAAGAAACAATAAACAAAAAAAAACAGCTGCACGGGTCGATCAAATTTAAAAGCTAGCGTGGATGGGTGACCGTCCATTAGATATCGAGACCCCTCCGTGCCTCGGAAAGCACGTCGTTGGTCCTGGCTTGTCATTCCTAGATCTTTGATAGTCGTTACGGGTAGTTTGAAGACCAAAAGTCTGACAACAAGTCAAGGGGTATCGGTTGTGGAGGTCTGATAGGCAGTCGCTCCGTGTAAAATACTGGTATTCAGCTGCATCCGGTTAGACTGGAAGCCGACCCCAACATAGCAGGGAAAAGGCTAGGCAGATTGAGTTAATTCTTTAATCAACTTTCTATCTACAGTTTAAAAGTTTTAATTTCTTTGGATGATTGAGTTTGTCGACAAAGTTAGCCTTTGAATCATTAATGTTAACCCAATTCGGAATTGGTTCGGAGCTTTGAATCATTTACGTGCTTTTGAAGTTTTGGGCGGCCATTGATAAGCGCGTAAGAATTTTATTTAAATTTACTTTTAAAAAAGTAAAAACCGACTTCAAAAACCTAAAACAAATACTTAAAATAACTTTCATAAAAAAACTTAACAGCTTCTGAAGTCGGAGCTAAGATGCATTAAAGAATTGAAGACTTTCTTAAGTATTTTGCAATTGCATTTCAATATTAGGTTGTATGGTGAATTAGTGATCAAAATATGATTCGCGATCATAACAAGCATGTATTTACAGAACATTTTAATATTGTATTTTTTTCAAATAAAAATAAAATATATACTAGAACAAAGAACCTAAAACTAAAAACCATAGTAACTAAAATATATTATTAAAAGGAGTCCCTTTAGGCAAGGTTCCGAAGACACTGGCAGCGTTCCCCCTTTGAATAGCTAGACTAATTCTTTGAATAGCTAGACTAATTCTTTGAATAGCTAGACTAATTCTTTGAATAGCTAGACTAATTCTTTGAATAGCTAGACTAATTCTTTGTCCGAGGTAGCTGCCAGCTCTTCGGTCTCCTGTGACGTCGACCAACCTTTTCGTAATTTCATTAAAAAGCCTTATAGCGGTAGGACCCCACGGACCAAGGGTCTCGACACCGAATGGGACAAAATCATATTCGGAGCCTAGACCCCTGTATTTTGATACTTTAGCTTTTTCAGCCGCTTTACAGAACTATAATCATTAATCATCAACACAACTATATCCCACTGAATGACTATTTTATGATTTGAGAATTATACTAACTTAAGGAATTATTTTACTGATTCTAATAATTACTGATTCAATAAATACATATTTTTTATGGTCTCGAATTATACTTTAATCAACATACAACCTAAGACTAACTTGCAAATTGCAAAAAATGTAAGAAAAATTTAATTTTTGGGGGTTTACTCTGGTGATTTACGTTAAAGCACAAAAAGCCAGACGCTAGAAGTAGGCACGGATTTGACGCAGAATGTGCACTTCTCAAAATAGCACTTGCACATATTCCTAATTACCAAAGGTCAAATGATAAAGAAAAGGTTTTCTATACTTCATTGATTCAAATAAAATCCATGAAGACCACTTAGACTAATATAAAACAGAAATTAAAAAGCAATTTTCTTTATGTGCGTATGGACTGAGGGCCCGTTTTTTGAACCGTTGCGAAACGAAATAAGACTTATAGGGGATTTAGTTAAAAATAGTAAAAACTTAAAGCAAAGGTCCATAAATTTCTTAAACGTGAATTAAAACTTTTACGATTAAATAACTTGGGCCCTCAGTCCAGACGCTTGCATAAAGTGGCATAGTCTGAATCTCAGTAAGTACTATATCTGGGTTAATAATTTTTATTTAGGAATTTAGTTAAGAATTTCTTAAATATTTTAAGAAATTCCCAAGTCTATAGAATATGACATTACAGATTTATGGCGATATATCTAGGGCCCTCAATTCATTATTGTTTGAACTGAGGAATCTGCAAAACATGAATTTATCTGAAGAAATACATAAATACGACTTTAACATATTTTACTTAGACATATAGGTGAATTAGTTAAAAAGAAATAATGACACAAAAGTTAATTGTTATGAAGTAAATGAAAATTGAATTTTACTAAAATGTCTGAACTGAGAGCCCAAAGTTTTCGGCTTTATTGACTAGGCGCGACCTCATAGATGAACACAAATTAGAATAAGATTTTTAACTATTTCTTAACTAAATTGTAACATATCGTCCGTCCTTCTAAATATTATACTTTAAAAGAAAATTGATTTTTAACTTTTTATATGAGAAAAATTAGTAGGGTGACCATAATGTTCATAGTAAGTACCTGTACATTTTGTAAAGCGCGGTCGGAAAGTCATAATATTTGCAGCTAAAAGTATTATACAACGTGCCGCTGCTTTGACGACATTAATTTGACGTATACGGTTTCGCGTCTTCGTTTTGTAAAGATATTTTAATTTAATTAAACTTTATTATTTATTGATTTATTTACAATTTTCTAAAATAGCATCTTGGAGCAACCTGTAGCGCAGAGATGAAATTAAAACGAACGGGAAAGAAAAGGTCACGCCACTCGAATTTTTCTATGGGTGTTGTGCAAAAGAAATCATTCATGAAGCTACTCACAGCTGGGTCAGAACATTATAGACACACGATGAACCAAAAAAAGCGTCAAAGTCAAAGACCTTACCAGCTGACATAAAACAATAGCTTCATGAATGAGTCTTTTGCCTAGAGTGATCCTAATTTTGGTTATTATTTTATTATTTAGTTTGTTTGAATTATTTTTTCAATTAATTAATTATTTTATCGTATTATAATTTTTATGATTACTGGCCACCAGCACTACTTGTGTCTTTAGTCAATGTTGTAATTGCGGGAACACGTTGTATACCTACATGAACATTTTTTTTTAAATATATCTATACTTTGAATTTATTTACTTTAGGCAACTAGGGCCGGTGGCATACTACGATGTTAATGTGTGCGTGAAACGTGTTCGTACAAACGGTCTTACTTACTGTGCTTCACTTTTGATATACGTGACGCGGAGTCCTCCTTTTTTATAAGTCTATGAATTAACGAAACCATTTGTTATCATCTTTGAAAATGGAGCCACATAGTAGCACTCCTAACTAATAAATAGTTTTATCATCAAGGGTATTTATGTAGCAGTAACAAGAATAAAGTTTAAAAACAGTAACCCGACTACGGAAAAATAAAATTGATCTAAAAAGTTCAAAATATTTTTTACTTAAACAATAATGACATAGGTATATACATATTTGTAATGTGCTCGTCAAGACCTGTCTTTTGATACCAAACATGTCATGATTATCTCAATTTAATTTTTTCGAGATCAGAAATTTACGTGTAAAGTCCACCATATTAAACATAGGAAGAATTTATGTAGCCTATGTCACACGGACCATTATTACAAATCTATCGATACCTCATTCATCAAAATCCGTTCAGTAATTTAGGCGCTACGGTGGAACACACGTAAATACATACTTATATACATACTTACATACTTAAATAGACCGCTAAAATAATAACCCTTCCTTTTTGGTTTGCCGTAGTCGGGTAAAAATACATACTTACATACATACATACAAACATACATAGACTGCTAAAATCATAACCCTTCCTTTTGGCTTTGCCGTAGTCGGGTAAAAATAACTTCGCTCACTCGCAATTTTGTATTTTTAGGATATAAGACTATTTTATGGTTACATTTGTGTGAAGTAAATGGTTTTTTATAATTATACTGACCGTGTTTTATTTATCTTATGACTTTCCTACCGCGCTTTACAAAATGTACAGGTACTTACTATGAACATTATGGTCACCCTACTAATTTTTCTCATATAAAAAGTTAAAAATCAATTTTCTTTTAAAGTATAATATTTAGAAGGACGGACGATATGTTACAATTTAGTTAAGAAATAGTTAAAAATATTAGTCTAATTTGTGTTCATCTATGAGGTCGAGCCTAGTCAATAAAGCCGAAAATATTGGGCTCTCAGTTCAGACATTTTAGTAAAATTCAATTTTCATTTACTTCATAACAATTAACTTTTGTGTCATTATTTCTTTTTAACTAATTCACCTATATGTCTAAGTAAAATATGTTAAAGTCGTATTTATGTATTTCTTCAGATAAATTCATGTTTTGCAGATTCCTCAGTTCAAACAATAATGAATTGAGGGCCCTAGATATATCGCCATAAATCTGTAATGTCATATTCCACAGACTTGGGAATTTCTTAAAATATTTAAGAAATTCTTAACTAAATTCCTAAATAAAAATTATTAACCCAGATATAGTACTTACTGAGATTCAGACTATGCCACTTTATGCAAGCGTCTGGACTGAGGGCCCAAGTTATTTAATCGTAAAAGTTTTAATTCACGTTTAAGAAATTTATGGACCTTTGCTTTAAGTTTTTACTATTTTTAACTAAATCCCTATAAGTCTTATTTCGTTTCGCAACGGTTCAAAAAACGGGCCCTCAGTCCATACGCACATATTTTCTTTACGTTTTCGACTTCAAATCATAATTAAAAAGCTTTCAGCTATTGATATACACTGTGCTACCAATATGTATAATAGTGACTACAGTTATTGAATATTAAATAAATTTTCAATTAAATAATCGAAAAATTCGAAGACGACATCTAACCAACCCGCACTGGGACCGCGTGGTGGATTACAGCCTAATTACAGCCCACTCCCTCTCACCGAGAGAACGTATGTGTCCCAGCAGTGGGAACATTATAGGCTGACTATGACTAAAATAATCGAAGTATAGATGAATGTGCTGTAGGATAGCCAGCTTATTGTTCTATTAAAAAAGCACTTGTTATTCAATGTTCTACGAATTTATCATTGAAAATAACGTATAATAATTATACTACTGATATTATAAGAACTCTACAATGTTATGCAATAAATAAATCGAAATTGAATAATTACAAAAAACGTATTAAACGTAATGTTTGCTAATGGGTGCTAGGAAATATCCGCTCACGCGAGTCTGGTGCGACTCTCGCACCGGTTTTTTTCCGAGGCGGTCGGAGCACTTTTTTCGCGTGAGCGGATATTAAAGAGAGTTACATGAAGTTTTTCATGATAGTCATTTGGATTTTAATTAATTTCATCATTTTGTTTTAGATTATTATTAGTTTTATGCACAATAATAATGAAGCACTGTGTTTTCACGTCATTTTCTGGCAGGTTGGTTGGTTGTCAAGCATGAAACTTGTGTAATGTCAAAGTAAGATATGAAAAAGTATTTACTTGTTCTTTTATTAATCTATATTCTGAAATATATTTATTTGTTAAATTAAATACAAAACTAAAACTAAACCTTAAAAATCTAAAAAAGTGGGTGTCCATGAGGCATGGTACCAAGAACACTGGCTGCATTTCCGCGTTGAATAGCAATAGCTATTCTCTGTGCGAGAAATGAGCCAGCCCTCCTGTCACCAGCGGCGTCGACTAGACGAGAAAACAATTGTTTGAATTTTTTTTTTGTACTGGAACCCCAAGAACCAAAAGTTTCGAAGCCAAGCGGTACAAATATGTGGTCGCTAGAAAGCGTCACATATTTGCGTCGTATTCTGCGGCTTCCGCCGCGGAAGAGGAAAAAAATCTGAAGTTTTTTTTGAAAAAATCTCTGTCTACGCTGCAAGTGACTTGTGTATTACCCGACTGCGGCCAATCCCAAAAGGAGGGTTATAGTTACCTACCCATATAACCAGCTAATCTAAGCAGTTAATATTAGGTCTTTACCTATGAAATTGCCGTTCTGCAGTACTGGCCATTTCAAATCAAAATAATTTTTGTTTGGCTAAGAATTCTAATTTCAAATTAATTTTATTTTAAAAACATGGATTTTTTTTCCAAAAGTAGTCATTTGTTTATTGATTAGTGTTACATTTTCATCGCATTTCAATCTTTTTCGTCATCATGGATACGTTAAAAAATCGAGTAATTATGGAATATGAGTACCGTCGTGGCAGCAACGCGGCACAAGCGGCACGCAACATCAACGACGTTTACGGAGCTAACACTACAAACCAACGCACCACCTGTTATTGGTTTGCTCGCTTCCGTTCTGGAAATTTCGACCTGAAAAATGAACCTCGCGGTCGTCCGAAGACTTTGGTCGACAATTACGAATTAAAGGCGATTGTGGAAGCTGATGATACACAATCTACGGCTGAATTAGCAGTAGCTTTCGACGTTAGCGTCAAAACAATATTGGTCCATTTGCGTCAAATTGGCAAGGTAAAAAAGCTTGACAAATGGGTGCCCCACGAACTCAATGATCGCCAGCGCGAAGTACGCGTCGAGACGTGCCTTGCACTGCTCAACAGACACACAAATGAAGGAATTTTGAACCGCATTGTTACCTGCGATGAAAAATGGATTCTGTTTGATAACCGCAAGCGCTCAGCAAGTTGGTTGGATCCTGGTTCAGCACCTAAACAATGCCCTAAACGAAAACTTACCCCTAGAAAAGTGATGGTCACTGTTTGGTGGTCTAGCGCCGGTGTGATTCATCACAGCTTCTTACCAAACGGGGTGAGCATTACTGCAGATGTGTACTGTGAAGAACTGAACACAATGATGGAGAAGCTGGCACATCTCCAACCAGCATTGGTCAATCGCTCGTCTCCGCTGCTCCTGCACGACAACGCGCGACCTCATACTGCACAGCAGACGGTCTCCAAGTTGCAAGAACTGGGGTTGGAAGCTCTCCGTCATCCGCCCTACTCACCAGACCTTGCGCCTACAGACTACTACTTTTTCCAGAATTTGGATAACTTCTTGGCGGGAAAAAAATTCAATACCCGAGAGGCAGTACAAAATGCCTTTGAAGAATTTGTTGCCTCCCGACCAGCTGATTTCTTTAAGAAGGGCATCAATAAAATGCCACTGCGTTGGCAAAGATGCATTGATTGCATGGGTGATTACTTCGATTAATACAAATAAAAAATACATGAAAAAAATTCGTTTAAATTTTTTCATACAAAACGGCAATTTCATAGGTAACCTATTATAACGGAGCAACTCAATTTCTACTTCAACCAAACCTCCATCTTCCATACTATCCGTGCGTGGTTTCCTAACCTGGCCTGACTCAAATTTCTACTTCAAGCTAACCTCTATCTTCCTAACTATCTGTGCGTTTTAGGTAGGGTGTGTTTTTTTAAAACCGGTCTGTATTTTTTGTCTTTTAGTATTTAATATATAGTTCAAATCTAATTCCTTAGCCCCTTTTATTTCATTAGGCTAGTAGATTTGTTACAGTCGGTTACATTTATTTTTATTTTTTTAAATCCTTGCTACTTGTTAACTCTAAAATTAATTGTGTATTGAAAGCTATCGTGTGTGTTGCAGTAATGATAGTAAGATATTTCAGAGACTCTAGCACGTTTTTGAATCCAAAAAACAACTATACTATAAGCATTATAGTTTATTTTACTGCGACAATTTCCATAAAATGACATACAATAATTAAATGCAAATTTTCCCATTCATTAAAATTGCATGCAACTTACACCGAGGCAATAAAATTGCTAGGCGATTATTGCATGCAAGTTTTACCTCGTGTACCAGTTTAGATTGGCATCTAACTTGCCCCTGTCGTGCTGCAATTATTATGTGTTGTTTAGGGCTGATTTAACCAATGTCAGAAATATTTTATTCACGGAATAAAATTGTTATCTAACAGTTTTTGTATGAGGAAACTGGCAATAATTAAAAATTTATCCGCTGGATAAAGGCTTGTACTAGGTATAAAAGTTTGGTCGAATTTGCCCTTAGACGGTGCCAGTTAATTGCTGCTTCAATTTAAGGGTATGCCACAGGCAATAGACTTGCACCGTGTAAATGGGCTTTAGGTTACAACGATATTTTGGCGCCACACACCCGGTCGGAAGTTCCTTTCGCAGTATATTATGTACCTATTAATACATAATATACGAGATAAATTTTAATAGATGGCTCTGTATTAAAATACAAAAAAAAAGCTTTTGACACTATAGAAAGTGACGGTATATCAGAGGAGCTCGTGGCTAAGTATTAACAGCTGCACGGTAGATCCATCAGGTTAAGCTATGGTTGCCGGGGTTGGTTCGTGGACAGGTGACCATCTTTACATACCGAGACTCCTCCGTGCCTAGGAAAGCACGTTAAGCCGTTGGTTCCGGCTGTCATTCGTGGATCTTTGACAGTCGTTACGGGTCGTTTGAAGTCCGAATGTCTGACAACCAGTCTTACCAAGGGGTATCGAATTACCCAGTCATTGGGTTGTGGAGGTCAGATAGGCAGTCGCTCCATGTGAAATCCTGGTATTCAGCTGCATCCGGTTAGACTGAAAGCCGACCCCCAACTTAGTTGGGAAAAGGCTAGGCAGATTGATTTTTGGAACTCGCGGAATAAAACGCTTTTTCATATCGTCACAATTTCTATCAGTTTACCTACCACATGCCGCGTTAAAGAACTTCGTTCCAATAAATACAAGCAATTTCTACAAGAAACGGCTTCAATAGACGCTGTAAAGAATACAAATCCCCTACGACCGGTCTGAAAGAGCAATCTCGGAGGCAATGAACCTCGGCACGGCTCTGAAAAGGGTTCCGCATGAATAAGTTTGGGTGGGACGAGTACTTTATTAGAAATCTGGCTAGCGAAACTGGACGCTCTCTTTGAGATGACAATGAAGTACATATTACAGTTTTAGCTCTATACGTATATTGTTCAATACGGATTCACATGGAATGTAGGTATGTTACGTTTCTGAAATAATAGATTTTATAGCGATAAAATAATAGGGAAAATGACTAACATTTTTTTTGTCCGTCATGCGGATTATTAAAAAAGTTATAGGATACATATTTTTACTTTTTTTACGTAAACAAAAGATTACGGCGATACAATCAATTTGCCTAGCCTTTTCCCAACTATGCTGGGGTCGGCTTCCAGTCTAACCGCATGCAGCTGAATACCAGTGTTCTAGTAGATTACGGCGGTACATTGGGTTCAAATATTGCATGATGTCAGTGTCAGGCCTAGCTAGATTTTATACGTAGAAGTGACGTCGCGAGCCCCCACTCCTCAACTTTTAAGGCTCTTACAGAGAGAGGCGATATAGCGTCGCGACGTGTCGCGTAGCGGTGTTGCGACGCGATAATATCGCAATATCGCTCGCGATATCACCTCTGTCTGTAAGAGCCTTAATGCGTGTTATTATAGTAATAAAAATACGTGTCTAACATTTTTTTATTATTTGACTGACGGACTAAATAGATTTTTGTTTTACCCAGGCGTCATCCTATTATAACTACAGGATATTTTTTTAGCAGTGAGCAAATTTTCACAGGGTGTTGTATGAATGAATGAATATGAACAATTTTCACTATGGGTATACTCTGAAATCACGAAAAAAAAATCAGCCGTTCAGTAGGTACACAGGCCAAAGGAATTAAGTAACCAGACACGCACACTACAAAACTATATCCTACTGTACGTACTGCTCACAATGACAGCCTCGCACACATCCCATTCATAGAGTGAGTGCGCTGACGTCTTTTAAATGATAGTGTAACATAATTTCGCAATGTAGGATAGTTGCTCTCGTGGCGCAACAGGTAAGCATTCAACCTACAGTGACAGAATGATCTGAGTTCGAGCCTCGAGTTTACTAAAATATTATTTTTGAGATTTTGTAATTTAAAATGAATATACTAACTGAATAAAGCGATATTCTGACCAGTTTGAGAATCTACCACAAGTTTCTCGCCTACTTAAAATTATTTCCCAGTTTAGAAGCTAACTACCCGCTTTAAAAATATATTCCTGCCTTTAATTGTGAACTTATGTAGTCAGTCTGCATTAGCAACTACACATTATACTCTTTCTTTTGCACTTGAAGTTTGTGATTGTGATATATTGATTAATTTAGACCATGCATCATTTAACAAGATTTCAAAAAGCTCAGATTATTGTTTTGCATGAGAAAAAAAATATTTCTATTAGTGAAATCGCAAGGCGCCCAATGCTATCGGTGAGTGAAATTATTATTAGAATGTATTAATTTATTATGTCACCGTGATCCCACCCAGTAATTTTATTATGATTGTCTGTTGTATCTCATTTAACGAATTGTGGATATGAATAGTTGAATCTAATAGGAAATGACACCGGAATAGTTGAATTTAGTATAATGAGTGGCTATGCAGTTAACAAATAAATACAATTTTTGTTAACTGCATAGCCACTCATTATATCGATAATTATTTAATCATTTCCATTATTGGTTTACACAGTATTGTAGTAATAGTTTTTTATCTGTGTTTTGTAATAAAATATTCAAAAATAATGAATATGTTTGTAAATGATTAGATAATAATAATAAAATACAATTTTAAAAGATTTCATTTTTTATCTAAAATATTTAAAAATGTAAATTGCATGTATGGTAATTAAACAAAGGATTTCTATTCTAAATAAAGTATAATAATATTGTTTAATACTTTTTAGAAAAAATAAAAAATCATCATTATATTATATTATTTGTTGTTTGTTTTTTTTATTTGTGTCATTATTATATTATATTATTTTTTATTTTTTATAAGTATGATATTATGTATTTCCTAGGTCACTCGCCCTGCCTTTTTATTTCCATTTTATCGTATTATAATTTTTATTATTACTGACCACTAGCCTTATATATCAATTGTATTTAAGTATATAAATATATATTCTCTACATTGTATTTATATTGTGTAACTTTTATTTCTTAATTTATAATTTGGGAGGTGTATGTTTAGACCTAATATTTTCACTTTTTTTTTGTAGAGAAAAACCGTTTGACTGTGGGTGCATTGTCACTGAGACAAGCGAAATAAACCGTCGCCTGCCTGGACCGACACCATTGGCTTACAGAAATGTTTCGCCTCGGCATCGTGCGTGAGATTGTTGCCACCCATACATCAGATCCATTCGCTTAGACCAGCATAACAGCAGCAGCACACAACGTCATTATGCAAACTGTACGGAACCACCTGCAAGCAGACGGTTTGACATGTTGCAAACCGACGCGTAAAATTTTGTTATATACCGTGCACCGTCAAAATTGCGGAATATCGGCACTTCGATTGACAAAACAATGTCGTCATAATTACTGATGAAAAATGTCTTCGTCGAAAATCACCACCGACTTATCGTAACATACATATTATATACTACCTTTAAATTTCAGACATTTTAACGTTTTTAAATCTATTATTTTCCTAGAAATAATTAATAATGGTTGGTAATAATTATAATACCTACTGTTCCCGATACAGGTGGTAAATGTTTTTATTTTAATTTTAATTTTCAAAAATGTAGGTAATTCATATCTGTATATAACTGAACTAGCGACCCGGCCCTGATTCGCACGGTTTTTACGACTTGTTAAAACATGAAGGTTTCTATAATATATAAGTTAAATATTTATCATGATAGTGAAAACCGCATCAAAATCTGTGGCGTTAGAAGAACAACGCGGCTACACAGACAGACATGAAAAGCGACTTTATTTTATAATAGATACCTAAACGAAATACTTAATACTTTCACAGCATATTTAGCCATAATAAATTAAGTCGGCGGTACTGTGTAGGTAGGAGTGTGTGAGTGATGTTATTGTTACTGGATCAGATTATATTTGTTATCTATGTGACATGTTTATTCACTCCGCCCATTGTTGTATACATATTATATAATGGTATAAAAAGATGTAATAGCATGTTCTAAACATATTGTTGTATTTATAATAAAACATGTTCACTTTTGATGTTCTTTTTTTTAAATAAAGATATTTATTAAAAATTGTTTTATTTATTTAAGCAATTTTAAATAAATAAAACATTTTCTTAACAAAAATTGTTCTAATTGCTTTAGCTTAAAATAATAAATCGCAAAAAGAATCATCACTTCAGAGATTTGAACTCACACCGTAGTACTTAGAAGTATAATGCCTTATCCGTTGGGCTACGAACGCTTAAGTTTTCAACGCGAAATTATGTTATACTATAATTGAGAAGACATTAGCGCACTCACTCGCACATGAACGCGATGTGTGCGTGAGGGCATTGTGTGCTGTACGTAATGAATCGTTTTAACAGTAGCAATACAGTTTTGTAGTGTCACGCACACTACAACACTGGTTACTTATCTCTGTTGCAGACTGTACATCTATTTACACCAAACTCGTCAAAATGTAGGGAGCAGCTGATTTTTTTTTCGCGATTTCAGGTTTGGTCCCATAGTAAAAGTTATTCATATTTATGGGTAGGATACCTGTGAAAATTTGCGTACTGCTTAAACTTATCCTGTAGGTATATGTCGCAGCCAACTAGCTTATATACCTTTCAGTTAATAGGCCTAGATTTATTACTAAACTGTGCCGTTCAACTAGCGGCCTGAAAGATATTTATTGTAGGTTAGGTTCGACCCGTGACCAACCACGAGCGAGCCGAGCGAGCAAAGCGACCGGAGCCGCGCTAGTTGCCGGCGAGCGCTACTTCCGTTTGTTTTAAGTTTTATTACAGTTTATTTTATTTGTCCCTAAAATCACATTAAGAGGTTACCAAGCGCGCAGTGGCGCCCTCATCGTTGGTTTGGTTAGAAAATAAGCCGCTTATGACTGTACGTTATTATTATTACAAATAGTGGCTTTATATTATTAAGTTTTATTATAATCGTTAAAACGGAAAATAGTGGCCACTATTTTGAGCACAACTTAACTGGCTTATTTTCTGTATTTTCATTCTAAAATAAAATAAATAACCAAACAAACGATGAGGGCACCACTGCGCGCTCGGTAGCCTCTTATGAATTTTATGCGAAAATTATGTTCCTAACATAACAAAATAACTTCACGCCTGTAATCCTCGACAACATTTCACCAGTTATGTTTTATTTATTTATTTTACAATTTATCTACACACAGAAAATATATATAATATACATCATAATTATAAATAGGAGTACAAAGGTACTGATTATTTCTTAAGAAATTTCTTCCAGCAGACCTGCGAAAGGATAAATGAAAAAGAAATGTAGACAATAGTGTGTGAGAACAAGAAGAGAAAAATATGATTATGCGAAGTCTTAAACTAAAATATTAAATATACCTACACGTATAATGAAAAACAAAGATTAACATATACTTAAATAAATAAAATTTTATGTTCATCTCCATTTTACATTTTCTAAGCATGAAACTGTTTCTTTCTCATTTACTTAGGAACACAGGATCAGTTTTATTGTTTAATAGCTGACCCGACAGACGTTGTCCTGTCTTAGCTATGAATATTCTAATGTAAACGCGCGAAGTTAAAGTAGTCGTTAAGTTTTTTGAAATTTTCCAATTTTCTTAATTTTTTTCCATATGAACCTTCTACAAATGTTAGAAAACTTTTTAAAAGAAAGATGAATGAAATCGGTAAAGTCGTTCTCAAGTTATTGCGTGACCAAGGGAAATAGGGATTCATTTGTCTCAAACGTATTGGTCCAAAGGCAAATGGAGTAAAGCGGAGGTGGCTACGTCATTTACTTGGATTTTTCGACCCTGTGAACAAAATTTTTGACGTAGCGAGTTCAGATCGGGCTGGAAGATGCCTTGACATTGTAGATACAATTTTATATTCCTCCTAGCTGCGCCCCACTATTTCACCCGCGTAAACCGGGTCAAAAAGTAGCCTATGTGTTAATCCAGGGTATCAGCTATCTACATACCAAATTTCATAGAAATCGGTCAAGCCGTTTGAGCGTAAAGAAGTCAAACACACACACACACTTACAAACTTTCACCGTTATAATATTAGTGAGAAGTGTGACTTACGTTCAATGTGGCTCTGCTCCGCTTCAGATGATATTTATACTTGTCTTTTATAACTTTTTATTAAACTTTAGCGAAACTTTCTAAGCCTAGATTTAAAAAAAAATGTACTACTTAATATCCCAACTTTTAAAATTTAAATAACAGGTTTACCCCATTTGCCTTTGGACCGCTACGTTTGAGGCACCCTGTATAATATAGATAAGTTATTCATCAACTATAAAAGCTTCTCTAGAGTGGCTTTGTCAAGACTCAGTTCATCTTTATGTTTAATACCTTCAGACATAAATACTTTAATATTCATTGCTTCTAAAACAAGAAAAATTTTTAAGCATTGTACTCAAAGTACGTCATACACTTCCAAGTCTTGTTTAATGGAGTAGACATTTTGATAAAATGTAGGCAAGTATGAAGCTTATTTAAACACTTAAGTCGCTTTTATATGTTACTCTTTGAGGATCATAATACCCTGAAAGCCCTGAAGTCATAAAGAGGTATAAAAGTGTTCCTCACTACTGAACGTTTATCTACTGAAGGTTACTGTGGTGCTTGAACGATGATGGCCGTCGTAAATTGAAAGATTGCATAATAAGAATGATTAAGGTAAAGTATGCATTATGTGTGTGCGCCATCTTTGATTTGGTCACAAATACATGAATACTTTTTCAGGGTTCCGTACCTCAAAAGGAAAAAACGAAACCCTTAAAGGATCACTTCGTTGTCCGTTTTTCTGTCTGTCTGTCAGTCTGTCAAGATCCTTTTTCACAGAAACACGTGGAGGTATCAAGTTGAAATTAATATCAAACACGTAAGTCTATGGTCCCTTGCAAGCTCTAAAATAATCAAGCTTCTAAGTCAACGCAGTAAAAGAATACGGCCATTTATCGGGATTTTTTGATACTCGCAAGTAAATCAAAACCTATAGGGTACTTCCCGTTGACCTGGAATCATGAATTTTGGCAAGAAGCAAAATCTCACACATAGATATAAGAAAGAAGATGGCATCACAGCACTCACTGGTAAGTGAAAAAGACCGAAAATTGTTAATTTGTAATTTTATCGCTTAAAATACTTTTTTTTGTGATTTTTAGTTTTTCAACTACAATGTTAAGTTTGTTTTAGGGATAAATTATTTTAAACTACGGAACCCTTCATGGTGCGTGGTCCGACACGCACTTGGCCAGTTTTTTTGAATCCCGTGTTTCTTGAGTGAACAGTTAAGATGTGTTGTGGAGGTCAGACAGCCAGGCATCATCATCATTTCAGCCGAAAGACGTCAAATAGCGATACTTCGACCGGTTCTGTGCTTCCCGCAGCGAGCGGATTCTTGCGGCCATTACAAGGTCAGAAAAAGAGAGAAGAGGTCAAGGTCAGAATAGGCAGTCGCTCCACGTAAAATACTGGTATTCTGCTGCATCCAGTTAGACTCGAAGCTGACCCCAGTATTGCTGGAAATAGTCTAGGCAGACTGATTTTGTTCCTTGAGTGAACACCACTACAATTTTACGATTGACGCAAGTCAATAGCCGCAACACCAAAGTCCTATTCCTATATTGTATAAGTATGTGGCGGCATCTACATCGCCACATATGAACTACGCATCAATGACATGACGTCACGCAAACCTGCATCGCGCAATTAGAGTTTACCACGCGATTAGCATATATACAACGTCCCGACATCAACCGTTGGGCAGTGGCCCACCAGACACAACACCCGTCTGGTCGGAGGATCCTCCCTTATCAATAGAGGATGAGTGAACTTTACACCCTGTTCCTCATGCCTCTAAATTGGTGACCCCGAGCATGAACGTCAGCGCAGCCTTCGTGCAACTCCTTCAGCGTGACGTCATCAAGCATCACTTCCTCAAGCTTTCGAGCGGCGAAGTCACACAGCCAGCCAGCATCGGCTTCAACAGGTATCCTGACCACCAGCATGCAGCGGACGCGCATTCCTGGTCATCACCTTCAGCCTCAACCCAGCGCTGTACACTCCGACTCACTGGAGCATAACGCAGCGCCACCCCGACTCACTGGGGTATCACCGCAGACAGTTCCGACTCACCGTGAACTATGCGGCACTCGGTTCCGACTCACTGGAACCACAACTGGCACTGGCAAGCATCGCAAGATACACGACTCAGCCCACTATCGACCTCCGGTCTCCGGAGGGGAGTGATGTGGCGGCATCTACATCGCCACATATGAACTACGCATCAATGACATGACGTCACGCAAACCTGCATCGCGCAATTAGAGTTTACCACGCGATTAGCATATATACAACGTCCCGACATCAACCGTTGGGCAGTAGCCCGCCAGACACAACACCCGTCTGGTCGGGCTACTGCCCGACGGTTGATGTCGGGACGTTGTATATATGCTAATCGCGTGGTAAACTCTAATTGCGCGATGCAGGTTTGCGTGACGTCATGTCATTGATGCGTAGTTCATATGTGGCGATGTAGATGCCGCCACATCACTCCCCTCCGGAGACCGGAGGTCGATAGTGGGCTGAGTCGTGTATCTTGCGATGCTTGCCAGTGCCAGTTGTGGTTCCAGTGAGTCGGAACCGAGTGCCGCATAGTTCACGGTGAGTCGGAACTGTCTGCGGTGATACCCCAGTGAGTCGGGGTGGCGCTGCGTTATGCTCCAGTGAGTCGGAGTGTACAGCGCTGGGTTGAGGCTGAAGGTGATGACCAGGAATGCGCGTCCGCTGCATGCTGGTGGTCAGGATACCTGTTGAAGCCGATGCTGGCTGGCTGTGTGACTTCGCCGCTCGAAAGCTTGAGGAAGTGATGCTTGATGACGTCACGCTGAAGGAGTTGCACGAAGGCTGCGCTGACGTTCAACCCAGCTGACGTTCAAGCCTCAACCCAGCGCTGTACACTCCGACTCACTGGAGCATAACGCAGCGCCACCCCGACTCACTGGGGTATCACCGCAGACAGTTCCGACTCACCGTGAACTATGCGGCACTCGGTTCCGACTCACTGGAACCACAACTGGCACTGGCAAGCATCGCAAGATACACGACTCAGCCCACTATCGACCTCCGGTCTCCGGAGGGGAGTGATGTGGCGGCATCTACATCGCCACATATGAACTACGCATCAATGACATGACGTCACGCAAACCTGCATCGCGCAATTAGAGTTTACCACGCGATTAGCATATATACAACGTCCCGACATCAACCGTTGGGCAGTGGCCCGCCAGACACAACACCCGTCTGGCGGGCCACTGCCCGACGGTTGATGTCGGGACGTTGTATATATGCTAATCGCGTGGTAAACTCTAATTGCGCGATGCAGGTTTGCGTGACGTCATGTCATTGATGCGTAGTTCATATGTGGCGATGTAGATGCCGCCACATCACTCCCCTCCGGAGACCGGAGGTCGATAGTGGGCTGAGTCGTGTATCTTGCGATGCTTGCCAGTGCCAGTTGTGGTTCCAGTGAGTCGGAACCGAGTGCCGCATAGTTCACGGTGAGTCGGAACTGTCTGCGGTGATACCCCAGTGAGTCGGGGTGGCGCTGCGTTATGCTCCAGTGAGTCGGAGTGTACAGCGCTGGGTTGAGGCTGAAGGTGATGACCAGGAATGCGCGTCCGCTGCATGCTGGTGGTCAGGATACCTGTTGAAGCCGATGCTGGCTGGCTGTGTGACTTCGCCGCTCGAAAGCTTGAGGAAGTGATGCTTGATGACGTCACGCTGAAGGAGTTGCACGAAGGCTGCGCTGACGTTCAACCCAGCTGACGTTCAAGCCTCAACCCAGCGCTGTACACTCCGACTCACTGGAGCATAACGCAGCGCCACCCCGACTCACTGGGGTATCACCGCAGACAGTTCCGACTCACCGTGAACTATGCGGCACTCGGTTCCGACTCACTGGAACCACAACTGGCACTGGCAAGCATCGCAAGATACACGACTCAGCCCACTATCGACCTCCGGTCTCCGGAGGGGAGTGATGTGGCGGCATCTACATCGCCACATATGAACTACGCATCAATGACATGACGTCACGCAAACCTGCATCGCGCAATTAGAGTTTACCACGCGATTAGCATATATACAACGTCCCGACATCAACCGTTGGGCAGTAGCCCGCCAGACACAACACCCGTCTGGTCGGAGGATCCTCCCTTTTCAATAGAGGATGAGTGAACTTTACACCCTGTTCCTCATGCCTCTAAAAGTATATATAAAAAATAAAAATAAAAAGGAAATAAAAATAAGTATATATACTCATATATACAGTGTGAGTCTTCATAATGTGCACATATCGAAATTAAGGATACAATGCTTAATTTTATCGATGGAAAAAATGTTTAAATAAATAAAAAAAATAAAAATTAAAGTGTCTACTTGCTGAAGCACGTAGCAGTGTGGAAGGCCGAAGTTGATAGGAAATGCTGTGATTGAGTTATAAACGTGGTATTTTTTACTAATAAAAAGCTAATACGATGTAAAATAATTTAAGGTAATAATAAAAGGTAATAGGGGGTTTTATTGAGAACTTTTACAATTATTGGTGAAATAATACCAGATTTTTGTTAAAAAAACACCGTAATTCTTAATTGAGGGCGGTTTTTTTTCTTTATTTTTTATTTTATGAGGACTGTCTGTTATTTCCAACCATTACTGAGTTTAGTTGATCGTTATAGATTGTTTAGTTTAAAAGTTATACTGTTTTGTTTACACAGAGGTCACAGCAGCGATCAAGAATTTAAAAAATGCTATAAAAAAGTTTTTTTAAATATTTCTTCCGTCCATAAAATTAAGCACAGTTTCCCTCATTTCGATATGTGCACATTACAAAGACTCACACTGTATATTTGTAATCAAATTCTCAAAAAGACAAAAACGACTTTAACAATTTTGATGAAGCTTACAATACAGGGTGGCCGGAACATTGACGTCCAAAAATAAAATTTCGGTCCCTCGTATCGTGGGGTATTCGAATCAACCCCATGTATGTTCCGCGACTTTTCATAGTTTTCGAGTTATGAATTTTTTTCTGAATGTTTGAAAATTTTCGACCTGACCAACCTAAAAAAATTCTAAAAAAAAAGTAGAGGGTTTTATCGAGTTTCTTTTTTTGCAACTGAATTTTCATAAGTAGTACTTTTATGCATAAAATAATCAGCTTCGTAACTGTGATGAAAGTTATGAAAATGTTGATCTAAAGTGAAAAATTTACGTTCGGTAAATTATGACTCAAATTTTCAACTTTAAATTAAAAATCTTAACAGGTGACTTCATAATTCCTAAGTAGGCTTCAAGAATGCGCCAGACTCTCAGCTTTCATAATCATAAAAAAAATGAAGTACTTAATAGGGCTACTTTGTTTAAAATCGGCCTTCAAAGACAGCGAGGTGGAAAAATTCTTAAAATTACCCATCTGAGTAATTATTTTTTTTTGGCTATTTTCTCGTTCCTAAGGTTAATTAATGATAAGAATACTGAAAACTAACCACATTATATTCAATATTCATAATTACCACACGTGGGCGAATGAAAATCCACTCGAAGTGAGAGCTTCGACATTTCAACATCGCTTCAGCGTTAACTTGTGGTCTGGTATCCTCAATGGCGAACTAATTGGTCCGTTTGAACTGCCGTCCAGACTTGATGGAGAAACATACAAAAACTTTTTGGAAAATGAACTTCCATTGTTGCTGGCAGATGTGAATCTCGAACTCAGACGAACCATGGTGTTGCAAAATGACGGCGCCCGTGTCACTATGCAACCCAGGTCCGAAATTACTTAGATGAAACATACCCCAACAGATGGATCGGACGCAGCGGACCAATTAGGTGGCCTCCACGCTCACCTGATCTCAACCCCATCGATTTCTTTATTTGGGGCTATTACAAGGAAATAGCATACGCCCGAGACTGTTCAAGTGAACAAGAGCTGAGGCAGTTGATTGCAGAAGCTGAACGTGTTGTGAGAGAGAACAGAGACGCTTTTAGACGATTGCCAGACAATTTCTTACGTAGGTGTAGAATGTGTATTGCTGCTGGTGGTGGCCACTTTGAAAACCTTTTGTAAATGTTAAAAATAAATTAAGTACTTTTTTCACATTATCCATCTGTGTTTTATTCAAAACCACTTTTTACGTAAAACTTTTCTTACCCAACTCTGAAACTATTTGTTGGTTAGTTTTCAGTATTCTTATCATTAATTAACCTTAGGAACGAGAAAATAGCCAAAAAAAAAAATTACTCAGATGGGTAATTTTAAGAATTTTTCCACCTCGCTGTCTTTGAAGGCCGATTTTAAACAAAGTAGCCCTATTAAGTACTTCATTTTTTTATGATTATGAAAGCTGAGAGTCTGGCGCATTCTTGAAGCCTACTTAGGAATTATGAAGTCACCTGTTAAGATTTTTAATTTAAAGTTGAAAATTTGAGTCATAATTTACCGAACGTAAATTTTTCACTTTAGATCAACATTTTCATAACTTTCATCACAGTTACGAAGCTGATTATTTTATGCATAAAAGTACTACTTATGAAAATTCAGTTGCAAAAAAAGAAACTCGATAAAACCCTCTACTTTTTTTTTTAGAATTTTTTTAGGTTGGTCAGGTCGAAAATTTTCAAACATTCAGAAAAAAATTCATAACTCGAAAACTATGAAAAGTCGCGGAACATACATGGGGGTGATTCGAATACCCCACGATACGAGGGACCGAAATTTTATTTTTGGACGTCAATGTTCCGGCCACCCTGTATATAGTTACTGGGGCGAAAATTCGATCTAGCTAGGTCTCATATTTGGGAAAACTAAAAAAAAAATAGTTTCGCTATTTTCACTCAAGGAGAGCCCGGTCGGCTAGATACTGACAGTATACGATCAGCAATACAATGTTTTACCGCTGATCATGCATCATTGTCAAAACTGAAGTGATCTCTATCTTTGTTCCAATAAGGTTGATGTTGGATTGCTGCTGTCAGAAGTAAAATAACTATGAACAGTCTGTAACAATGATGGAAAAGTTAAAAATGTATGGGACTGACAGAAAGAAGGCGAACTAAGCTAACTAAGCTACAGAAAAGTCTATGATAATCCCGTTGAAAATTAAAAAAAAAAACAATATTGTTTATTATAAAGTTGTTTGTTTAAAGTGCTGTAGAAATACGAAACGCTTTGAAAGTGACTAAGTACCACTTGTTTAGGAGACCTTAAAAGTAATTACACTCCTTTGCAAAAAAAACGGGCAGTTTGGATTTTTCTACATTATTGGTAATCATTTAGTTCTAATGAGGTTTTAATAGGCAAACTATGTTCCTGGCACATAATAAAGAGTCTAGGTATGAAAAAAAGTTAATTCCAAATTCAGAACTGTTGTTTTAGAAATAATAATCCCTTTTTCAGTTTATGACTTTTTACTTACTATTCGCGGGTTTGCGGTTAAAAGGTTATCAGGCAACTAAAACTAACTTCTCGTTATTTTTATTAGATTAATTTATGTTTGTCGCATAATCCTGCCTCATTGTGACTTAAAACAGATATCTTTGTGTCGATTATAATGGCAGAAAAAGCAATAAGAGCTAGTAAAATTATAGCGCTGCTGGAAGTGGGGTGTAGCCAATGTTACGGCTCACAGCCGTTAAACGTGAGTGGTTCCACCGTCCAAAGAACCTGGACTCGATACCAAGAGACAGGTTCCGTTCAAAGAAGGCAAGGTTGTGGGAGAAAACGTTGCACACAACCACGAGACTACCGCTTTTAGTGACTCAGGCGTTGATTAATCGCAAATGCAGTTACATAGACCACAAAAGAAACCTTGAAGAGGTACGAGGAGCAGAAGTTAGTCTATGGACAGTGAGGAGGAGGCTTTTAGCGGTTGATATACGCAGTCGACGACCAGCGCGGGCCCCCAATTTACTCCGTGAGTATCGGATTGCTCGACCGAGGTTCACTAGAAATTGTCTATCTTGGACACTAGGTAACTGGAGTAGCGTACTCTTCTCCGATGAGGCTCGAATTTGCCTGAATGGTGAGGACCGACGTCGGCGAGTGTTACGAAGACCAGGGGAACGCTATGCCGACGTGTGTTTTGAAGAAATCACCCCTTATGGTGGAAGGTCCGTTATGTTTTGGGCGGGCGTAACTTCCAGCTATCGTACCGAGATAGTGTTCATTGCAAATGGCTCACTAAATGCGCAAAGGTACATAACAGGAATAATTTGTCAACATGCACAGCCCGCACTGACTGTAATTGGTGAAGATGCCATTTCATGGACGATAATGCTCGGGACCACCGTTCTGGCGACGTAGATGCTTATATGCAAGAGGTCGGTATTCGTCGTCTGTATTGGCTAGCGCGGAGCCCCGGCCTTAACCCCATTAAGCACGTCTGGGACCTCCTAAAAAGGCGAGTACGACCTGTCCAACGACCTTCCACAAAACATCAGGGAGCTTAAACGTGTGATTTCGGCTGAGTGGGAACACATTCCACAGGACACCATCAAAAGCCTGGTGGAAAGCATGCCAAGACGATTACATGCCGTAATCGCTGCAAGGAGAGGTCATACTCGTTATTAATTTTTATTTTTTTAATGTCTTTTTTTATTAAAATACCATAAAAAATACTCGTAGTCTTAATTTAATTATACCCTAAAAATTTCCATTTTAACACGACTCTCTGTTTACATTGACTAAAACACCGATTCCAGGATTTAAGGGTTAAAAACTATATTCTCAATGATAATAAGAAATTTCTAGTCATTTATGCTAACGACATACTAAAAATATTAATATTATCCATAGAAAAGCCAATGACTGTAAGGTGCCCGTTTTTTTTGCAAAGGAGTTTATATCGTCAGCCTAGCCTTTTTAGTGTAACCTTTCTCAAATGCGGGTGAAAATCGATACCTACTTTATACCAAGCTACTACCAATAATTACCTACAGCCTGATAAGATCCATTGGATAAATTATCGGCCAGCGTATGTAGGTACTGCCATGTAGTCACACGGGGTTATTGGTAAAACACCAGCAATCTCTTAAGTGGTCATTGTACTCAACATAATGAACAACTTTTATTATGGGAATAAACCTGAAATCGCGAAACAAAGCAGCTGTTCCATACATTATGCTTGCATAACTCGTCAAATTGTAGGGAAGAACCAACGGGAAGAACAGATTTTTTTTTTCGCGATTTCAGGTTGTTCCCATAGTAAAAGTTGTTCATAATGAGTACAACGACCCCTTAAAATATTGCCCCTGAATTAAATTTCACCCTGATACACTATAACGGTAATTTCCCGAGAATATTCTTCCTTAAATTCTTTTTGAAGATAACTTACGGCAATTTAAAAATTGGATGTCTCGATTGTATCGACCTATTTTTATAGTACTTAAAAGTTTTGAGTGTACCTACATAACTGAACGTTTAACGAAGTTGACGTCAAAATAATCTACTCCACAACTTAAATTCTCAGTAAATTCTGCTGAGTAAAAAACATTGTCCAGAATATTTCCAAGAAAATTCTCATAAATTCTCATAAATTTTGTAAGGTTAAATTTGGATTTCTATACCTATAGAAACAAACTTTGTTTTACAAATATACATTTTAATAAAATGTTTGAAAATAATATACGGGATGAAATTTGAAACATGTTCCAAATCGAAATGGGAGATTGTACTCATCAAAAAAATCTGCTGTTCAGTACATTTTGACGAGTTTGATGTAGATAAATGTAATGAACAGCTGATTTTTTTTTAAAATTCATCCCGTACTATATGAATAGTTATATACCTATTCCTATAATATATTATTTTCATACATTTTATTTACATAGAGAAAGGGTAAATAATAAAAAACAAGACAATAATCACGATTTCATTGCAATAGACTTTGATTTTGTAATATAGGTAACAAGTTTTTGGTCGTAGGACTTTGGTATTGGCAGTTATCTACATTTATTATCTCCTGCCCACAATTTTAAACGACTACTTTTAAATTATAACGATTTAAAATTTTCCATGTTCCAAGAATATTATCCGGAATATTACAGAATATTCTCGATCGGGGAACATTCTCCGTGAGAGAAATTCTGTCGACTCATCACTATGTGTGACTCTTGGAAACAATATCGTCATGCAAAGCGATATGCGAAGAACTGTCGACGCTATTTATCCGCTATTCCTCTGTTCTAGCTAGAGCACAGCTAGATTATAATTATTAATCTAATATTGAAGAATCAATCTACGTTTTGGCAAATTGACCTGAATCTGGTAACATTGTTTGTTTAGGATGATGAAGGTTTTGATTATATAAAATAATATTGGATTAAACCCTTTCGTTTCATTGATAAGAGCAGGATCTTTTTTAGTTTGAATCGATAGCCTCATAACTACTCGCATATAATGAGGTCCCATTAAAATGGAAAAAATTTAACACAGCGTTCAAAATCAATCTGCCTAGCCTTTTCCCAACTATGTTGGGTCGGCTTCCAGTCTAACCGGATGCAGCTGAATACCAGTATTTTACATGGAGTGACTGCCTGTCTGACCTCCACAACCCAGTAACTGGGTAATACGATACCCCTTGGTAAGACTGGTTGTCAGACTTTCGGGCTTCTGACGACCCGTAACGACTGTCAAAGATCCACGATTGACAGCCGGGACCAACGGCTTAACGTGCTTTCCGAGGCACGGAGGAGTCTCGGTATGTAAAGATGGTCACCCATCCACTGACCAACCCCGACAAGCGTAGCTTAACCTCATGGATCGACCCTTACTTAGCCACGAGCTCCTTTACCTCCTTACTTAACACAGCGTTCAGTACGTCTAAATAAAGATATCCAAGCAAAAAAAAAACACTGATCAAAGTGATTTTATTTTGACCTAAAATAATAAGTTTGACGGGTCACGTGCGCTTGCACATTTGTAGTACCTATCTGAATTATGAGATAACAAAGACATGGATGTGTTATATCTATGGTTTATGCATTGGGTAACCAACATTTTTAGGTCCGTATTACAGAACGTCACTCAATACTCAAGCATTACTTAAAACTAGATTCAAGACATTTGATTGGTTGAAAACTAGATTTAAACAAAGATCAGTGCTTGAGTTTCTTTCTGGAATACGGACCTTAGTGTACTTTCGTTAGCTGTTTTTTTATGATATCCGTGATCTAATCTACGATCTAATGCGCTTTTCTTATTATTTTTTTGTACCATTGTTCATATTTTGGTGGTCTGAATTATTTCTATCTTTGTCCATCTATTTTAATGGGACCTTATATTTTAAGGCCGGAGGTAAAGTGAAAATCTACTCCACAAAATAGAAGCACTGACATTGGCGCTGCAGTAAACCTAATTTCAATGCGCAGTAATATGCTTGTTAACCGCAAACTGGCCTCGGGAAATAACATTTCCTGTAGAATGCAAACTGGAGTCCGCCGACACGACATCGTTGCTGCACCATTATTCATCTTGTTTTGAGAAATTCCTCGTAAACAGCGTACTGTCAGAGATTTACCCTTTGACAATTTCAGCGTGATTTAAGTTCTATTTTGGTACTGGTTTTGCACATAAATCATGCCTTATAACAAAGTTTTGACATGGGAGAAAGTTGTTGACCTCTTGATGTGTCCACTTCTTGTGGTGATACATTGTCTTCCCGTTGGCTTTCTAAAGTTCAGTAGCCTATAGTTTAATTTTATTTGCATGTGAAATCTGTCTACCCTTTCCCCAACTATGTTGGGGTCGGCATCCAGTCTAACCAGATGCAGCTGAATATCAGTATTTTACATGGAGCGACTGCCTATCTGACCTCCACAACCCAGTAACTACGACGATACGATACCCCTTAGTAAGACTGCGTTGTCAGACTTTCGGGGTTCTGACGACTCGTAACGACCGTCAAAGATTCACGAATGACAGCCGGGACCAACGGCTTAACGTACTTTCCGAGGCACGGAGTTTCGGTATGTAAAGATGGTCACTCATCCACTGACCAACCCCGGCAAGCGTGGCCACCTGATGGATCGACCCGTGCGGCTGTTATTACTTAGCCACGAGCTCCACCATTTGTATACGTAAGTATTTTAAGTAATAGGGGGACACAACTTACTCCAGAGAGAGCCATAACTTACACACTAGTAAAGTGGTCAGAATATAAACGGAAGAGGATTTACTAAAGCGCTCGAGCGGTCGGTGCAGCTGGGGTCCAGAACAAACCACATTGTCGTATGCACAAATATAATGATAATAACATAGTTAACATCAAAGGCACGGCGGTGGTGGCGTTCCCACCGCAGTATCTGCTGGTTTACGAAAATCGATGCAAATGGATCGAAACAGGAAGTTTACATAAACATAACGAATCATTTGCTATTTGCTAGACGTGCGTAGGCTTAAAATATATTTATAGATTCCCATAACTCCCAAGGTGAAAGTAGTAGAAACAAAATTGAAAGCTAAACATAATGTCCAATTAAAGAAAAGTTACGATTAGTAGTATCTAAAATAGTCTATGTTTTGGTTTAAATCTCAGTTTTGCGTAAAGAGTAATATGAATGAAATAGACACAAATCTAAAAATCTGCAATCCACAACGCACATCCTAACCTGATGGGTCTAGAAGCATGAAATTTCGCACAAGAGTTCCTTCAGGGTTGAGAAAGGTGTATCCAAAATTAAGAGTATGGTTCAGACCATGAAAATAAACAACTTTCTCCCGGGGACCAAACTTAAATTTTTCCAATTTAAAATTTATTATCAGTCGTTCCTGGTCGAGTTTTGTATGGGACAACTTATTTCTTTCACGATTACGATGTTGGTCCCCGGGAGAAAGTTGTTCATTGTGATGATCTGTTGCAAACACACCCTTAATTTTGGCCATACCTTTCTCAGAAACATATACCTACAACGAAGATGACTAGAAGGATTTTATAAAATTCATGCCCTAAAAAACACACAAACTTCCATAGAAACTTTCATCCCTTAAACCCAAGGGATGAAAGTTTGTAAGTTTTGCCGCTGGGAAACCCCATCGGGCCACATGGCTTGTTTCGAACAAAAAACAATTGACTTGAATATTTTATAGATCTTTAGTTGCAAGAAAGGCGGATGTGAGTCAATACTTTTTCTTATACACTCTTTCAATACCTTTACCGTAGGCTCTGGCACAAATTTTCTTCGGGTAGGAATGGTTGTTTTGATGGTATGTATTCTACTATGAAATGCAATAGAATTTATATCTGTTGATAATTGATTCTTATTTACATTATTTAGCACGCTTTTGCGTTTATGCAAAAATAAAGTTGTAATTTAATTTTACACCGACATGCCATGTGGCTTTGAGTGTTTCTGGCATTAAAACTTTAGCAGATGGATACGGATAAAAAAATGCATCATTGTGGAATGTGAATTCGGTGTTTGGCTTTTGAATTTCATAGTATTTAATGGAGGTACGGCAGAGTGGGTAGGCTTAAACGGTTATGAAATATTTCAAGAGCTGTGGGAAAGATAAGAAGCCATAAAACTAAGAGTTAAAACTAGGTGGATCAGTATTCACACCAATTCTATTTAGCGCGTGAAAGCGTGTTTGTTCATATGGAAATGCTCTAGAATGTTCATATTTTGTAAATGTAGTAAATATCCAAAACAGACGAGAAACATTTGACAACCTATTTTATTTCCACAATTCTGATATTAGTTATGAGTAGAGGAAGACCAAAGAAACTATGGATGGACTGTGTGAAAGATGATATGGCTAGAAAAGGGGGTGACTACCGAGATGACGACTAATAGAAGTATGGACGAAAGAGACATGTTGCGGCCACACCAAATAAATTGTTATAAGGGCAGGAAGATGATGAATTCTATTATTAGTTATTAGGAAATGATTGAAGATACTTATACACGATAAGCGTAAGTAATTACTACAATAATGTGTTGCAACCAAAATGGGAAACTACAAAGCGTCCGTGAAAGTAATGGCATATCATTAAAGAATGACAATAACATGAAAAGGAAATGGGAAAATAAATGAGTGTGTTGCGTGTCTGTTAATTATAATGTAGGGGTGAAATGGTTACAGTGTCACATTGTTGGAAAACAAACCTACATTATTGTCGACATGTACGTGTCAGCGGAGGTATAATTTTATTTATGTTGCGTTACCGCGGACCATGTTTTGGCTCAACATGTTGACAGTTTCATGTCTAGAATTATTTTAACAATAAAATTGGTTAATTTTAGCCTGTCAAAATAAAGTGCTATTTTTTCAGCGGTTAGCCTCTTAAAAAAAAGTAATTTGGACGAAAACCTCACTAATTCCTTTGTTCTTAAAATCTAGTAAGAATTGTAACTTGTGCCGGGATTCGGATTAATGACAAGCTTGTCTCTCTATCTATTCCCTAAGGAGCAAATTATCTTGTGTAGTTTACTAATTACTAGGCGTAGATAGGCTCTTTAATCTTGATCACTTTTTCTGATACTAAGGTACTACTAACGTACGTAAATCATGCCTAATGACCCTTAATTTAACTAAAAACTTTCGGTGTTAATTACTCAGCCGGCGTAGCCTTTTCCCAACTGTGTTGGGGTCGGCTTCCAGTCTAACCAGATGCAGCTGAATACCAGTATTTTACATAGAGCGACTGCTTGTCTGACCTCCACAACCCAGTTACTGGGTAATAAGATACCCCGTAAGAAGACTGGTTGTCAGACTTTCGGGCTTCTGACGACCCGTGACAGCTGTCAAAGATCCACAAATGACAGCCGGGACCTTCTGAGGCACGGAAAAAACTTGGCGGTGTGTAAAGATATCCATCTACGAACCAACCGTGCGGCTATTATTAATGTTATTAATAATGAAAGAAAATCCATTAAATAAATAAAAATAAATAAATATCCTTGGACATTTCACACAACGCCATCTAGTCCCAAGCTAAGCAACCTAATGCTTGTGTTATGGTAACGAGATGGCTGATAAACTACTTATATACATTTTTTTTTGTAAATACATACATATTATAGATTAGATTAGATCACAAACTAAACTTACACACTAAAGTGATAGTGTCGTAGATTCAAAGGAAGTTTAAAATTTAGTAAGCTTACGACTTAGTGGGTCCCGCTTAGTGGCAAATGACATCGCGGCAGGCCCAGACGGAGAAATGAGCTGGACACCTTTAACAAAGATTGATTCTTGGCACCTCTGAACAGAGAGAGGTAGAAGGAGAATAGGGAGCTGCATTTGCCCAGTAAAAAGGTATTAAAAAAATCAGCTACAGGTAGGTACGACGCGGAAAACATAGAATCGGTCAGATTTGTCTGCAGATAAAGTTACATTTTTCAGTTTATGTAGCTACGGTTTGTATGTAAGCCTATGATCAACCAACCGTTAATTACATATATACCATATACACCACACAGTTCTGAAAAAAACGTCGAACAGAATTAAACAAAGTGAAACATTTCATTTGAACCGAGCCATGTATCAACTTGTTGGAGCAGTAATAACATGGCATCCCTACCCAGTGAAGTAGCATGATGTGAATTATGAATGCTCAGGTAAACAGTTCCCGAACGCGTCAATTTCGAGTGCCTACTATCGATATGGGAAAACCTTTAAAAGGGTCAAATTGAGTTAAGTTGGTTACGAAATTGGTCGGCTTGGTAACAGAGTATAAAGGGTTTAAATATCCGATTAGGATTTACTTCGGGAGCAGCGATTAGGTAACTTTGGAGGACTGCCAATTTGCACGGTGGCTCATTTCGTGGTCTACTGTTAAGAGGAAAGGCGGGTGGCCAGTTAGGTATTTTAAGAAGGTTTTGCTGTCGCTCTGCGAGCGCTCTGCCCTCGAATTCGTGCGATAAGGACAACTGCAGATCCGACTAAATAGCCTATGTAAAAAGTCACATTTCGAGGTTTGGCTCTCGCCTATTTCCTCCTCCAATATTGGACCAATTTGAAAGATATTTCATAAACTGAATAAGAAGGATATATAGATACTATGCCCCTATGTTTTTCTTTTTTCGTTAATAGTTGTCAAATTGGTACACTAGGCGTCTGTTGACAGCGGTCTGAATAGGCAATTTTGACCATTTTTGGAGGGTTCTAGTTCCTATAAAAATAATATATCATCAAAAAGGAAAACATAGGGGCATACAATTAACTGATATTTATATTTCTGTAACAAATCATTGCTTTATGGTCATTAACCAGAAAGAAAACAGGCGAGAGCGTTTGTATATTTTTGTATGGAGAAAAGAGCACCCACGTTTCCTCTTAATGGGTCAGCAGTATTTAGCTAAGCTTTCTTACTCAATGTCTGTAGCGTTTAATTTACAAATATTCAACGTTCTGCAACTCCCTACATTCATCAGATCGCTCCGTGGTTTGGTCCAAGATATTGATCGACTTCTTGTTAGCCACAGAAACCAATTTAGGGTATTGCGGGGAGCGTAATGGGAGAACTCAGTAAATACCTTAACCATGGTAAATACCAACATATATACTGCAATATGTTAAAGGATGTGAAATGACGTAGAACATTTTAAAGTGCTACCTATAAAAGTTTATAATGATCGGATCGCGTGTAGGTAGGTAAACAATTTGTAAACAATGAAAGTTTAATCGAACAAAACACTCAGTTTCAATTTCGGTTCGTTTTAAAACTAAATTCAATAGAGAATTACAAAAATGTTAACCTTATTTTAGCTATAATTGATGCATAAAGAGTGGTTGATTCACCACAAAGTGATCTGACGATCCAGAAAAAGAGACATTATGTCAGTGGTGATGGAAAAGTCAGAAATATATTGGAAAAGGAAAAAGTCGTGAGGAAACTGTCATGTGCTAAAACCAAAAATTTTAAGATATGTGACATCTACAAACCCGCACTGGGCCCACGTGGTGGATTACGGCCCACTCCCTCTCACAGAGAGGAGGCCTTTGTCCCAGCAGTGGGAACATTATGGATGATTATGAATGATTATGCTAAGCTACAGAAAACGTATGTCAATCCTGTTGAAAGTTGTTATAGAAATACGAAACGCTTTGAAGGTCGTGATAATCCGACAGTTCGCAAAAATGCACTAAGATCAGAACTGGTCCCTTTGGCGATGCTTGAGGAAGGTGTACCTATGTCCAGTAGAGGACCTTTCAGCGGAATGATGCTTTTGTTCGAGTCGATGGAATATATGACCCATACTTTAAATGTGTCGAGTCCAATAGGGGGCTACGTTAAGGCTCCCGTGAGACGTGACTCCGGCAGAACGATTTCAAAGAAGTTTTCATCCACCAGAGTCGCGTCGCGCCAGTCTACGGGAGCCTATAATCGCGGCATCAGTGGCCTGTGACTGTGTAAGTGCAGATGAATGGACACTTTGGACACTCCAACAGATGGGGCATGGTGTGGTCAGGAGCACTGGACGCTTGGACTGGGTGTCAGAGGGATCTATAATACCCCATTTTGCTAGATTGTGTTTTCCGCGACCTACTTGGGTCCGCAGTAGGTTGATTGCTCTCGATATAAGCCACTGCTGGGGGCCTGGAAAAAATACCTTTTCAGTAAGCGTTAACGCCGACGGAAAGATCAAATTGTATGAAGTTGACACCAGCAGTCACGTGACATCTCTGAAGCTAATCAACTCCATACAATTTGATCTTTCCGTTGGCGATAACACTTACAGAAAATGGATTTTGTCCAGGGGTCAGATCAGAATGTTGTCTATCTATCTATCTTTGTATTGTATTTCCTTTCTTTCTTCCTGTTGCCTTTGCGTAATTATTTGAGAACTAGCCTGGTCAAAATCAACCTGCCCAGTGGTGATGTCTCATTGTCTTACCTGAGCATGTTGTACTGCGCTAGTGCGCTGAGCGTGTGGTGAGGTGACGGTGGCGGCAGCACAGGTGGTGGCAAACACTTGCCGGGGCCCTGTAGCACTCTGATGCCCATGCGCACCGTGCTACGCCGAGATACCTTCTCGTCTGGACGCTCCGCTGTGAGAAATATGGTCTGTGTAAGTGGTTTAAACAAACAATGATAAAGTTAGGTGTTATATAAGAAAACGGGGTCCTTTGTTCTGCAAGGGGAACATTATCAGACTGGTCTGCAGAGTTTCTCTAGCTAATTTAATTTGACCCTGTTTATACTATAGCTTATTAATAAAATAAAAACAACGTAAAAGTCCATGATTGTGATAGCAAGTTCCCAAATCGCCGTGAATAGCTTTAGCAAATTCAATTCCACATTTCTTTAGAATCCTACTCAGAAAAATGTATACTTCCGTGCACATATCACAAATATTCATATTACATGACAAACCGTTATTGCAACGCAAACCAATTTAATGAGCTAACTTTTCAAGCGAAACCAGTAACCTCAATTTGGCTGTCAACGCGATGCAGGGATTCGCAAAAAGTGATGCGGATTTTCATGCACATCTGGCCACCGTTATTATTTTCACTAGCCAATGACCCAATATTGAATATATCGAACCTTATAGTTATTTTTTGTCATGTCAGACATATTTAGTTACAGAGAAATTCTGTCTATTATGATGTAACAACAAATCGGGGATATAGACGCGCGTCATTTCATGTCTGCGCCTAGGTGCTGATCTATCAATATTATTGTCCTTGACATCTCCATCATGACACAAATAAAATGTAGCAAATAGTAGTGGTCTTACTCTTCTAGCAACAAATTCAAGCTAATAAAGAAACCCAATTAAATATAAAAGACACATAAAGACATTGTCACTAATCCTATGTTCTGGAATGCCCCAAGGGCCGAGCTAAACGTTATCAAACGCTTTCTCAGAGTCTACAAAGTATGAGGGCCATCACAAAGACGTAATTGTATTAATTAAGTACGAGACAGTAAAGGAATTGTTTATGATTTGTTTTAGTTGTTGTTCTCTTGGCTTCAAAATGTCTGCTTTTGGCAGGGAACAAAATTGAAGTTAACAATATTATAGTGCGTTTGTATTGCACGTGTTTGGAGCTTGTGTTTAAAACAAGTTCGATAATTACTGGCTAAGGTAAAGTTTGAACCATCAGTGTACCTAATATAGCAATTTAGACAATAGTAACTGGACCCGCAGCTTCGCTCACGTTACTGAATTCTATTGGAATTTTAGGACAATACAGTTTTAATAGTTTAAGTTAGTTTAGGATATTATTTGACCTGTATGTAAGTAAGTATGTATGTATGTATGTATGTATGTCCGTTTCTTTATTCCCTCGTAACTCCTAAACGAATGAACAGATTTGGATGAATTATACGTCTTTAGGTTTGTCTTGGTAGCGCGAGTGTCACTGGCTATATTAATAAAAAAAAGTAAAATTTGGGGTGCCATATTGTGGAGTTCAAAAAATTTTTTTTTCTTCTAATACCATCGAGTGGGATATCAAATTGAAGGGTTTTAAAAGGTGATTACAAAAATATATACAACTTATATGTATAGTTAAAAGCAATTCTAAGTGACAAATCGTAAAAAACACGAAAAGAAAATCGAAATCAAAATAACCCTCAAAACTCCTTGCAAGAACTAAATCGTCTACGAAATTTTTCACATTTGTAAACTAAAAAGCTGGAAATAAAAAAATTAGGTAATTAAAAAACTAAAAAACCCGACTGCGGTAAAAGTTAAGTTAAAAAAAACTGAAAAGCTAACAAAATTAAATTTGGAAGCAGGCGGGACCCATTCCATTTTTTATATTTTCAAACACAAACGGGTCCCGTCCGCTTCCAAATTTAATTTAATTTAAAATGGGCTTGTTGTTAGCTTTTCAGTTTTTTTTAACTTAACCTTTTACCGCAGTCGGGTTTTTTAGTTTTTTAATTACTTTTTTTATTAACTTAATTATAGGTAGGTACTCTTTAACTGATATAATAAAGATAATAGAAAAGTGAAGTTCGTTCATTTGTTACTTAAAACTAAACCTTGTTAAAACCTTGGTAGAATATAATTTGCTAGTGTTGGTTTAATTGATTTAATTATTTACAAAAATCAATCTTTAGTGATTCTGTAATAATCGATACACTGTAGGTACCTCCTTATTATATAAATACTACCCAACATTATTATTACTTCACTTCTCGTTAGCGCCTTAAGAAAGACGGACGTATAAACTTCCTAGTGACTTTTAATTGGCTAATAATAATCTTTATATTTTAAAAAGCCCATAACTCGTTTTATTGAAGTGTTAGAACCTAGATTTCCTACAGGTTATGGGCCCAGGTTACGTTTTTACTGCAATATAAGTGATTAAAATTTGAATAAAAAAATATGGGCATTGTCAAGTGAAATGGACGTGATAAAAGTTGCAAAAAGTGTTCATCATCGAATTGATAGCCGGCACCAAAGACTACAGTATATTATAGGGTACCGACGCCACGCCGCGCCGCCGCCAAACCACGCCACGTGAGGTAGCTCATTTGTTGTTCAACCTACCCCCATCTTATGATGGCGTGATAACTGCGATCGAAACTTTATCGGAGGATAATTTATTGCTAGCATTCGTTAAACCAAGGCTTTTGAATCATGAAGTCAAATTTAGAAATGAATATAGTGATACTAGCGTCAAAGTTTTGCAAGTTGAGAGGAAAAATGGACAGGAATTTTGAAAAAGAAAATTTGATAATTCTCAAAATTATAAAGGGAATAATAGCTTCAACTAGAACGTTAACAAGCAGAAGAATAAGTCTCAGTTCATGAAGTGTTGTCACTGTGGCCGCACGTATCATGTGAAAAACGACAGCAGCAGAAAATACGGATATGAGAAGGACGGTCCAGGCAGTTGAGATCAGTGAACCATCCACGTCGAGCAATTTTTCTGGCTTTGCTTTTATGATGGCAGACTATCAAGCGGATCATGATGGAAGCAAAGTTACTTTCCTGTTGGTTTCTGGAGCATCGGACCATATTATAAACAGGGAAGATCTTTTCATTAGTCACACCGTCTTGCAAAAGCCATTAAAATTTCTATTGCTTAAAATGGTGAATTTATTTCAGGGAACGATGTATGTGACCAGCAACATGGGCGTTCAAGAAGTTTTGGAGAACGTGTTCTTCTATGCTGCGGTACCACCGCTGCGGTACGGTGCGGTGCGGTTCTTAACGAAAATGCAACGTGCTGGGTTGACAGTCATTTTCAACCAGCAAGGAGCACAATACGTAAGGTTAATAAAACTATCATGCAAGGTATGTTGAAAAATAATTTAATTGCTGTAGACTTCATGGCATCTGTAAATAAGTGTCAATCTGTTTCTCAAGTATGCAGTAATAAAAATATGTACAAATTATGGCTTTGGTCATAAATAAGTGAAAATTAATTCATCGAAATTAAAAAAATATTAAAATGGTTGATGACACCAGCCAAATCGAAACTGCTATGCGATCCTGGATGATAAATTGTGTGAGGCCCACGGAAGTGAGACCTGTATAAATAGGAAACAAAGTCGATTTCCGTTCATATCAGGTCAAAAATAAAAGTCAAACAGCTATTATTTATTGTGCACTCAGATATTTGTGGACTATTGTTACTGTTTATAACCCCAACTAACGACAAATAAAAAACTACTCTGTACTTTTTGCTGATGAGTAGCATTACTTTGTTTAGTACCTGTTTAACCTGTAAATCAGACGTGTTTGCTGTTTTTAAAGATTTCGTGGCTAAAAGCGAGGCTAAGTTTAATTTAAAATTAGTCAACTTATGCTGCGATAATGATGGCGAATATCTATCGATTGAAATGAAAGGTTATTGTGTAGAGAGAGGGATATCATAACATTTAAAAATTCCGAGAATACCACAGTTGAATGGCGTTTCTGAACGTATGGTCGGAACCATTACTTACTGGAAAAGTTCGTTTCATAATAAACGCTGCTAAATTAGACAAAGTGTTTTGAGGCAATACGCAGTATGAACTGTTGTTTATTTGATTAATTTGACCCCAATTAAAACTTTGAAAGTTTTCAAAAACACCATTCGAAATGTGGCATGATACAAAACCTCGAATAAAAAAATATTTGAAGGTAGTTGGTTCAACTGTTTACGTTCATAATAAAAGCAGTAAGGCCAAGTTTAATGGAAAATCATGGAAAGGGATACTTGTGGGTTATGAACCAAACGCTATAAAGTTTGGAACCCAGAGTGCGAAAAATTACATAGTAGTCAGGGATGTTATTATTAATGAGACTGGATTTCTTCAATCCAGGCCAGACCTCAAGTCTGAAGGGAATATTTAAAAAATTCTCACGGCAAAGCTGATGATGTAATATCCAAGTCAGTGCCGGTCAAGTCTCATAACTCTGACAGTTCTAAATCAGATACGTCTATGGTCTAAATCTGATGAGCACGAGTGTCCTAGTAAAGTTCGCAAATTAAACCATGATAATATAAAATTGAATCGGAGGAAATAAATGATAAACTTTTTGATAACCCATCTTCACCAAAAGAAAACACAAATAAAATCCTGACGTTAGATGATGCAATAGGTTCAAAAGTCGTCCACCTATGTCGTATAATGAAGACGATGATCGCCATTTTGTGTGCTCAGTCTATTCTATGTAAAATACCAAATTCATTAGAAGACATCAAAACTCGAGACAACAGATCTCAGTGTGAAAGTGCAATTAGGGACAAACTAAATTCTCTAAAACTAAATAATACGGACTTTAGTACCAAGACCTGAAAATAAAAAACATTGTCAATTTATTGTAAATGGATGTTTCCTATAAAACATGATGAATTTGGAAAACCTTTACGATAAAAAAAAGGCACAACTTGTTGCAAGGTGTTTTAGTCAAGAATACCTCACGGACTATACCTAATGAAACTTTCGCACCAGTATAAGCATGAATAGCTAGTTTCAGATGTATCTTACTTTTGCGAATCAATTTAATTTGCTAGTTCGTCTTAGGGATGTCGAAACTACCTTCCTAAATGACAAATTAAAGGAAGATATTTTTAAGAAAGTCCCTGAGGGTATCTCTTGTTTAGATAATTATGTGTGTGAATTAAATAAAGTACTTTACGGGCTGAATTATGCAGGCAGCTAGATGTTGATTTGAAATTTTCAAACAATCTCGTAAAGAAGAAGGTTTTCAAAATTCTTCAGTCAAATAGGTGTCAATATAAGCTAGACAATGAAGATGTACATAAAAATTTGTCGTTTTAATATATAGGTGATTTAGATAAAGTATGCTTTGATATTGAAATAATTATAAAAAAAAAAGGTATTTAATGAGTAAATTTAAAATGACGATGAATGAAATGAATGATGATGATGATGAAATAATTTTAATTTTATGAAATAGCATTAAACCAAAGTGCATATAAACGGTATTAAATAAATTTAATATGCACGATTGTAAACCTGTCAATACACCAATGGAAAATAAACTTAATTATGACGCATTAAACTCTGAAGAAAAATATAATGATCCATGTTGAAACGTTATAGAATGTTTAATGTATGTCATGTTATGCACTCGTCCAGATTTAATTACTTACAAGCATTAATATACTGAGTAGGTATACTAATAAAATTGTAAAGAACTCTGGCAGTGTCTAAAGAGAGTGCTTCGGTACTTGAAAGGTACTGTTGATTTAAAATTAAGTTATAGGTAAAAGATGTGCCTACACTAACATTATATGTAGCTACGTAGATTCAGATTGGGGTGGCAGTGATTCAAATGACAGGAAAAGTACAACTGGGTATTTCAAGCTGCAAGCAAACCTGGAGTACAAAGTAACAAATGTCAGTTGCTGCCTCTTCAACTGAGGCAGATTGTATGGCATTGTATGAAACTGTCATGGGAGGCTTCAGGGCTTAAATCACTAGCAGTTAGTACTAAAATAGATATCATTAAATCTATCATATTCTATGAGGATAACAATGGCTGCATTGCAAATAATCCAACCAATCACAAACGTACAAAACACATAGATATAAAGTATCATTTTTCTAAGGAACAGATTGAGAAAAATGTAATAAAATAAAATTACATTCTAATAGTTCAGCAGTTGGCAGATGTTCTGACCAAGGCATTACCCGCTATCACTTTTCAAGAGATGAGAAGTAAAATGGGCTTAGAATAAGATACTGATTGAATGTTCAGTGATTCTACATAATAATATGATTTATGATTAATTTTATTATTAAGAATAATTTAATGAAATGGTTTGATTAAGGTTTTCTGGGTTTTCCTTAATCCTTGGCAGCAAATGTTGGACCATGTGGATTTCCCAGCAAACACTAGGAAGTGAATATGTTCCGGTCAATTAGGTATCACTTTGATTTATTTTGTTTGTATAATTGGTAGATTAATTTTTGAGGGGGCGTGTTGGTTTAATTGATTTAATTATTTACAAAAATCAATCTTTAGTGATTCTGTAATAATCGATACACTGTAGGTACCTCCTTATTATATAAATACTACCCAACATTATTATTACTTCACTTCTCGTTAGCGCCTTAAGAAAGACGGACGTATAAACTTCCTAGTGACTTTTAATTGGCTAATAATAATCTTTATATTTTAAAAAGCCCATAACTCGTTTTATTGAAGTGTTAGAACCTAGATTTCCTACAGCTAGCATTAATGGAACTCAGGCCTCCTCTACGTGAGAGGGAGTTGACCGTAATCAACGAAGATTCGATTACAGGATAGAAATTGTTCCCCAAACTCATTCCGAATAACAAAATAAACTTTTCAGGCATGTTTAGTGACAATTCTATGAAACTTATCAAACGTAAAATATTGCGAAGAACTTACCAATATAAGCTCTGACATCGTATGAAGTTCCAATAGGTGCACCGTGGTACTGCTTGGCTGGTACCAACTGGACACTAGGTGGCGCTAGTGGTGTCAGTTCCAGATGGAAAGGGTACGCGTTGGCACCCAGGCGTTTTATGAGAGCATCCTGTGTAACAGAAAAAAGTGTCAAAATGGCTGAAAACTTGGTGCTAATATTATCTTTATTTAATTCAATCATCGCTCCTAAATATCAAAGTAAATTCCAAGTTTCAAAAGCTCTCAATTTTAATAAATCTGCGTCCGTAAATTGATAACAATAAAGTTAATTGAAATTGAGAATGGCAGTGATAAATTGGTTATGCTACCATTAGTGTAATCTGTCATTTTTCTGGTTTAATACAGGGTGTTAAGTTAAGTCCTCAGCTGTCCGAGAAGGGCTAATTTTAGACCCAAAATACCAGCGGGGGTCGGGTCGTGGGGGTTAATTGCGAACTCCATAGGTTCACAACTTCTTATGATGATTGGTTTTTCATCGGATGATGTTTTTTTACGTTTACATATATGTATGATTAGCTTATATACCTATTATGTAAAGTTTTGTCCTTATGCACACATGGTGTGTGGGGGGGGGGGGGTAGTTGCGAACTCCATAGGTTCACAACTTCTTATGATGATTGGTTTTTCATCGGATGATGTTTTTCACGTTTATATATATGTGATATAAGCTACCTACCTACCTACATGTCTACACCTATTATGTAAAAGTTTTTCCTTGTGCACTCATGGGGTGCATTCCGTGCATTCGACACTTGAGGTGTTAAACGAGGGACATACTTTAACGGAGTATAGTACTCATGAAAACGAACAACTTTTAACATGGAACTAACCCTGAAATATGAAAAATAAAATTAGCTATTCTCTACAAAGTGCAAAAACTACGCGATCAAGATTTTTTTTCATATTTCAGGGTTAGTTCCATGGTAAAAGTTGTTCATTTTCATGAGCACTACACTCCGTTAATGTATGTCCCTCGTTTAACATAACACCCTGTATAACTTACCGCATTTGTGTACCAAGACGTAATTGTAATTAAATGTAACTGTTTCCATACGCAAAATACGCGCATTGTCGTGGAGTTGCGGATACCAGCTCGTATTACCTATTAAATGTAACTGTTTCCATACGCAAAATACGCGCATTGTCGTGGAGTTGCGGATAACAGCTCGTATTACCTATTAAATGTAACTGTTTCCATACGCAAAATACGCGCATTGTCGTGGAGTTGCGGATAACAGCTCGTATTACCTATTAAATGTAACTGTTTCCATACGCAAAATACGCGCATTGTCGTGGAGTTGCGGATACCAGCTAGTATTACCTATTAAATGTAACTGCCTCCGAAGGGGTGGAGATCTGGTGTCCTGAAATACAGGCCTTACGTCTAGCTTAGGCACCAGCCTCCCACGGTATAATTAAGAATATTATATGTTCTTGATCATACTTTGAAAAATTGTGAAATAAATGTTTATCTTATCTTACTTCCAAAGCTTGTACTTATTAGCTTTTGTATTTAGTAAAAAAAAGCTTCGTAATATAGCATTTATTATTATTTGACCGTTTGCAAATACTGTGCCTCATAATGAAAGTTAAATAAAAAGAACAATACACCGTTTCGGATTCCGATATTGTAGCCAATTTGTAACCCAAACAAAGAAGGGGTAAAGTTAATTAAATCGAACAGTGATCTCAATTAAGATACACCACAACATTACCAAGTTAGCACAAAGTAATAATTGAATTTTCTGCGCCAGTGTCTTTCCAGGAATCGCCAATACGGCTTTTCCTCTCCTCTATAGGTACACAGTAAGTATAAATCGTAGTCACTTTTCGTGTCGTCTGTGCAACTGCACAGACAAACTACACTACACAAAAACTTCTTCTAAACTACACAATGGATTTTGATGCGTTTTCAATTTCATTTAGAGAATTTGATCTAGAAGGTTTATTTGTACGTATTTATAATCCTATAAATATTAAATATATGTATGTCGGAGAAACACCGTCCTCCTCGACATTGTTTTTAGTATTCACGTCGGGTCTAGTGGGCGTCATAGGGATATGCGAGCACAAAACACTATTTACACACACACACGCGCGATTTTATTAAAGTTCTACAATTTGAATCACTAGGTAGGTAATTTTAACTATAAAGGAGCAGCAGGTTCGCGGCACAGATCTAACTTCACCACTTGTGATCCACCTCGATCAACCACCGTTACAAGACTGCACGCTCCACCCGGCGAACGTTAAGATGGCGCCTCGACCCCACTCTAGGTCTACCCTCTGCTCTGATTGGACGTTATACAATGCAGTGACTTTTAATAAATTTGTTAGGTTTTACACAATGTAAAAATGTAATAAATCAAATAAAATTAAGACTTAATTAGCCATCAATAAAATCATAACAATCATCTCTTTGTTTACTTTCTCCGACACGGCCGTCCTGACATTTCACACGTCCTCGTGTGATGTTGAGGGACGAGCATCATTGTAATCTGTAACAATTAAAAACAAGGAAAACTTTTGTAAGACAGTTCGGCCACTCCTGACATAGTGAAACAAACATTTTTGTTGCATCTTTTGCACAAAAGCTTCATTTAAAATAAATTCTACACTTCATCTATTAGGCACACAGCAAGGGTTATTATTTTTTTATTTCACTAATGCCTTCGTGTAAACAGTCACAGTATCAAAACAGTCACCTCACCCTTTAGACAACCCATACCACAGTCTAAATGGCCTCCTCGCCTTTTTTTACAAGACAATTCATATCTACGCAGTATATTTGGCCACCTCGCCTTTTTAGACAACTCACGACTGCACAGTCTGATTGGCCACCTCGCCTTTTTAGACAATTCAACTCTACACAGTCTAATTGGCCACCTCGCCTTTTTAGACAATTCAACTCCACACAGTCACACAGTCTAATTGGCCACCTCGCCTTTTTAGACAATTCAACTCTACACAGTCACACAGTCTAATTGGCCACCTCGCCTTTTTAGACAACTCATAACTACACAGTCTAATTGGCCACCTCGCCTTTTTAGACAACTCATAACTACACAGTCTAATTGGCCACCTCGCCATTTTAGACAATTAACATCTACAGTCTAAATGGCCTCCTCGCCTTTTTAGACAATTAATATCTACAGTCTAAATGGCCTCCTCGCCTTTTTAGACAACTAATATCTAGTCTAATTAGCCATCTCGCCGATTAGACAAAATACCTTATCAGCCACTTGGGAAAACCACGTGGCGGCAGAACCATTCACAGACTTACTGATTATAAGAATAAGGTCTACTTCCCTGTATATCATGGTCCGATAAACAGTATCCGCTGTTGTTAGCCAGGCTCGGGCGTCAGTGTCTGCATTTTCATGTTCAAATTTGGGCAGCGTAATATTCTTCTCTGCAGTAGCCGGCGGGTTGCGCAGGGTCTCCACGAGTAGTCGCAAGCGTTTTTTTGCGCCTCAAATAAAGCACGTCACCCATCGTTTCTATCACTCGATCTGTCTACGTTTTGTGCCTGCACCGATCCCACTTCTGATGTCGGAGAAACACCGTCCTCCTCGACATTGTTTTTAGTATTCACGTCGGGTCTAGTGGGCGTCATAGGGATATGCGAGCACAAAACACTATTTACACACACACACGCGCGATTTTATTAAAGTTCTACAATTTGAATCACTAGGTAGGTAATTTTAACTATAAAGGAGCAGCAGGTTCGCGGCACAGATCTAACTTCACCACTTGTGATCCACCTCGATCAACCACCGTTACAAGACTGCACGCTCCACCCGGCGAACGTTAAGATGGCGCCTCGACCCCACTCTAGGTCTACCCTCTGCTCTGATTGGACGTTATACAATGCAGTGACTTTTAATAAATTTGTTAGGTTTTACACAATGTAAAAATGTAATAAATCAAATAAAATTAAGACTTAATTAGCCATCAATAAAATCATAACAATCAACTCTTTGTTTACTTTCTCCGACATGTATATAAATTAAATGAGCAATATTTGTATACATATTATAATAGCTGCACCCCGCGGTTTCACCCGAGTAGACCGGGATAAAAAAGTAGTCTATGTGTTCATTCAGGGTATAAGATATCTACATACCAAATTACCATAACCTCCCCCATCCCTCCCATCTAAATACTAGATAGAAAAACACCCAGACTCGGAACAAATACTTGTAGGCCGTACAAATATTTGTTCCGTGCGGGAATCGAACCCGCGACATGCTGCGCAGCAGTCAATCGCTCAATCACTGCGCCAACCGTGTCGTCAAATAATATTATTATTAATTATTTGTGGCGTGATATACAATCGGTGCATTTGACTACAAACACATGCGACACATGCGAGTGAGAACTGGAGATAACCCGGACGATCGTAAATTTTCTGATATATTATTAAAGATTGGTGAAGGTACCTACCCACAACTACACCAAGGAAAACTTATTCTGACGCCTGAGTTATGTTGTATAGTGCAATCCCAACAACATCTTATATCGTCGGTTTACGGTGACGTAACAAATATATTAAATAGGCACAATTCTTGGCTATGCGAAAGGTCCATTTTAACTCCTCGCAATGACCAGGCATCTGAGATTAATAATAAAATACTGTCGAATATCCAGGGGGAAAGCAAAGTTTATAGTTCAATAAATAGAATGGTCGATGAACAAGAAACCACTAATTACCCGATAGAATTTTTATAGTAGATTATGCACCGAGGGGCTAAAGTTGTGTCTTATGTCACGGGCGTCATATTGAATCTCGAGCGCAATGAAGGATTCGGGATTTAACTCCCGAGCGCAGCGAGGGAGTTAATAGTTTAACTCACGAGCGAAGCGAGGGAGTTAATACAAGAATCTTGAATGCAGCGAGGGATTCAAGCTAGCCCGAGGCAAAGACACCTTTAGCCCAGAGGAGGATACTCTACTTTTTACACCTACTGTGAGAAAATAATAGCCATAGTACGAAAAAGAAAGTATTTATTAAATAAACAAACAGTAAGAATAACATATTTAGAACTAGTTAGTTGTATGCACTTACATATTAATTGAAGTTAATGGTAACATTTGAGACATTAGTCCAGTTGTGCAAAGATAAAGTTAAGTTTTTATTTGGTACCTACGTTTATAGATGTTGATGTGGAATTAAAGAAAAAAAAAAAAAAAAAAAAAAGAATGGTTCGTAGTTATCTAATTATTCTTACAATATTATGTCTTCGAAAACATGGCAACGATATGAAGAAGCAGTCGTTATGATTTTGTAGGAAATCGAGAATATCATCCACGCGTAGTAAGGGTTTCGAGAATAGCTTTCCTCTTTCTGGCACCAAAGGGTGTTTGTTAGTACTATACTGCCAATTTAGCTGAGCATTTGAGATTCCAAATTCAAATCACATTATTGACCAGCGGGTCAAAATGAAATCCAGTACAACATTATTGACCGGCTGTGCCCCCGGCCACTAATGACTCACTTTAGGTTAAGGTTGCTTGACATATAATTTGACATTTTCGAGCAGATGGTGTGAAAAATTCCTTAAATATGCCCGGACTTCCTTCTCATGAAATTTGTTTAAAAATTGGCATTCCGATTATTCTGCTCCGAAATTTAAGACCACCACAACTTTGCAATGGAACTCGGCTAAAAGTAACCCAGTTGCAACAAATCGAGGCTCAAATTTTAACAGGCTGCGGTGCAGGAGAGACCGTCTTTATTCCCAGAATTCCCATAATACCAAATAATTTTCCATTCCAATTTAAAAGAACGCAATTCCCAGTAAGTATCGGTGTGTTATGCAATGACAATAAAATTAATAAGCCTCAAGGGCAGACTTTTCGTGTTGCTGGAGTAGATGTCGGTGTCAGTCGTTTCTCGCATGGTCAGTTATATGTCGCTCTTTCCCGGGTTAGCAGTTCTAGAAATCTTTTATGTTCACGTGCCGGACGGGTCAACTTTCAACATAGTTTAGCCGGAAGCTTTGCGCTGAAGTATTTTCGTTCTATAGGTACTTAAGCCTCATGTGAAAGTGATCTAAACAATATTACCATTACATTAACTTAATAACATACAAGGAGTTACACGCTGACGGAGTCGCGGGCACAGCTATTAATAATAATATTCTGCGGTTCCTTATTGCGATATTTTTCAACAGTATTGTGGATTGCCATATTATATTTCCCTACTAAAATACGAAAGTTAATCTGTCTGTGACATCAAAACCACTGATCCGTGAGGAAGGACATATGGTACTTTTTTACGAAAAACGACGGAAACGCGGACGAAGTCGCGGGCAAAAGCTAGTACTTAAATATAGCACAGTAATCTCGATGATTTCATATGTCGCCACATAAATAGATACAATGCACATGTGCGAAGCCGGGGTGGGTCGATACTCTCATTATAAAATAATGTTTTATCTAACTTACAATGCGTTTCAACTAAGAATAGGACTGACCTTGCGCCATATTGTGAAGATTTAGCAAAATTGCATCTCGTTTACACATTTGCAAAGTCAGTGACATAATTTTTAACGAAAACAAATTCCAAAAACAGAACTAAAATGGATAAGGATAACACTACAAACTTTGCAAGCCTTAGATTTCTAGCTTCACTTGACAGTTAGAGGTCATTGACTTTCCTATTCTTAGTTGAAACGCATTGTACAATGCATCCTAACGCAAAAGCCAAAAATTTTATGTTTTTCAAAGAAGTTTAGTATCTACGTTTCGGTGAAATATTGTCCGAAAGATTTAGAAAAAATACGACATTTACTTTTATAATTATCTCAATATTATATTTGTGAAACAACTAAGTAAAAGAAGATTACGATGCGACTTACATTACACACATTATTTAAAAAAAGAAACAGGCACAAACGAAATACATAAGTATACATATACATAATGATCAAACAATTGTTATGTAATTGCTACGCTTCATATTACGAAAGCTGATCGTTCATTATTTCTTTTGTTATAACTATATTATTTTATTGGGAATAAATATAGCTAGAGAAACGAATCTGCGAGAAAAGGGACATAAAACAATATCCAACAACAGCTCAGAAATGTATTATTTTGAAAAATTGCATCAATCTTTTCAATTTCCAGAATGTATTTGGTTATATGACTTCAGAAGTTATTGCGTTTGCTTAAAGATCATTTTCGCCTAAAGCAGTAATAGAGATTGGTGATTTTGAAGGGACACTCAGTTCGGATGGTGATAGATTTTCATTTTCGACATGTATATGTTACCAGCAATCTGTATAATTCAGGTATTCTATACAATACCTAGGCAATGTATAGAATACCTGAGGCGTCCAGGTAATGTATGAAATATTATGAATATTATTGTCTGTTACATACTTTGCCTAGGTAATGTATACATTTCCCAGGGATTGTATAGAATAGTACCTGCTGGTTCACCGGCAATGTGTAAAGTAAATAGATTTGGTCTATATTTATCAATGTAAAGTAAGTACTATGGGAGAAACGAACATCTATACACCGTAAGGACTATTTTGATCAATTCGAGACGTATATTTTGTTTTCATATTAGCCAGATGTAAGTTTTCTCTATACTATAACTTTATAACTTACCTATAAAATGACGGCCAAATAAAACAGCTCATGTTTGCTCAAAATAACTTTACACAACAATTACTCATTAAAAATATTTTTTATAAAAATGCAGGTAACATTATAATACTTTTTTTTTGCAGTAGAATAATAATTATTACACTCAAAAATATTTATTTATTCTTAGGAATTATCTTTTAAGACACTTTTTACTCCTAATAATTATTTTATATAATCAATCAATATTTTTAAAATAATCTTTAAAAAAAACCGGCCAAGTGCGTGTCGGACCACGCACAATGAAGGGTTCCGTTCCGTAGTTGGGACGAAATATTGAGAGATTTACCATGTTATTTTAAGACCACAGAGTTCTTCAGGTTTTTCTATAATCTACAGGTAAAGAACAATTTTCTGTATTGTCTTTTTTAATTTTAGGCTCTGTAGTTTCGGAGATAAGGGGTATGGGGATGGTAAATTTTCGTATATTTTCTTAAATAACTTTAAAACAGTTTATTTTAAAATTAATAAAAAAATATGTTTGCGACCCTTACAGTAAGCCCTTTCGTTTGATATATCACACGGTACAGTTTGCAAAACTTTTTTTTTTTATTTTCTTATTTGTCCCCCAAAAGTAACCTCCATATTCAGAATTCCTTTATTTACGTTACACTTCAGTATTTGGGTCACAGGTTTTTTCCCTTTTGAGGTACGGAACCCTAAAAAGGAGCTTAGTACCTTTCGATAACTACCGCCTGCATCGCGTGGAGTTTACTGCCTGCTCGCACGTCTTGCTCTTCCCCACTTTCGACTTTTTCACACATTGCCGGCTGCGTATTCGGTACTGTATAGAATGCCTAGGCAAAGTATAAAATAAATAATATTTCATACATTACCTGAACGTTTTAGGTATTCTATACATTGCCTAGGTATTGTATTGAATACCGGATTATACAGATTGCCGGTAACATATACATATACTGTGACTTTATTAAAGCTATTTCAGCAAATGGTATAATTTTCTCTTTATTGCTCGTCTATCTGTGGAAAGATATTCAATTTGAACACGTTTCAAACATAATTTCAATTGCTACAACAATTTATTACAGCACCATTTTGGCACGTGTAGACCTAGAAATAAATGGTTTTATGTACTCTAGAATTAGTTATAGAACCTATGGTCTGTCCTAAAAGTGTTACATCCGGTAAGTTTTGAACAGACTATATAACTATCTCCCTAGAGATACTTACTAGTTTGAGGTCTGTTCTTAAGGCGAGTAGTGCCGCCTATAGCCACTATTAAGAAAAAATCATAAGTCTGGAGATAATGGAACATTTTAAAATTTCTTATGCTCACATTTTTAGTCAGATGAAGTAGGTTAGGTAAAAAAAATCAACACTATACGGCCGTTTTAGGCGTTAATTGCTAAAGCTTCGAACCTAGCCCGTCTTATTACAAAACAAGGTTCATCTTCAAACCCAGGCTTAAACCATGGACCCTTTTTTTAAATTTCGAACTCTATTCCGACACATTTAAGTTTTGTAAAACTGACAACTTAGTACCGGACTAAGTTGTCAATTTTGTATAGAACTGTATATCTATCACAGCTAGGTTCTTATTACAAAAACTGGCTCGACGGTATAAACCATGACAGTAGAAAAACCGCGTTTTTTAATAAGACCGAGGAGGTTTAGTGTTGATTTTTATGATACAAAAAAAATTCTACCTCATCTGACTAAAAATGTGAGCATAGGAAATTTCAAAATGTTTCATATCTCCTGACTTATGATTTTTTTCTCAATGGTGGCGATATTTGGCGATATTTCGAGGAGCTCGTGGCTAAGTAATAACAGCCGCACGGGTCGATCCGTCAGGATCCGTAAGCTACGCTTGCCGGGGTTTGTCAGTGGATGGGTGACCATCTTTACATACCGAGACTCCTCCGTGCCTCGGAAAGCACGTTAAGCCGTTGGTCCTGGCTATCATTCGTGGATCTTTGACAGTCGTTACGGGTCGGGGCGAAGGGGTATGGTATTACCCCGTTACTGGGTTGTGGAGGTCAGATAGGCAGTCGCTCCATGTAAAATACTGGTATTCAGCTGCATCCAGTTAGACTGGAAGCCGACCCCATCGTAGTTGGGAAAAGGCTAGGCAGATTGATTTTTTGGTGGCGATATTTGGCGGCACTACTCGCCTTAAGCGTCGATACGTAACTTGGACACAAGTTTAATTTCCATACTTGAACTATAATATTGAAGGCCAATTGGCGAAGTTCTGTCTTTAAGTTTAGTATCAATATGTTGCCATCTCTTACGACATCCTGAGCACATTCTAGTACTCGTGACATAATGGTAGCAGTTTCGGATAAAACAAGTAAGTCCAGGTAACTTTGTGTACGAGTTTCGTTTATTGTTAGTACTTGTTGTTTTGTATTTGTTTCTTTAATTAATTAATGTCATTCATGCAATACATTGTGAAAATAGTCTAATCTAATAAACTATAGAAGTAGTTGTAGACAAAACATACCTAAGCATTAACTAATTTCCAAGACACAGTGGTGGCGATTCTGTTGTGCACAAACTAAACTTAATTTAGGCTATTGCTAACTTTTTCTTTCTTATATAACAAGAAAGAGACTGACATAAACTAGAGCTGTCAAATTTAGAACGAATATTTACATTCAGATTTAGACGACACGTAAAAACATGTCGACTAAAAACACGGAATGAATGTTATTTGCAAATTGGTTGAAAATTAATACAGATTTTAAAGAGTCAAGTCCCTTTATATCATTAGTCTTCGTATGAGTCAGGATTGGACGAGCAAAAACTGTTGCGAAATTTTGTATTTTCCAGAAAATCAGGGTGATAGGGTGAAGCGCAAGGCGTAAACTACATAGTTTGACATTTCTAACTTAGTTCATAGCTGTAGCCGTCCTTTTCTCGCGCTGCCTGTTAGTAAAAGATAGCGATTCTCTCATTTTGGTTTAGTTATTGAACTGGAATTTAGGAGATCAGTTAGTTTTAGCAGTGTACTCACATTATATTTTAGTATATAACTGTGTAAAGGCTTCTGCAGTCAGGCGTGACGCGACGACGGTGTGACTCGAATCAGGTAGAAAAATTTCCACGAAGTTTTCCTAAAAATTGTTCTATTAGAGTCGCGTTCCTATCTGCTTTTATGCTATATTTAACTGAGTTCTAATAAACGTTACTATTAGTATCATTTAAACATAAGATCGAGTCACACCACAGAGTCACACATACCGCTACCACAGACAACTCAAATAGTTTTGCAACAGATAGAACATTATCATAAACTCTTTGAACTAATATTCATGAGAAAACTTTCCATAGACACGTATATTATTGTGTGCTGTATTATGTATGTATACTAGTGTGAATCTAGCAGCGTCTCACACCTGTTACGCTCCAGGCCTTTATGCGAGAGGCATTGAAAATCGTTTAGATGACCTTTAAAGCAGCTGCAACGCCATTATGTCCGAAGATTTACGAGCCCGACGCGGGATTGTATCGAAAATGCGAACTCATTTTTTCTGGAAATTTTATCTGTTCGGTTTTGCGAGTGAAGTGTATTTATTTGTCAGCAGAATGTTTTTAATACAAGAGAGGGACATAATAGTGGCTTAGAGCTTAAAAACATTTTATTTAGAAATGACCCGACCCTGCTTCGTACGGTTTTTAAGAGAAAACAAAATACTGAGATTTCTTATGTAAGTTTAATATTTTAAATACACTTAAACTTTCTGAAATAAATTCTCTAAATTATAGTGAAAACCCACCACCCTTCACCACCCTTAGGCCTTAGGCATTCTCTACCAGTCAACCGGTAGAGAATGCCTAAGGCCGTGAGCTGCGTTAGGCGTGCGCACGGCGCGGGCGCCCGCGTGTCGTACTGTTTCATGTGTGCTGCGCTGCGCTGATCTATGAGATTACATGAAAATAGCACGCCACGCGGGCGCCCGCGCCGTGCGCACGCCTAAGGCAGCGCACGGCCTTAGGCATTAAGTCCGCCTTTGACAGCTCTTAGTGCGAAAAGTTTAAATTAATATAAAATAAACAAATAATAGGTAAATAGTGAAAACTGCATCAAAATCCATTGCGGAGTTTAGAAGAACAACGCAGTCACCGAAAAGCGACTTTTGTTTATAAAACACTGAAATGTAAAGAAATTCTTAGAAGTGGACGCGTTGTTAAACTCATTTAAGTACTTTACTAGAATATTTTGAGACTGTGACAATCAGTCTGTGATCCTATAATGGTCCCTTTTTATGAAACTATAAAACCGTACGTTGCTTGATTAAATATATTTACGTCTATTTCCCAGCATACTTACTATTTTTATTAGCTTTAATCAACTTTGTTTTTACACCGTTTCACAATGTTCGCAGCATAAATAAAGTATTTGTTTAATAATCTAGAACTAATCGTAAAAGGAAACTAAGTAATGTATAGAGATCTTCATTACACCTACCCTTAGACTCTAAGGCTTAGAGGGTGCATGGGTAAGTAAATGAGAACCTAGTTATACCTAGACATGTTTTTTAAGTATTCCTGTAAGAGGGTAAATTATCGTACTTATTATTTCTCACGTTTCCGAACATATACTAGTTTTGCTGATCTGCAAGTGTAACATTGAATGCGAGTGCGGTGTTCCTGAACAGACTATGCCCCATCTGCTGGTGCCCCAATAGTCCGTTCACCTGCACTTGACGATCTGAATAACGCCTTTGATGCCACAATAAATGTGGCCACTTAAGGGGATATATCGATACATTTTGTGTTTTTAAAATTCCTATAAATCATTTTGGATTTTCCATAATGTATTATTTGACTATATTGCTATATTTTCTACTGCTGTACTAAAACCAAAACATGATTACTCGAATTTTTTTGTGTCGAAAAAAAATTCCAAAGTAGCAAATATTTTCTGTTTTATACGATTATACGTAAACAGTTCCCACTATTGTGCAGTAAAATTTACTTTAAATAGAAGGCATTTAAATATGTTAAGAACTTACTAAGCTAAAAAATGATTTAAGTAGGTATAGCATTTTGTCATAAATCTACATTTAAACGAAGCGCGTCTAGTTTCGGTTCGCGCGAGTCTTCTATCTCGCGCGTGTAACTAGACAGCCATAACGCCACTTCACTTACATACCGAACTAAACCACGCTTCGATGTATCCTCTTAATGGGCTCAACAATTTGAAACAATGTACCATCGAAACGAAGAGAAAGAAAAGTGTAACATTTATTAGTATTCATAGATCCACTATCAACCGTCTCTAAGCCAGAGGCTCTAGCACGAACAAGGGTCGTAAACGCGCGTATGACGTAAAATCGAACTCTTTTTGAATCGAAAATACTATCCTTAGCATTAAAATTTAAAATTAAAAAAAAAAAATGTTAAATATTTTGCAACAAGCACAATTAGTAGGTACCTATCATCCATAGATTCAAGGGAACAGCATTTTTGTTGCATGAAACATTATGACTAATGTTATACATTTTTGGGGTGCTGATTTTAGGATCTGAAACTGTTTTTGATGCTTCAACAGTAGTCCGTGATCATGTGGGTATTCCAGTGACCCTGGTACCGTTCCTCCATAGTCCGAATATCTTGAAGGAACCGTTCGCCTTGTCCTTCACTCAGATCACCAAGATTTTCAGGGAAACGGTCCAAGTTGCTGTGGAGGAAGTGTACCTTGATGCTGCTGTATCTCAAAAACTAGAGCTTTTAGAGATAAATTGAGGGTAGATTTGAAATCAGCGACCTCGAACAGCCATAAAATTCCATACAACAAAAAACGTCTAATTTTGTTCCCTTGTTTTATGAATAAAGTCTTAAAACGGAGTAAAAATCATGTGCAAAATAACGTAACGTTTACTCCGTCCATCCGTGCTAGGCTCACGGTACACTAATTGTAATATTTGAAGCGATTACGAGGCTATGAATAGGACTTCTAAAAGAACATTGTCCATGAATATTTGAAAAGATACAGCGGCCGCTACTCAGCACAAAATTGCAAGCCCACTGGAAATAAAATAAAAAACGCTACATCGTTATATTTGTGAGATAATCAATAGGTTTACAATTTTACCTGAAGTGGAGTGTTGGGTTCTTTGTCGTGGTTGCAGTGCGGCGGCCATATTTGTGCCAGGCTCATGATGGCTTCGTTGCAGAACTTGAGACCCATGACCTCTTCGTCTTCTCGGCCGTATCTGTGAAAAAATTCTTGGTTGAAAAAATATTTCAAAGTCAATCTTTTTTTGGAGAGCAGTTACAATCGCTATCAAGGAAAATTACTGCTGCCATATACGCAAAATCAGTCGGTACGATATTTTTAGGGTTCCGTACCTCAAAAGGAAAAAACGGAACCCTTCACTTCGTTAGACTGTCTGTCAGTCTGTCAAGACCCTTTTTCGCAGGAACGCGTGGAGTGGCGTGGTTAAACATCCACCATATTTTTGCTGAACTCAAAATTGTCTGTTGTTTTGCTAATAAATTTACTACCTATAATGGGGTTCTCAAATCATACCTTTAAATAAATATTTATTGATAGACGTTTTACCTTTATAATACTTTCAGACGTTTTAAGTATAATACAATACCACCCATTAGGCACCGCAAAACGATTCCCGACCACAAAATTATTATAAATGGAGGGAAAAGCGAACTTTAATTAAGGGCCAAGGTTGAAATATGAGTAGACTTCATGAGTTCCAACAGCGGAGGGTTCAATTACAGGGTATTTTCGTAGAATTTAGTGCTCTGAAGGTATTGTTGTCATATTTTGTGGGGCAGGTGAATTCAGATGGAGGTAATATTGGGAAATTTTCCAGGGTGGGTATAAAATACGACACACACTTCCGAATTTTTCCCATGGCGGTATAGGCAAAAATTACAGAACGCCACCTGATAAAAACTGCTTAGAAAATTTTGGGTACATATGTTAATGGGTGAAATTGTAGGTACAAACTTAGTTTATACTTCGACCTCAGCAAATAAGAATGTACGTATGTCTCAGACATTCACAAGCATTATATTGTGAATGTAGTACAACTGGTGTATATTCACAGTGCTGAACTTGAAAATCAAACAACAAGTCAAAGAGAAGATGAAAGGTTTTGCTTTCGTTTTCACTGTATCATTCTGTTTCGCACTAAAGCTACGGTTTTGAGCGGTGGCCGCACTTAACGGCCCCAGTGACGGCTTTCATGAAAATTATGATAGCGGCAAAGATTTAAACCGTCAGATTCGCCCTACCGCGTCAAAAGATAGTCGCATAATTCTGTTTCGTTTTGAAACCTCTGACACGCAATGACGCAGTGACTGAATTCACTGCGTCATTGCGTGTGTCTTGTCTCGTGTGTCTTGATTGGAATTGCTGTTTAATAATGTGTTCCTTACCTTCGACCCGCCTTTTTATTCCCTTTGTAACTTTATATATCGGCTTGCAGTCGAATAAGTAAACTGTCGAACATAATATTTGTATGTTAACACGAAGAGAAATATCACGTTTCAGCAATTTCAGAATGCCCGGCGTAGGAGGTGAAAATTCTTTGACACATGATCGATTTAGGTTTATTAAATATTGTTTTTGTTGCTTAGTTTGTAAAATTTTTTCTTCAGCCTACATTTAGGTAAGTACATGTAAAAACCATGTTTACGATTATAAAGACCCAAACCCATGATAAACTACAAAAACTTAATTTTGAATCAAAGGACTTATCCATTTAAAAACAGATTTAGTTCACCAGATAGAACCAATACGAAACTCCGCTAACAAACCCTTCCTACATCTGCTTTTCTCACAAAGATCAACGTACATCTATATGTATCGAACAAATTGTTACATGTTACGATCAAATTGTTACCTCGAGGTAAGGTGTAACAAAGGGTCTCGACCTACGAGAGGGTTACATTTAAGCCCGCAATCAAAGAGGTTGCACGCGCAGAAAACATTTTCAGCTTCGAGATTCCGTAGGTTTGTACTGTGTAGGTAGGTTCTATTGCTAGGCAATGGTTATAATATGTAGACGGGAGTTTTAGATTTTTGTAGGTTTTGTTTTGAATTATTCTTTAAATAGATTGGTGGGAGACGGTGTTATTAAATGGTTAATGTATTTCATGAGTAAACCACTGTTAATTCATTTTAGTCTCGCAGGTTTGCGCGCTGTTCAGGGTCGGTCAAGCTGACCCTTTTTAGGGATTATTGTACCTCTCTGTACACGTGCAGCCTGTGGGTGAATCACACTCAAAAAGCATATGAAGCCCTACGTGTCCAATATAATAACGCTTTCAGAGCGCCGATAGGTCTGCCGCGTGTAGTGCCTCGGGCATGTTCGTCGTCGCTAGCGTCGACTGCTTTTATGCAACGATTTATGTCTTGTGTAGTTATTGCTTTGTGTGGCATTTAATTTTTGTCTAATTTATATAGCGAATTCTGTGTGTATTAATTAGTCCTTGTTACTTGAGTGAATAAATGAATAATATGGATTTTCAAACTGTGGGTTTGTCATAAATATCCACTAATTACTTAGTTTTAGTTCATGTCACTATTTGAAATACTGTTTGAAATGAACTATGTTCTGTTCCAAAAGTGTCTGATGAAAATGTACACAATGGATCAGAAAACTTATATGTGGCTGCGAATTCAAATTCAAAACCCCCCGAAATTCAAATTTTAAATTTCCATAAAAGGTTGTTTTCTTTTGACAATTGAAGTTAATTTTATAACCTCAATTTTCGTCGATGATTTTTCAATTGCAATTTACTTACTTTTAATAATTTTATCCAAACCATAATTGTAGGAAAGTAGTGAGATGAAGTTGAATCCTAAATACAAAGGAATAATATCTAATAATATAAAGGAAGCAACAAATTTTATATCATTTAAAACAAATTAAAGATTTTTTTGATTAATAAAGCATATTATAAAGTTAATGATTATTTAAATGATAAATGTAATTAAATTTTAAAATTAAACAATGATAATAAAATTATATAATTAGTAATGTCAATGAATAATAATAATAACCCCACCGCCGTATCTCTACGTTGACGTCGTGGTGGGGCTTGCGCGCTCCGAACTCTGGGCCTTTATTGGCTGGCTTGAGCGGAGATTCGCAAGAGCAAACGTGCTCGGAGGAAGGAAGTATTCCAGTAAGTGTTTGTAGGGATCTTGACCATCTTCCGGTCTCTGGGATTGTTCTGAGAACCGTGGGATACATCTCCACTCCTCACAAGCACCTCAGGACATGTTGCCCCCTTGCCGCTATGACACTATGTGCTAGCGACCGTTTTCGGGGGCCCATTATTGAGTGTGCAAGACCCCAGGGTCCCGAGATATGTAAACATATAGAAAAATAATAATAATAATAATAAGAGAGATACAGACACCCGCAGGGCAGCATGTGGCGAGCTGTTGGGCAGTAGCGACCCCACGGACCCTATCTCCCGGGAGAAGTCTTGTTCCTCACCTCTCGCTTGCCTTTATTGGCCGGCTGGAGTGAACAATGACGGGAACAGAGCTCCCACCTCATTCTTGCCTTTATTGGCTGGCTTGAGTGGAGATTCGCAAGGGCAAACGTGCTCGGAAGAAGGAAGTATTCCAGTAAGTGTTTGTAGGGATCTCGACCATCTTCCGGGCTCTGGGATTGTTCTGAGAACCGTGGAATACCTCTCCACTCCTCACAAGCACCTCAGGACATGTTGCTCCCTTGCCGCTACGACACTATGTGCTAGCGACCGTTTTCGGGGCCCATTATTGAGTATGCAAGTCACCCCCTGCCATTTTTTTCCGTGTATAATAAAACATTGATCAGGCAGGGGCCATAGTCCTTTCATAGTTCTAGATAACCAGTCCACAGCCACCCAAACCCATAGCCCAATATGTTTTGTTTCAATATTCTGCAATAGTCCTGCACCAACCGGGGGTTGTCCTTGGGTGCACTTGCATAGTGTATACAGGGATAATCGTCGGTTGGTGCCTCCTAATAATTTAAAATTGTCTAAGGGGCCGCTGCGAGTTGGCTTCGGCCCCTCGTACGCCTTCCAAAAGTGCGGGACCCCAGGGTCCCGAGATATGTCAAAGACACTTTAAAAATAATAATAATAATAGCCTTTATTTAACAATCTTTCTTACAATAAAGTTACACTAATCTTATTTAATTGTTTGACACCGGTACGTGAAGATTGTCTTGCTGTTCAGCATAGGCCTCCCCTAGAGTTCGCCATCGTCAATGATGATCAATGTCCATGAATACTCTAATATTAATATTTGTAATATATAATGTTTGCTGTTGTTTTTACTGTGGATTAATGTAAGAAATATTTCTCACAACGGGCGTGCGTGTTTAGTTTACGTAATTATGTTTATTTTAATTATATTAAATATTTGCATACCTATTAAGGTAGGATATGGTTAAAAGACCTTTATTGTAAAATGTATCACCTTATCATATTCATACCCATATTCTACCAATAAATTATTTGATTTGATTTGATACAGATGAATGTGTTACTAATTCCCTTAAATAATTTAACCTGAACAGGGTTTGTTGACACTTTTATTAAATACTTTTGTAACAGACTGTACACCTTCATTATTTTGAATTTTTGACGGTTATTCCATACAAGAACTGTCTGAAGTCAATTTTATTCCACGGGTTGGAAAAATCGTATCTACATAAACCGGGATTTACATATAACAACATTAATTGCATGCATGGTAAAATTGATTTCACAAAACTAGTTTTAATTTCAATACAATGCAACTTGTTTCGTAGTAATAAATAATGTCGTGAAATCTACAGTATCACCGAAATCATGGCCCCGTCAGCGTCAAAGTTTTTTTTTTACAATGTTTACGTCGCATTTGATAGTGAAATAAGTGACACGAAATTATTTAGATTTCATAAAATTAATGCATGCATCATGAAATTAGAAGTTTTGTTAATGAAATTAAATTCAAAGTCAAAGTAAAAGATAATAATGATAAGATAATTATTAATTCATTTTATTTTATGATTATGTTACAAACAATGATTTCTTGCTGTATTTTGTACTTAAATTTTAATTTTGGTTGTGTGACTTGGCTATCGCATTAGGTTAAGACCTGTTATGGTAGTTTTAAGGAATCTCAATAAATAAATCAATAATATGATAATTAATGTCAAGAAAATAATTTTAGGTCACTATTTTCACAATGTAAATCAAATGGCATAATATTAAAGTGAAACTGATTACTTACACAGTATGATTTTATATTCGACACTTAAAAAACTTAATTGTTTAAAAAAAGATACCTTTAAAAGTAGCAGTATCGATTTAAATATGCGAAGACATCTCAGAAGACTTTTTTGACTTCTAAGCCGTCTTTTAAAAGTTCCTCCATCTTTTATCGATTTATCTTTCTTCTCTATAAACATGAAGAAGCTTGGAAACATTCTGCAAACAGTCTGTGTGAGATTGAAGCTTTGATATTCGCTTCCTAATACTTCCTTTTTTGCGCGGAAATGACGTTATTAAATATTCACGTTATAAGTAGATCAAACAAAGGTAGGGACTTTTCTGTTTTCATTTATTTATATCTTGTGTTATTTTGTTGTTAGCTTACATATTGTTGTTTACAAATTGATTTGTAACTTAAGAGGGAAGGTGGCCTGCGATTCTCCATACAAATGTATTCCCCGTTTTTCTTCCTGAATATTTTATTTTAGCAATATTTTTTTTTCATAAAATCAAAGTCTGCTGTAGACACGTCCTTATCATTTCCTTTTTTTCATGAACTAATTAGTAAAGAAAATGTGACCCTCCAAAAAATACAAAAATGCCCCATTTTTACCGCAATGATTAGAGGACTACCAGACAAATTCTAAAAGTTTTTAACATAAAAGAAAATGATAGGAATTGTATCGGCTCAGTTTTCGACGAGTAAAAAGGGGAATACGAAACATCGATCTCGTCACAATTTTTGTGATGTAATCGGTCTGAGCTGTAGCTATCTCGCACTATCTTATCACTGTTCGGGCGCAGCGCGACGGCAATAGTTTCTTCAAATACCTATTTTTCAAATTCTTCGCAGGCCTTGTTCTTACTTAAGCTCTTTGCCAGGCGCGTATTTTTGATTTGATTATTTTCTGCCCGCGCCTTCGTACGCATGACATTTCTTCTTTTAATATAAAATACATATTATTATGACACTTGGCAATATTATAGCATCTCATTTTCGGAATCGGATCAGTAGTTCTGAAGATTTTATTATCCCCTACAAACCCACAAATCCTGCCTCTTTGTAATATTCGTTAGTTCGCGCAACTAACGAATATCTAATAAAATACAGCAAAAAGAGTAATAGAATAGGTACAACGACTCGGTCATTTTGTTGTAATTCAGATACTTAAATGATAAATGATTGTAAGTAGGTTTGTACAAACACTTTTACACGTCAATCATATTTTTAAAAACTAGATGAGGTCTGCGTTTTCTATCTGACTACTCTGAGAAGAAAGGCCGAACCAAACTCAGAGGTCACAGTCTCTTTTAAAATCCAGACATAATCTTGGTCAGATCATGTGAAGACCTTGTAGATTGCAGTCTGAAATAGTCTTTTGAGGAAAGAACCACACAGATTAAGTGGACCTGTTCAGTCAGTGTACGTTTTTGTCAGTAATCAAGCAGCTCAACTCAGAACTTAAGGAGCTCAACGATTCGACGAACAATACTTACCAAAGAAAGGACATTTGGGTAGGCCGCATAAATTACTCAAACTGCCAGACTATGATTAAACTGAGAAGACAAAAAAAAAAACAATGACCCCACGTAGTCTTCACATATACAATAATTATAATAATATAATACCTACTTTACAAAATATTCATGTCGTTGTATAAATATAAAATGGTTTAAAAAAAAAAAAAATCATTAGTAAAATAAAATAAAAATCAATATTCAATGTATTTTATTGGAGCAGCTCAATCCCAAGCCTTTTTGACCTCGATACAGTCTTTGACAACATTTAGTCATAGAAGGCTTTCTGACATAGTTTCTGCTTTTCTATCTATCTATCTATCTTTATAAATTACTAGCTACGCCCCGCGGTTTCACCCGCGTAGACCGGGATAAAAAGTAGCCTATGTGTTAATCCAGGGTATAAGCCAAATCGGTCCAGCCGTTTGAGCGTGAAGAAGTAACAAACATACGTATACACACACACACACTCACAAACTTTCGTCTTTATAATATTAGTGTGATTTGAATTTATTAAGGTTTAGTTTTTGAATGTGACTAGGAAGTTTATTATAGCCCGTGCGCGTTAACATGGCACCTGGCTCGAGTGAATTACGTGTAGGTAAAGAACTGAGTGCAAAAAATTATTGAGTTTTATTTTAGTTTTTTTGAATATCAACATTTAATTTGCGCTGAGTAGTTTCTCATAACATATTACTTTACGATGCTTTAAACGTGACAAAACATAGTGTTTAGACACAATTTTGTTTTCGAACCAGGGCGTCTACTCCCTAAGCACGAAGCCCGTAGTTTCGGCCTTTGTTACGGGCGTTTCCTACTCCGTATCACCTACGGATGGATGATTGGTTCGGGCCCCAAACGAAGTATGAATGACAACACGATTTGACAGTTGTCCCTACTCCCGATGTGTTTTTGCCCGTCCGAAAAATTAAATTTTTACACTTGTTTTGATGGATCTTTATGTCAGACGAATGGATGAACGGACGGACGGATGGACGGATGGACTTAGGGAGTAGGCCCCCAGGTGCCATGTTTACGCGCACGAGTTATACATAAAAACGTATAAATTGGCATCTAAACGAGCCGCTTATCTTCCTATGGACCTATACACAAAAAAAAAAGAGTCCATTAAAAGTAAGTAACATTCAATCCATGAAATAAACCAGAAGTAACCTAAAACGGAAAGAAAAATAAAGATATCGCGGTAATGGAATTCCTTTTACTATTTTCTTTTATGGAATTACACCCTTAAACGACATAATAAGATGGACCGCAGTAAAACAGACCAGACATATCGTATTTGCTTTTCAAGATGAGGATCCATTTTTTATAGTATTACTTTTTTATCTTTCAGCCATAAAATTAGGGTGGATTATTCCATGAAATTTATCTTCGTGAAACATTAGCGCTGAAAGGGATGTCGTGCTTCGCCGAGCGGCAAACATGGCGTTTTTTTTTCAAACTAACTATTATCGTGTTAAGTCCCCCGGGACCGGATGTAAGCTTTTACGTGTCGCCGGTTTCCGTTAAACCGGTAAATGTACCGATAAAATGTATAAATAATAATAAATAATAAATATAATAAATATCCTTGGACATTTCACACAACGCCATCTAGTCCCAAGCTAAGCAACCTAATGCTTGTGTTGTGGTAACGAGATGGCTGATAAACTACTTATATACATTTTTTTTTTTGTAAATACATACATATTATAGATAGAAAAACACCCAGACTCGGAACAAATACTTGTAGGTTGTACAAATATTTGTTCCGTGCGGGAATCGAACCCGCGACATGCTGCGCAGCAGTCAATCGCTCAACCACTGCGCCAACCGTGTCGTCAAATGTATACAGAGTCGTATACAGTCGTATATAGAGGTTGTGTCTAGGGATTGCAATTGCTGGATCCAGCATACAGCAATCCAGCTGGATCCAGCGCCTTTTTAAACATGCTGGATCCAGCATACAGTGCTGAATCCAGCGATGCGGATCCGCAAACGTATCAATTTCTATTGTTTAGTTTTGAGTTGCCACCATTTTCAAAACGGCGCGGCAACGTTGCCGTTCTGTCACTATAGCACGTGCCACATGCATGTGCGAATGAATGGCAACGCCGCCCGCCCCCTTTCCCCATTACCACCTGTACCGCTTATGTTTGTTTATTTTATAAATCAAAGACAGTTAATTTAACTGGTCTCGTCTCGATAGAAAGTGTTTTTGTGTCACTAAAGTGCATATTGAGTTCGTGTTGGTTGTTTGTTTTCTGTGAGACTGAATGGTAAGTAAAGTAAAATGTTTATTTTAAATAATTTAGCATTAATGTTGATTTGATTCATGTCTCTTACTTTCTCGAAGAAGGAAGAGGAAGATACGTTTGGTTGGTGACGTAATGACGTTCGTCAACACATCGCGAAATCTTTTTGTTTTTGTTTTCTTATTTAAACCGATCTTCTTTTATTACCTTACTTTAATTGCAGGAAGTAGGTAAATATCCAACAGTGGACTATTTAGTTATTTAGGAGTTTGTGAGTGTCTGTACTGTTGCTATTTAACAAGATTGCTGAAATGCGCAATTATTGGTTTTGTTAAGTTATTGCATCGCGATAGTTGTATTTATTTATCTTTAGGCATTATGTTATATTAAAATAATATTCAAATGCATCTTATACTTCACTGATGTTTTCTTCATTACAGATTTATCGCTGTTTTTCGGACAGTTTAAAATGTCGACCAAGAATTCTAGCAACGGCGAAAAAAGTTTGTGGGACTTTTGGGAAAAGTTTGGGAAACCAAAGCAAATTGATATCAGATATCACCAAATGAGTGAAAGACTTCATAGATTATCGTAAGAAGTACAAATTAATAAAAAAGGTCTTAAAAATGTCGTCTTTTTATTTTCGTTCCACATTTTGCTGGATCCGCGCTGGACCCAGCTGGATTCAGGTCAATCCAGCAAGAATCCAGCTGGATTGAAAACGCCGCTGGATTGCAATCCCTAGTTGTGTCGCCTAATTTTCTATAAATCAATCAATCTGCCTATCCTTTTCCCAACTATGTTGGGGTCGTCTTCCAGTCTAACCGGATGCTGCTGTATTTTACATGGAGCGACTGCTTATCTGACCTCCACAACCCAGTAACTGGATAATACGATACCCCGAGGTATGACTGGTTGTTAGACTTTCAGGCTTCTAACGACCCGTAACGACTGTCAAAGATCCACGAATGACAGCCGGGACCAACGGCTTAAAAAACGTGCTTTCCTCCGAGGCACGAAGGAGGCTCGGTATGTAAACAATGGTCGCCCATTCACGGACTAACCCCGGCAAGCGTAGCTTAACCTGATGGATCGACTCGTGTGGCTGTTACTACTTAGCCACGAGCTCCTCTCTATGATAAGTGTTACTATTTCTGAGAAAATAGTAGATATATCAAATTATGTCTTGACTTTACTGACTTGTGTCCTAAACATACAATTTGTGGTCAAAACTTAGATATTCACTATATATTAGAAGATTTAAGGGAAACTTATAAGAGTCTAAGAAACTCCTAAATAAACTTGGCAACTATTGAATTAGTTATGTAAGTAAACATTCGAGATTTTTGGCAATATGCCTCACATATGGTTTCGATTATGTAATAAATTTATTTAATGTTGTTATTTAACGACAGCATTAAAGAAATCATCCGTCGGGCTCTTGTCACCACCAGAATGCTAGCTGTTTTAGAACGTAATGGCTTGGCATGCGATAAAACAAATAAAAAGCCTCAAGGCATTAGGGGCGTGCAAAAGCTTAAAATGTTTTTAAGCAGTGCGCAAATTTTCACAGCGTGTTCTGTCTGACCCATATGAACAACTTTCATTAAGGAACCAACTCTGAAATCACGAAAAAAAAACAGCAGTTTCATACAAAAGTTCAATACCTTTCGACCAAAATGTATGGATTAGCATTTTTTTTTTCGTGATCTCAGAGTTGGTCCTCTATTGAAAGTTGTTTATGTTCATAAAACTTTTCCCGTATAATTACATGTAACTCGAAGCACCACGAAGTCACAAATTTATTTATTATTATTTATTTATAGACATGGGCATTATTGCTATTTTATAAAATTGAATTGTAAGGAAATTAATCCTATGAGCGTTTTGGATGGTATGTCTGTTAGCTCGTAAGACCAATTGAAATAAATAAATAAATAAAATGATAAACTAGGACCATAGTAGTTAGTTTAAATAGCACACAGTTTAGTAAATCATGATCCATTATAAGCTTAATCTAATAGCACATTATATTACCAACATCATTTAACAATGTGCAAACTAAGCTCCTACCACAGATTAATACAGATGGGACACTCCGCAAAATCATTTAAATAAAAACAGTCGACTCTTGCTACGACACAATAAAGTGCAATTCAGGTCGCACAACGCTTATTACCTACAGTTATATTCAACTAAAAGCTGCCTCTCTTTCTATCGCGTAACTCCTATACCTTCTGACCTACTGAATTGGCCCCGTGCACGGGGCCCGCCGCGTACTTGTAGCTTCATACCTAAACTGCGGAGTGTCCCATCTGTATTCATCTGTGCTTCTACTTCTCTAATATTGTTAGACGTTAATGGATTTAGTTACCGTGTACCTACTGAATCGAATTTGTTTAGGCATTGTTACGTGCCTGGAGAATTTTGTTATGGCAATTATGGTTATTTAGCCATGTAAATATAGAGTTGGTTTGCTGGTGCCTACGCTTGTGTATGGAAGTGAATATTGGGTGTGGAAAAAGAAGCATGAAAGTAGAATAAATGCTGAGAAAATGTGTTCCTTGCGAAGCATGTGTGGTGTGACTGTGAATACACTGAGGAATGATGTGATAAAGCAAAGGTGCGATTTAAAAGATGATGTAGTGACAACAATTGAAAAGAGTATGCTTAGAAGGTTTGGTCATGTTGAGAAGATGAATGAAAGGCGATTATCAGAATGTATTTACAAGTCAGATGTAAATGGAAACGACGAGAGAAGATGCACAGGAGGACATACAGTATTTACTTAGTAGTTAAATTTTCTATGTAGTCTAGCATTTTTTATAATTTATCTGTCTGATTGATTTATTTGTTACTCCTCAAGTTATTATAGCGATTTAACTAAATTTGCATTTCAAATTGTCGAATAGTTCTAATAAGTCGAACCTACGAGCGTTGCAACCCTTTATAGGACAGACATTTTTTATTTTTAACCAAGTTTCTTCTCGTTTACTTGAACTGCTAAATCACTATAACCATAATTTACTTATTTTTAAAAAGTAACCCAAAATTTCCTTATAAATCTTTGTCATTTTATTTACATTTAAACCTAAAAATCGGAGTACCTATTTTTTTACTTTCATTTTATATTTTTTATATTTTTATAAATTCTGGGATTTTTTTATTTTAAAAATTATACGTTTTATTGTGGCAAATTTTTATCTTTCATTTATTAATGCTACATTTATTCCTTCAGAAAGGTCAGGTGTAGTACTCGCAACCGGCGTGCGTGTATAACCAGACGTTTGTACGTAAACGAGGCAAAAGAAGTATGTAAGGATTGTAGCACGAGGCGTTCTCCCATGGGAAGAAAGCGTGAGTTTATGTATTGTAAATACAGGGTCAAATTAAATTAACTAGTGAAACTCCGGACCCGAGTATCGATATCTAAATATGACAAAATAAAAAAAAAGATTTTATGTTTTTTTTGGGGGTCAATGCGACCGCCTGGTAGTGTTGTTACTTGAAGTGTGAGTTGATAAAATCTGTTTTGTAGTGTTCGGATAACGATACCCGTCACGTACCTACCTATATGAAGTTTACAAAAAAAAAACTGATATTTTAAGTGACTATTAGGTATACTACCGGCGGTTGATGCACCAAAAAAAAAGACATCATCAAATTAATTTCTTTTTTGTTTCATCATATTTAGATATCGATACCCATCACGTCTGCGGAGTTTCGCTATCTAATTTAATTTGACCCTGTATAGATAAACTAACCTCTGTCTAACCCTTCGGGGTAAATAGGCGTGATTTTATGTTATTTTAAATACAGGTAAATGTAAACATGATTTGGTTTCCAGTAAAAGTTATATGAGCGTAAAACCTGCTGGCCTAAGTCAACTCGCATAATTATTAAACATTATTCGTTATGAACTCACATGTAATATATATACAATACATTCAACCACATACTTGTTATCACTTTTGCTGACGATATACAACAAATTAACGAAATCGGTCCAGTAATTAGATCAAAAAGTAGAGTTTTGAGAAAATTTATGAGAAACACTTCAGAAATGGATCACTAGGTAAATGAGTCAATGAATTTGAATCCTTGCACATGTGTGAAAACAAAAAAAAACATGTTCGGTGAACAATGGATTGAGCACTATGGTGCACCACAGGTGGCCAGCTCGGTTGTCTAAGCAGAATAATTACTTTTACTGAATTTATTTTGATATTTATGTTGTATTGAAAAATTTACTATTTAATTTTTGGTTTTTGATTTAATATTTAATTTTGCTATACTTCTGTGGACTAGTATTATTTGTAGCTTAATTTATTGCACATGGTGTTGGTTCCATACAGTATAACATTATATTTAACCTGAAAATAGTGTTATTGTTGAACAAGACCATATTCAGTAAATACTTATACATAATTTAATGCCGTCGACTTTGTTAATAATATTTTTCTCGTACATAATAACATCAAATAAATAACAAGAAAATTGTTAAGGAAGTCATATTTTTAAAGGCATAATTTGCTCACCTGAAAGTCAGTGTGACCTGTCCATACAGCTTCTTGTTCTCCAAGCACTCTGGCTCCACGTGCAGCACACCCTGGATTCTGTCGATGGAGCCATTTTCCACCACCAGGTCGCGTGACGCAAGGTACAGCGTCAGCTTATTGTTTGGTGAGGATTTCTTGAACACCCTGTAAAGGATTTGAGTGTTAGGTATCAGAAGTATTTTATGGTATTACCACAGAATAATAAAATTACAGTAGTACTTCTGAGCAGTGACCTTGAAATAATTACCTATGGCCGCTCAGTAGATAAACGTGATTGCCGTGCGCTCTAACTGTTACCTACTGGTATACAACATTAGTTTTTGTTTACACTAAACCCGAAAAGAGGTCATTGTACTCATAATTTTGAACAACTTTTTCTATGGGACCAACCTTGAAATCGCGAAAAAAATTCAGCTGTTCAGTATATTTATCTACATCAAACTCATCAAAATGTACTGAACAGCTGATTTTTTTTCGCGATTTCAAGGTTGGTCCCATAGAAAAAGTTGTTCAGAATGATGAGTACAATGACCACTTTTCGGGTTTAGTGTAAACAAAAACTAATGTTGTATATGTCGCAGCCAACTGGTTTAATTAGCCGTTTGGTCAACCGCCTAGCCTTTTCACTAAACGGCGCCGTTTAACTAGCGGCCTAAATGATATTCAGCCATTCAATCAAACAGCTAGGCAAATTACTTGGATCAATAACGTATAACTACTAACCTAGACATTTAAATTTAAATATAGTTTCATTTTCTGCCATTTGGCGCTGAAAACCATACGCCGTAGACAAGCCACAACATTCCTGGTGTTCACAATTTAAATGCGTTTACGCAAAACCGAATCGGGGCACCTCGATTCCACGTAGTCTTTTGGCTGCTACCGCTAGAGTGTATATAAAAATCCGGAGGCGCGGAGGTCACCGGAAGCAACTAAAGCCGAAGCTGCGGAGATGATCATGGGTGCTTATCCTTTATTCCGCAAGGGTGAAGGTGTTTCACTTCCCGCAGTGCCGGAGACGTTACAGAAACAGATAGCCCTATTGTATAAATGGCCTGAGCATCAGCCAGACGTTCATTAAAAGACGTATCGGCTGAATATCATTCAGACCGCTAGTTGTATGGTGGCGGCGCCGTTTAGTGAAAAGCCTAGGCGGTTGACCAAACGGCTAGCGGCAGTTGTCTGCGACATATAAGAAGCGCGTCGTTTCGGCCGTTTTCTATGAAAATGTACTACTGTAAGATCATTATTCTGTGGTTTTGTGGTGGTAAGAATTCATTTAATAGCGTCTCTCTTGGAGTTTCGAAATAGTAGATTTAATTGTATCTCATTGTTATATCATTAGCCAACGCTTGAGGTATTTAATTAGGAGGTAATTATAAGGTATAAGACACTAGCTTCTGCGCGCAACTTCGTCCGCGTGGAATTTCTTATTCCCCCGTCCCACCCTGATGCATCGCATCGCCCTTCCACGCTGTTACCAACTTCGTTTTCACTTAGCGTTCTTTCTGACTTTTTTTTTATTTTTGCTCAGCTCCTAAGGGTTATAGCGTGATGTTAAATGACCCAAAAACCTTGCCCAAAAATTAGCTATTAAATGCAAAAATATTTTTCAAATCCGCCTGGTAGTTCCAGAGATTACCCTCTATGGCACTTTGTGTTCCACGCGCGCCTCAAAGAGATGTCAGCAGTGACGGGGGCCGATAGGGCCGATGTCGCCGGGGTCGCGGGTTGTTTGAAAGAGATACCGTGGCCCTGGCAAAGGCAACTGAAGGAACACGGGTGGGTTTTAGTCAGTAAAATTCTGACACGCCCTCTCGCTCTGCTCAGAGCGGGAGAAGTCATTTGATGATTTCCCATCCAGAAAAAAAAAACCCAGGAATGAAGTAAATTCCTTAATTATTATAATGACCGATGAAGATCTTAAGGAACCTATACAACGTGTGGTTTTAACTCGTCAAATTTCAGGGTGTGGTACAGAACACTAAACCAAATAACTTTCTCCATGGGACCAACATCGTATTCGCGAAAAAATTTTCAACTGTCCCACAAAACTTCAATAGGTACCGATGCAAATTAATGTATGGGACGACTGATTATTCATTTGCGATTACGATGTTGGTGCCATGGAAAAAGTTGTTCGGTTTGATGGTCTATACCACACCCTTCAATTTGACGAGGATGCAAAACGACACGTTGTATATGATCCGGTCAATAGTACGGACAGGAAACGACTCGCAAGCGCGCCACTGACGACATCACGTGATCTACCCACACCAACAGCGCGCTTCTACAGAGTCGTGATGTTTTCAGTCCATGGCAAGGAGGACAGTCTAGTGTCTGATCGCATGGGGGTTACTACGTCGCGGAACTGTATTCGATTCGTTGTGCTCAGTGGTTGTGTTAATTTTAATTTGAAGTGATTGTGTTAGATTCTGATTTTAATAATCACCGTGTATAGCACCCAGTGTGTTTTCATTGCACGAAACCCATCTTCTGCCCACATGATGTTTGAATCTGAGTAAATCCAGACGATCCAATTTAGAGAAGACTATAGGTCATTTCAGGAGTCTCACCTTCATGAATCATGACTATAAGGAAATTACTCTTTTTCAAGTCTGGACACATCTAGATTACATCAATCAGGCTTAAATGAGCTGGTCGAGTGTTGATAAGGTCAATTGCCAGGCCAATTGCCTCCATTCCCGCTACCGTCCGCAACCAGAGCAGTTCCAATTAACTGATACATCATCCAATTTACAAGGTCACTAGCTACTGCAACCGACTTCGTCCGCGTGAAATTTCTTGTTCCCCCGACTAAACCCATCGCATCGTATATCTTTTTTTTATCGTGTAGAAAATTCTCAAACATACTGCAACAGCACGGGGAGATAGTGCAGTTATGTGGGACTCTAACCCACTAAAACCCCACGGTGTCTTCCTCTGCCGCTTACGGCGGGAACACGGGAACGCGTTAGCACTCATCCGTGAACCAGCCGCGGCTGTCCGTCACCGGACCCTCCTCTGCGGAGTGCTCCCTATCACCAGCGCACCAGAACACCTTGCACGCCGTGACCACCCCAAGGACCACACCAGCACATGGGCGCCAGACGACCCCGTGTCTCGCTTCGCATGCGCGCATTATTTCTTACTTTGTTCTATTTGCTCGGCTACTAAGCGTCCTAGCGTGATGTTATATAACCTTCCTCAAGAATTGGGCTATTAAATGCAAAAATATTTTTTTTAAATCTGACTGGCAGTTCCAGAGATAAACGCGTTCAAACGTACAAACAAACTGTTCAGCTTTATTATGAGAATTAAATGAGATAGGTACCTATTACGTCAGAATCACATTTGTGGAACACTAAATCTAGTTAAAGAAAAAGGTCGCGTGCCATGATAGTCTGGTATGCGATGTATCATTTCGCAAATTAAACACGACAAAATAAAAAAATATTTCATGATTTTTTGGTGTCAATGACCGCTGGTAGTTTTGTTTCAAATTGATATTTTATGTGACTAATTACACCACAGGCACCGGCGCGGCGGTTGATGACTCCAAAAAAAAAACATCATCAAATTAATTTCTTTTTTAGGGTTCCGTACCTCAAAAGGAAAAAACGGAACCCTTATAGGATCACTTCGTTGTCCGTCTGTCTGTCTGTCAGTCTGTCAAGACCCTTTTTCTCAGGAACGCGTGGATCAAGTTGAAATTAATATCAAATACGTAAATCTATGGTCCCTTGGAGCTCTAAAAAAATCAAGCTTCTAAGTCAACGCAATAAAAAAATACGGCCATTTATGCGACATATTTTGATACTCGCGAGTAAATCAAAACCTATAGGGTACTTCCCGTTAACCTAGAATCATGAAATTTGGCAAGAAGCAAGTTCTTACAGCACAAGTAAAGGAAAAAGTCCGAAAATTGTTAATTTGTAATATTTTCACACAAAAACATATGTTCAAGTCTGTCAGCCTTTAACCCCTCAAGTGTCTGAGTTTGGCTAATTTTAGACCCAAAACCCCAGCAAGTGGGGAGAGTTGGGGGTTAGTTGCGAACCCCATAGGTTCACAACTACTGATGATGATATGTTTTCCATCGGATGATGTTTTTTTACGTTTATATATATGTGATCTAAGCTTATATACCTATTATATAAAGTTTTGTCCTTTTGCACACTTTGGGTGCATTTCACACGCGGGGGGGAGGGGGTGTTAGCTGCGAACTCCATAGGTTCACAACTAATGATGATGATTGGTTTTCCATCGGATGATGTTTTTTTACATTTATATATATGTGATATAAGCTTATATACCTAACAAAAAAAGGGTTTTTCTTATGCACACATGGGGTGCATTCGACACTTGAGGGGTTAAGACCCTTTTTCTCAGGAACGCGTGCAGGTATCAAGTTGAAATTTATACCAAATACGTAAATCTATGGTCCCTTAGAGCTCTATAAAAATCAAGCTTCTAAATCAATGGAATAAAAAATACGGACATTTATGCGAAATATTTTGATACTCAAGCGAGTATCAAAACTTAAAGGATACTTCCCGTTGACCTAGAATCATGAAATTTGGTAAGAAGCAAGTCCTCACAGCACAAGTAAAGGAGAAAGTCTGAAAATTGATTATTTGTAGTTTTATCACAAAAAAAAAAATAGTTTTTAGTTTTTTTTTTCTGCCAAAATGTGGGTGTATAGGTACACCTCTGCGCAACCCTTCGGGGAAACAAGGCGTGATGTTATGTTTAAGAATAGATTTTTGCAAATACAAACTTAAATATGCAGTTGACGGATATCAATGTATGGGAGAACATGTTTTTCAACTCAATGTTAAGTTTGTTTTTCGGATAAATTATTTTCAACTACGGAACCCTTCATTGTGCGTGGTCCGACACGCACTTGGCCGGTTTTTTTATCATGTTTAAGATATCGATAGGTATACCCATCGCGTCTGAGAGTTTTGGTAGCTAAATTAATTTGCTCCTGTATATCCAATCGTTTTGTAAGTAATTCCAAGATCTAATTCGATAAAAAGCTCTTTCAGGATTCATGTCACTTACTATCTAACGTAAACAATTTTATTGAATCTTGCTACCATTTTCTACATTTTTCACGATATTTCAAGGGAAGTTACACTTTAACGCTAGGACTTACCGTTGAGAATTGAGTGCGTTGTCAGTCGTCATGTTTAGTTTGTTTTGTGACCTGTGGAAGAGAGAATACTGAGTTATTATTCGAATAAATCAAATGTAATTTATAAGATCCATAAATATTTAGGAGAATGGCAAGAGTTTAATTTTCAAGATATTTTTGAATCGTGTGACCCCATTATTAGGATACACGACATTCCTCATGTGTCCATGTCCACACATAAAAAATGCGTTATTTATAGATAACCCTGATCATTGCAAAATCCGATGAACGTTATCATAAGCTAAAATCAATACATGGGGTACAAAACTACAAATCTAGGCATATGATACTAATACTAAACTGAATTAAAAATTTCGTCTATTGTATAAGGAGATTAAAAAAATCACGACTCAATTTCATTGAATGCTCTGTTTGAATTTGAATTTAACGATTGCAGAATATTTGTGAAAAACTTTTGCAAACTTATCGTATAGTTCAACGAAATCCACCAATATTATTCGAAAATTTTAGTAGTCACAATACACTTTGTACTTTGATATAGGTATTTTGTATTTGTAGATAATTTACTATTGTCTATTTCATTCTAAAAACAATAAAATACGATAATTAACACAATGACAGACGGCAAAAACTCGTATCATACTGCTTGTATTCCAATTATGAATATTTATTTAATCAGAGCTTGATGAATATTAAATTTGATAACAGTGACGTAAATACGCTTATGAATTTTCATTAAAAGGGCGATAATAACTTACTATCTATGGAAAACTTACTTGGTTGCTTGGCTGTATTATTTTATGAAGTAGTTTTTATTTTAATTTAAAATAGGTAAATATCCATCTCACACGAAAATAACCCCTCATAATAATTTCGCTCCATTTTTAGGGTTCCGTACCTCAAACGGAAAAAGCGGAACCATTATAGGATCACTTCGTTGTCCGTCCGTATCTCTGCCAAAACCTTTTTTCTGGGGGCGCGGGGAGGTGTCAAGTTGAAATTAATATCAAATATGTAGGTTTACGATCCCTTGAAGCTCTAAAAATTCAGGCTTCTAAGTCAACGCATCAAAAAAATACGGCCATTTATGCGACATATTTTGACACTCGCAAATAAATTAAAACCTCGGAAAAAGCGGAACCATTATAGGATCACTTTGTTGTCCGTCCGCATCTCTGTCAAGATCTTTTTTCTGGGGGCGCGGGGAGGTATCAAGTTGAAATTAATATGAAATACGCAAGGTTACGATCCCTTGAAGCTCTAAAAAATGCAGGCTTCTAAGTCAACGCATTAAAAAAATACAGCCATTTATGCGACATATTTTGATACTCGCAAATAAATTAAAACCTCGGAAAAAGCGGAACCATTATAGGATCACTTCGTTGTCCGTCCGCATCTCTGTCAAGACCTTTTTTCTAGGGGCGCGGGGAGGTATCAAATTGAAATTAATAACAAATACGTAAGGCTACGGTCCTTTGAAGCTCTATAAAATTCAAGCTTCTAAGTCAACGCATTAAAAAAATAGGGTACTTCCCGGAGACCTAGAATTATGAAATTTGGCAAGAAGCAAGGTCTCACTGCACAAGTAAAGGAAAAAGTCCGAAAATCGTTAATTTGTTCTTTTGTCACATTTTTTTGCGATTACAAATTATGATTTACTTTTAATTTACGATTACAAGTGGCGTTCAGTAGTTTCTGCTTAACCCCATGGGAAGAAAGCGTGAGTTTATGAAGGTATGTATGTACAAACTTACATTTGCAGTTGGAGAATTGACCGTGACGTACATCTATGTACGGAACCCTTCATCGTGCGTGGTCCAACACAAACTTGCCGGTTTTTTTTTTTTTTGAAAATAGATCTCACTGATTTGTATTTTTTTCTGCTATTGCTCCTTTTTTTTAAAATGTCTTCCTAAAATTACCTTTGAGCATCTAACGTATTCCGCCACTTTTCATTGGAACTATAAAATTGAAACAACTTTTCTCACTTTCGTTAGTCACTGTCACGCACTTTTATCCATCTTCCTTTTTTTGTTGATCTGAGACTTTTAAAGGAGTTTTAGATTTCGTTTTTGTGTTTATTTTCTAAGTTTGCTCCTTTTTTTATTTAGGTAAACAAATAAACCGGTCGCAATTATTAGACGTCTATTAAATCCACAGAACATTAATACTCAAGAGATTAAATCACTGAATAATTTATGGGTACTACAACGCAACACTGAGTCACAGACGGCTATCTCACGACTTCAATTTTAATTACTTGCTTCTCAAGAATTCGGAGCAGAACTAACTTGAAACAATACTGTCACAATAGTGACTAAGTTTCAAAGACAACAAAAGCTCCTAGCATATTTTATATTCAATATCTTTTGTCACAATCGATTAAATTGGCGATTTCGGCGACATATTCGTAGGTACAAAATATCCGACAGCTGACGATTGATCATTGTGAAATCAAACAACTAAATCTAGTCTCTGTTTGTGTGGCTTTAGGGTGTAATTTACAATGTCAATTCTAAGAGTAAATAGTAATTTGGTATGCATTGTATGTGACGAACAATTAGCGATTGAATTTCAACGGATGACACAATACGTTGAAGTGTTGCTGCATCGAAATAACCGAATTATTTTGAGCGTAGGCAACATACTCGTAGTGGCGAACTGTTTTTATTACAAACAATTTTGTTGCTATGTCCTGTTGGTATTTCGGGCGAATTTCGCTCTTAGACGATGGCTAATCGCTCTAAGTAATTTTGCATGTAGATAGGTAGGTACTAGAAAGTCCTAGAGGTAGGTACTATCGACAAAATAGACGCCTTTGCAACTTATAGTTGCTTTTTGTATACACTGATTCACTCTGCTCCTTTGGTCCTTTGTGTGTCCTAGAATTGCAGCTTGCAAAGAAAATTGTTTAGAAATTGGAAAGGCCTGGCAATTGTCGACCAATACACAATAGTCGACCCTGGACTGGAAAAGTCCATTGCTCCATTTGAATAGGTACAAGATGTCAGTAACCTTTAAATTACCGAAGACTCATACATATTGCGTTCCTAATTCTACATGGGTACCTAACGAAGTAATCATAATTCCTCTCTGAATTTATTATCATCGTCATCCACAATGTAACGCAGTGACGTCACCCACTACATAATGGGTATGCACTACAATATCCACGTTCCCGTGACGGTCTCTTCCAGGTAAAGAAAAGAAAAGAAAGAAAAACACATTTATTTAGCACAGACTAAATTAAAGAAAAATACAAAAAATTAAAAAATCTACATTTGCGATGCAACAACAACAAAAACATACAATGCAGGAATGTGTGCCTCACGGCTGTGCCAAAAAGGCCCAAACAATATCAATCTGCCTAGCCTTTTTCCAATTACGCTGAGATCGGCTCAGTCCAACCAGATACAGCTGAATATCAGTATTTTACATGGTTTATTGGAGCTACTCCTATCTGATCTCCATAACTCAGTTACTGGGTACCACGATAACCCTTCGTGACACTGGTCATCAGACTTTTGGGTTACCCATAACGACAGTCAAAGATCTACGAATGACAGCTGGGACCAACGGCTTAACGTGCTTTCCGAGGCACGGAGCGGTCTCATGGATATGTAATGGATGGTCACCCATCCACGAATAGACCGCGGCAAGCATAGCTTAAGAGGATATATCGAAGCGTGGTTTAGCTCGATGTGTAAGTGAAGCAGCGTTATGGCTGTCTAGTTTGACGCCCGAGATAGAAGACTCTCACGCGCCTCTCCGTTTAAATGTAGATTTATGACAAAATGCTATACTAAAATCAATTTTTAGCTTAGTAAGTTCTTAACATATTTAAATAACTTTGATTAAGCAAATTTTACTGCACAATAAGGAACTGTTTACTCACAATCGTATAAAACAGCAAAAAAGACAGAGCTACTTTGGATTTTTTTCTATCAAAAAAAATTTAAGTACTTAATCATGTTTCGGTTTTAACACTTACAGCAGTAGACAATATAGTCAAATAACACATAATTATGGAAAATCCGAATGATTTAACCTTAAACGGTTTTATAGGATTTTTCAAAACACAAAATCATCGATGCTCCCCCACCCCTCCCCCTCCCTCAACCCTCCCTCCCTCTCCCTTAACCTTCGGACCCGTGTGGCTGCTAAATGTTATTGTGAATATTGGTACTTTGCGAGATTACAGATGACTAGCTCAATAATTATTCACAATAGAGTATGCTTATTATAACAATAAACTGAATCATGTATCAGGTATTCATTCAATTAATTTCAATTCAAATGCAGTCTGGCATTATAATTTGATATTGTTATTGGCATTTATGACAACAATAGTTCAAAATCAAACTGGATTCACTGATCGTATAACTAATGAATGAAACATGATTTCAAAAAAGGTTTTACATGTAGGAAGGTAATGGTAACTGGTCATATTTGCGTAAAAAATAATGAGTGAAGCCCTATAATAAACAAAAAAGAGAGATAAAAAAATAAAACTTTAATGACATAAATTTTTTTCGTCTTGTGGCCAGATTATGCCTTGTTGTTTTTATTACACAGAAAAACTTTAATCTATATTCAATTTAAGAAGGAATTGTAAACTTCATTTTTTAAGGAGAAAAACTGATGTTATGATGTAAGGCACCAGGCAAGATAGTAAAATTAAATATTCTACGACCATGGCCGCTAATTTAAAATATTCACAAAGGGACTCCACCCTCATTTGGCGTTTTGAAGGATATCCTTTGCGTACCCTTGAGTTACCTTGACCCAGTGAAATGCTTATATCAATATACGTACCTTTACCTACGTTTTCAAGGCCATCGCCTTTAAGGCGTGAGTAGTACCTTCTGAGTGGCTACCGCGTTTAGGGGAAGCTTTTTGATAAACAGAGTAACGGCTTTTCCTTGATTTGGAAATTCTTTATGATTTTTTTTAGAATACCTACACAGAGATCAATGTCGATAATAATTTGGCACAGGTAGATATTACAGTCGTTTTAAAACTTTTATAGGTAATGTTTATGTACATATTAAATTATGTAGGTACTACCCACAATTCTTCACTGTTAGTTTTCGAAAGTTTTAAAAGTACAGAACTAGCACGGTTTTTATTACTTGAAAAAACATCGGGATATCTTTACTAAATGTAGGTAAGTTTAATAAAAATGTATTTTATACATACAACTTCCGGAATTAATATTCTCTAAATGATGGTAAAACCGCATCAAAATCCGTTGCGTAGTTTAGATGAACAACGCGGTCATACAGATAGATACTAAAAGCGACTTTAATTTTTAATACGAGTATTTAAAAATACAAAAGTAAAATAAAATTTTGACTATCAACCCAACTTTTTTACTCCGAATTACTACTATTATAAACAGTTATAAATAGAAACTAGAATATTGGTTTCTTTATAGTAGAATTGTTTACATTTTGCTTTATTCATGAGATCATGCGGATAATTTAGTTCGTAATTAAAAGAAAAACGGATGTTTCAAAGTCTTTGATGTCTGTATGTCCCTTGGTGGACTTGGCGGACTGGTTTGATTAAAAGAACCGCGGTAATGAAAAAAATGTAGTTTTGCGAAGCAGTAGGTAAATGAAAACTAGGTAGGTTTTAATTAGGTTTTTGATTCAGAATGGAGCTTTCTTGTGGTCTAGGTGGAATCCGCTTGCGTAATCCCTGGATCGAAAAATGGCTTTCACAAACCTATAATATTTTTGAACGGCGCGTATTTAACGATACCCCGTACTGTGGGATAGACGAGAAAAAAAATATCATCCCCACTTTACGTGCAAACGGAGATAACCTGTAAAAAAAATTGTAGAGTCAAGTATCCCCTGCCCGCTAAATGGTTGTTTTTGGATATATGTGAAAAGATTTCTTCTGGGTATAAATTATTTTCAAGTACGGAACCCTTCATTGGGCGTGGTCGGACACGCACTTTATTTTAGAACTGCAACACTTATTTTAATAATACATTTCGCGATGCAAAATTCTAGAAGTAGGACCCACCTAGAGTACCTAGAATAAGTTAGTACGAGTACTAATAAGGTTTTAATTTGAAACCTGGATCCAGGACTTTTATTGCGTTAGTCACGAAACTGTAATTTGAAAGTATTAATTTTACGGGCACGGTTTGAAAAACCAGAATTTCTTATTTTAATGTAGCTATAAATATAACTACTGAAGACATAATATACATTACTGTCACTTTCAGAACCTACACCGAGTGGGCTACTCGAGACTCGAGACTCTACATAAATGTCGCCTCTCTCGCTTGACCTTTCAGACTGCTCGAACTTGATCAAAAACTCGCAACTTGAGTATAAATCAAAAATACAACCTTTTTCATGAAACTTCTTTATATTTTCGAGATAATAGTACCTATCCATTATTCGAGTGTTTGAATTTTTGCGAATCGAGAAATTGTCGACTATTTTGGTCGTTGTAATAATTTAAGTTTTATTTAAAAACTTTTGAAGTAAGTAGCTACCTACTAGTTCTCTGTGCAGGGTTAGTCAGTGGATACGAAACGGGGCACTATGAAAACCAGACTAAGAAAATTTTCACGAAAAACTATCGCCTAATCAAACGGTAACGGTAGGATGTGGGAGTAATAGGGTGGAGGAACACCATGGGACATCTCAAGGACATTGACCTTGACCTCAAGGTCAATGACAAAATTCCGAAAGTCCATTTTACGGTTGGTCCTAAATGGACAATGTTTCTCTTGCATCCTAAGTCGACGGAGCCTACTTCTGTGTGAAGGGTTTAAAGTAATCCTAACCAAACCTAACATCGGGGTGCCTTCGCTCGCTCTTGTATCCTTGCCATGTCGAGCGAAGGGCACCCTGGGGATATGTTTGGTTTTAATTTTGACCTTTACCTCAAGGTCAATGATCTTGAGGTCAAGGTTGGAAATTACTAAGGGTTTCAGAATTACAGAAAAAATATAAAAAGTCTTTTCGAAATTAAATTCTATCGAGGTTTAACCCAATTGCGTTTTCCTTCAGTTACAATAGAGTATTAAATTAATCAAATAGATAGATAGATAGATAGATAAATCCATATCCAAAAATTAAGACCATTAATGCTGTAATAGTGAAATAAATGGTTACTAAAAAGCCCCCAATTTATTTTGGATCGCCTTTAATTACAATTTATGATTCAATTTCACCTATCAACAGAAGAATGGGTCCATAATTTTCTCATACTATACGTGTTTACAAAGGTAGGTATATCTTTTGTTACATCCTTACGTATCTGCCTCACGTTTTCTAATTAATTCTTACACGAGCCGAATTAATTAAATCGCTCATATTTCTTCCACTGTCTTGTCAAATATCTTTCAGGCCATGTTTTTAGTGAATGAATGGAACCGTTCTTACTCGGTGAAAGCTTTGTAAGAATTTCTGAAGAGTGTTATATGGATTTTATGTACAACATGTCCTGGAATTAACGCACAACCTCTTAAGGGGTCATTGCACTGATCATTATATAAGTAGATCTATGTATATAAGTAGTTTATCAGCCATCTCGTTACCATAACACAAGCATTAGGTTGCTTAGCTTGGGACTAGATGGCGTTGTGTGAAATGTCCAAGGATATTTATTTATTTATTTATTTATTATGAACAACTGTTACTAAGGGACCAAACCTGCAATCGCGAAACAAAAACAGCTGTTCACATTTTGCCGAGTTATGCGAACAAAAATGTATTTTTGAAAGGACGATGATTTTATTTAAATCTTGTTGCAATTTATCTCTTCTAGACTGAGGACCACTTTCCGGAAATCATCGCAAAACAAACAATTTCATTTTAATTTCATTCAACCAGTCGCAAACACTAATATAACCTCTTTTTGTGAACCTCAAATTAATTCCTATTTGGGGTACCTAAAAATACTTGATAGCCAAGTTAATTGTGTCCAACTGTGAGTAACAAAAACAGTTAAGTTAAAAGCATACACCTTAGGAAACGCAAAACTTTTTTAGAGGTTTATTAATTTAAAAAGTGGTCGTCATTAGAAGATCAATAATTAGTTTTTAGAGGACCAGTTTAATATTTCCCAGAACAAATTACTTGTTTTATTACATTGCAGGTATACAAATATATTTCAGGTTCAAAATATTTAATCATTCAATTTATTTCCGAGCAATGAACCCGAGCCACACTATCTGACAGTTTCAAATAGAAAATGTCCAATTAGTTCACACTAATTGGACAATTGAACTAATTGCGTGATTAGAACGTGGCCAATTTTAGTTGCCTAAAATAATTATGTAGGAAACCTATTTTTACAGGATATTTTTGATCGTAGAAAATTAACTGTCCCCTATAATTTTCTAAACCGAGACTACTTATGAGCTGCCTGAAATATTATTTACGATAGGTAAACCATAAGAGGAAAATCTCGACTATAAGCCGACGTACGCACGGACGTAAAAATATCGCGGCGGGATTTTACCGCGCACCGGATTTTCAACTCTCGTTGTTGAGCCGAGTTTCGAGAATCCAACCTAACAACAACAGAGTGCATCCAAGCGCGACGAAAACACACTGTTGGATTTTCAACTCCCGGCGCTAAGCAGAGAGTTGAAAATCCAGTGCGCGATAAAATCCCGCCGCGGTTTTATTGCGCTCGTGGAAACGGGGGTTTACGGCTTACATACCTATACGTAGCAGGTGGCGTTCTGTATTTTCTGGTACTAAATTATACAGGGAAAGTGTAAGCAGTGGTATTTTTATGGGGTTATTGTACTCATCATCATGAACAACTTTAACTTTTAGAAAAAAAAATCAGCTGTTCCCTACATTTTGACGAATCATGCGAACATAAATGTACTGAACTGCTGATTTTTTTTTTTCGTGATTTCAGGCTTGGTTCCATAGTAAAAGTTGTTCATAATGATGAGTACAATGACCCCTTAAAAAATTGCCACTGTTTACACTTACACCCTGTATAAGTAGGTATATGTATACTCCTTTTGCCTCGTTTACGTTCATACACTGGTCATACACGCAAGCCGGTTGCGACAAACTTCTTCTTGTAATTGTAAGCGGGTTAGAGGGTCATACATGAATTTTGATCAAAGAACAATACTTTACTGTACCTATTTAAACATCACATCATCAAACAAATAGTAGTTGTGACATGACATTCAAACAATTTTGACCTTTTTGACGACTGTTTAGAGGTCACTTTACTATGAAATAAAAAATAATACGGCCCCTCTACTGGCTGAAAATATTCCTGAAAGTAACGACAGTTTTATACATGGTTATAAAACTAGTACCTATACTTATACAACGTAACACTTAGTTTTCAGGAAACATAAAAGAATAGATTTTACAGGAGAATATAAAAGACTAGCGACCTGCCCCTGCTTTGCACGGTTTTTACGAATTGAGAAAACAACGAGATGTCTTTATTATAATATGTAAGTTTAATATCAATGTACCTACACATAAACCTTTCGGAATAAATTATCTAATTGATGGTTAACCACATCGAAATTAGTAACGAAGTTCAGAAGAACAGACAGACACGAAAAGCGACGTTAAGAGAATACATCGAAGCGTCGGTATAGGTCGGTGTGTAACTGAAATTGCGTTATGTTATGACTGCCTAGTTTGACGCGCGAAATAGAATCTCACGCGAACCGGAACAAAACACGCTTCGTCTATAATATACTTATGACGAAATGCTATATGTACAAGTTTTAACGTACTTAAATACCTTCGATTCAAAGGAAATTTTACTGCACAGTAATGAACAATCGTATAAAATAGAAAATAGACATTTTTTTTCAATCGAAAAAAATTCAAGTACCTAATCATGTTTCGGTTTTAGTCAAATAACACATATGGAAAATCCAAATATATTAGACGATATAGAAGAGCTATGTAATCCATGAAAAATAATTTCGTTTCGGTGTTAGAAGGTTTTTCAATGTGCAAAGGTCAGAATAATCGATTGTTTCGTGAAGGAAGTTGCGTGCGTATAATGGCTGTGTAATAATAGGATTATTGTTATTTATTGAAAGACTTTTCTGAATTAAGGTCACGGCTTTTTTGTAAGCAAAGCTGGTTATTTAATAGCCTTTAATATTTTTTGCTAGCCACTTGCAAGTGTAAAAGGAAACGAATGACCAATTTCAAATATGCTTCTATGTAAAAATCAACGAAATTGGTGCCAGATTCGATCTTTTTGTACGAGGAATATAACACTGAACAGTTTCAAGTCATTACACTAATATTATAAAGGCGAAAGTTTGTGAGTTTGTGTGGGGGTGTGTTTGTATGTTCGTAACTTCTTCACGCTCAAACGGCTGAACCGATTTGAATGAAATTTAGTATGTAGATAGCTTATACCCTAGATCAATACATAGGCTACTTTTTATCTCGGTCGCTCCATGTAAAATAATGGTATTCAACTACATCCGGTTAGACTGGAAGCCGACCCCAAAAAAGGCTAGGCTGATTGATTGAATCATCATCCTTTGCAGCCTTTTTACCGATATATTGATTATTATCTCTTCTTAAATAGGTACTAATACTAATGGTATTTATTTCATCTTTCCGTGCCATTTATGTTTTGTATTTTTTACCACAAGGTTGTAATAAAGTTAAACTTTTAACTTGAATGAGAAACACCAAAAAATATGGTTTATTACTTTATTTTTCTTTACTTTATACGGCCGGACACAAGGCTGACATAACACCAGCGTATCCCCATTAAATTACCGATTAATTATAAAAATGTTGTTTACTCATGCCCGTACGTCATATTTTGATAAAAATAAAGGTTTTACGAGTGCCCGTTGTGTTGATAAATGTTTCATGTCCTCTGTAAAACGGAGCACAATATTTAGATTAGGGGTTTACTGGATCCTGTAATAAAACAAGGAGTTGTTTTCTTAGGGAAAGCTTGATCACAGACGCTTAAAGGATTATGCGCATTAATTTCATACGAACAAGGTAAATTTTTGTATAAAACGCTGCTGTACTTAGCTTGAATAAAGTCAACGGCGTCCGATCTATAAATCTCAGCCTTATTATCAACGTCATTAGGTGTTCTATACCACAGAACAGATAAAGAGGTTTATCTGTTCTGTGCTCTATACATATAAGGCATGGCAATTAAGCCATATCTAATAATACATAATGCCACTTTTATCTAAATTCAACCTAATTGAGAACCTCACGTGCAAAAATATGATTAATGTTTCAAACTTTTCACTCAAAGAAGTAACAAAAGCAAAGATTATATGTATAAGGAAAACGGGCAGAAAACTCAAACCGACAGATTTGCTTTCAAACTTTCTCTTATGAAGCTTTATTTAGAGCGAATTTTGTTTCTAAAAGAATCAGTCATATAATGTAAAAGTTTAATAGGGACATTCTGTCACAGTCCAATTAGATACAATCTATCCAATCAATTTTTTTTTAAATCTTGATATACTTGAATCTTGTTATAAAGGAGAATGACCAAAAGTGGTACCAAAAAGTCTCGCGCATCAAGACTAAAATTTTATAATAATTTTCATAATTTTTTACGACATTATGCATCGGGGATTTTGATATGTGAACGGGGAATTTAATTTTAATTAAAAAAGTATGGATATTGTTTTACTCCCTATAAATGACATGACGTTCCGTTTCACATGATATAATTAATATAACCTTGACTTTTGAAAGTGTCATGATCACCACAAAAAATCATGTAAAAAAATTATACTTTTAATTCACATTAATTAAAAACAACTAGATTAAAGTATATAATGTGTACCTACTTATTTCATGCAAAGTTCTGTGTGATTCAACCTACACACAAAGAAAACTTCGGACTATCGCATACTGCTGATATCACAAATAATGACAGCCATCACAATATCACGCGGGTATAAATCATAGCACAGGGCTCGCGTTCCCTTCGCATGACAAATGGTGACGGAAAACTGCTGTTACCTAAACAAAAAACATTACAGATAGGTACACAATTCGTACGATGAATGATGGCCGGTGTGAACATAAATAGGCTCTTCGAACTTTCGCGCATGTTCTCTCGCTCACACTCGCCTCATATCACCATTTGGTTCCTGAAAAATGTTATTGCGCACACTTTTACGCAAAGTTCGGACCGGTCATTTCATCGGCCGTATTGTATTTATGCAATTGTTTTGTGAAATGTATTGAAAAAACAATATGGCGGCGTTAGTTCCAATATTGGCCACGCGAAAGATCATTGACATTAACAAACACACGCATGAGTTTCGTTTTTCGTTACAGCACAGCAAGCACATCAAAGAAGTGAATCAATCTATTTGAAATGTAATCTATTTACTCTATCCATGCGTACCTATGAGTAAATCTATTTATATGTAAGTACCTTAAACCTATGTTTAGACGCCTTTGGGCTAGATTTATTTCGATACTCAAGGTGAATGTTCTGTCATTTAACTCAATCATAAACTGTTGCTTCATTTAGGTAAGTACCTAATACAAAGTAGGTTTTATTATCTTTCGTACAAATGTAAGGTTTATGGATGTAATCTTTATGGATTAAGGCTGTAAAGGTTTATGTGATTAGATTGCTAGGGAGCATGTGTGAGCTTCTGCACAGTAAATGATAGCATGCTTAAATCAATACGTTAAAAAGGTGGGTACGTGAATTTGGGCCTATTTGTGACGATTTCATATCTACGGTAGTCACTGTAGAAGAGAGCATTTATTTCCTTCCCTAAGATGATGGCTACTGCTTTTTCCATGAAAAGCCTTTGTCAGATTCAAGGGCGGGGAGGGAAGTGGTCTCCTGCTTCCCTCTTCATTTTATTCGTCAGCCTGCCCACCTTTTCCGACCTTTAAATTGATGTCAATACAAGAAAATTTAAAAGTTTTAGTTAGATACTGGAGCTGCGGAGAAAACTATAAAATTAGCACTAAACGTGATAGACTTTCAAAATTAATTTCTCCATTTGCAGATATCATAAATAAGGCACTTTCTCGAGATTCCTAACAATGATTCTGGATAAATTCGTAATTTCATTCCACTCGTCTATACACAGGGTGTAAGTGTAAACAGTGGCAATCTTTTAAGGGGTCATTGTACTCATCATTATGAACAACTTTTACTATGAGACCAAACCTGAAATCGTGAAAGCAGCTATTCCCTACATTTTGACGAATTTTGCGAACAAATTTACTGAACAGCTGATTTTTTTTCTTGATTTCAGGTTTGGTCCAAAAAGTTGTTCATAATGATGAGTACAATGACCCCTTATAATATTGCCACTGTTTTCACTTACATCCTGTAGGTATAGTAGGTATATTCACAACGTAGGTAATCATGCCGTCAAATAGATAGTTTACCTAACTACCCATCAAAATATTTACCTAGTACCAATTAATTGACTAAGTATATTTACAACCACTACATGATTATGTATCAAGTTTAGTACCTAATTCAATTTCTCGCGGTTATAAGTTATTAGCGGTGGTTAACTGATTGCACAGCTCTCTCCGTCGCGAAACGTTGAACGCTACCTCTGCGTTCAACGGTTCGACGACGCAACGTAGAGTTTGTTATTACATTATTTAGATGAGCACTATTATGATGCACGCCATAATTAGTTCAATTTAATAAAGTATTATGCGTGCCAAATAAGAGTAGGATCGCGCTTGCTGCCAACTTCACACGATAGCTGTCAAATTAGTACGCATTGGTAATGAAGTTCGCGAGTATTGCCATAGTATTGCGAAACAAGATGGCGTCTTGACAGTACTATTCTTATTTAGCACGCATATTAGTATGGATGTGGTAAGGTGCTCGAGCAGAAAGTTCATAGAATGGTCCTTCTGTACAGTCGACTGCACGTTAGTAGTGGTAACACTTTGATCTTGAGTTTAGTTAGCGGAGTACGAAGTTTCAGTAGAATATATATGCAGCTTATGCTACTTTTGTTACCACTGTTGTGCGGTCCACTGTAGTCCGTATTAGGTACTATACAAATATTTTTGGTCCTTGGATACAATTCAAAATGTTTAATTTGCATATTCAAAAGATGGGAAAAATCAGCAGTTCCCTACATTTTATGTTCGCATAACTCGTGAAAATGTAGGGAACCCTAGTAAAAGTCATTCATAATTTTGTACAATGACCCCTTAAGAGGTTACACCTTGTATATGCGGCTTGATGTTAGCAAAAAAATATTGTTAATAACGAGGATTACTATTTTTATCTTAAAAATTATTGATGATCTATCTATATAAATAAAAAGAGAAGTCCTGACTGACTGACTGACTCATCAACGCCCAGCCCAAACCCTTGACCTAGAACACTGAAATTTTGCACAGAGGTTCCCTTTATAATGTAGACAAGGAATAAGGAAGTAATTCCCGGTAGTACGTTCCTGTGGGATATTTTCCGACATCCACGCGGGCGAAGCCGCGGGCAAAAGCTAGTAAAATGATAAATTCCTTTGTTAGATTACAATCTAATACCTACTAGTTAGGGAGCCAATGACAGCTTTATTGGTCTAGCGGTCAAAAGCTCAACCGAGGCAGTTCTAGCTAAAATTACTATCGTAAACCTAGGTTGTACAAGGCCTAGGTTATTAATTAGATACGTGTTAAAACGCAATTATGGAAAACATTCAGTTTTACTTTGATCAGAAAATTAAATTAAATCTAACTATGAAAGCTTCTAACTACGAGTTTAATGGAATTTCATGTTCAGCTTAGAAACACATTGTAGGTACTTATCTCTAAAGCTGGGTCTACTGCGCGTCTTTTTGCGAAACATTACACAAGAACATCGAAACAAAGAGGCGTGGCTTAAATAATTTGAATACGTAGGAGACAGCTTGCCTATGAAAACAAATGATTAATGGTGTAAGATTTTTTGTATAATGTTTCGCAAAAAGACGCGCAGGAGACTCGGCTTTCAAGTACAAATAGGTGTTTAGTGGAAAGTTTCGATAATTACATACGATAAGAAACATTAATATGTCATAACTTTTCTGTTCAAACTTTGATCGAACGAACTGGTTATAAGATTTCCTCAGATCCTATAGATATTCTTTGCCACAGATACTTTTAAGGCATAGACAAGTAACAAATTAGTTATGGTTGTTTATTTTATTTGTAACATTTTACATTTATCTATTTGATTCATAAAATTATTGATGTTCTCTGTATCTGCCCACAGATATTCACAGCGGGTCCTATCAGAATACCAGCGCTGTGACAATTACTTTAAATGTTGCAGCATCATAAGGCCTTTTGGCTTCGTACAGGACTTTCTGTTTTTATTTACTTTGTATTATATTTTTTTTATCATTGTGTTATTAGTAATCTTCCTGTGCGAGTTCCAATAAATACATTTCTTTCTTTCTTTATATTTCCATGAAACTCCATAAAGCCATGTTGACATGATGTGTTCCCAACATTTTTCAATATCCGGCGACGTCACAGGAGATTGGCTTCGACACTCAAAGATTTTGTACCTGGTTACCGGGAAGTTAATAACAAGATAAGTTTGGTTATTTCCAAAGTAAGGGGTTTGTGAACTTTCAGTGAACCATGAAAATGTACGATGATATTTTAGAGGTAAGAGCAAAGCGATAAACAAGATAAACATCCCGATTTATCCTGCCAAAAGTTGTTATGTTTATGAAAATAATAATGCGACTCCAATCCGTATTTTTTTTTTACTTGCTGTTCGTGCCCGGGGTCGCCCTGGTGAATTTAATAGTCTCTATCTCCAGAGGTTTAGGCTGTGTGTTGTCTGTTTTCATACAAAAATACCATCCTTTCCGACTTTCCCGGTGACTTAAAAAAAATCTGTAAACAGCAAAAAAAGAATTAGGGCCTATTTCACCATGTCCGAATAGCCACTACATAACGAATAAATTCAAAAATGGAACAGAACTTGTGTGAAATGATCTGCCAAGTAAGTTAATAAGTAGCTAGGTACTGTAGAGGTTTTACTATGTACAAGCCAAAGTATGGATAATTGGCTGACATTCCGATCATTCAAACATCGAATATTCTTATAACACACTTCACTTTTTAGTGATGGTCGCTTTTTATAAGGATTGTCAGATAGCTGGTAGCTGCCCTAGCTAGGACCGCGTAGGACCTAGGCTGTGTATTATAATTTTATTTCTATTTTAATATAGCGGGCTTCAGCCCCATTTCTTCAGTGCATTACTGTCTATTTATTTATAACGTAGTTAGCCTCCCGCTGTGAGGTTCGAGCCCTCACAGTACTTAATATTGTAGGTGGTGAAATAGGGCCTTAGCCAAATGGGTGCAACCGTTCTGAAGTGATGTGCTTACATACATTTGGCAATTAATTGTTATTTAATTAAATACATAAAATATAGCCAAGTTTTAAAAGTCCACTTTTAGCCAAATTCAATTCTTGATTAAATTAACTGAACTCTCTGAAAACAAAACCACAGACTTTTGTTTTGACACAGTTATAAGAAAATATTTTCGCACAATTTTTCCTTATTTTTCTTCCAACTTTTGAACGCGGCCTAACGCCCCAGCAGAAACTTCGGAATTAAAACTCAACGGGCACTTTCAGCGGGAAATTGCCCGTAAAACCTTTTTAATCAAGCTTAATTTCTTTCTCTTTTAATAGCGTTGTAAGAAAATATTAAAGTTAATTAATTTAATGCAACAACAGGAATTCGAATACTGCATTTTATTTAAAAGTAAACATTGCTGAATAACATTCAGTAAACAGAAATAAGAAGCAAAATGTTTTTCTTAAGTAATTCAACTACATTTACCAAACTATAATAATTTATTTTTAGAGTTCCGTACCCGAAGGGTATAAAAGGAGCCCTATTGCTGTCATTCAATTATCCGTCTGTTCATCGTCTGTCACACAGGTTTTATAAGCAAACGGTTGGAGCTATAAGTCTTCAAATTTTCACAGTATAAGCATCTTGTTGACCCAAAGCTACACAAATTGTCAATAAATATTTTAAATTGTTTTTAGGGGGGTCCCTTAGAGCTAAAGGGGGATGTCGTTTCTTATAACTCGATGAGTAAATAAATGCTGTATTTTTTTAATATTGGAAAACAAAGGAAAGAGAAACCACCAAAGTCATACAAAATTTTGTTCCGAAGAATTTTTTAACTTCTCATTGACCTATGAACTTGAAATTTGGTGATAATGTTTATTATTACGTATATTTTATTAACAGATACTAATATAATGATAAATCAGATTTGGTACGGAACCTTAAATGTGCGAAGTCCGACACGCACTTAGCCGATTTTTATTTTCTATTCTTTCTTTTTATTCTGTTAAACTCATAGATCTTGAAATACAAAACTACAGAATGCTTTATAAGTGAATTCGAATACATTGTATTTTACAAGATCGATTGAATCCACACGTAAGATTAAATCAGCATTTTTATCGAGTAATCCAATTTAATTCTTTGTTCGTCTGTCAATTACTTTTAAACTGCAATTTCATTTGAAAGAAATCATAATTGGAATTCTGGAGGGAATAAATAGCCGAACAGCAAAATTTTCTTAGGGTTGTTCACCTCGCCACGATTGTTTTAATAAATGGCTACGCTAGGTTCAAATCTTTATTTCTTTCTTATTTACGAAATAGGCAAACGTCTTCTAAAACTGTTCCTGATAGCATTAGTAGTTCTTGAGATATGCTGCTGTGTATGCACGACGCCGGCGCGTCCTTCAGTCCGCGAAAGTTACGATCACGAGGCAGCTGATATAAATCAGTTACCATAATAGGTACCTTTCATCGACAAATCAGCCACAAAAAATACAACACGCATTAAAACGTTCAAGTAATTACGTAAACGAGTTGTTAATAAGTCGAAAATCCCTTTAATTTACTGCGTAAGCTCGAAATTAATATATATTGCTATATATCTGGCACACCTTGGCGCGACTTGGCAACTGACCAAGTCAGCCAAAATACTTGCACGACATTTACAGCTTGCATGCAGCCCATTAATTAAGTACTACATCTGTTCTGAAAATAGCGTAATTATTACTGTCTCTAGGGTCTTAAAATTATGATAGATGACGCGCTAATGCAAAGCATGAGGTGCTGGTATCGAATCGGGCCCGGTCGAGTAAAGTGTTACCTGGGTTTTTCCATCCAGAATAGGGATGATGCCGAGGTAAAAAAAAAAAGAAATTATATTTTGTAAGTCAGTGTGACAAAAAAAAAATAGGCACGTATTTTTTGCTTTAGCACACCTAGATCTAAACTGAGACAGCTCAAAAATCGTTTTTGAGTTAGGTATGTTTGAAAAACAGTGATTATCGATAAAAATTATTGAATTTTAGCCCCAGTTTGTAGGGTAAGTCCAGGATAGGTGCCACATTTTTTTATAGGCAGCCATAACTTATTAATTAAAGATTTATTGGCAATACCTACGTCTTTTGCATATGGTAACTTTGATCTTTAATCTATGATGGTGTGGCGGCATCTACATCGCCACATACGAACTACGCATCAATGACATGACGTCACGCAAACCTGCATCGCGCAATTAGAGTTTACCACGCGATTAGCATATATACAACGTCCCGACATCAACCGTCGGGCAGTAGCCGGGCAATAGCCCACCAGACACAACACCCGTCTGGTCGGAGGATCCTCCCTTTTCAATAGAGGATGAGTGAATTTTACACCCTGTTCCTCATGCCTCTAAATTGGTGACCCCGAGCATGAACGTCAGCGCAGCCTTCGTGCAACTACATCAGCGTGACGTCATAAGCATCACTTCCTCAAGCTTTCGAGCGGCGAGTCACACAGCCAGCCAGCATCCACGGCTTTAACAGGTATCCTGACCACCAGCATGCAGCGGACGTATTCCTGGTCATCACCTTCAGCCTCAACCCAGCGCTGTACACTCCGACTCACTGGAGCATAACGCAGCGCCACCCCGACTCACTGGGATATCACCGCAGACAGTTCCGACTCACCGTGAACTATGCGGCATCCGGTTCCGACTCACTGGAACCACAACTGGCACTGGCAAGCATCGCAAGATACACGACTCAGCCCACTCGACCTCTGGTCTCCAGAGGGGAGTGATGTGGCGGCATCTACATCGCCACATATGAACTACGCATCAATGACATGACGTCACGCAAACCTGCATCGCGCAATTAGAGTTTACCACGCGATTAGCATATATACAACGTCCCGACATCAACCGTCGGGCAGTAGCCGGGCAGTAGCACACCAGACACAACACCCGTCTGGTCGGAGGATCCTCCCTTTTCAATAGAGTATGAGTGAACTTTACACCCTGTTGCTCATGTCTCTAAAATGGTACCCCTTTTGTTTTTACATAAGTTTCATAGATTTTGAGGAAATTGTGTCTTTTTTACCCTATCAAAAGTAGGATAGATGCCTATCGTGAGGGATAGAAGACTCGTAGTAAAAATGCTTCAAGGGATAAATGCCTAACGTGAGGGATAGAAGACTGCTGTATGAATGCTTCAATATTAGATGCTAATTGAAATAAAACAAACTAGTTTCAATAATCAGTAATAAATTAAATTATTTCAATTCAATTCAAATCAATAGTAAATTAATCTATTTTATCACATTAATATTATAAAAAAATAGTCATTAATGTTTTAAATAGGTACCTGTTCCTTGGGTTAACTGTTCCTTGTTATCTTTTTCAAATCGTCGTCTTAATGTCCGTGACACCCTTACCTACATTAAGACGACGACTTGAATTCCGATGAATGATTTCCGTAAGTTCTAGATATTTTTGGTCATTTCTTGGAAAGCCTTTTCCAAGTTTTCTTTAGTCCAACTAATGTGACGGGGGACCAGCCTCGGTTTTCTTTTATATTTTAGAGGCATTTCTTCCACCTGTTTATAGAAATAGTTAGGGATAGGTTAGATCTAAGGGCATCTATCCCGGACAGCAGATGGGGCAACTATACTTTTAGCACCGGATAGATGCCTTTTTTAATTAAAAAAAAGTTAAAATGAAAACTATAATATGTAGCATTATTTCGTGTACTTTAAACTGTAATATCAGCAAGTAACATTTTAAAATATAGAATTTATAACAGAGCGAAAAGATATTCGATAGTAAGTTCTTACGATTATTATTTTAACGCTTGTAATGGTCTCGCCGCGGAAGATTTTGACACTCACGGGAAAAACGCTTGCCCGGGTTGGCGTGGCATTGGGGTCTACGATGAGAACGCTTCCTATTACGCAGTACGATTTTAGCCTAAGACATTTCTAACATAGACTATTCAAAGCCGCGGCACCTATCCCATTGGGGCACCTATCCTGCCTGGAATTACCCTATACAGTGACATTTAACAAGTTATTTATTATCTAGAATCAAATTAAATTATATGTGTATAACATTCCTAACAAAAATGCAGATATACATTCAGTAAGTGTATAACATTCCTAACAAAAATGCAGATATACTTACGTTTTTATCGTCTCCTGAAAAATTACCTTTTTTGAGTTGTCTCAGTTTAGATCTAGGTGTGCGTATATTAGGTACTTATAAAAAATTACTTAGATATCACACATTAAAGTTGGGTAGTGGGGGCTCGCTACGTCACTTCTACGTATAAAATATATAAGCTTGCCATATGTACCTAACTCAATTTATCGCGTCGTATTTTTTATTTTTTAATAATCTAAATGATGGACGAAACAAAAAATATTTAGTCATAGCCCGGAGTCTAGATTAGTGCCCGGTTGATGGCAACAGGCTCGCCCCCTATTAGGTACATGAGACTTAAACAGAACTGGTGAAATGTGGGTGTACTATAGGTACACCTCTGCCTAACCCTTTGGGAAATACAGACGTGATGTTATGTTATGTTTTAATTATCTTTATCTACACCCATGCTATAAATCCTCTATAAAAGTTCCTGAAACAGTTAGCATATTGCCAACATTAAAACAGCCAGTGTCATAGTAACCATCATATCATCCAAACGGGTGTTTTAATGTTGTACTGTATTTCATAATGCAACTCGTTTTCAAAAAAAGAACATTGTAATGCACGCGCGTTTCACTACAACAGAGCCGTAATTTAAAAAAAAGAACTTATTCGAATTCACGTCGTATACTATGACGCCGGCCGCCAAAAAAAAAGGTTTTTTTTTTTTGTACTACAGAAAAATATTTTCACAGTTCATAAAAACAATTTTACAAATAAAAATTGAATATTCCATAAATAAATGTATCGTTTTGGTGTCTGCACTAATGAAAAAAATCATTGTATCACACAATGATGATCTTATAATACGTGATTGGTATCACAAACACCAGCGCCTTCCAAACTACTTTACATTAAAAATATTTTTTTTTAAACGTGCTACATGGTGAACTTGTAAAAAATTAAAAAAATAAACAGTAGAAGTAATTTAAAAACAATAAAAACAAACTCTATAAACTACAATGTTAAGCTACTTATTTACTTATACAAAAATATTTGTGTGTGTGCGTGCACGAGAGTGCACGGATGAGTGATTGTGAATGTGGGAGTGTACATAGAAAGAAAGAAAGAAAGAAAAACTGTTTATTCACGAGAAAGTGACCTACGTATGAATGTATACACATATATAAAATGTGTGCTTAGGATGATCGATGTAATGAGTTTTTTGTAGCCAAATGGACCAGTGATTGATGTGTTCTCTTTTTAAGGGTCCTGTCATTTGTCACAGGTGAATGGGCTTAAAATAGACGGGCCAAATAGACCGTTAAAATTAGGTCAAGTACCACACGTCACTGCGCTGGTCACTGCCCTATTTTTTTGAGGTAAGGTTAGAAACTGACTAAGTACGCGCTTACTTACTACAGAAGCACATGGCTAATGCTAGAGTAGTAATCAAATCAAAGAAAGCTTTCTTGGGGCCTATTTCACGATGACCAAATAGCCACATCTTACCAAATCAAATCAAATCAAATAATCTTTATTGGAACAGAATAATAATAAAAAATTTATTTTGTACGTAAATAGCTGCTATAGTTAGAAACTGTGTCGCAGCTATTAACGCCCACCTCCAAGAGGGAGACAACAGCGTTCCAGATTACAAAGAAATAGATAAAAAAAAAATAGTATTTAAAATATTAACAATAAATCAATCTGCCTAGCCTTTTCCCAACTATGTTGGGGTCGGCTTCTAGTGTAACCGGATGTCAGTCTAAAATATTAACAATAGAAAAGTAAAAATTAAACAAGGAAAAAATTAAAATTAAAATAGTAGGTACAAAATTATAAGTAATAGTAACAAATTAAAAAGTAAGTGTTTAATGTTGTGCATGTGGGAGCGTTGTATGTGAGTGTAGTGCATGTCTGAAGGAAATAAATTCAAAAATGGAACAGAATTTGTATGAAATTAGCCGGTGAGATAAAAATTAATCCTGCTTTTCCATCTCACAAGCCACAATCGTTAGAACTGTCAATCAAAGGTACTACTACCTTTTAAACGTAAGTAAACTTATGTAAAGTGCCTTTCAAATAATTTGCTTTTCGTCTACAAGCGAACGTAATTTGTTTCAAACATTTCGATCAATTTATTTATTGAGTATATGCATAACAAATCAATATCAATCTGCCCGGCCTTTTCCCAATTATGTTGGGGTCGGCTTCCAAACTAACCGGATGCAGCTGAATACCAGTATTTTACATGGAGCGACTGCCTATCTGACCTCCACAACCCAGTAACTGGGTAAGACTGATTGTCAGACTTTCGGGCTTCTGACGACCCGTAACAACTTTCAAAGATCCAGGAATGACAGCCGGGACCAAAGGCTTGACGTGCTTTCCGAGGCACGGAGGGGTCTTGGTATGTAAAGATTTATCCACGGACCAACCTCGGCAAGCGTAGCTTAACCTGATGGATCGACCCGTGCAGCTGTTATTACTTAGCCACAAGCTAAACTGATGCATAACAAATCATGTTTAATATTTGGCATTCAACGCATCCGCTGCATCAATATCTTAGGGCAGACGTGACACATGAATAAATTACCGATATTCAACATCAGCCCCGTTTTGAGAAAGATCTGGCATCTGCTCATGCTCCAATAAGATCGTGAATCATTTCACTAATACCTACCTACAAATACACTTCTCACTAAAGTATTATTTACTATCTATAATACCCCTCGAGCGAATTTCGGTCACGTCGACCAATCTCACCGGAGATTAGCCGCAGGAGATATTATAGTGCAGATGTGTGAGGGTCTCGTGGCTAAGTAATAACAACCGCACGGGTCGACCAAGCTACGTCGGTCCGTGGATGGATGACCATCTTTACAAACCAAGATCGTGCCTCGGAAAAAACGTTAAGCCGTTGGTCCCGGCTGTCTTAGATCTTTGATAGTCGTTACGGGTCGTCAGAAGCTCGAAAGTCTGACAACCAGTCTTACCAAGGGGTATGGTGTTACCCAGTAACTGGGTTGTGGAGGTCAGATAGGCAGTCGCTCCATGTAAAATACTGGTATTCAGCTGCATCCGACTAGTCTAAAAGCCGACCCCAATATAGTTGCAAAAAAGCTAAGCAGATTGAAATTTTGAACAGGCACAAACACAGGCTTATCGGCAATCTGTGGGAGTGATTTCGTAAAAAGGAACGGAAGTGTGTAACAGGAAGCTGGGGAAGCGCGCGCTTTTTGATTTGACCAATGAGCGCGCGAGTTGTCGGCAGCGAGATATGAGATATCAGAGGGCCAATTCTCGTACTTAAAAAACGTTCAAATTCAAGTCGCAGTGTCATCTCAGCGACAATCAATGTCAAAAATGTAGGGAAATTAGAGGTCTTTTTGACAGATTGCGACTGGAGATTAGAATGCGAACGTTCTTAAAATTACGAGAATTGCCCCTCAGATGTCCAATTCTCGTACCTAAAAACGTTCACAATCTCATGCCAGCGTCAATCAAATGTCAAAAATGTAGGTAAACGCTATACAATTTTTGACAGATTGAGATTGAGATGAGATTGCGAACGTTGTTAAAAATACGAGAATTGCCCCTCAGATGTCCAATTCTCGTACCTAAAAACGTTCACAATCTCATGCCAGCGTCAATCAAATGTCAAAAATGTAGGTAAACGCTATACAATTTTTGACAGATTGAGATTGAGATGAGATTGCGAACGTTGTTAAAAATACGAGAATTGCCCCTCAGATGTTACACATCATATTATGCGACTACTGTACAGTAAGGCTCGCACGTTTTTATGTATTTCAAATCTTAATATATAATTTTTACCAAAAATTAAAGATATATGTTATGATTATTGGAAAGAATATTTTAATAAATATAAATATAAATAAATGAATAAATATCCTTGGACATTTCACACAACGCCTGTTAGTCCCAAGCTAAGCAACCTAATGCTTGTGTACCTTAAGGATGATATATGTATAAAAATTAATATGAATTACGTAATAAATCAAAATAATAATAATAGGTAAATAATATAATGAATATAAAAATAAATAAATAAATAAATGTATATAATTTTTTTAAAAAAACAATCGCTATAATTCTAAATTCAATTGTGTAATAATAAAACAGTTTATCTAACTCCATAGCTAATAATTCAATTTATCACATTATGCACCCAGTTTTCTTCCTCCTCTCTCCTACTTGATCTATGCTGTGCCCGACAGGGTCCATAATTGTGACTATATAATAATTTCCCTACCAACTGTATACATTATGGTACGCAATAAAGAAATTGAGAATTGAGAATTGTGTTATGGTAACGAGATGGCTGATAAACTACTTAGATACATTTTTTTTTTGTAAATACATACATATTATAGATAGAAAAACACCCACATAAACGGTCATTAGAGAAGGGAGTATGGTATAAAACCATACAGTGTGAACCTCTTCGCGTGCCCTGGATCATGAATAGTGATGTTAGTAGAAAACTGATTGTTACTGCTCTTAGACTCAGATCTGGACACATTCCATGCAAAAAAATTGCCTTCATGATGAAGAAAATCGCTTCACCTAATTGTGAGGAATGTGGAGTTCTCGAGGACCTGCAACATTTATTGATGGAATGTATCCAACATGAGTCAAGTAGAAATAATTTACTAAGGTCTCTGAATTTGAATAGAACTGATGTTCCACACAATTCTATCCCAACCAAATGGCGACGATGCGAAGGGTTTGTTCAAATTCATGGCCCACGTCTTGTGAACGTACAATTTTATTGTTTAGGGTACGATGGGACTGACATACGCTATGCGTAAGAGCCCCTTTATATAAATAAAGAAAAAAATAATTCTTCTTTACGTGTGTTTGCAAGAATTAAGCATTAAGTTTGTCACCTCTCCTCCTAAACGGCTGGACCGATTTAGATGAAATTTTGTGTGTATATTTCAATTGGTTCCTAGATGGTTTGAAAATACAATTGGACCCGGTAGGTGGAGTCGGGTTCTAGGATCGTTCAGACAGGAATCAATCTGTCGGGTCCGCTAGTTTCATATAATAACTGATTACTATGCTAAAATTTTAATAAATTAATAAGTATTATGATTAAATGATAAAAGGCGCTTCTTTTGATCAGCGTAATGATAAATGCATACAATCAATATTGGAGTAGGTACCTACTTAATTAAAATTTCCCAATAAAGCTCGTGAAATAAAACCATGGTCTCTTTCAATCAAGATAATGCATTATTAACTGCGGTGACGTTAATATCCTCACCGATTTATCACTATTGTGTAATCTTTATCATTTACTAGCTTCTGCCCGCGACTTCGTCCGCGTGAAATTTCTTGTCCCCCAACGACGCATCGCATCGCAACGCCTGCCCGCGCTATTACTTCGTTTGCGCTTAAGCATCCTTTCTGACATTTTTTCTTTTTGCTCGGCTCCTAAGGTCCCTAGCGTGATGTTAAATAGCCTATATCCTTCCGCATCGCCTGCCCGCGCTATTACTTCGCGCTCGGCTCCTAAGGGCCCTAGCGTGATGTTAAATAGCATATATCCTTCCGCATCGCCTGCCCGCGCTATTACTTCGCGCTCGGCTCCTAAGGGACCTAGCGTGATGTTAAATTGACTATAAACTTCCGCGTCGCCTGCCCGCGCTATTACTTCGCGCTCTGCTCTCAAGGGCCCTAGCGTGATGTTAAATAGACTATATCCTTCCTCATCGCCTGCCCGTGCTATTACTTCGTGCTCGGCTTCTAAGGGCCCTAGCGTGATGTTAAATAGCCTATATCCTTCCGCATCGCCTGCCCGCGCTATTACTTCGCGCTCGGCTCCTAAGGGCCCTAGCGTGATGTTAAATAGCCTATACCCTTCCGCATCGCCTGCCCGCGCTATTACTTCGCGCTCGGCTCCTAAGGGCCCTAGCGTGATGTTAAATAGCCTATATCCTTCCGCATGGCCTGCCCGCGCTATTACTTCGCGCTCGGCTTCTAAGGGCCCTAGCGTGATGTTAAATAGCCTATATCCTTCCGCATCGCCTGCCCGCGCTATTACTTCGCGCTCGGCTCCTAAGGGCCCTAGCGTGATGTTAAATAGCCTGTATCCTTCCGCATCGCCTGCCCGCGCTATTACTTCGCGCTCGGCTCCTAAGGGCCCTAGCGTGATGTTAAATAGCCTATACCCTTCCGCATCGCCTGCCCGCGCTATTACTTCGCGCTCGGCTCCTAAGGGCCCTAGCGTGATGTTAAATAGCCTATACCCATCCGCATGGCCTGCCCGCGCTATTACTTTGCGCTCGGCTTCTAAGGGCCCTAGCGTGATGTTATATAGCCTATAGCCCTCCTCAACAACTGGGTTATAAAATGCAAAAAGATTTTTTCAAATCCGACTGGGGTAGTTCCAGAGATAGCGCGTTCAAACAAACTAACAATGAAACAAACTCTTCCGCTGTATTCCACCGACATTATTGAAATAATAAGGGCGAGCGCGCATTGCGGTGCGTTTCCGTTAGTTCTGCCGCACTGGGCGGGGCCTACAGTAACAAAACGCATGACCGCGGTGCGCGCACTTCAAAGACATTCCATACTTCACAGATTATGCGTTAGAAAAACGCACCGCAGTGCGCGCTCGCCCTAAATCGAGAGGGTCGTCAATCCGCGAAAAATCTCGCTATTCAGAAATATTACTTATTTGCACAACGCCAACTATGGGTAAATTGATAAAACGTCCGCACTAAACATGTTCGCTCAAGAGCGACCGGTATGAATTAAAGTTATTTTGCGTTTTAGTAATTTTATATTATCTCCGAAACTGTATGACCAATTGACATACTGTAAAGGCCAAATCTTATCTCCATGATGTCCTTGTGATCATAAAATAACTTATTTTGATAAGGATTAATGTTTTGTTGTTTAAATAAACATCCAAACGTAAGTATGTCTAAAAAATACTTTTTTAAAGCAATAAAAGATGTATAAAAGATAAAATATAAAAGATAGAAATATGGTGTCGCGGACTTTTTTGTAGAATTATTTAAGACGGACCAGACTGCCATACATTGTTCTCAATTATAAATAACCGTTTAGGCAGCGCATGCAAAAAAGTCTGTTTAAAGAGGTATTTCTTTCCGACTTGTTAGACAAAAATTGTGATAGCTCGGCTAATATGCATGATATAAATATAATTTATAGCCTATAGCACTCAGGAATAATGTAGCTTTCTACTTGTGAAAAAATTTTTAGAATTGGATCATTAGTTCCGGAGATTACCCCCTACATACAAACTTACAAACTTACAAACTTACAAACTTACATACAAATTTTACCTCTTTATAATATTAGTATAGATTATTATCTATGCTTTGGTTGATAAAGCCCTTGGTATATCAATCAGTGTCGATCTTTCGGATATTTAATTATCTTTCATGATAATAATAACAGTAGGTAGGTAAGCTTAGGAGCTTATAAGCTTGCCGATATAATACTGGACCTCAAGTTTGAAAATGGCGCCAGTTATAGAAATGTTGAAATGAAATCGTTTGTCTTGATGATGAATTTAAATTTTAATTAATGGAGAGGGAGAAGAAGGCCTAAGAAAAGATGGATAGATTTTGTGAGGAATGATATTATGAAAAACAAGAGCGAGTCGGACTCGCGCACCGAGGGTTCCGTTCCGATTTCTGAAAAAATATGCTGTTTAGAGACATCGTTTTATTTTTTCTGTAATCTTTACATAATCTTCTATCATATAGAATATTTTCAGATTTTTCTCTATGCAAACTTCGGAGACAAGGGGGAAGGAACGGTACTTTTTATTACATTTTTCATCAAAAGTCGAAAGCTATGCGGTCTAAAAAACTGTTTGAGAATGTGCAAACAGCGCTCTTTCATATGATACCCCACATGCCCTAGTAGCCCCACTCCGAATTTATAAGACCTCTTTTAGGCTCTGTTGCAAAAAAAATATTTTTTTATTTCGTTCCTATTTGCAAAATAGTTGGGCAAACGTCATCTAAAACTGTTCCTTTCAAGTAGTTAACATTAGTAGTTTTTGAGATATCCAGCTGTGACAGACAGACAGACAAACTGACTGAGTAACACCATAAGGGTTCCTTTTACCATTTTGGTACGTAGCCTTAAAAAGGTAGTGATTGATAGCGCGAGCGTGACGGTTGATAGGGGAGAGTGGAAATGCGCTACATTTCCATTGGGACAAGAGCACGAAGCTGATGATGATAGGAAATATCGGTAGCTAACAACCTAGGATGTCATCATCAACTAAGCATTCTCTTAGGCGTGTTAATAGGCATGATGCCTGGGTAAAAAAAAAAGAAATTATATTTAGTCCGTCAGTCAGATAATAAAAAAAATATTAGACACGTTTTTTTTTTGCTTTTTCATATCTATACAACGTGTCGTCCTCGTCAAATTTCAAGGTGTGATACAGAACATCAAACCGAATAACTTTCTCCATGGGACCAACATCGTAATCACGAAAAAATTTTCAACTGTCCCATAGATAGAAAACTTCAATACCTACTCGACGCAAATGTATGGGACGGCTGATTATTTTTTCCCGATGTTGGTGCCATAGAAAAAGTTGTTCGGTTAGATGGTCTATAGCTATACCATATCCTTAAATTTGGCGAGGACGCAAAACGATACGTTGTATAATCTATATAAATAAAAAGAGAAGTCTGACTGATTGACTGACAGACTCACCAACGCCCAGCCCAAACCAAAAACCAGGCCCTTGGACCTAGAAAGCTGAAATTTTGCTCAGAAGTTCCTTTTATAATGTAGACAAGGAATAAGGAAGGAACTCCCGGTAGTACGTTCCCGTGGGATATTTTCCGACATCCAAGCGGGCGAAGCCGCTGGCTAAGTAAATAATAAATGACATAGATAACACGCATTAAAGTTGGGGAGTGGGGGCTCGCTACGTCACTTCTATGTATAAAATCTACCTAGGAGTGACGTCATGCCATATTTTAACTCAATGTATCGCCGTAATCTTTTGATTACGTAAAAAAAGAAAAAATACGTATCCAATACTTTTTAATAATTTACATGACGAACAAAAAAAATTTTAGTTATCATCCCTATTGTTAGGGCCGACACATTGGGTTCGGAAGTATCTGTTGAACAACAAAGCCGACCCGAAGCAATTACTTAGCTTTCATTCGGTTCGTGCTACCTTCGCTGAATTTGTCATATTGCAGTTGATTTTTACCGCCCGGCTCCGCTTAGCTGAGCGGCATTTTTTCCGAACACAAATATGGACATGGATATTTTTCTCAAACATGCTTAGAAAATGCTATACAGAATGCGTAGCATGAGTACCTACCATAAAAACGGATTTTGTCGACGGAAGAATAGATAAAATGACGTTTCCGTGTAGACAATACGATGGCAGCAAAGTAGAAAGAGTCAACTGCACTTTTTACGAAATTAGAATTCTGTTTTATCACAGTAATTTTAAATTTTTACTGATATAAACATACACGTACAAAAAATTAAAGACATCTTTAGCAGGCTGCGGTTGTAGTGTACTATTACCGCCGGCTGTGGCCTTATAGTGATATGCACTGAATCGAAAACAAAACTATTGTGGTTTAACGTGAAAAGCTCTGACTCTTGAATTATAAATCCGTATTTTGAAGATTTCCAGGTTCACAAAGAATAGCTCATTATTTCGTCGTGAGCCTGAGTTTAATCTTTTAATCTGGGATTTAAAAATATGAAAACGAAAAATATTTTCCGAATGCAGCTTAGAAAATGAGCTTTCGGCTTTTCTCAACAATACTGTTTTATAAATGGAAAGGTAAATGTTAGATTGAAAAAGTGTCTGCGAAAAATTGTGTTTAGATATTTGTATTTAGCATAATTAGAATGACTACTACTTAATAACTGAGACCTCATAATTTTGGTACGGTCAGTAACAGAAATCGGTTAACACTGCTACTTTTTGACATCATCTAAATCTAAATTAACACAAAATGATTCGATATCAGATCTATTAGATAAGAGTTAATTTTCTTTAAAATTTACATCTGTTCCGATTCTAATGAAGTATTTTTCTCAATAATTAGGATTTAATTCAAGTGATAATCCACTTTTGTTGCTGACTGTACGTATGTACACAGAGCAGGTCAAGTTACCACGAACTGTCAAATTTTCTCATTCGATTTTGAACTTAACCATCGACATTTTAAGGTTTAAAATCATTTGGTGCAATTTGACAGTTTGGTATAACCTGTTGGCCACGTTTATTTTAATATCGGAAACTATAGTACCTAATCTAATTACTTACCGCCTGTATTATATTATTGAGTGCACTGTAATTCCAGGAATGATGAAATTACTACTTACTTATTTATGTCGACAACCTATTTATATCACACATAATCTTTCCAAAGCAATTTGTAGCAAGCTTTATCTTTATCCTACCAAAAGAAATATGTTGTTGAAAAAGGTAAAGAAAATCCTACATAAATGGGTCCTTTTTCTAACAAAATTTCTAGGAATCGGGATTACTGGCATAACCACACCACGGGTGTTAGGACCTACGCAGATTTGAAAAATGATTCAATCGAGGGTTGGAAGTACCTACCGATCAAGGATTAAGGAAAATATCACTGCCTCATAAAAAAGTAAGTTGTTTTGAAAATCGAATCGAAAAAAGAAGTTCGATTTTATTTATTTTGCCGCGAAACGTGGGAAGAAACGGCCATTTTATTGGCCATATAATTTTTAATGGCACGTCAAAGTTTATGCATAGTGTTGCTAGCTACATCTGATGATTTACGAGGTCTATTTAGGTTAAACAAATTGTTGATTTTTTGAGATCAATGGAACTATAAATTGATTGAAATGATAACATGCTCGCAAATTCAATACAGCACGCTTAGCTTGACCGCCATAGAAACGGGTTTTGTCGACGGAAGAATAGACAAAATAGTAGATAGTAGAAATATTTGTACGCATTCTTCGCGTCTAAGCATGGCAATGTGTAATTTTATCTATTCTTCCGTCGACAAAACGTCTAGTCGTCATGCTACCGTGCTGGAGAATTTAGGTATTGATTTTCTACGCTTATGTATTGATAGAGCGGCTTTTTTTATTTCAACATAATTTAGTCCGGTTTACTTTCTTAAAGGCACAATTGTTTGTGACAGCTACAGAATTTTACTTGATAATAGAAAGTAGGTTACTATGTAGTAGGCTATTAGTAGGTACAGCTATTATAGGCTATCGTGTTACCCAGTAACTGGGTTGTGGAGGTCAAATAGATAGTCGCTCCATGTATATTTAAAATACTGGAAAATTTCTGCATCCCGTTACACTGGAAGCAGAGCCCATCAGAATTGGGAAAAGGCTAGGCAGATTGTTTATTATAGGCACTATAGTGACCTAGCTTTTTTTGGAGAAGAAGAAAGAGAAGAAACTGGATATTTTCATTGATGAAAAGCCAGTGACGTCAATGTCAATGGTAAAGGTTAATTCTGTATTGATTCATTTACCTATATAGATAGGTATACAAAGAGTGATGTGGCATTGATTGATGGGTTGGAAAGACGTATAGACGATGTTGGTAATTTACATATATGTATTATGTTTTATTCTGATTTTCTTCTGGTCCTTTCATCCGAATCCTGACTACAAAAGACGGGAAAATATATCTGCGGTAGATTTCTTTACGTTTTCAACGACATTGTAAGATAATAAAATCATTTATAAGTAGTCTTCAAGCGATATTTATGCATCCTGTACAAAATAAGTTAATTTTGCTTTCGTTGGATTAACTTTATTTATCGACACAATAATGTCGACTCAAAGGACCGCGTAATAAATACATGACGCAAAAACACACTTTTTAAAAATAAATCCCAAAAGAATTCTCGGAATTCCTTTCCGTTTAATGAACAAGACATGTTTGAGCGTTGTGCAATCAATCATTAAGCATAACTCTTGTTTTTTATAAATTTCGTTAATTAACCTACTTTAAAAGTTAATTAATTGGCTTTGCCTTCATTCTTGGTAATTAGCGGAAAAAATAGGACACCCATTACACGCTACTTTTTGTCTTAAAATTCGTCTTTCGCGATTACATCGAACAGCAAATTTTTATAAATAAATATCTTAGAACTTGTAAATATGGATAGGAAACACTTAAGTACCCGGCTGTATTATGAGATTAAGGTAATTAATTTGTTAGTTTACAAACCAGTGCTGGTACTGGCAAGATATGCTTTCACGAGAGTACGGCTAGTTCACGACTTACCTATTGAATTTTATTCGGCCACTATTGGCTTTATCGGCCAGTCAACCAGCAATTTCTGGGAGACTTTGTAAAATTTTATACCACAAAATTGCATGCTGTACCGATATTTTTATTCAAAAGAAGTAAACTAATAAATCGGTATTTATTACCGCGTTGTATCCCTGTTTTCAAACTATAAAATAATTACAGTTAGTAATTTTTACTGATTTTATTATTCCCACTGCTGAGACACAAGCCTAGGTAGGTAGTGGGCTGTAATCTACCACGCGGGCCCAGTGCGGGTTGACATAAAACTGACGAAACGGAAAGTTTATAATACAATCAATATACCTAATACAATCAATATAACCTCATTTGAATTATGTTACTAACTAGCTTTTGCCCGCGGCTTCGCCCGCGTGAATGTCGGAAAATATGCCACAGGAACAAAAATATTGAGATAACTTCTGCCCGCGACTTCTTCCGCGTAAAATTTCATGTTCACCCAACCCACCCTGTCGCATCGCATTGCCTTCCCGCGCTATTACTTCGTTTTCGCTTAGCGTTCCTTCTCTCTTTTTTTTGCTCGGCACTTAAGAGTTTTAGTGTGATGTTAAATACGCCTATAGCCTTAAGAATTGGGCTATGAAATGCAAAAATAATTATTAAGGGCCTTACTCCCGTTTAATACCATAACACGGTCACTTTATCAAGCCTACTTCTCATTAACGGCTTGTTTAGAAGATTTGAAAAAAATATATGTTTGATATAGATTCATTAACAACATTTTTGCAACAGGATTTTTTCGTATGGCTGATACTTTTGCCTTAAAAAAATATTTACCAAAACGCTATTTTTTGGCTCATATCCCTACTCCTCCTAAACGGCTTTGGTGTTTGGAAATATTTTTACACTAAAAAATTGGTGGTTAGAAGTGCTACAAATTTGCTAGAGCTTTTGTAAATCAATCAACATTTGCAAAGAAAATGTTCCCATTTTGAGATAGAGGTTCAGAGGAGCTCTGCGCGAGGGCGGGCGGCAGTCTTGCTTTGGCATTGAGACGGGAGGGTTGTGTCGCTCGCTACTTCGCACCGGCTATCGTTCGAAATGCTCATACGTATGTGTTGGGGCATAATATTTACGAACTTATTGTAGTAGTGTGCGTGTATAGACTAGCTCGCTGCAGAGGTCCCAATTCGATTGCGCGCGTGGGCGCTTTATTGTTGACTATTTTTTATGTGTATATAAATACTTTTTTTACATTGTAACAATTCTAGAGAGGTGCTCGTGGCTAAGTAATAACAGCCGCACGGGTCGCTCCGTCAGGTTAAGCTACTCTTGCCGGGGTTGGTCAGTGGATGGGTGACCATCTTTACATACCGAGATTCCTCCGTGCCTCGGAAAGCACGTTAAGCCGTTGGTCCCGGCTGTTATTCGTGGACCTTTGACAGTCGTTACGGGTCGTCAGAAGCCCGAAAGTCTGACAACCAGTCTTACCAAGTGGTATCGTATTACACAGTAACTGGGTTGTGGAGGTCAGATAGCAGTCCGAGGCACGGAGGAGTCTCATTATGTTAAGATGGTCACCCATCCACTGACCAACCCCGGCAAGCGTAGCTTAACCTGATGGATCGACCCGTGCGGCTGTTATTACTTAGCCACGAGCTCATCAACAATTTTAAAATATAAACAAAAAAAATATTTCAGTAGTAAATATGACGCTAGCGCTTCCCGTACGGCTTCGCCCGCGTGGATGTCGGAAAATATTCCACGGAAACAAAAATCCTTTTTTTTTTTATACCTACTTGTTGATTCATAGGGGTTTATGAGTTTCATAAAGGGGGACGAAATTTCCATTATTTTTGCGATAGGACACACCGTTTTCGAGATATAAGCAAAAAAAGAAAAAAAGATACAGTACTGTTTTTAATCGCTATTAAAAAGGTTTGGATTAAAATTAGTTATTATTTATCATATTAATAACAAATAGTAATAAACAACAACAAACAACTACAACAACATGCAACAACAAACAACAACAGCAGCAACACAACAACAACATAAATATATAAAATGAAATAAAGGAACATGGGTGTCATTTTCATGGTTTTTGAGTCCAAGATGGCGGATGCAAAAATTTTCAAATTTTTCGTCATTGGTGTCATTTTCATGGTTTTTGAGGTCGTTGAAAACGATAATGAGGTCAAAATCAAAATTCAAGATGGCGGCTGCGAATAATTTAAAATTTTTAGTCAAGGGTGTTGTTTCCGTGGTTTTCAAGGGCGCTGATAACTTCGTTCCAACCGAGTGTTCCGCGACACTCACGCATTTTTTAATTTTCTTTTGAATATATCTCGAAAATGGTGTGTTCTATCGCAAAAATAAATGAAAATTTGGCCCCCTTTATAAAACCCATAAACCCCTAGAACTCAACATGTAGGTATAAAAAAAAAAAGGTTTTTGTTCCCGTGGAATATTTTCCGACATCCACGCGGGCGAAGCCGCACGGGAATTTCATATTTACTACGGAAATTTTTTTTTTGTTTATATTTTAAAATTTTTACTATGTAAAAAATCAATCTGCCTAGCCTTTTTCCAACTACCTACCAGGTACCTACATACACACGGCTACACATTTCCAGTTTACACTGACCTCTCATTGTAAGGAAATCCTATACAATGCGAGATCAGCTTATACTGGAAATGCATAGCTTGATCTGTAACCGTGTGTACCAAAAAAAGGGGAAAATTCCATATAAAACACGTTTAAGCTGCCCTTCCTGCGCGCCTCGGTCTCTAAAAAACATTCTCAGGGTAGGGCAAACAAGTACCACGCGGAATCGCGTTTGTCAAACTCGATTTTAGTTGTGTCAAAATTATTTTTTTAGAGATTTTTTTTTTTTGCAGAATAGTTTTAAGATTCTCATATACTGGAAATGTATACAACGTGTAACGTTAAATGCGCAAAACCTCTGAAGGGGTCATTGTACTCATTATTATGAACAACTTTTAGTATGGGACCAAACCTGAAATCGCGAAAAAAAAATCAGCTGTTCAGTACATTTTGACGAATTATGCGAACAGAAATGTACTGAACAGCTGATTTTTTTTTCGCGATTTCAGTTTTGGTCCCATAGTAAAAGTTGTTCATAATGATGAGTACGATGACCCCTTAAGAGGTTTTGCGCATTTAACGTTACACGTTGTAGATAGCTTGATATCTAGCCGTGTGTACAATAGGCCGTATCAATTAGGTACCCCAGTTGTATTAAAATTTTAATACCCAATTGATGCAACCCACTCTACATCCTAATGGCTAGTGCTAATTCAAGTAGCTCTATTATATTTTTACTATACTTAACCACATACTTACTACTTACATGCTAAAAATAATGTCCCGTAAAAACTTAAAGTAGTTGCGTAACAAATATCAGCCCTGCATTCCCTTCTGGAATCGTAGGCAAAAATGCCGCCCTACGTGCGTATCTCTGCGACCCTGCATATTCTTTGACATTCGTTTTAGTGTAGCGCGCCACCGCGCTCGCTTTACGTATGAACGGGGGTGGTGGTTAAGCTCCGCCCAGATGCGCAAGGTCATCGAGGAATCTATACACCTTAAAGTCCGACTGGTAGTTCCTGAGATTAGCGCGTTTAAACAAAAAAAAAAACGTGTCAGCTCCGTCGCACGGCTGGAGTTTACTGCTGTTTTTTGTGTCGCTCCGAGTTTCCGACTTTCTATTTTTCAGTAATTTCTGTCGGGCTGGGTTTCTTTAATGAATCAGTGCTATACAAAAAGCAACTTTAAGGTGTAAAGGCACTGCTACCTCTTCCCCCTAATCTCCCTTTCACCCCTCCTCTCTCTCTAACCCCTCCCCTTCCCACTCTCTTACCCTCCCATCATCACTGCACTCTTTCACCCCCCTCACTCTCTCCATCCCCGTCTCCCTATCAACCCCTCACCACATAACTTTCCCGCTAACCTCCCCGCCCCGTCACACCTCTTCCCTTCTCCACACCCTCCCCCTCACTATGCGCTCCTATCCCTCGCCCCCACATCATCCTCCTCCTCAGCCTCCTCCTCACCACCCCTACCCTCCTTCTCTCTCACCACAATCTCCCCTTCCCCCTTTCCCTCCTCACCACCCTCTCCCCTTCCCCTTTCCCTGCTCACCACTCCCTCCCATTCCCACCTTCCCCTCTACCCTTCCCTCTGGGGAAAAAACTTTATTACTTGCTTAGGCAAGTATTTGTGCCAAGTTTCAACTTAATTAAGCAAATGAATAAGATTTTTCATATAAACTATATTCCCTGTTTTCACCCCCACAGGGATACAATTTAAAAAAATCGTTTGTGAAATTTCCGTAACTTTAAAGAAAGATTATTTACACCAATTTTCGAGTTAAGCCCCGCAGTAAAACCTGCCCTGTAAAATTGACTACCTCTTTTCAACCCTTTAGGAGTGGATATTCGAAAAACCCTGTTACACGTTATTCGTCATTTTTGATTTCAAGTATATAAATACTGAGTTTCGAGTAAATCGGAACGTGCGTTAAAATTCCTACATACAAACTGTGAGACCCCCAATCCCTCCTGAGGGGATAGTTTAGAAAAACTAAAAATGACAAACTTTATAGTTTATGTACTTAGATAAATATTCATGACAAGTTTCAAGTCTATTAAATCAAGGACTAAGATTTTTCATACAAACTTTGGACCCCTGTTTCACACCTTTAGGGGTTGAATTTTGAAAAATCCTTTCTTAGTGCACCCCTAGACCTCATAAGGAACCTACGTGCCAAATTTGGAATATCTAGGCCCAGCGGTTTGGGATGTGCGTTGATACAAACTTTGACACCCTCCAATCCGTCCTGAGGGGGTAGTTTAGAAAAACTAAAAATGGCAAACTTTATAACTTACTTAGATAAATATTTGTGCCATGTTTCAAGTCTATTAACTCAAGGAATAAGATTTTTCATACAAACTTTGGACCACCGTTTCACCTACTTAGGGGTTGAATTTTGAAAAATCCTTTCTTAGTACACCCTTAGACCTCACAAGGAACCTACGTGCCAAATTTGGAATCTCTAGACACAGCGGTTTGGGCTGTGCGTTGATACAAACTTTGACACCCCCCAATCCCTTCTGAGGGGGTAGTTTAAAAAAACTAAAAATGTCAAACTTTATAATTTACTTAGATAAATATTCATGCCAAGTTTCAAGTCTATTAACTCAAAGAATAAGATTTCTCATACAAACTTTCATCCCCTATTTGTCCCCCTTAGGGATGGAATTTCCAAAAATCCTTCCTTAGTGGATGCCTACACTGTATAAGGTATCTATGTGCAAAATTTCAAGTCTCTAGGACCAGCGGTTTAGGCTGTGCGTTGATATATCAGTCAGTCAATCAGTCAGTCAGGACTTTGAATTTTATATATATAGATAGATTAATAGAATAGAATAGAATAAGACATTTATTTCAGACATAAGTAGTCCATAAATTGTTAGTAACACAAAAAACCTTAATGCTATTGTTAGTACATACAAAACAAAGCCACAGAAATAAATAAAAATCACAAAGTGGCACCGCACAGGAGTACCATTAATGCATGATTCGGTTAAAATGGATATATGCAAACCATTTATTGAAAACTGACCGCGAATATGCCACAAAAACACAAATGTGGAAAACACTTTAAATTATTTTAATCTGTTCCAGATAAAATGAAATTACCAACAAATAACGAATTCGGAGAAAACCTGTCAATATTTTATTAAAATTATTAAATCTCGCATGGCATAAAATTAATAGCTGTTTTGTTTCTGCAAATGATTTCTCTATAGGTGAATTTACAACTGGCGAGTAAAATTATATTTTCATAACATTCATAACCAAAAGCTTTTATGACATAGGGTCATTAATATCACACTTATTCTTTGCATAATTCATGGGAAAACGACCAATATTTCTCCATTCAGAAACCGGTGAAGTGTTTAGAGTTTCCAAAAAAGAATGGACACATAACATAACATCATGCCTATATTCCCCGAAGGGTTAGGCAGAGGGACACCTAGGTATATACCTGCCGATAGGCGAGCCTATTGCCATCAATTGGGCACAAATCCAGATTTTGGACTGAGAAATTACAAACGGAAAAACCCAATTGAACCCATGATGCTCAGCAGTAGCACTTGTGATCACTACACTAACGGGGTAAAAAGAAAAAATAATCCAAAGAATGGAATTAAAGAGTAAAAATACATGTTTTCTATTCGCTTCCAACATTTTACATTCCGAGATGAGATAATCTTATGGCGATAAGATTTTTTTTATAGATCCCGCCGCAATTTGTAAATTATTTATAGCTTAACTTTAACGCAGTTCTATTATTCGGACTCTTAAAATACCTTTGAAATAAGTAAAAGACATCAGTACCAAAGTACCTAAGTGGTAAACCAAAACTCTTTAGTAGGTACTTAAGTCCGTGTGTTCATAAATTAAAAACATAGCGTTAACACTGTCTACGTTGTTATAGTTTTCAATGACCAGCCAAATTTTCACAGGGTGTTCTACCCATGAATATGAACAAATTTCACTATGGGACCAACTTTGAAATCGCAAAAAAAAATATCAGCTGTTTCATACATTTTAATCGAGTAGGTATTGAACTTTTGTAGGAAACCGCTGGTTTTTTTTTTCGTGATTTCAAAGTTGGTCCCATAGTGAAAGTTGTTCATATTCATGGGTAGAACACCCTGTGAAAATTTGGCTAGTCATTGAAAAATAACCGTGTATAATAACTAGGTCACGAACTTTCCTATAGTTTGTTTTCCGCATTAGCAGCATAACATAAAGGCTCCCGCAGACGGGCTCGATACGACAGCGTGACGTGAATCTAGTTGAACAATTTCTATGAAAACTTCATGGAACTTGTTCTACCAGAATCGGGAGCCTTAACACCTCAAGTGTCGAATGCACCCCATGTGTGCATAAGAAAAACCCTTTTTTGTTAGGTATATAAGCTTATATCACATATATATAAATGTAAAAAAACATCATCCGATGGAAAACCAATCATCATCATTAGTTGTAAACCTATGGAGTTCGCAGCTAACCCCCCCTCCCCCACCCGCGTGTGAAATGCACCCAAAGTGTGCAAAAGGACAAAACTTTACATAGTAGGTATATAAGCTTAGATCACATATATATATAAACGTAAAAAACATCATCCGATGGAAAACATATCATCATCAGTGTAGTTGCGAACCCCATGGGTTCACAACTAAACCCCAACCCTTCCCACTCGCTGGGGTTTTGGGTCTAAAATTAGCCAAACTCAGACACTTGAGGGGTTAAGGCGAAACATGCGCGGGTCACCCGACACGACTGCAAAGTCAGTTGTCCTAATGATTAGGAACTCACGCGAAAATTCGCACCAGTTTTGCGCACTTCCTTACAAGTTAATTGTCACAAAAGGTGCGAGCCCATCCCGCGGGATTCGCTTCAGTCTGGCCGTAGTTTAATCGCAACATTGCACTACACGGATCTTACAAACTTTACCTAAAAGCTTTGTTTGTAAGTAGCTCCCCTGGAACCACTGTAACCGTCCATTTCCCTGTAAATGGGTCCTGTACTTTGCCTTACATAACAACAAAGGTAACACTTAGGTATTATTAAGTCTCGTTTACATGAGGAGAATAACTTGACTGTAGAGAGCTGATAATGTCCATGAAGACTTATTATGCCGGGGCCACATTAAGGGAATGTGCCGTTGATTATCGCGTTGAAGGGCGTTAGCCGTAGGTGTAGCCACCACTTACCGCGATAATTTGACCGAATCAATCTACCTAGCCTTTTCCCAACTATGTTGGGGTCGGCTTCCAGTCTAACCGGATGCAGCTAAATACCATTATTTTACATGGAGCGACTGCCTGTCTGACCTCCACAACCCAGTAACTGGGTAATACGATACCCCTTGGTAAGACTTTGTCAGACTTTCGGGCTTCTGACGACCCGTAATGACTGTCAAAGATCCACGAATGACAGCCGGGACCAACGGCTTAACGTGCTTTCCGAGGCACAGAGGAATCTCGGTATGTAAAGATGGTCACCCATCCACTGACTAACCCCTGCAAGCGTAGCTGAACCTGATGGATCGACCCGTGCGGCTGTAATTACTTAGCCACGAGCTCCTAATTTGACCGAATCTTGACCGAAATTTAACTAGCGCGATGTTTATGACGTTTATGGGCATTGACATTGACGTTAATGTGCCCCGTCATCATAGACAACTTTTCGGACTCAAGTGTTTACATACTGTCTTCGTGTAAAGATTTCTTCCTGCAATTCTCGACTGAACGCTTTTAGCGATAAGACCGCCCATTGTTTGTGACACCCTATCTAAAATTTCAACATTTATATCTGTAATTTTTATGGTGTGCATAATAAAGAGTATTCTATTTATCTATCTATCTATCTAAACGTTCTCGCATCTCGTCGGTCGAAAACTCTTAACATGTAAACAAGGCTTTATACCTCAGGTAAAGTCTTCCACGCGGGAGTTAATTAAACAAGAGAACAATAGAATGTATGGAATGCCGACGCCAGGGGTTCTGTGGCTTACCTACCTTCATAATGGTATCAATATCAGACCCTTCATAGGTATACCTACGGTCGAAATATCAATTTATAATATCTGCTTATGAGAATATTCATCACACAGACTGGTTCACATAGTAAATGGTAGGTTGTATAGTACAACTCTAACAGAAAGTAGGAGTCAAAGTTCTTATAAACTTGGCTTATCTGGGGACACAATCCGACTAATATTATAAATGTGAAAGTTTGTATGTTTGTTAATCAATCACGCACGCGAAAACGGCTGAACGGATTTGTTTGATTTATTTTATTTTGATAGTGAATAGGCCCAAAAGAGACGAGCAAAAAGAAAAAAGTCGGAAAGAACGCTGAACGAAAACGAAGTAATTGCATGCACGGTCGGGCGACGCGGTGACGTTGATCGGGGACCGAGGGAGTTTTTTAAAAACCGGCCAAATGCATGTCGGACCATGAAGGGTTCCGTAGTTGAAAAGAATTTATCCCAAAAACAAACTAACTTTGTAGTTGAAAAAAATGTTCTGTCATAAATACATTGATATACGGTCAATTCTGTTTGTAATCCTATAAAAATATGTGATAAAATTGCAAATTAACTATTTCCGGACTTTTTCCTTTCTTGCCAAACTTCATGATTCTAGGTCAACGGCAAGTACCTACCCTACAGGCCAAATTTGATTTAGGTACTTGAAAGTATCAAAATATGTCGCATAAATGGCCTTATTTTTTTGTTGCGTTGACTTAGAAGCTTGATTTTTTAAAGCTCCTAGTGACCATAGACCTAAGTACGTATTCCACGCGTTCCTGAGAAAAAGGGTCTTGACTCTTGACAGACTGACAGACAGACGGACAACGAAGTGATCCTCTATGACTTCCGTTTTTTCCTATTGAGGTACCTACGGAACCCTAAAAATGTGGATGTTATTTTAGCAAATTATGTATCTTACGACTTCCACGCGAAGGAAGCCGCGGGCAGAATGTAATGAACTAATAATGTATTTAAATTATCTTCTCGAATATCTATTTACGTGCCAGCTAAATATAGTTAATCAAGCTCTAGTTTGGCGCCAACTTTGGCACTACTTATTGGTGTTTGTTATTCATCATAATCAGTTGGTAATATTAGGTCTTTACCTATGAATTTGCCGTTCTGCAGTACTGGCCATTTCAAATCAAAATAATTTTTGTTTGGCTAAGAATTCTAATTTCAAATTAATTTTAATTTTTTTTTTAAAAACATGGATTTTTTTTTTCCTAAAGTAGTCATTTGTTTATTGATTAGTGTTACATTTTCATCGCATTTCAATATTTTTCGTCATCATGGATACGTTAAAAATTCGAGTAATTATGGAATATGAGTACCGTCGTGGCAGCAACGCGGCACAAGCGGCACGCAACATCAACGACGTTTACGGAGCTAACACTACAAACCAACGCACTACCTGTTATTGGTTTGCTCGCTTCCGTTCTGGAAATTTCGACCTGAAAAATGAACCTCGCGGTCGTCCGAAGACTTTGGTCGACAATTACGAATTAAAGGCGATTGTGGAAGCTGATGATACACAATCTACGGCTGAATTAGCAACAGCTTTCGACGTTAGCGTCAAAACAATATTGGTCCATTTGCGTCAAATTGGCAAGGTAAAAAAGCTTGACAAATGGGTGCCCCACGAACTCAATGATCGCCAGCGCGAAGTACGCGTCGAGACGTGCCTTGCACTGCTCAACAGACACACAAATGAAGGAATTTTGAACCGCATTGTTACCTGCGATGAAAAATGTATTCTGTTTGATAGCCGCAAGCGCTCAGCAAGTTGGTTGGATCCTGGTTCAGCACCTAAACAATGCCCTAAACGAAAACTTACCCCTAGAAAAGTGATGGTCACTGTTTGGTGGTCTAGCGCCGGTGTGATTCATCACAGCTTCTTACCAAACGGGGTGAGCATTACTGCAGATGTGTACTGTGAAGAACTGAACACAATGATGAAGAAGCTGGCACATCTCCAACCAGCATTGGTCAATCGCTCGTCTCCGCTGCTCCTGCACGACAACGCGCGACCTCATACTGCACAGCAAACGGTCTCCAAGTTGCAAGAACTGGGGTTGGAAGCTCTCCGTCATCCGCCCTACTCACCAGACCTTGCGCCTACAGACTACTACTTTTTCCAGAATTTGGATAACTTCTTGGCGGGAAAAAAATTCAATAGGTACCCGAGAGGCAGTACAAAATGCCTTTGAAGAATTTGTTGCCTCCCGACCAGCTGATTTCTTTAAGAAGGGCATCAATAAACTGCCACTGCGTTGCCAAAGATGCATTGATTGCATGGGTGATTACTTCGATTAATACAAATAAAAAATACATGAAAAAAATTCGTTTAAATTTTTTCATACAAAACGGCAATTTCATAGGTAAAGACCTATTATAAGCTTACCTCGTGTATGTAAACGGTAAAGAGTAAAGGGCAAATTTTGATTTAGTGTTGTACTGTATGGAAACTGTGAAATTAATTTTGAATATGTAGTAACAGATCAACATTAATTCTCTTCTACCTATTCCACTCATTGATAAGTATAACATACCTAATATAAGTAGGTACTAAACTGTTTTTAAGGTTCTGACTTTAGAAGGAAAATGGAACATAATATAAACGATCGAGCCCATACTACCTCAGCTTTTTATCTCGCTCGCACGATACCGACTGGTAAAATAAAATAATGGTAATTTGAAAAAAAATGTAAGACCTGCACCCTAATTGCGTAACACAGTTTGTTTCTGAAATAGATTCCAAATTTAAACAAACCCCTGTCGTTTTTGACTATTATATTTGGAATTGTGACATAAAAAATTACCCGACCGATAGGAATTTTATAGAGATGTACTAACCAATTGCTCAAAATCTGTTTCGATGAAGCGTTTAGTTTCATCATATAGGAATTATTTGTTTTCGAATTATTGTGCTAAAATCTATTTGTGTTTTAATTACAACTGATGGTCTACTAATGCATATAAATGAAAACGTTCAATGATTGCCGAAAAATTAAAAACCAATTTTTAAAACACTTTCTACCAAAAACTACCATATTTGAAATAAGTAACGAAACGTTTTTCTTTTCACGTTTTTGTAATCTGTGGCCAATGAAAAAATCATAGAAAAGCAGTGTTGTCAACTTATTGGAATCTCCACTGAAACGGGGGGTTTCGCCATCCCTACTGGCGGAGTAATTTTGCTTTTAGTGGATGGTGGTTTTGTGATAATAATATAATTTATCCAAATCTATTCATTCGTTTAGGAGTTATGTGATATCCCACTGGATATCAAAATGAAGGGTTTTAAAAGGTGATTCCAAAAATATATACAACTTATAATGTTTAAAAGTAATTCGAAGTGACAAATCGAATATAAAAGACAAAAAAATTTCGAACTCCACAATATGTCATCCCAAAACCGCCATTTTACTTTATTTTTGATGTTAATGTAGCCAGTGACACTCGCGCCACCAAGGCAAATATAAAGACGTATAATTTATCCAAATCCGTTCATTCGTTTAGGAGTTACGAGGGAACAAAAAACGGACATACATACATACATAGTTACATACAGGTCAAATACATAACCCTCCTTTTGAGCTTCGCCGCAGTCGGGTAAAAAGTTGTCTAGTTTATTATTTTTTGGTAGTGTGAAGAATCGCCGCTAGTGGACTCGCGAAAGAGAAGTTGGCAACACTGATAAAGATTAATCTGCCTTGAATAATAAAATAAACTTTTCAACATACAAATTATTTAATAATAAAGCTCAGAGTACTTTTATATAAAGGAACCATGGGCCTATGATGAATAAGACGGCCCACTGACCTAGTTCCGGAACATTTGTGGCTTAAAGTGACCACGTTAGGATGTATCTACATATTGTGGAGATTTCTCTGGTCAAGAACTAGCGCTCTGTTGATGATGCAGAGGGCTTTGTAGTGGGTGCACTAAGACTTGAGTCTGTTTTGCTCAATAGCGAAAACTGCCTATTACTATTTCGATATCGGCACTACCTACAAGTAAGTAAACCAAGAATAACGTTTGTAGAAGTGTACCTTCGTACACATCTCATGCTGTAGGTACATTATTGGTCTGTCCACATACGGACAATCATTCCTTTGTTGCGTAGACACAAGCACCTTACGTGATGTACTTTTTTACATGTCCATGAGTGAGGTTAACTATTTTTTGTGGTTAAAATAATTTATTAGGTACATAAGTCTGTCAACCTCACATAATAGCAACTGAAATAATTGTTAATTGATATTTTGGACTTAAGTAGATGCTATAAATTTACTTAATAACCACTAAGTAATCAAAATAACAATTAATTACAAAACATTGGTCTTAATAATTATTTTCACAGACGGTGCTAGAGCTGAAAATACAAGAATGGAACACTGCCCTAACAACATCAATCTAATATAGGAGGGATTTTGAAAGAAGAAGTTGATGGCAAGGCATGAATATTATTGAACATGGATTTTTTATAAAAATCATTGAAGGTACCAACCCAAGCTTTTTGACACATAATTATTGAAACAAGTGTAGCAACTTACTAAGGGAGACAGGACACTTGATCCCTTGGGTGAACTTTCTATATAGTCACATTATACTATAGGTATACCCAACTAATGTTTTAAAGCATCTGTGGATGGGTGACCATTTTTATATACTTACCAAGATTCCTCCGTGCCTTGGTGAGCATGTTAAGCCGTTGGTCCCGACTGTCATTTGATGATTTTTGGCAGTTGTTACGGGTTGTCAGAAGCCCGACAGTCTGACAACATCTTACCAAGGGGAATCGTATTACCCAGTAACTGGGTTGTGAAAGACAAGGCCGGTGGCTTTTGGTCCAGCCATGGGCTGATAAAGGCCTAGTTGATATGCCTAGTTTGCCACATTATGTTCAAGTACTTTATTCAAGCAGAAATAATGTGATTTTGTTTTCAAATTGTAGGAGAGTTCCCGGTGTGTTTCACCTACGAAGATATGAAGGCAGCATAGATGTTGCCCGTTGCTGCTATACCTGACATTACTGCACTGCTCCTCTGCAACTACTTTATTTTCAAAGTACAAAAGTCCCTTGGGGGGTTATTACTAGAAAAGTGCTATTACAGCGTAGATGAATTCATAAATGATATTTTAGTTGTATATATTGTAATATTCTCAAATTAAATTTTGACTTTGTAATCAAGTATAGATTAAATTTTGACATTTTAATTAAAATTTAATTCAAATTGACATTGTAATCTCTTTCTTTGTTTTTTTTTTGTATTTGTTTGTCTAGTATGACTAATTTTGTACGCCACAAATGGCAAAACATGTAGCTATCTCACATTAATTTTAAGACCTGTAAAATTTTACGCATGTTTTACAAAATAAATATAAATCTTGTATCTAGAAACTGAAGATTTTTCATAAAACATTGTCATTATTTTAGAAAACTGTTGAAGTCGTGCACAACAGCAATATAAACATATTATTATGATATTGTGTTAATTGATAAGTGTAAACTTTAATTATGAAGTGTTTCATTATGAACTAAAAGTACAAATAAAAATAATTTGATATTTTATGAAGTATTTAAGAATTGACTACACACGGCTACACATCAAGCTATACATTTCCAGTAGGTAAACACTGACATCTCATTGTAAGGAAATCCTATACAATGCGAGATTAAGCTTATACTGGAAATGTACCTATAGCTTGATCTGTAGCCGTGCCTACTTAGTAGGTACTTACTAGGTTTTTCAAAATAAAGAAGTGATTATTCTAGTGTTTAGAAAATAGTGTTTAGCTAAATTAACTGTCATTCATTACTTTCATTATATATAGCTATAGGTTGAAATAAAATATGGTAGTTACAAATAACTGTCTTATTTATTATCAATACAATTACAACCACTGAATAAGTTGAAATTTGGCATTTTAAGGCCCTGCACGTACTGGCGCACCGGCGGTGCCTACGGTGCGCGGTGATTAAAACGCATGCGTTGTTCTCAGCGTAGTGCGCGCACTTCAAAGACATTCCATACTTCACAGATGTAGGACACCTGCAATTTATAAAGAAAATAACATAAGTACTTAAATCCTTATCCCTTAAACAATTCAATGCACTATCTATCAACTTTATAGAACAACAATATTCTGCTACCTATAAACAACGATTATGTGCCTTACAAGTACTGATGGATAGAGCCTTGACTAAAAAGTACATAAACAAAGATAGGTATCCTATAAAACTTCAGCAAGTCATTTTATTTGATAACAGATAAAAGGTGGATGAACCTATGATATAATTATACAGGGTGTACCAGAAAGGGTGGTCAAATTTAAGGGTGTGGTACAGATCATCAAACTGAACAACTTACTCCCAGGGACCAACAACATAATTGAGAAAAAATTAATAGCTGTCCGATACAAAACTTCAATACCTACTCAACCCAAATGTATGGGACGGCTGATATTATTTTTTCTCGATTACGATGTTGGTCCTATGGAGAAAGTTGTTCAGTTTTATGGTCTGTACCACATCCTTAAATTTAACACCTTTCTGATACACCCTGTATATTGCTAATTATTGTGGTAAGTACCTTTCAACCAAAACCAATTCAGTGGAAAGGGCTCCATAATAAACTAACAATCATCTTCCTGCCCTTATCCCATGTGACTTGGGGTCGGCACAATATGTTTGAATAAACTAACAATAAACATTAGAAATAACTCTCAAGCAGGTACCTTAACTACCATAATATTTAGAAAACCACCTTCAAGGCTATTGATTTTGAGGATTCACACAGGACATCCTAAAAGATACACATTTATAGTATACAATAATGACTTGGATACATATATTTAAAAAAAATTTGATAGCAGGTACCTACTTATGTTCTTGGATATTATTCTCAATAAGTACTCAATACTTTTATTGCATTCCATAATTATGTAGGTATTCTTATCTAGGTATCTGCCTAGCCTTTTCCCAACTATGTTGGGGTCGGCTTCCAGTCTAACCGGATGCAGCTGAATACCTGTATTTTACGTGGAGCGACTGCCTATCTGACCTCCACAACCGAGGAGGGTTGTGGAGGTCAGACTGGGTAATACGATACCCCTTGGTAAGACTGGTAGTCAGACTTTCGGGCTTCTGACGACCCGTAACGACTGTCAAAGATCCACGAATAACAGCCGGGACCAACGGCTTAACGTGCTTTCCGAGGCACGGAGGAATTTCGGTATGTAAAGATGGTCACCCATCCATTGAACAACCCCGGCAAGCGTAGCTTAACCTGACGGATCGACCCGTGCGGCTGTTATTACTTAGCCACGGGCTCCTCCTGTAGGTATTCTTATGTGGTAAAGTTATAATTAGATCATGTGGAGCCTGTCGGGCACAGCAAAACTACTTAGCAAACTGCTATATTAGGTATAGTAATGATGTGGGTATTTATCTATTGAAAGATATAATAATAATTAATTTCAGTTGCCTACTACTTTCTTTATTTTAGTTTGTTGTTTTAATTTGCTAAGAAATATTCATAAAGGTAGGTTGTAGGTATGTATGTATGGCAACTACATTTATTGGTGCCTTACCTACTTATATAATTTATGTTCACCAGTAACAAGAAATATGTGTGTAACGTTGTTGCTGTGCCTAACATAGACACATTTTGAAGCTCAGACTAATTGCAAAACCAGTAAAGCGCTGTCAACAGTGATGTGAGGCCTCACATTTCGAGTATCTTAAACTTGTGCACTTACATAGCAAGGTGTAGTATTATTGTAGATTGGTGTAAATATGTGCATGTAAGAGTGTATGTACGGAACAAGGTGTAGTGTTGCACATGCTACACTTTATTGTTTGCAGTGCTATAATGTCTTGATTTTTATTTAGTCTGAGCTTTGCAGACACCACATTTAATGTTCAATAATAGAAATATTGATATTACCTACCTTGAACAGACAATGATGTGGAAATTGATCTATGTAAGTATGGTTGTATGTTTTCTGGATTGCCACAAGAAAAGAGAGGCCTATGCCCAGCAGTGGGTGAAGGCGGGTTGTGGCTGACGATGATGATGCTGGTATAATGCGATTTGCATTGTATGTATGTTCATCAGTCCTTACATAATACATTGACATAAAATGCTTCAAACTGTGCTTTTTTCTTGTTCCTGTAAATATTTATTGCTTTTTTCAATGAAGCCCTGAAATAAAATGTTATTTCTTTAAGCACATTTTTTGAAGACACATAGGTACCTACCATGTTTAAAGTTCGTTGTTTGTTTGGACTTTTTTGCTTTGTAATAATTTGATTTTAACAGTGTTCATGGAGTTTCATAACCATAATTTCTTCATTAAGATATAGGTAGGTTTTGGAATGGGCAAGTATCTTCACTTTCTGAGCTGACCAACTCCGTGCCTGTTATTGGTTTAATAAAATTCAAATAATGCTTTGAATTAGCCAAAGAAAATACTTCCTCACAAAGCCTTAAGAGTTGAGGCACCTCTCAAAAGTCTGCGGCTTATAATAAGCTCATCTTTGAGGCGTTGCTCTTCCGCGCTAAGCAACAAAAACCTCGGTATTTAAAATACCATAAATATTGATTTAGCGTTGCAGGCAATCGCGGTTCTACACAAAAACACATTCACTATTTATCAGGAAGATGTTCACTTACATAATTTCGTAACAATTATGTATATTTTATGAGAAAATCGCAAACAAATTGCTAAGAAAAATGATTGCGGGCACGACGTTGCCTTCTGTTTCAAAAACGACTGCTCGTAAATTTCAAACAAACTTCCAGCTGTCAAAATAGTTTCACAATTCGAATATAAGCCCTTTTAGTAGCTTATCGTTCACTCTTTACTGTCTTCAAACTCCAAACCACGATTGGAGTTGGTTACACACGTTAACGTAGTTTCGCAATTCGAAAGACATAAATTAAAATAAACTGCGGTAGAAGTCAAACCAACTAGTCTGAATAGGATGACGAAAATGTGTTTCGCAATTAGGTAGCTGCTTTATAGTTAGTTCAGTTAGTAAGCAAAGTTTCATGATCTAATTTGAAGTACTTTTTGGATTTTTGTTCTCGATAAAATTTTATGGAATCGTGTTTTCATCAAACATAGTCTTAACCATAGACTTATAAAAAAAGATGGACTCCGCGCCACGCATATCGAAAGTGAAGCACCGTACCGATCTATGTGTGCATGATTTGAGTACCTGCAAGTACGTCGTCGCTCGTGTCACGTAATGGCGGGCGGTCGGCATACTATGATGTAAATGTGTGCGTGAGGCGTGTTTGTACAAACGGTCCGGCTACTTACTGTGCTTCACTTTCGATATGCGTGGCGCGGAGTCCATCTTTTTTTATAAGTCTATGGTCTTAACATTAATCCTCAACTTTACCATTTATTCCCAAATTAATGCTGCAGTATTTTCGACATAACGGAGAATCATGCTAAGCCATTTGAGGTAGTATTAGGCTCTTAATATTATTCGAATTTGTTGGTGTAGTGGTCGCAAGCGCTACTGCTGAGCATGAGCTCCTGGGTTCAATTCCCGGGTCGGGCAAAGTGTTATATTGGTTTTTCCATCTGAAATTTCTGTGAGTCTGGATTTGTGCCCAGTTGGTGGACATATTAAGCTCACCCCTTTTCTATGGGACTTAAACATAACTGGCAAAATGTAGGTTTAAACCTACAGGGACCCTCTGCTTAACCTTTTGGGGAATACAGGCGTGATGTTATTTATTTATTTAATCATAAATGTACACACAAACAGAAAGGAACAGAAAAAAATGAAATATTTATTTAATATTAATTTACTTACGAGATAGAAAAACCTATCTACCTATGGTTTAACGTCCCAATAATCTAAGGTCCGTATTACAGAACGTCACTCAATACTCAAGCATGACTTAAAACTAGATTCAAGCCATTTGATTGGTTGAAACTAGTTTTAAACTTAATTTAAACAAAGATCAGTGCTTGAGTTTCCTTCTGTAATACGGACCTAAGATAGATAAAACAAAAGAACAAGAACGAACGAACGAAAGGAACTTATGGTCAGATAGAATTATATTGTTTATCATCAGTAGCGATCTGTTTCTATGGTTCCGTACCAAAATGGTAAAAAAGGAACCCTTATGGTCTGTCTGTCTGTCACAGCTGGATATCTCAAGAACTACTGATGCTATCAACTTGAAATTTAGTATAGTTTTAGATGACGTTTACCCAACTATTTTGCAAATAAGAAACAAATAAAAATATTTATATTTTTTTGCAACAGGGACTGAAAGGGGGTCTTAAAAATTTAAAGTGGGGCATGTGGGGTATCATATGAAAGAACGCTGTTTGCACATTCTCAAACTATTTTTTATTTTTTTTTACGCCGCATAGTTTTCGACTTTTGATGAAAAATGTAAAAAAAAATACCGTTCCCACCCTTATCTCCGAAGTTTGCAAAGAAAAAAATCTGAAATTATTCTATGTGATAGAAGTTTATGTAAAGATTACAGGAAAAATAAAACGATGTCTCTAAGTGGCACACTTTTTCAGAAATCGGAACGGAACCCTCGGTGCGCGAGTCCGACTCGCTCTTGACCGGTTTTTTTTTACTGACAACAGGTTAAGGGTTAGTCTATGAATTTCTAGCAGGAAATGTCATTACTTCAAAATTAATAAAAAAGCGTCGTAAACTAATAATTAATTAAGTACCTAGTTCGATCATCTAAAGTACTGCATTACTCTCTTCAATAATTACTACAGAAGCCTTCCGAGTAAACAATTTTCCTGAGCCGTTAAAACAGCCTTTATTCCGCGTTCGCGTTTTAGTTCGCGTTCAAACATGTTAACAATTAAATGAGTTTTTGGAAAAATAACTTTTGATACCTACACATAAAGTTTAGTTTGCCCTACACCTTCATCAATTTTGTGACCGTTTCAATAGTACTTGTTATTCTGAAATCAACTTAATTTACACCTACATAAAGTTGATATTTGATTAAGTGAAAAGTGCCATTCAACGTCGGAATGTTGCCAGTCTTCTGGGGACTTTTCCGGATGATAGCGATGCGGACGAGTAGGTACTTTTCGATGCCTAAGTACTTATCCTGTTTGTTTTTGTATTTATTTGTATAGTTAGTTAGTCATTTAATTTAGTGCCTAGTGTAAATACATGTTTGTGTTAAATAATGGTCAACATTATGTTTTTCATATACAATAAAAATTATGAATAAAACTTAAGTGAAAAACATCAATTGGAAACAAGGATTTGAATGGTGTAAACAATAAATAAGGTCATAATCCATACTTGTGTTGCTATGTGGAAGGTTTTACGAGTTAATCCAGGTTCTAAGGAAACGCGCCAGGTGCGATAGACAGCCGTCCGTTTTGTGGCCAAATATAGGCTATACAGAAACTTAGACACAGATTAATAAGGATGATGGGACACTCCGCAAAATGGTTCCAAGCGTGGTTTAGCTCGGTGTGTAAGTGAAATGGCATTATGGCTGTCTAGTTTGACGCACGAGATAGAAGATTCTCACGCGCACCGGAATTATGTCGTAAAAATGCAAATAAAATCGTATAAAATTAGAAATTAACTATTTAATAAAAAGTAATCCATCACTGGATGCAGTTTGGAATTTGACATTTCATGGTATATTTTTAATTATAATTATAATTGTTAATGAAGGGATAAACTGCTTTTAAAGATTATTAGGAGGTATGTTTAAAGATTTTTTTGGTGCATTAAAATATGTATAATTATGTTTTGGCTTCCATCACTGTATGCGAAAAAGACTTGAAAATATCATATTTTTTTTACATGTCAAAATTATTTACGGTTTATGAGATACACTGCTTTAAAAAACCACCTTTTTGATCGTTTTCAGGAAATCTGGGCCTTAAATAAAAAGCGACTCTTGCTACGACACAATAAAGTGCAATTCAGGTCGCACAACGCTTATTACCTACAGTTATATTCAACTACAAGTTGCCTCTCTTTCTATCGCGTAACTCTTATACCTTCTGACCTACTGAATTAGCCCCGCGGACGGGGCTCGCTGCGTACTTGTAGCTTCATACCTAAACTCGGAGTGTCCCATCTGTATTAATCTTACTTAGGTAAGTACTACATAGGTACTTATGTAGGTACATACAAGGTAAAAATATTCCTCTCTTGGTATTTGTTTAGGTTCTTGCCCATTCAGAGAAAAGTAATACTGTGGTAATACTGCGAGAGCGTAGGTAATATTAGCCGACTACCCTCGTAAATTGTTTTTTTCATGACCTTTTGCAGACGTGAGGTCGCAAGTACCTCATAAGGTCAATACTACGATAGGAAAACAAGTTTTATTTTAGCAATTTGATACTATGATTTAGGAGGCTAACTTAGGAATTTACGATCTAGGCCTAAGTTTGACCAGCAGAAAAATGATCTGCTGGTTGGCACATGGCGCGCGTTTTATACGTGTGTTCCAGGGGGCCTACTCCCTAAGTCCGTCCGTCTTTCCGTCCGTCCGTTCATCCGTCCGTCTGACATTACAATCCATCAAAACAAGTGTAAAAGTTAAATTTTTCGGACGGGCAAAAACACATCGGGAGTAGGGACAACTGGCAAATCATGTTGTCATTCATACTTCGTTCGGGCCCCGAACCAATCATCCATTCGTAGGTGATACGGAGTAAGAAACGCCCGTAACGAAGGCCGAAACTACGGGCTTCGTGCTTAGGGAGTAGGCCCCCAGGCACGGCGCGGCGGCGCGTCTGCGCGTCGACGCGACGGAGCGTTTTATGCCTTGAAAAAGCAAAGCTGCATTTGCAATTTTGCAGCGCGAATGAAAAAAAACCGGTGAAGAGCGAGTCGGACTCGCGCACCGAAGGTTCCGTACCATCATTTATATGTAATTTTCGTTGATGATTTCTGAAAAAGTGTGCTATTTAGAGACATCCTTTATTTTTACTGTAATCTTTACATAAACTTCTATCACATAGAATAATTTCAGATTTTTATCTATGAAAACTTCGCAGATAAGGGGGAACGGTATTTTTTTAACATTTTTCATCAAAAGTCGAAAACTATGCGGTCTAAAAAAAAATAAAAAAAAATGTTTACCAACAAATTATTACCAACAGTTATTGGACACGAAAACAGATTCCATTACTTGTTACTGTTATAAATTAAATTGAAGATGTTCAGGTTGCCTCGTCCTCTCCATTAGAGATGTATACCTTAATAACATGGGTCACGTGCATTGATGCGAATAATATAATTTCAGTTGGCTTAGAGAGCATGCTTCGAGCTAAAGTTTCTTACGAATTCAATCTGTTGAAACACGCTGTAATGAAAGAATTAATAGAGAAATATGCTGATTGGTTAGTAATATACACAGATGAATCTATGAGTAAGAAAGGTAGGGGAGCTTCATTTTATGTTCACTCGCAAGAAAACGCTAGTGGATGTTTTAAAATAATTGGAAATGTGTGTATCATGTCGTTGGAGCTTATTGCGATCTCAGAAGCACTATCATATATCAAAACAATTGATGGCACTAAAGCAGTTATATGTTCAGACAGTAAGAGTGCCTTATATCATATAGCTCGATGCGCCTCTGGTCGCAGAGGTACACCAATAGCATATGAGATACTCTCTAAAATAGAGGAATTAGCGGAGAATGGAGTGGATCTGAGGTTGCAGTGGGTTCCTTCGCACATTGGGATACGTGGTAATGAAGAAGCGGATAGGTTGGCGAAAATTGGAAGTACAGAAGGACAAGAAATTTATGTGAAACCATATTATTCAGAAATATTAACGAAATATAATGGACAGTGTTATGATTTGTGGAAAGAATATTTCGATCAGAGATCATTACAAAAGGGCATATGGTATAAAACTATCCAATGTCAACCTCCTCGTATACCTTGGTGTACAATTGTACATATAGTCGGTTAAGTAGAAAATTGATTATTGTAGCGTACAGAATCAGAACCGGACATATTCCATCAAACAATTTTGCCTTTCTAATGGGAAAGATTTCTTCCCCTAAATGTGACACTTGTGGAGTAATAGATGATGTTTACCATTTGTTGATGGAATGTGTTCAATTTCATGCAGAGAGAGAGGAATTATTGGACAAATTAGATCTGGACAAATTGCAGGTTGGAATTATGAATTCAATACTCTCAAACCCTAACAGTGATGGAGCTTGTTTTTTGTTTAAACTATTATCAGGTTAAGTTAAACTAGTGATGTATTGAATTATTGGTTATGATTAATCGGGCTGACATATACATGTAGTATAAAAGTCCAAAAATAAAGGAAAAAAAAAAAAAAAAAAAAAAGTCGAAAACTATGCGGTCTAAAAAAAAGAAAAAAAATGTTTGAGAATGTGCAAACAGCGTTCTTTCATATGATACCCCACATGCCCTAGTAACCCCACTTCGAATTTTTAAGATCCCCTTTCAGTCCTGTTGGAAAAAAAGCATATGTATTTTTATTTCTTTCTTATTTGCAAAATATAAAACTGTTCCAAATTTCAAGTTGATAGCATTAGTAGTTCTTGAGATATCCAGCTGTGACAGACAGACAGACAGAGTGACACCATAAGGGTTCCTTTTTTACCATTTTGGTACGGAACCCTAAAAACGCCGTCTATACGTGTCCTTCAATAAAGACACATTTTCCACAAGAAAATAATATCCTAACTCACCCTGTTGTGATCGCCATGTGTCAAAGATATCTATAGCGAACAATGCGCCAGCATGGCCAATTCAGATAACAACGTGGTCGCCCGTACCTCACACAATGGTTACAATAACATACCTCAGCTACCCTGATTCTAATTGTTTGGATCTTAGGAATCTGATGCGGTGGCAGTAAGTTCTTATTTCAGGTGTCTTTGTGGTTTAGAGTTATTGAGGTGGGATAACGAATGTTTGAATGCCTTTTAAAGCTATTTGTTCGTTGAAATACAGTCGTGAGTTTGAGTAACTGTTATCAGCAATTTTCAGCAAAAGTGGGATAAAGCGATTTTTAATTTTTTCCTAGGTCGTCATTCTTGAACATGCATGACTACACTAAGGGGTATATTACATTATTATATCCAGGATCTAAGTAAAATACTGGTATTCAGCTGCATCCGGTTAGACTGGAAGCCGACCCCAACATAGTTGGGAAAAGGCTAGGCAGATTGATATCCAGGATCTGATGTATATTTCCCGCCTCGACTACACCACTGACGCGGAAGACACCGTGACGTACGTGGGCCAAAGGTTGAAGTACGCGCCGAGAGTACTTACAGCTGTTGGAGTCGCATCGCAACGTCAACTTTAAGGCATTTGTGGTGTCATACCAACATGCTACCTGCACCTGGTGATGGAAGAAAGCTTTTGGTCCCCGGATGTGGTATTCCGCCCCTTTCGCGGACAAGTGCCACCGGAACGCACAAAGACTTAGTGCTAACTAAGTGCTAAGTGATAGTAACATAGTAATTAAGTGTTTTTACTAACAAAATTGTTACTTTATATTATTATTCTTAGGTTAAGGTATACATAATAACCTCTCTCTCCTCTCTTCTTCTCTTGGTCTTTGTTACCTGAAAATAAATGATTTAGGTATTATTTTTATTATAGATCTATGAGTCAAAAAAAGCAATAAAAAAACTAAAAAACCCGACTGCTACAAAAACTAAAACTGAAAAGCTAAAAACAAGCCCATTTTAAATTTAATAAAGGTTGGAAGCAGGCGGGACCCGTTTGAGTTTGAAAATATAAAAATGGAATGGGTCCCGCCTGCTTCCAACTTTTATTAAATTTAAAATTTAGTTAAATAGTCAAGCCCTCGAGGTTCTAACTCTGCTCAAAGCAATTTTTTTTTTATCAAAATTCAATTTGTAACTTCGAATTACTTTTAATCATATAAGTTGTATATATTTTTGTAATCACCTTTAAAAACCCTTCATTTTGATACCCCACTCGATGGTATTAGAAGACAAAAAAAAAATTGAACTCCACAAAATGTCACCCCAAATCCGCCATTTTACTTTATTTTTGATGTTAATATAGCCAGTGACACTCGCGCCACCAAGACAAATCTAAAGACGTATAACTTATCCAAATCCGTTCATTCGTTTAGGAGTTACGAGGGAACAAAGAAACGGACATACATACATACTTACATACAGGTCAAATACATAACCCTCCTTTTGGGCTTCACCGCAGTCGGGTAAAAATACATGGCAATTTAGAATAGATATAATATGAATCATTAGTGAGCTTAAGTATATTTCCTATATTTCATGCTTACATTATAGAAAATATACTGAAGCTCACAAAGGTCTAAATAAGTCTAGGTCTGAACCCTGAGGGGCAATTCTCGTATTTTTAACAACGTTCGCAATATCATCTCAAGACTCAATCTGTCAAAAATTGTATAGCGTTTACTACAATTTTTGACAGATTGAGTCTTGAGATGATATTGCGAACGTTGTTAAAAATACGAGAATTGCCCCTCTGATATTTAACCAAAACCTACATCTCCTAATTACAAAACAAGCTAAAAATATAAGGTAACACCTAAAAAAAAATTCAGAATCCACGGCTATTTCAAGTAAGAACGGGCATATTTTAACGAGCCTTGCAAAACGACAAGTTGCAAGCTTATGGTTATGATAAGTGTGCTTCAAAATCCTTCCCTGCCAATAACGTATGTGAACCAATTCAAACTTTAAAAGAAGGTAATAAAGTTGGAATTTCAAGAGTTGGATGAAAGCTTTCAGTTTCCAAGAATCGCAATTTTGAGCTCAGTTTGACGTTAGAATAAAAACCGATTAAGTGAGTGTCGGACCACGCACAATGAAGAGTTCCGTAGTTGAAAATAACGTATCCCAAAAACAAACTTAACACTTTAGTTGAAAAACTAGAAATCCCAAAAAAATAATTTGATGCAATAAAATTACAAATTAACGATTTTCGGACTTTTTCCTTTACTTGACCTTGCTTCATGCCAAATTTCATGTTTTTTATATCAAAAAAAGTACAATAGGTTTAGGTATTGTGAGTAAAAATTACTTCAAAATATGTCGCATAGATGGCCGTATTAATTACTGCGTTGACTTAGAAGCTTGATTTTTTTAGAGCTCCAAGGCACTATAGACTTACGTATTTGATATTAATTTCAACTTGACATCTCTACGTGTTCCTTTGAAAAAGGGTCTTGACCAATGACATTAAACATCTAGACGTTGCCATGATTACAGTGTGAAGTGTGGAAGTGAGACACATAATATGTCTCAATTTTCCTACTAATTTCATATACAGGGTGGCCGGAACATTGACGTCCAAAAATAAAATTTCGGTCCCTCGTATCGTGGGGTATTCGAATCACCCCCATGTATGTTCCGCGACTTTTCATAGTTTTCGAGTTATGAATTTTTTTCTGAATGTTTGAAAATTTTCGACCTGACCAACCTAAAAAAATTCTAAAAAAAAAAGTAGAGGGTTTTATCGAGTTTCTTTTTTTGCAACTGAATTTTCATAAGTAGTACTTTTATGCATAAAATAATCAGCTTCGTAACTGTGATGAAAGTTATGAAAATGTTGATCTAAAGTGAAAAATTTACGTTCGGTAAATTATGACTTAAATTTTCAACTTCAAATTAAAAATCTAAACAGGTGACTTCATGGTTCTCAAGTAGGCTTCAAGAATGCGCCAGACTCTCAGCTTTCATAATCATTAAAAAACGTAGGACTTAATGGGGCTAACTTTGGCCTTAATCGGCCTTCAAAGACTGCGAGGTGGAAAATTCTTAAAATTAGCTATCTGATTAATATTTTTTTTTTCCATTTTCTCGCTCCTAAGGTTATTTAGTTTGCTAACCAAAAATGACTGCAGGAAAGCTAAGATTTAAACACGGAGATTTTTTTAAATGTTAGTTTAATGAATTTTGCGCGATCCGTTCTCGTGGACTATGGGTTGTAAACGAGGGTGCAACTCTTTTACCTGCAATAACAATCCACTCGAAGTGAGAGCTTCGACATTTCAACATCGCTTCAGCGTTAACTTGTGGTCTGGTATCCTCAATGGCGAACTAATTGGTCTGTTTGAACTGCCGTCCAGACTTGATGGAGAAACATACAAAAACTTTTTGGAAAATGAACTTCCATTGTTGCTGGCAGATGTGAATCTCGAACTCATGACGAACCATGGTGTTGCAAAATGACGGCGCCCCGTGTCACTATGCAACCCAGGTCCAAAATTACTTAGATGAAACATACCCCAACAGATGGATCGGACGCAGCGGACCAATTAGGTGGCCTCCACGCTCACCTGATCTCAACCCCATCGATTTCTTTATTTGGGGCTATTACAAGGAAATAGCATACGCCCGAGACTGTTCAAGTGAACAAGAGCTGAGGCAGTTGATTGCAGAAGCTGAACGTGTTGTGAGAGAGAACAGAGACGCTTTTAGACGATTGCCAGACAATTTCTTACGTAGGTGTAGAATGTGTATTGCTGCTGGTGGTGGCCACTTTGAAAACCTTTTGTAAATGTTAAAAATAAATTAAGTACTTTTTTCACATTATCATCTGTGTTTTATTCAAAACCACTTTTTACGTAAAACTTTTCTTACCCAACTCTGAAACTATTTGTTGGTTAGTTTTCAGTATTCTTATCATTAATTAACCTTAGGAACGAGAAAATAGCCAAAAAAAAATAATTACTCAGATGGGTAATTTTAAGAATTTTTCCACCTCGCTGTCTTTGAAGGCCGATTTTAAACAAAGTAGCCCTATTAAGTACTTCATTTTTTTTATGATTATGAAAGCTGAGAGTCTGGCGCATTCTTGAAGCCTACTTAGGAATTATGAAATCACCTGTTAAGATTTTTAATTTAAAGTTGAAAATTTGAGTCATAATTTACCGAACGTAAATTTTTCACTTTAGATCAACATTTTCATAACTTTCATCACAGTTACGAAGCTGATTATTTTATGCATAAAAGTACTACTTATGAAAATTCAGTTGCAAAAAAAAAAAACTCGATAAAACCCTCTACTTTTTTTTTAGAATTTTTTTAGGTTGGTCAGGTCGAAAATTTTCAAACATTCAGAAAAAAATTCATAACTCGAAAACTATGAAAAGTCGCGGAACATACATGGGGGTGATTCGAATACCCCACGATACGAGGGACCGAAATTTTATTTTTGGACGTCAATGTTCCGGCCACCCTGTATAATATACAGGGTGGCCGTTTTTCATAAGTAGTTTTCATAAGTAGTACTTTTATGCATAAAATAATCAGCTTCGTAACTGTGATGAAAGTTATGAAAATGTTGATCTAAAGTGAAAAATTTACGTTCGGTAAATTATGACTTAAATTTTCAACTTCAAATTAAAAATCTAAACAGGTGACTTCATGGTTCTCAAGTAGGCTTCAAGAATGCGCCAGACTCTCAGCTTTCATAATCATTAAAAAACGTAGGACTGAATGGGGCTAACTTTGGCCTTAATCGGCCTTCAAAGACTGCGAGGTGGAAAATTCTTAAAATTAGCTATCTGATTAATAAATTTTTTTTTCAATTTTCTCGCTCCTAAGGTTATTTAGTTTGCTAACCAAAAATGACTGCAGGAAAGCTAAGATTTAAACACGGAGATTTTTTTAAATGTTAGTTTAATGAATTTTGCGCGATCCGTTCTCGTGGACTATGGGTTGTAAACGAGGGTGCAACTCTTTTACCTGCAATAACAATGGACCGAGAGGAAAAGAGACCGAATTATTGCTATCTCTCTCACGCAAGGCGCGCAACCGAAGCCAACGCAAAACAAGTACCTCAGTCGTACTCACATTGTGTTTACTGCTATACGCGTGTCGCCATTTTGTCTTTACCACACTCGCTTTGCCCACGGACTCCGCTGCCTACTTGTTTGACTACTTTGCTCGTTTATTGGACTGTGTTTTGCATTCTGATTTGGACTATTTTTACGTGGAAGTGTAAAAAATGAGTTACACGTTAAGTGATTATGCAGAAATGCATTATTTTTATGGAGTTGCACAAGGAAACGGCCATGAAGCAGCGCGACTGTATCGCGAACAACTTCAACGTCGTGGTGGGCCGCAACCTGAGCGATATCCCGACCTTCGTGTTTTTATTAACACGCACAACACTTTGATGGCAGGCCGCATTCCTGGTCGACGCGGCAGTCATGAAGGAATCCCTAGAGCTAACCCGGATCGCAGAGAAATGGTGCTGGAAGAAGTTCAGCGAAATCCGTCTACGAGTACGAGAAGTATGGCTCGTGCTCTGAACATCCCAAGGACTTCTATCCAAGACATTCTTCACGATGAAGAATACCACGCGTTCCACATCCGACGAGTCCAAGCTTTACTGCCTACAGATCACCAATTGCGCGTTGATTTTTGCCAAACCATGTTACGAAAAGAGCAAGAGGATCCTGGATTTTTCAATAAAGTTTTATGGTCAGATGAGTCACGATTTGAGCGATCCGGAATATTCAATATTCATAATTACCACACGTGGGCGAATGAAAATCCACTCGAAGTGAGAGCTTCGACATTTCAACATCGCTTCAGCGTTAACTTGTGGTCTGGTATCCTCAATGGCGAACTAATTGGTCCGTTTGAACTGCCGTCCAGACTTGATGGAGAAACATACAAAAACTTTTTGGAAAATGAACTTCCATTGTTGCTGGCAGATGTGAATCTCGAACTCAGACGAACCATGGTGTTGCAAAATGACGGCGCCCCGTGTCACTATGCAACCCAGGTCCGAAATTACTTAGATGAAACATACCCCAACAGATGGATCGGACGCAGCGGACCAATTAGGTGGCCTCCACGCTCACCTGATCTCAACCCCATCGATTTCTTTATTTGGGGCTATTACAAGGAAATAGCATACGCCCGAGACACAAGAGCTGAGGCAGTTGATTGCAGAAGCTGAACGTGTTGTGAGAGAGAACAGAGACGCTTTTAGACGATTGCCAGACAATTTCTTACGTAGGTGTAGAATGTGTATTGCTGCTGGTGGTGGCCACTTTGAAAACCTTTTGTAAATGTTAAAAATAAATTAAGTACTTTTTTCACATTATCATCTGTGTTTTATTCAAAACCACTTTTTACGTAAAACTTTTCTTACTCAACTCTGAAACTATTTGTTGGTTAGTTTTCAGTATTCTTATCATTAATTAACCTTAGGAACGAGAAAATAGCCAAAAAAAAAATTACTCAGATGGGTAATTTTAAGAATTTTTCCACCTCGCTGTCTTTGAAGGCCGATTTTAAACAAAGTAGCCCTATTAAGTACTTCATTTTTTTTATGATTATGAAAGCTGAGAGTCTGGCGCATTCTTGAAGCCTACTTAGGAATTATGAAGTCACCTGTTAAGATTTTTAATTTAAAGTTGAAAATTTGAGTCATAATTTACCGAACGTAAATTTTTCACTTTAGATCAACATTTTCATAACTTTCATCACAGTTACGAAGCTGATTATTTTATGCATAAAAGTACTACTTATGAAAATTCAGTTGCAAAAAAAGAAACTCGATAAAACCCTCTACTTTTTTTTTTAGAATTTTTTTAGGTTGGTCAGGTCGAAAATTTTCAAACATTCAGAAAAAAATTCATAACTCGAAAACTATGAAAAGTCGCGGAACATACATGGGGGTGATTCGAATACCCCACGATACGAGGGACCGAAATTTTATTTTTGGACGTCAATGTTCCGGCCACCCTGTATACGAAATTAGTAGCATCGTATCTTCTGTCTCTTACGGCGTGCCGTATTTTTGCTTGGCGAACTTTCAAATGTTAGCCAAACAAAGTGCTTTCACTGTTACAAAATTTATCTTGCGTCGATTAATTTAACCTTTTTGGACAGTTTTTGCATTGTGCGAATGTATCGACATGGGTTTCAGTCCAAAATATGGAAGATTTCTTACGTTAAACTTCATTTCTCATACCACATAACCTAGAAAAAGTATTATATTGCTGTCTCATGACCGGCCACGCGGTGGCTCCATCTAGATGTGTATTATCTAAGTTCGTAATAATACAAGCGATCAATTTTAATTCTCGATCTAAATGTGTAACTCAAACTCAAACTCAAACTCAAAGCATTTATTTCAATTAAACCAATTACAGGCACTTTTGAACTGTCAAAGAGTCGGTCAGTAGGTAAGTCAGAAAGTTGAAGCTAGTTGCCCATTCCAAAACGTAGATCTATGGAGAAGAACGGGCAAGAAACTCCACGGACACTCTTTTAAATCAAAATATGGTTACAAAATATTGGTTACATCATTCATGTTGAAATTATACATGTGAGAACGATGAACGTTAAAAGCGTCCGTATTTTAAAATTAAAAAATAAAAACAATTCAAAATTAAAATTAAAATAAGCCGTGGCAGCTAAGGTATGACCGGCCTCCACCAACAGCGCCCGTTGACGAACCTGACGTATGGATTCGTTAAATGATCCAACACACGCGCCACCATCAGCGAGGCATTAGAGTGAGCATGACACACTCTCAGCCGCCAGGGCACATCCAAGTCAAATAAAGACGTACCCAGTAAATGGTAGCTTTAGAGTAGGTACATAGGACTCACACATGTGCTAAGCTGTATTATCTAAGGTCTTGACAGACAGACAGACAGACAATGAAGTGATTCTATAAGGATTCCGTTTTGTCCTTTTCAGGTACGGAACCCTAAAAATGGATGGTTTTGTGTGCAGACTTTCGTCATTGATTTAATAAAGAAAAGTTCCAACGTCTTCAAGTTGAGACAGTTCTGTGGTTGATTTAAATTGTAATTAGCTTAATGACTGTACTCATCAATCAAGTGAATTAAACTGAGTTTGGTCTATCGTAATTAGAAGCTACCGCAGATACTTGATGAAGCTGTCTTAAGATAAGAATAAATTTCAATAAATCAAAAGTTAAAACTGTTAATTATGAAATTAATAAAATACAGAGCCTAAAAAAACATCAAAGTATGCTTAGTTCATGCGAAATACCAAATTTTTTTGTAAATCAAACATATTATGTGTATTTATTCCGATTATATTACAGAATATCTAGGTTCCCAAATATATAATATATTGAAAGGACACTGATTTAAAGACGGGATATTATGTGAAATTTCAAACTTTAAAAAACTTATTTTTCTTATATTTAATGTCTGGATTAGTGTTCCTAGATAATACTAGCTTTTGCCAGCAGCTTCGCCCGCGTGGATGTAGGAAAATATATCACGGGAATGTACTACCGGAAATTCCTTCCTTATTCCTTGACTACATTATAAAGCGAACCTCAGTGCGAAATTTCAGCTTTCTAGGTCCAAGGGTTTGGGCTGGGCGTTGATGAGACAGTCAATCAGTCAGTCAGTCAGGACTTCTCTTTTTATTATTTACATAATTACAGATAGATGTTAAAATCAGTGTTTGTATGAACTACCTACGCATACTCCGGGGTCCTCTTAGCAGAAAAAATAAATTTTGGGTGTAGACCAGCACCCTAATTGCGTAACTCACTATCAATCGGAATCGGTTAAATTTTGACAGTTCAGCAACATTAATTGCGTTATTTACGTTGACGAGCAAACAAATTTTTCGAACGTAATGAAGCAATGGATTGGCAATTTGCTTCAAAATTATTCAGATTCCGATCGAAAGGGTGTTAAGACATAAGATACTTTCCGACTTCCACGCGAGTGGAACCTCTAGAAAAAGATAGGCTTATACATCAGAATGATGCTCTAAATAGAACCAGTGATACAGATGGAAACACATGATTAAGACTTCGCGAAACAAAAACAAAATCGCACGTGGAAACAGATCTTCGCTTCTTCGTATTTATTCAGGCTTATCAACACAAACATGAAGTAATGTGTCTGCTTGTCTAACCGCTTACAAAACGTATGTAAACAAACATTCTACGTTATTTAAATCAAGGCGACCTACAAAGCGATGGTTCCCAAAAATAGAACTAAATTAAATTCTCATTGCCGAAGAAGTCTGTTTGCTTTACCCAAAGAAACGGAAGAACATCCTCTAATCTTGGCTTGGTAAGTAATAAAATATGGTCCTAAATTTTTATGGGTTGTATAAATTAAAATAATATCTTATTTAGTAAACTGAAAAATACGTTAAGCCGTTGTCCCCGCTGTCATTCGTGGATCTTTGACAGTCGTTACGGGTCGTCAGAACAGAAGCCCGAAAGTCTGACAACGTCTTACCAAAGGTTATCGTAACGTGTTACCCAGTAATTGGGTTGTGGAGGCAGTCACTCCATCTAAAATACTGGTATTCGCTGCATCCTGTTTGACTAGAAGCAGACCCCAACATAGTTGGCAACAGGCTAAGCAGATGGTGATGATCTTAATTAAGTAACTAAAGAAAATAATATGTAACTTGTAAAAGCCGACACTCCACAATCAGATAGCGAAGCATGACACAAGTTTTGATAAAGAGGAAATCGAAGCTGAGAATGTCTCAAGGACGAAAGCACCGTAAGATAAAAAGATGTGATATGATTGTGTCAAAATAATAAGAAAGTGTCCTTGCAAAGTGAAAAGTTTTACAGCAAATATAGTGTAACATACACATGAGAGACAGACTAGGAATTAAGAATCATCACTATCATTCCCACGACATTTTCCATAATACCTAATCAATCATATATTCATCATAAATATATTCATCATAAATTTTCCATCTTTTTAGCATAATCAGCCTATAATGTTCCCACTACTGGGACACAGGCCAGGTTTTCTAGGACATGCCGGTTTACTCACGATGTTTTCCTTCACCGTTTTCAAAAATAATTTACAAAAAGTAAAGCGCCTGTCTAAGTTCGAACCCGACTCACAACTCGTAAGTCGTGGCTGTTACCACTGGGCCACCACTGCTCATCATCTGCTCCATCTTTTCAATTATGAATAATAAAGAAAAACAATAAATGATGAAGTTTCTAACATATTTAATCATAGATTCTCGTTCACTCATGTAAACACCGCAACTAAGGTAAGTAAATCAGGAGATCTAAGATTGGCGTTTAGTCCAAATTGTGCAGAGCTTAATGTGAATCAAGTGTAATGCTTCCAAACCTTCTGTCCTTGACAGTGACTGATTGCTAGCTTACTGTTCCCTTCGATTTTGTAAAGACTCCCGCAGACACGCGCGACGCGACAGTGCGATGCGATTCTGGTAGAACAATTTCCACGCAGTTTTCATGACGCGATTGTCTATAAGGGCCTTTAGACTGTGTTGTGTCCACGTTAATATGACTTATTTGTAACTTAACTTTTCTTTAACCCTTAATTTGATATTGTTCACTGTGATAAACATTCATAAAAAATAAATATTGAGTGACTATTATCTTCTATTTTTCGGTTTTTATCTACGGTTTTTATTTTAGTTATAGCAAGTTTAAAGTATTTTTATCGGTATAAAAAATAATTCGACTAGTGGCAACGTCATTCATCTGTCATTATCGAGACAAGATGTCAGCGAGGCGCGGGCACTCGATTCTTCGCAAACAAAATGTTTTTATTTTACATGTTTTATGTAACTAAACGATCTTTTTTGTGATTTTTATTTACTAAACAATGTTTATGCTTTGGTTTGGAATAGGTTTTATGTAATGTTTTGTGTTTAGACTGTGTTGTGTCCACGTTAATATGGCTTATTTGTAACTTATTATAACTTTTCTTTAACCTGGTAATTGGTAACGGCATTATGGTCTTACCAAGGGGTATCGTGATACTCAGTAACTGGGTTTTGGAGGGCAGATAGGCAGTTTCTCGATGTAAAATACTGGTACTCAGCTGCATCTGGTTAGACTTGAAGCCGACCCCAACATAGTTGGGGAAAGGCTAGACAGAATGATTGGAAACACCTAAGCTGTGTTGTCCCCAAAAGGGTTAGGCAGAGGTGTATCTATAGTACATCCACATTGCGACTGTTATGTTTAAGTCTCATGTACCTAATAGGGGCGAGCCTATTGCCTTAAAATCCATCTCATATTGTTGGGGTTTTCTCGTCGTTAACGGATACCCCGGTAGTTGTTGTAGGTAGTTAGTTAGTTCACATCAAACCACTGTTATGTTCAATAGTTTATTTATAGAAACAGTTTAAAGTTAAGTTTAGAGTTTAGTTATCTGAGCTGCACTTGATGTTATGTTACTAGGTAATGATCGACCCGCAATTAGGTACGCTTAAACGACTAAACGTACTTTTGCTGTATGAGCATTCTTGGCTCGTACACATCTCTTCACCACCCTTGGTTGACTGGCAGAGAATGCCTAAGGCATAGTCCGCCTTTGTACTTTTTTTAGTGCGAAAGTCCGGGCACAAATCAGGCTCCTGGCTCCTACTTAGAAATTCCCGATGGAATATATACACTAAAACATCAATGGGATTCTAGTGTTTCTTATCTTATTTATTTCCGTAAATAATAACACTACTTATCCTATGCAGCCGATAGGACCACTGGGGTCCGATTCACAGACAGGAACGATTTTGACATTGGACCTTCATGGTTCCTCTCGCAGTTGGACGGTTATACATTATTACTTAAAATGCTCCAATCTTTTTTATATTCTAAATGTTTCTTACAATAATGGAACACGAGACATTGGCTCAAAGCTTAACTATTATTTAAAGTTTGTCAGAGCGATCTCATCTATTTGACCCGTCAATGACAAGAAAATCCGATCTAATGAATGCTTTATATTATACTTTTCACGCCTACGACGTAGAAAATATCAAAACTGATATTTATGAAAAATATTTACAATATTGTTTCGACAAGACTTTTTTTAAGCTGAGTGAACATAAAAATTCAATTTCACTCTGTGAAAAATTCTAAACGGATTTTGTCAGTTTTTATTTTTTGTTTTTAAAACGTAGTTTCGTGCTTTTGCGAGCAAAAATTCTGAAATGAAACACTTCATCGTTTTCGGTTACTTTCACGTGGAAAATGACGATTCAATTTTTTTGCTGACGTCTTTCATTTAGCATAAAGTACTTTGTAGTCGCTCAGTCACCGTACAGTACTCAATCTGTATAGCATTTTCCCAACTATGTTGGGATCATCTTCCAGTCTAACGGAGCCACTGCCTATCGGACCTCCACAACCCACTGTTCCCAAACATCCAAATTCGTTCAGCCGTTTTAGCGTAAAAGCGTTACAAGCAAACGTGCAAACAAACCATGGAGGGGTCTTGGTTTGTACAGATGGTCACCCATCCACGGAACGACCACGGCAAGCGTAGCGTAACTTGATCTAGCGATCCGTGCGGCTGTTATTGTTTAGCCACGAGCTCCTACATGAAGTTGCAGTAATTTCTAGAAAATTCCATGAGGCAATTCTGTTGGCAGAACACTTAAACACGTTATTTGTCAAAGTCTTTGGTTCCAAAGTGGTAAATTACTTTCTTAGATAGACTAGTGATTTATTATTGCAGAGTTTTATTTTTATTGGAATCAAAGGTCATGCTCTGTTAGCACTTGGTTGATGCCAGGAAAGTGAAAAACGTTTGGGACAGTATTGAAACCTTGACACCACACAAAGTTAAAATGTGCCAGTCGGGCAAGTAATTTAAAGTTTTGCTAACAACAAAAGAATATAAAAATGGATGGAGAATATACTATAGAAAAAATGGATGTGCAGTACGTGTGTATGTATGTTCCATAGGGACTCCAAAACGGCTAAATGAAGCGATTTTGATGTCAGGCAATCTTCAGATTAGCCCAGCGGGTGATCTTGTAAAGTTTGGGTAGCGATCGAATCAACTGAAATATTTTTTTGGCTTTTTGGTATTTTTTCAATAAGCACTAAGCATAGTATTTTAAAAGTAAAAAAAAGTAAAAGTAAAAGTAAAAAAGTTTATTGATTTCTGTAAGTACATGTTTCAAAAAATTTAGTATGACACTGGATCCCGCACTAGGATACCCTGTGTCGCAGGATCCAGTCTCTTTCGACCGATAAAATAATTCAAAAGATATATTTTATGTTAACAAAACAACGGTTTCAGTATAAACTTAATTAAACTTAGGACCGAAAGGTAACCAATTGAATGTGTATAAGTGATGAGTAAGTATGAATGTGATGAGTGTGAGTGTGTATGTGATGAGTGTAAGTATGAATGTGATGAGTGTTAGTGTGTGTGATGATAAATACTTTACTTTATTATTTGAAAGATAAAAGATTTTCCGTTTCAACATAATTAAGCCCAAGCAGCCAATCCTGAACCTGTTTCTTGCACCCAAACTTTGTCAAGGGGAAGATTTTAAGCTTTTTGTTAACTTTTTCATACAGGCATGGTCCAATACGGGAGAAAGCCTTATTGCCAAATGCAAGTTTGCAAAAAACTCTGTTCCACTTAGGTTTTCTACGTGAGCGCTGATCCGTTACCTCTGTGGCAACTGCTGTTTTATGAAATTTAAGTAGCACTGATAAAATGTACAGTTGGCGCACCGTAAGTACTCTGGTTTCTCGATAAAGCATATCAGTGGGATATCGGATTCCTAACCCATGAGATACCTTAAGGATAGCTCTTTGAGCACGTTCAGCAGTAATTAGGTAACTTTTACCAGCGAAACCCCAAGATATAATGCAGTATCCAAGCACAGACTGACATAAGGCCAGGTAAGTCATCTTGAGAGTATCTTTGTCAGCTACAGATCGAAGTCTTTTAAATATGTACAAAAGCTTCCTTACGCGCGAAGTAACCGATTGAATTTGCTTTCCCCATGTCAGGTGTTGGTCTATGCAAATACCAAGATATTTGATATTATTTACATGTTCAAAAACGGGACAGCTGCAGATATCTCCTATACTGTAATTGCACTGGTGGGATTTTAGTGCAAGTTGTTCAGGGGCAGCCGTTTTTATGGTTACAGAAAAATTAACCACCTTGGTTTTTTGAACATTAAGAGTGAGCAGATTGTGTTGCAGCCAACTAGAAACCTTCTGCATTCCAGCCTCTGCAGCACTGTAGGTTTCCTTCCAAGAGTCACCGTGGAAAATAATAGCTGTGTCATCAGCGTACGCAGATATTTGCGCGTTATCCAAATTGAGTGAGCATAGACCATTAACGTACAGGAGAAACAAGGTGGGACCAAGGACACTACCTTGGGGCACTCCAAATTCCACTTTCGCAAAGGTACTCTGGAAATCACCCAGACAAACCTTCTGTTTACGTTCGGAAAGATAGGAGGTAAACCAATCCAATGCAATGCCCCTGATACCTAAGCGTTCCATCTTCTTGATCAGTATGGGCCTTGACACGGTATCAAAGGCCTTGGCAAGATCAAGGAAGACGCCGACACACTTTTTGCCTTTGTCAAGGTTATCAATGACATGATCCACCAACTTAGAGACTGCGTCCTCCGTTGATCTGCCATTTCGAAAACCATACTGGTTTGTCGATAGAAGTTGCTTCTTCTCCAAGTACGCCAATAGTCTCTTGTTCACCAACTTCTCCAGAATTTTGGACAGTGACGTAAGAAGAGATATAGGCCTGTAATTGGTTGGGACTGATGCGTCTCCAGCTTTGTAGATCGGACAGATATTCGCTGTTTTTAACTGGACTGGAACCACTCCCGATGACATGCTCAGATTACATATGTGTGAGATGGTACCGGCCAGACAATGTTGAGCCAGTTTAATAACACGATTTGGAATACCATCCCAGCCAGGAGCGGAATCGTTTTTAAGGTTGCCTATAATAGAAATAACTTCTGTTTCGTCGGTAGGAGTCATGAAGAAGGAGTGTAGCAGAGAAGAGTCGGTATTATCCAGCGTAAGTGCTAAATTTGCTAGTTCTGTCTCTGTTTTTTTGAGTTGGGTCAAGGACTGCTCGGCAAGTTGTATTCCCACATCAGCAAAAAAAGTATTGGCTATATTCAGCGAGACTACCGGATCAGGATTTGCATTGAGTAAAGTTAAACTTTTTGATTTTTTATTCTTAAGGTTACATATTGTTTTAATTGCTGCCCAAGTTTTTTTGCTGTCTGTTTTAGAACTGTCTAGGAGACTCTTATCATAGGCATTTTTTAATTTTTTTAGAATATTATTACAGTGGTTTCTGTAAGTTTTATATTTTTGTTGCAAAGCGTAATTGTTTCTATTTTCGTCTTTTTTTGTTTCAGAGTGTAGTGTGTCTCTTTTACGTATACATTTCAGAAGATTATTTGTCAACCAAGGTCTTCTAATGGTTTTAGAGTTGCGCAAAATTTCTTTTTTGGTGTGTCGTTCTATGATGTGCCGTAGGTTATCAGTAAAAATATTCACTGCTACATTCAAGTCATCGGTGTTTAAAATAGGGTTCCAATCTGTATTTTCGATTTCGCTAAGAATGTTAGGGTAGTCCAACTTAAGCTTATATTTAGTTTGCTCAGTGACAGATATTCGACTCATTGGTTCTTTACTTATTCCTATCAGCACTGTATCATGGTCGGTGAGAGAAGATTGACATACGACAATTTTTGTGGGTTTTCTTGTCTTTATTAATGCATGGTCAAGGCAAGAATTTTCGCGTGTTTGATATTGGTGCCCGGGATAGAAACCGTAGTATCCGGTAATGTCGAGATATTCGCTGACTCGTTTGTCTTCTGTACCAATTTTAATATCAATATTTATATCTCCTATAATTGCCATCGATGTTGTACTGATGGTACTGAGGAGGGTTTCTAAAGATTCGCAAAAATTACTAATGTTATACACTGAGGGCGATCGATAGATAGCAAAGATGGTAAATTCTGTACCAACCCTAATAACTAAGCAGTTTGCATCCTTAAAAGGCGGCTCGAGTATGGTGACATTAAGTTCCGATTTATAAAAAATTGCTAAACCATCGTTCTGATTTAAATAAAATTGAGAATAATGGCATTCGTAGCCATTTAATTGAACTTTTGGGGTGTGTTCATGAAGTCTACATTTGGTCAGTATGATAATATCAGGTAAAAAATTTAGCCGGGACAGAAAAACCGAGAAATTATCGAAGTTTTTCATTATACTCCGTATATTTTGGTTAACTATAGTAAGCTGATTTTTAACGTCACCCAAATCATTCTTACATTGTTCTGGGATATTATGTTTTGTACTAATAAAAATGTCTGTACTGTCGATGTCATCAATTAGGTGAGTTTGATTAGCCATTATCAGAATAAGGTAATTTTATGGTTTTGTTGCAAGTTCTTGATTTTTGCGGGTAGACGTATTTAAGTGCAGAATGAATTAGGTGTGAATTATATTTACATTTTAAACATGTGTGTGTGGTGTAGTAGTTAGTTAGTATTGTGTAGTTTTGTGATTTTGTATAGTTTTGTGATTTTGTGTAGTTTTGTGATTCAGCGCGTTTTGGGGTGCTGAGTAAAAATAATATTATTAGTGCAAAGTAGAGCTTAAAAGTGATGAGAGCAAAATCTATATTAGTTACCTTCAAGTATAAGTTAAGACAGAAAAAGTTATTCAAATAACAATAGTTAGGGTGTGTTTCATGAAAAAAGTAAAAACAAAGATAAACCTTCAATTTCAGACAGAAAAAATTATTTACATAACAAAAGTTAGGGTTTGTTACATCAAAAAAGTAAAAACTAAAATAAAAAGATCTAGACAAGTGCGACAGCAAAATACTACAACTAGATACCACGCAAATGTACGAGGGTATTGTCATTTTTGACCAGTACATACTTAGCACCCTCTTCTTTACGTAGAAAAATTCTGCCGTTTGCGATCCAGCAAAAGCGATATTTTTCAGCAGTAGCGAAGTCTCGAGCAAGAAAATGCAATCGCCTGGATTTATTCGTGAGATGTTCAGAAAAATAAAGGGGTGATGTTGTGCCGGCGAGCCCCAAGTGAGATGAATTAAGCCGACATGTACGATGTTCTGAATTGTACAGTTTCGTACTCCTAAGGAATTTTTCCTTCTCGAAAATGTTGGAAAACTCCAGCCCACGAAGAAGATTTGGATGACATTTGCCACAATAACCTAACAAAAAGTACTAGGATTGCATGAGTTCAAGACAAGATAATTAATGCTACCCATACGAAACCGGGGCGTAGTATTTGAAATTTTGAGAAAGTATTGTTAATATTTTATACAATTTGAAGAAAAATTCAATGGTCAAAATTTAACTCAAAGAATAAAATAACAAGCGTCTCGAACACGATCCTTGTTATCTCTAATTACAGCTCCAGTCACATCTGCAGAACAAAGGGATGCAGACTCCGGTAGCTAGTCCCCAATGATAACAGACAATGCTGTCAAATTGCAGCGGCTGCGCACTGCCATTCTCCATACGTTATCAGACACGTACTATTTTTGCATACCAATGTACCATTTGCATGAAAATTTGCTTTCTAATACCGCTGCGTGGGTAGACCGCAGATAGAATCAGCTCTGTAAACTGGACTTTATTGGTTTTACGTTACCAGTTCTGTACGTTGAATCGAGGAGGGCATAATAATCAGTCTATAACGTTCCCACTGCTGGGACACAGGCCTCCTCTCGGTGAGAAGGAGTGGGCTGCCACGCGTGCCCAGTGCGGGTTGGTAGATGTCACATGTCTTCGAATTTTTGGTTCTAGGATATGCCGGTTTCCTCACGATGTTTTCCTTCACCGTTTTGAGAACAGTCGGGAGGGGCTCGTGGTTAATTACAGCTGGAAGAAACGATCGACGATCGAACTACGCTTGCCGCGGTCGTTTCGTGGATGGGTGGTCATCCATCCACGAACCGACCGTGTTTCAAACTGTAATTGATGGCCATTTAATTACATAACCAGACCCCTCCCTCCGTGCCTTGGAGCACGTTGAGCCGTTGATACCGGCTGTCAATCGCAGGTCTGTACCTACCTATTTGACAGTCGTCCGTCACGGGTAGTCAGAAGCCCAAAAATCTAACAACCCCTTCTTCCCAAGGGATAACGTGTTATTACCCAGTAACAGTGGGCTTTTGTTGTTAGCAAAACTTTAAATTACTTGCCCCGACTTTCAATACTGTCCCAAACGTTTTTCACTTTCCTGGCATCAACCAAGTTTAGTGCTTACAGAGCATGACCTTTGATTTCAATAAAAAGAAAACTCTGCAATAATAAATCACTAGTCTATCTAAGAAAGTAATTTACCACTTTGGAACCAAAGACTTTGACAAATAACGTGTTTAAGTGTTCTGCCAACAGAATTGCCTCATGGAATTTTCTAGAAATTACTGCAACTTCATGTAGGAGCTCGTGGCTAAATAATAACAGCCGCACGGATCGCTAGATCAAGTTACGCTACGCTTGCCGTGGTCGTTCCGTGGATGGGTGACCATCTGTACAAACCAAGACCCCTCCATGGTTTGTTTGCACGTTTGCTTGTAACGCTTTTACGCTAAAACGGCTGAACGAATTTGGATGTTTGGGACATGGGTAGACCATGACCTGGATAAGAACTTAAGATGCTTTTTGTCCCGGTACTACGTTTCCGTGGAATAATTCCCGACCTACACGCGGACGAATCCGCGTGCAAAAGATAGTAAAATATAAAATGCAGTCACTGTTTACAACCGAGAATCGATTTAGTAAAAGACGCAAATTCACTAGAATTTTAATTTAGCATTAGCGCTTTTCTTAGGAAATCAATTCTCAATGTTTGTTTATATTATTCTTTTTCTATCAATACGTAAAACTTACAGTACCTACGTTTTTAGATTCTATTGGCTTTAAAGCTTTGTATATGTGTATATATAGCTACTATATTCGTGCCTTTGTGAGCTTAAAACTATCAGGGACTTTGAACAATTCGGCAGAACAGTTACGCTATAAATTGCTGATGTGTTTTTCTCTATTTTTGTAGAGTGGAATATTTGAATGTTTACACGTTGTAGAGCCATTTGCATTTTTTTTTAAAGAGGTGAATACTAGGGGTGTATCCGATACCGATATATCGGCGATACTTCGGGTTTACCGATATATCGGCAGCAAAATACCTCTCTCCGCGCTTTGAAAAAATAATGTAAACACGCGCGTGCTGTTTCGTCTATTTCGTTGCAAACAAGATACGAACAAACCTAAACTTGAAAAAAAAAATGGCGCAGAAATACTTTAGCTTCCAAAATGAGTTTTGTCGCATCTCAGAGACTATTTTCCATCGCAGGTCTCATTTAACATAAGTGTGTTTGAATGAGTCCAGTACCCTAATTGCGTAACACACTATCAACCGGAATCTGAATCATTTTCAAGCAAATTGCTAATCCATTGCTTCATATGTTCGAAAAATTTGTCTGCTCGACAACGTAAATAACGCAATGAATGGTGTTGAACTGTCAAATGAAACCGATTCCGATTGATAGTATGTTAGACAATTAGGGTGAAGCGCGGTGGAAAATAGTCTATCGCGAAATCGCCTAATCTCCGCAAAACTTGAGATTAGGTAAGTCCTACTTTGTTTTTTAAATAAAATTCTTACTAACACTTTAAACCTTAATTAAGTAAGTATTAATTTTAATAACTCATTGTAGTCTGTAATTTATGTTAATTTTAAAAAAATAAGTAAACCAACTTGTGTTTTATTTATTTTAGCTTCATTTAAATTCAATAAGCGTATCGGCTATATCGCTGATATTTTTACAAGAGTATCGGATCGGTATCGGATCGCCAAAAAGGCGTACCTATCGATGCAATAAGGCGTAGTGATTAAGTACCCGATTGATGACTACAACATTTAATTTAATTACACTGCGAAACATGAATGAAATTTTGGCATTCATCCCGGAACAAAATAGAAGTCGCAAACAAGATCCGAGTTATAAATAACACTTTAAAATGCATTACTTACCTATATTTAAACTAAACGCAGACTTGTTTTTCAGATGTGATGATAATGATTGTACTTGCTTAAGCGATGAAATGTTAAGGCGGAGACTTACTTGTAACGCTTGTTTGTAATAGTTCTTGTAACGTTACAAGTCAGTGTAGCGAGCCGAGCCGCTCGATGCGAGCATTGCGAGCGCATGTTTATAAAAAAATCAGTACAGGTTGAGTCAAGTGCTCGAAGTGAGCGTGTATCGCTGTTTTCAAACAAGAAATGAAGCGAGCGTTCGCCGCATCTTGTGTACGCCGCGCGCCGTTTTGTTTCCAAGCTCGCCATTACAAACAAACGTTACAAGTCAGTTTTCGCCTTTAACGTTTTCTGATTTAAGTATAAACAAATGACGACTGAGTATCTCCAACTTTGCCAATTTATTTGAATATTAGGTCTTTACCTATGAAATTGCCATTCTGCAGTACTGGCCATTTCAAATCAAAATATTTTTTGTTTGGCTAAGAATTCTAATTTCAAATTAATTTTATTTTAAAAACAAGGATTTTTTTTTCCAAAAGTAGTCATTTGTTTATTGATTAGTGTTACATTTTCATCGCATTTCAATCTTTTTCGTCATCATGGATACGTTAAAAATTCGAGTAATTATGGAATATGAGTACCGTCGTGGCAGCAACGCGGCACAAGCGGCACGCAACATCAACGACGTTTACGGAGCTAACACTACAAACCAACGCACCACCTGTTATTTGTTTGCTCGCTTCCGTTCTGGAAATTTCGACCTGAAAAATGAACCTCGCGGTCGTCCGAAGACTTTGGTCGACAATTACGAATTAAAGGCCATTGTGGAAGCTGATGATACACAATCTACGGCTGAATTAGCAGCAGCTTTCGAGGTTAGCGTCAAAACAATATTGGTCCATTTGCGTCAAATTGGCAAGGTAAAAAAGCTTGACAAATGGGTGCCCCACGAACTCAATGATCGCCAGCGCGAAGTACGCGTCGAGACGTGCCTTGCACTGCTCAACAGACACACAAATGAAGGAATTTTGAAACGCATTGTTACCTGCGATGAAAAATAGATTCTGTTTGATAACCGCAAGCGCTCAGCAAGTTGGTTGGATCCTGGTTCAGCACCTACACAATGCCCTAAACGAAAACTTACCCCTAGAAAAGTGATGGTCACTGTTTGGTGGTCTAGCGCCGGTGTGATTCATCACAGCTTCTTACCAAACGGGGTGAGCATTACTGCAGATGTGTACTGTGAAGAACTGAACACAATGATGGAGAAGCTGGCACATCTCCAACCAGCATTGGTCAATCGCTCGTCACCGCTGCTCCTGCACGACAACGCGCGACCTCATACTGCACAGCAGACGGTCTCCAAGTTGCAAGAACTGGGGTTGGAAGCTCTCTGTCATCCGCCCTACTCACCAGACCTTGCGCCTACAGACTACTACTTTTTCTAGAATTTGGATAACTTCTTGGCGGGAAAAAAATTCAATACCCGAGAGGCAGTACAAAATGCCTTTGAAGAATTTGTTGCCTCCCGGCCAGCTGATTTCTTTAAGAAGGGCATCAATAAACTGCCACTGCGTTGGCAAAGATGCATTGATTGCATGGGTGATTACTTCGATTAATACAAATAAAAAATACATGAAAAAAATTCGTTTAAATTTTTTCATACAAAACGGCAATTTCATAGGTAAAGACCTATTATATACAGGGTGTAAGGGACAGCCCTCCGCAAACTGATAGGGTGAATTCAGTATGTCATACTAAGATGACCGGTACATGAAATTTTTTCAGGAACGTCAAGGGAATCCAATAAACCTGATTTGTTTGTGTTTTTGTGCACAAATCGGAGCGTCTATTACTGGTTGGGAGGGGTAGGTAATAGGTATGTGGTGAGTTCGATGAACTCTGTAGCTAGACAGAAAGTGAACAGCCGATTTCACGCGTCGTTGGTTAGAGTATTTCAACATCCATTGCTGCTTTTTTTTGCTGTTTTTTTTGCAGTTTTTTTTTACATAGATGGAGTGCTGCGAACACAAAATGCAATTTTACATTGAAATAATGAAAATGTAACGGAAAAAAAAATTGAAAATATGAAAAATTTTCCTGAGAAAATTTCCGGTGGCATATGATTCAGAATGAGGAGCTGAATGCACCCTGTTAGTTTGCGGAGGGCGGTCCCTTACACCCTGTATATATAGACGAGTGTATTCTATCACATAATACATTATTGTAGGTATATAGAAGGAGTCTATTGCCAAGTGTCTTTCAAAATTGTTTACATACTGTATGCTGTAGTGTGACAGAAACATCATGTGTAGCAGAGTTATGTCCCGGTAATAAAATATTGACATAGTCGGCAGTAAATATAGTCACACTGCAACAACTAGCAAATGTTTAATGTTAGGTACTTAAACATGTCAAAGCAATAAAATAATATCCGACGTCAAAACTCTATTGTAGGAATATAATAAGTAAATTAAGAACTTTCAAATCACTGCAATGAATTCCCATTGAAAATATTCAGTAAATTTTCTGAATTGTTCAACCATGAATTTTCCATTTCAGTAATTCAGTTCTTATTCTACGAATGAAGTCCCCTTAAATTTAGTTTTCGTCCCGTTAGCTCCGAATAAACTGCAGGAAGGTTTTTACTCGATCCTTTATAGTAGTAACTCCTTTTCCCAACTAAGTTGGGGTCGGCTTCCAGTCTAACCGGATGCAGCTGAATACCAGTATTTAATATGAAGCGACTGCCTATCTGACCTCCACAAGTCAGTTACTTTGTAATACGATACACCTTTGTCTAGACTGGTTGTCAGACTTTCGGGATTCTGACGACCCGTAACGACTGTTAAAGATCCACGAATGACAGCCGGGACCAACGGCTGAACGTGCTTTCCGAGGCACAGAGGGGTTTTGGTATGTAAAGAACCATATTTCACCGATCCTCTGACCAATCCGCAAGCTGGCTTAACCTTCGTGGAGGACGTGGTGAGCGCTCTGTTCCCTTCGCGAGGGGAACATACTCCCCCGCCTATGGCTCCGCCTCATGCGGTGCCCGCTGCGGACCACGACACCGACGACGACGTTGATGCTCCGGAAGTGACCGAGGTAGAGTTGAGAGCGGCGGTACGTAGGCTCAGTGCCAAAAATACCGCCCCAGGACCCGACGGCTTACCTGGAAGAGCCTGGGTTCTGGCCTTTGGGGCTCTCGGGCCTCGACTAGGGGGGCTCCTAAGCGCATGCTTGGAGAGGGGCCAGTTCCCACTTCGCTGGAAGACGGGGAAACTGGTCCTCATTAAGAAGCCGGGGCGCCCTGCGGACTCTCCGTCCGCTTACCGGCCCATCGTGCTGCTCGACGAGGTGGGCAAGCTCTTTGAAAGAGTAATTGCAGACCGCCTCGTCGGGTGGCTGGTGCAGGAGGGGCCGGATTTGGCGGAGACTCAGTTTGGTTTCCGCAAGGGGCGCTCTACGGTGGACGCCATCATGCGCGTGCGAGCCCTCACGACGGGGGATGCAGTGGCCCGGGGTGGGGTCGTCTTGGCGGTGTCCCTAGACATCGCCAACGCCTTTAATACCCTGCCCTGGAGTTGCATCAGGGAGGCATTGCGGTATCACCGGATGCCGACCTACCTCTGTCGAGTGGTCGAGGCCTATCTGACGGACAGGGCCGTCATCTACCCCGGTCATCAGGGAGAGTGGAACCGGCGAGAGATGTCGTGCGGTGTCCCACAGGGATCGGTCTTGGGGCCGCATCTGTGGGACATCGGTTACGACTGGGTGCTGCGCGCCGACCTCCCAAGCGGCGTCAGCGTAGTATGTTACGCTGACGACACGCTGGTCCTGGCGCAGGGGAGGTCGCACCAGGCGGCGGCTGAACTAGCGACACGCGGGGTTGCGATAGTCGTGGAGAGGATCCGGCAGTTGGGACTCGAGGTGGCCTTGCACAAGTCCGAGGCCATGTGTTTTCATGGTCCTCGGAATGCGCCACCGTCGGGTTCCGAAATAACGGTGGGAGGGGTTCACATCGGAGTCGGGTCGACGATGAAGTACCTGGGACTCGTCCTCGACAGCCGGTGGAACTTCGTGGAGCACTTCCGACGTTTGGCTCCCAGACTGGCACGGGCTGGGGCTGCCTTGAGGCGGCTCCTGCCCAATCTGGGGGGTCCAAACGCCTCCTGCCGGAGGCTCTACGCGGGGGTCGTGCGGTCCATGGCCCTTTACGGAGCACCGGTGTGGGCGCGTTCCCTAAGGCTGGGACCAGCCGGCAGGTTGAACGCGTCCCAGAGGGTCATGGCCATCCGGCTAGTCCGGGGATACCGCACGGTCTCCCGGGAGGCGGCGAGCCTCCTTGCCGGATTGCCGCCGTGGGATCTGGAGGCAAAGGTCCTCGCGCACGTGTGGGAGTGGCGCGAGGAGGCGAAGCGCCGGGGCGTAACTCCGCTGCCGCGAGAAATCACGGTACAGCGGACAGAGCTCCGGCGGGATCTCATGGCGGCATGGAGAGCGCGACTGTCGCCACCCAGCGCTGGGCACGCCACAATAGCGGCGATAAGTCCCCTCTTTGAGGAGTGGTTAGAGAGGCGCCACGGCGCGGCGTCCTCACCTTCCGCCTGACGCAGGTCCTCACCGGACACGGTTGTTTCGGGAGGTTCCTGTTTCGCATAAGGCGGGAGGAAACGCCCGGGTGTTTCCATTGTGTAGATCGCCCGGAGGACACGGTGGAGCATACAGTGGAGGTCTGCCCGGCTTGGGCAGAGCACCGCCGTGTTCTCACGGAGGCGATCGGCGGCGGCGATCTCTCGCGTCCGAGCCTGGTCCAGGCCATGGTGCGGAGCGAGAGTGCATGGGAGGCCGTCACCTCCTTCTGCGAAGCAGTGATGCTCGCGAAGGAGGAGGCGGAACGCGTGAGGGAGAGGCAGCCTCACGCCCTCAGTCGCCGCAGGAGACGCCCTGGGCGGCGGGAATCGCGGGGCGATTTCCGGCCACCGTAGGCGCGGGCCTGCGGACGGTGAGCAGCGGGTAGCTCGCCGTTCGGTAAGGACCAGGCCCGAGTCGACGGCGCGTCGTGTTCCACGCGCGCCTCAAAGAGATGTCAGCAAGTGACGGGGCCCAATAGGGCCGACGCCGCTGGGGTCGCGGGTTGTCTGAAAGGGTTACCGCGGCCCTGGCATAGGCAACTGAAGGAACACGGGTGGGTTTTAGTCAGTAAAAGTCTGACACGCCCTCCCGCTCCACCCAGAGCGGGAGAAGTTATTTGATGATTTCCCACCCTCAAAACCTGAACCAAAAACCCTGATTGATTCACCCGTGCGGCTGTTATTACTTAGCTACAAGCCTTACTTTTAACCGACTTCAAAAAAAGGAGGAGGTTCTCAATTCGGTTGTATTTTTTTTTTGTATGTTTGTTACCTCAGCACTCCGTCATTTTTGAACCGATTCGGAAAATTCTTTTTTTATTTGAAATGGTATACTTCAGATTGGTCCCATTTTTATCAAAATCCAGTTCTGGTGATGGGATCCATGAGGAATCGAGGGAACTCCTCAAATATTATAGGCATACATATAGCGATTTTGCTATTTTCATAAACAAATCAAGCGTTTGCATTCAAAAAGTATCATATGGTGAAGTGGAACTGATGAAGAAGACCACAGATGGCCACGGGAACTCAACGATGATAAGTATTTCACGGGTGACGATAAGATATCTCGATTAAAATAGTTAAGCGACTATGACGAAGCTTTAAATAAATGGTTCTGATGAAAATGGTACCATCGAACCGATCTGATGAAGAAGCCGGAAGGTAGGCATCGGAACTCAGTAATAGAGCAATGTATCCTAGCCGTGTTTGGGCTTATTGGAATTGTCATGAGGTGTACTCTGTAGGCTATAAATGATTTAATGGCAACTATATGCCGCTTCAAATTGCGCTACTTGAGTTGTATGTTATGTGTGGCCTTGATTGTCAGAAGGCTGATTTCGTAGCCTTGTTATCTCCGCCAACTAAAACTACGCCTACCAAACTTCTGACACGACTTAGCGCGACGTATTTGCCTTTTTGCAAAGTTTTTATTTGAAATGGTGTACTCCTGAGATGGTCGCATAAAAATATCTTCAAGTTCTGATAAGTGGCTTTTGAGATAACTTTATATTTAATACGTATTTTTCCCAATTAGTCTATGTGGATGGTGCTCTAATTTCTTTTGCAGAGTGGTATTCAGATTTGTGTGGGGTAGGCACCACTAAAAAGTGAAAAATAAAAACTTTTTACAAAAAAAAAAAACAACCGACTTCCAAAAAAACACTACAAAGTGAAAAATAACTTTAACATTTCGGAAGTCGGTGGCAAAAAAACGAAAGTAAATAAAAAACCAAAGACACCGACTTCCGAAATTTTAAAGTTATTTTTCACTTTATAGTGTTTTTTTGGAAGTAGGTTGTTTTTTTTTTGTGTAGTAACTAAGTCTTCTAAATTGGAAAAATGAAGAAAAATGGGTGTTTTTCCTATTAATCCTTGACCTCGTCTAGTCTTCTGTGACATTACGTTGGTGACATAAGGAAATGTGACTCGAGGCTAGAGTAATTTCACCATTTCCCTTCGTGAGAGCACTGAGATTAATAACGACAGGATAAGTCTTGAGTAAGCCAGCATGACGTATTGAAACGATTCTTTTCCTGTTAACCTGCACGGATGTTTTCTGTTTTACTGAAGGTACAGTGGTACCCAACTAATAAGGCACGTCGTGAATCTTCGTTCGCACAGAAAAGAAAGTATGGCCCCGAAGATTAACGAGAAACTTACAATCAACCTTAGATCACTACTATAAGGTTTATAATACACCGCAGCTGTTAGTTCCGTCTTACTCGCAAGTACGGCGGCTGGCTAACATCATGGCGGCAGCTGCCGACCAATAGCCGTACAGGAAAAAGAAGCACGGTGCGTGGAGCGTGCCGATTGGTCAATAGCATTTCCCGCGCTTTGAATATTCATCTTCTGCGCAGGTACCTCGGTAAGCCATATCAGTTGGGTACTACTGTACTTTGTTTATAAGGTTATAATAATCCTTGCAACACATCTAATAAATAAACTGTTTATGAAAACAAACACTGGACGGGAATTTCGGTAAAGAAATATAAAATTTAAAGTTTTTTGAGCGCCCCATCGAGCCATCGCTTACCAAAATTAAACAATTTCATGAAATCCTTTTATTAGTTATTGCAGCGAGCGGCAAAACCCTTAGCAAAAATTATTTAATAACTTTAATATTATAAACAAGCTTTGGCCCGGGGCTTCGCCCGCGTGGATGTCGGAAAATATCCCACGGGAACGTGCTACCGGGAAATCCTTCCTTATTCCTTGTCTACGTCATAAAGAAAACCTCTGTGCAAAATTTCAGCTTTCTAAGTTCAAGGGCTGGGCGTTGATGAGTCAGTCAGTCAGTCAGTCAGGACTTCTCTTTTTATTTATATACATATATATAGATAGATATCCTTTTTAGCTTTGTAATCTTAATTTATATAATTCTTCTGTACGTGTGTTTGTCACCTAACTCCTCCTAAACGGCTGGACGGAACCGGTATATAGGGGGCGCTGCTGTTGGGTCCGCTAGTATTATGTAAATCCGTAAATGGTACATGTTGTGTCAGCCTGTAAGTAATTATTGTTGCACTTTACGTATTATTAAGGAAATTATTTTAAACCAGCTTCTGCCCGCGACTTCGTCCGCGTGAAAGAAGGTCGGCCAAATCGTACCTGACTACGAGGCTGTGGTGTACAGATATCCCATATATATGAAAAAATCTAGTATTTTTTAAGGTCTTAAAAAACTTATGAAATAGATATTTAAGTCGCCAGAAAAAAAAGCACAAACACATTTTTTTTTTTATAGCATAATTTGCAAATTATTTAGAATAACATGTTCAGAACGCACCTTTGAAGACTCATTTTGCTTAAGAAATGATTTAGTACTCAAAAATTATTATTATTCACGTTATTAGATGTAATTCAATTCTATATACATGTGTATCAAACCAACTAGTGCTGTTTTTATTATGTATTGGATTCTTGTCATAAAAATTTATTTATTTATTTATTTATTTATTTATTTATTTATAGTTAATTAAAACGGTTATACACCAATTACAATAATTAACCTAGAAACACAATACTAATATTATAATATTTACTACATACTTAATAAATAACAGTGGAAATTCTCTCATACTTTCTCTCGCAAAACTTCAGACACACTCGCATTATCTCTCTCCATTCATCGGCAAACAGATCACAATCAGGATTGACTGCCAGGAGGGCATTGAGGGCTTCCAGAGTCCGACACACTGGCGACTCTGCTCTAGCGACCGTACGACATGCTGGCCGAGCAAACAATTTGTGCCTCTTACTCTGGCGGTGACCTATATAGTTGCCAGGCACATATAATTGACAAAATAGGTTATGTAGCTCAGGACAGTCGATAAGCCCTCTGAGGGTTTTGCAGGCTACCGCAATCTGATTCAAACCTCGTCTAACTTCCAAGGAATTGTAACCCAACATCCCAAAAAGGTAATTCGTTGGGTACATGTACGGAAAATACTTGTGCACTTTTTTAAACAAGAACCTAAGGAAGGTTTTTTGGACCTTCTCCAGCATCAACGTTTGAGTTGCAGTGTAGGGATTCCACACACATGCACCTGCTTCTAATTTAGATCGAACCAGAGTATTATAAAGCAGTTTGATAACATGTGGGCTGTCAAAGTCACGGGCATTGCGCAGGACGAACCCTAAACGCCTAAAGGATTCCTTTGCAAGGGCGGAAATATGGTCTCTGAAAGTCAGGCCTTTGTCGAAGGTTACTCCCAAGTCCTTAATGTTAGTGACGCGAGTAATTTGTTGACCGTCTAATGTGTAGCCATGACAGATTTGATGCAACCGTCGAGAGTATGACATGACGTAACACTTATCACTATTGAAATAGAGCTTGTTCTTAATGCTCCAATGGTGGATAGAGTCAATGTCGCTCTGCAGGCGTCTACAATCGTCGTCCGTCTTCACTTCCATTATTAATTTCAAGTCGTCTGCATATAAAAGATATTTTGCGAAATAGATTTCCTTTGCTAGATCGTTGATCATGATCAGAAACAGAAGTGGACCCAATACTGAACCCTGGCTGACACCTGAACGCGTATTATAAGTCTCCGACTCGAAACAGCCGTGTCTGACAAATTGTTTGCGGTCGCGCAGGTAATCGGCGAAGAAGTTAAGAAAGCCTGGAGATAAACCAATGGCACATAGTTTAGTCAAAAGCACATCATTGTCGACCCGATCGAAAGCCTTGCGAAAATCGAAATAGACGACGTCAACTTGTGTACCGGAATCTAACCCTTTGGAGATGAGGTCCACATGGATCATTAGGTTAGTATCGACAGAGCGTCCGGGTCGAAAGCCGTGCTGAGCATCTGAAAGATACACATTTATCTGTTTGAGTATAATGGAATGAAGACTGTGCTCAAAAACTTTGGCAATTGTAGGAAGAACTGCAACGGGCCTATGATTTTCTACTGAAGCTTTGTCACTAGATTTGGGTATAGGAGTAACACGTGATACTTTAAGTTGCTTAGGGTAAACACCGGATCGTAAAGCTAAGTTAAAAATGTGACAAAGGGGAGTTGCCAAGATTCGTTTGCATCCCTTCAGAACATAATTGGGAATGTTGTCAGGGCCGATCGAGGCATTAGGGTTAAGTTTTTCAATACTCTTTTCTACATTTAAAGGAGTCAGGGAGGGAAGAGGAATATAATTACCTTCGTCGGCGGTCAGGTTTAAGCTACTTGGGTCCAGTTTTGGCATATCAGGTAGAAATACCCCGGCAAAATATTGAGCAAATGTATCAGCCGCTCTGATACCCGATATAGACTCTCCCTTATACGTTACATTAGGTTCAAAACCTCCCTTAGATCTCATATTAGAGATGTAATTCCAGAATTGTTCTGGGTTCTTCCTTATATTTTTTTCAACGAGGTGAGAGTATGATTTATAAGCCTCCTGAGTTCTGAGTTTTAGATCCGATCGTAAGGCATTGAATTTTGCATATGTACGTTCACAGGAAGTACGTTTCCATTTATTGTGGAGTTTGATTTTTTGCTTTAGGTTGGTAATTAGATCTTTGGTAAACCAGACCGGGAACCTTCTATTATCAGCGTTTAGCCTTTTTTTCTTAGGTATTGTGGAGTTAAATAGATCATACATTATACTATAAAACTTATCAGTAGCAGAAGAAGCATCATTACAGCTAAGAACCTCGTGCCAATGGGCCGAGTGTATATAATCATACAAAAGTGTATAATCTCCTTTTTTAAAATTCCAGTCGCGACTTTGATCTATGTTACTGGGGTCTAACTTTTCATCGTCTCCTTTATGTAGTGCTATTGGTATTGCTATATCCAAGGGTGGATGATATAGATCGATTGGAACCAACTCAGTCCCTTCGACATACTCACAATCTACCTTAGTACCTTCCCAGGTCAACACCACATCTAACTTGCTCCCGCGCATATTCATCACACCATTCATATCAGCTAAGTTACAGAAATTCAAGAAATAACAGTAATAATTATTAATATTTACAGATGCACTTTTCAAGTTAAGGTCTCCTAATACTATTACAGTACACTTAAAATTAGAGATAATGTTCTCAACCTTGCAGAACCACGTCATGTAGTCATCATCAGTAGCAGACGGTTTCACGTACACGACACATACATATATATTGCGACCGTTATTTTTGAGAGACACCCACATATCCTCGCCACTGTCCGTTTCGAGTTCACGCCGTCTTCTCAGGGTGATACCTGGCCGAGCAGCCAGCAATACCCCGCCACCTGCAGATCCTCTGTCTCTACGCAGGATACTCCAACCTACCGATATCTCCAAGTCTTCTACAGAATCGTCTAGATTCGTCTCTGTCACAGCTACTAAGTGGTGTTCTGCGAGTATTAAGCTTGATTTCCATGTTAATAATTTGGTTTTTAAACCACGTACATTCTGATACAAGATACGCAGGTGGTCATTACGCTCGCTGGAGACAGGTGGAGTGTGGTGGAATGGGTTAAGGGGCTTAACTGTCATTAATTTTGGCACGAAAATTACGACGCCACGGCTTCACGCAGATATCCTCAGCCCAGTTATGAGCCGACATGACACACTCCGCTAAACGCGTTGGCACCGCTAGCTTAAAAGAGGCATAATTCCCACGAGCCTTGAGTACCTCAACAGTACAAACATCCAATCCACAAATGTTCGCTAAGTGTTCGCGTACCTGATTATCGGTAGTACCTTGCTTTACATAGTAAAGATGTAGATATTTCCATCGTTCTGACGCCTCCAGTTTGGTTACACCAGGTGCTGCAGTGCCACGCAGGACGGAATTGATTGTATCACGATGGCGGTTTCGGCGGACTTTGATCCAACCAGCATCGTCTATATCGACCTTCTCAACTGCTTCAGTATGTTCCTGCAGAGAGGCACTGGTTCCAACCACCGCTGGTAGGTTGAAAACATCAGACTGCTGGGTGGCAGATGATTCTGGACATTTTGGTGGCCAAGGAACTGATGCAATAGGCTCCCGTGGAGTGGCGCTAGTTCTAATTGCAGGTGGTAGGTCGGCGACCTCACCCTGCTGAATGACTGGTGGTACAATATGTTTGGGTGGCACTGGAACCGCTGTAATCGGTGCCGCCAAATGACTAGAAGATAGGGATGGTGCAACTTCTTTAGCCAGAGTCATGGGCTTCTGAGTGCTCGAACGCGGTAGTTGTTTTGCAGTTGGCTGAGCCCGCAATGTATTTGCATTTGTAGATGCAGCAACCAGGGTCAAAGAGTCCAGCTTCCTGTTTGCAGCGTCTAGTCCTTGGCTCAGTGCCTTTAGAGATTGCATAAACTTGCTATTTAGGTTATCCAGTAGCTGGTCTATAATTTTAGGAAGCCGGTCCGCCATTTCCCTTTCTACCTCTTCACGAATAATTATTGCAATGTTATCATTTGAAGAGCTCTTATCTGCTTGTCGTCCACGCCGGGCTCCACCACGGATGGTGTTGACGTTTTCCGAGCCAATAGACGAAATTATGGTGGGCGCCGTAGCAGGCTTCACGGGGGTATTCGAATTGTCGCCTCTAGGAATTTTTGAACGGCATCCCAAGCATAGCCAGGACGAAATATACTCCGGCGTTAAAGTCATAAATGCCTCATTAGTGATGTTAGCACACAGAAGATCGTAGGTGCTGCCACACTTAGAGCAATCAATTTTTCCATCTTCTATAGCGCTACTGCAACCCGTACAAACTTGGGTTGGGTTGGGTGGTTGGGAATTCATCATGATAGCAGTACAGTGCGCGTAGAAAAAAAAAAAAAAAAAAAAAAAAGAAAGTAATTATCTCAGAGATAGTAATCTATTATTGTATAACACTCAAATAGCGTGGCGTAAGCTAAGTTTGCTATAAATGCGTAGCGTATACTCAAGTTGTTAAAGCAAGCGCCTAGTGCAAGCGTACGCGTTGCGCATGTGTGCGTAGAAGCGAGCGATCTGCGGGTTGCCCTAGGTCAGGGACAATGTTCGTTGCGAAATATTTTTAAAAGTTTTTCACTGATTACTCACGATACCGGTGGAATCCAGATGCGATCTATATACCATTATTTAGACCGTTTCACAAGCTTCACTATGATATATAGCACTAACGAGATAAGCAACTTTTTACCACTTTTTCTAATATTTTATGCACACAATACAAATACGGTGTTAATTCTTTGAATCTCAACCAAGTAGTCAGTCAAAAATAATTATGTGGGTTCATAGTAAGTATCAGCATTTTGTTTAATTGTGTACAACGGAACGTCATAATATGTCATCGACGCGCGCCATGGATTGACAGTGTCAATACTGTCAATTACAACGGGTGTCAATTTGACACTAATATACTGTAGTGTGTAGTCTTTGCACCCGGCGATCTCGCATTGTTGTGTTGTTGTTGTTACTGTGAATATTGTGATACGTACTGTACTGTTTTGGATTTCCTTCTGTTGTTTGACCTTGGCATTGTTTCACAGACTGATAACTAGGTACCGCTTGTGACGATTATTCTGTGCTTTTGATTTCCGGACACCGATAACCTCAAAAGTATTTTTTGCATTATTGAAATATCTTGGCTATTTAGATATTATTTTCGAAAGGGATGGTGTTTACTACATAAAACAATCAAATCTCACTATAATTTGCTTCTGTACACTGAAAATAAAACTCAGGTCCAGCTTCTATAGAAATTTGACCGACGTTCTTTCTTGTTCGGCGACCAACGGCATCGCATCGCTTGGCCCGGCCGTCCAGCTATTAGGTACTTCGTTTACCGCTTTTTTTTCTCTTTTCTCGGTTCCTAAGGGTCATAGCGTGATGTTAAATAGCCTATAACCTTCCTCAAGAATTAGGCTATCAAATACAAAAAGAATTTTTCAATTCCGACTGGTAGTTCCAGAGATTACCCCCTACATACAAACAAATTTTACATCTCTATAGGTATTAGTATAGATGTAGTATGCAAACAATTGCTAAGTAACCTAAATACATAAATAAAACCCATAGTCGACTCATCACTACTTAGTACCTACATAAATTGTAATTGTTTGAAAAATCTTTTTTTTAAATTCGATGTTAAGATTTATTTGATAGTTACTTAGTAAAATAAAATAAAAAAAGCCTTTTATTCTACCATAAATACATATAGCAATTTAAGCATAGTAATTATTTTATCATAACACATTGTTACTATTACACATTTCATTATCATTCTAATTATTGTTGGGAAATCATAAGTGCAGCATCAAAAGTTTTCTTTAGCACCTGCAACCTAGCGTCTTTTTTTGTATGTAAGCAACGAGTTAATAGAACAGCCTCTATTATAATAAGTCATCATCTTTACTATTCCAACAGAATATCAAAAAACCAGCGTCAATTTAATATGACTCAGAGCTACCGATAAATATATTTACTTCTGAATTAATAACTCAGCGACTAATGTTGTAAGTGGGCTACTTTATATATTTTAGAGATCCAACATCTGTCTGCTAATAAAATTACAGGTAACATTAATAGATAGGAGACTACATGAAATTAGAGCTTTCATTGACTATTATTTGGTGACAATAATAAGGTAATTTTATGTTCAATTTTTATTTCAAAAGATTCACTCATCAATTACTTATGCTAACGTATAAAAATATAGGTGACTATATGAAATTAGAGTACGTTGAAATTATTTTATAGATGCAGTTGATACACGTATTAGAAGCTGTCAATGCGTAGACATATCAAAAATTTTGTTGCTTAAAAATAATCACGATGCTGCGTCATAATAACAGTGGCTTGTTTTACAATATGCAGTCGCTTGAAAAGCATTTATTAGACGCAAAAGATTAGTCGCGGACCTATTAATTCATTAGACAACTAATTATATTTGAAGACGAGGATGACATTTTAAAGAAGCTGCATTAATTAGCACCTAATATTGTTTATTATTATTAATGTTTCAAATCAAATACAGGTTGAAATATACATACAGGGTGTAAGGGACAGCCCTCCGCAAACTGATAGGGTGAATTCAGTATGTCATACTAAGATGACCGGTACATGAAATTTTTTCAGGAACGTTAAGGGAATCCAATAAACCTGATTTGTTTGTGTTTTTGTGCACAAATTGGAGCGTCTATTACTGGTTGGGAGGGGTAGGTAATAGGTATGCGGTGAGTTCGATGAACTCTGTAGCTAGACAGAAAGTGAACAGCTCATTTCACGCGTCGTTGGTTAGAGTATTTCAACATCCATTGCTGGTTTTTTTTTTTTGCTGTTTTTTTTTGCATTTTTTTTTTACATAAATGGAGTGCTGCGAACACACAATGCAATTTTACATTGAAATAATGAAAATGTAACTGAAAAAAAAATTGAAAAAAAGAAAATTTTCCTGAGAAAATTTCCGGTGGAATATGATTCAAAATGAGGAGCTGAATGCACCCTGTGAGTTTGCGGAGGGCTGTCCCTCATTAAAAATTATTATTAATGTTGGCATGCACGTGAAATTATGAATTTATGGAAGTCGCCTCTGCGGCCTAGGCCTCCCCCAACTTTCTCCATTTTTCCCTATCTCTGGCTTGTCTCCTCCAGTCTGGTCTACATCTTTCCTTAAGAGGAAATGGGGGTGACCAGACTTTTGAAAATTAGGTATTTTAAGAAGGTATTGCTGTCGCTCTGCGAGCGCTCCGCCCTCGGATTCGTGCGATAAGGACAACTGCAGATCCGACTAAATAGCCTATGTAAAAAGTCACATTTCGAGGTTTGGCTCTCGCCTATTACCTCCTCCAATATTGGACGAATTTAAAAGATATTTCATAAACTGAATAAGAAGGATATATACTATACCTCTATGTTTTTCTTTTTTCGTTAATAGTTGTCAAATTGGTACACTAGGCGTCTGTTGACAGCGGTCTGAATAGGCAATTTTGAGCATTTTTTGAGGGTTCTAGTTCTTATAAAAATAGTATATCATCAAAAAGGAAAACATAGGGGCATACAAGTAGCTGATATTTATATTTCTGTAAAAAATCATTGCTTTATGGTCATTAACCAGAAAGAAAACAGGCGAGAGCGTTTGTATCTTTTTGTATGGAGAAAAGAGCACCCACGTTTCCTCTTAAATATATCTTCCCAGCGCTTTCGCGGCCTTCCTCGTTTGCTTTTCCCGTCTCTAGGAAAAAGAAAGATGGACAAAGAAAATCATAGAGTGGGTACCTAAAGATAGTTACATAATACTCCTAACTAATACTGCCCGTATTTTCATTTATTTTCGTATTGTTGTCTCCACATTGGGGCTTGTAATAACAGCTGCACGGGTCGATCGATAAGGTTAAGCTACGCTTGTCGCGGTTGGTCCGTGAATAGGTGACCATCTTTACATACCAAAACCTCTCCGTGCCTCAGAAAGCACGTTAAGCCGTTGGTCCCGGCTGTCATTCGTGGATCTTTGACAGTCGTTACGGGTCATCAGAAGCCCGAACGACTGACAACAAGTCTTACCAAGGGGTATCGTATTACCCAGTGGCTGGCTTGTGGAGGTCAGTTAAGCAGTCGCTCCATGTAAAATACTGGTATTCAGCTGCATCCGGTTAGACTAGAAGCCGACCCCAACATAGTTGGGAAAAGGCTATGATTATGTCTCCACATTGTATTCCACAGTAGTATTTATCCAGTACCTACAACTGTTCTCAGAATATAAATTACATGCCACAACTGAAAACATACATCTCGACGGCCCCCACAGTGCACGGAAACGAAAATGGCTTTTTTGCAATTTCGATAGTATACACTATCGAAATTGCAAAAAAGCCATTTTCGTTTTATTGCACTAATAGCAAGTAGAGATAAAGATGTACAATTCTATATAAAAATTATGTACCAATTTATACCCTCAACTATTTTTCAATCGAACAAAATCGAAAATACATAAAATGAACATACTAAAACATCGACCTTAAAATCGCTCTCCTGTAAAGTAGAGGTTTTGCAGTTTCAATACTTTACGTGGGGGGCGTCGATCTATTCAAATACCTAACAGTTCGTACGAAAAGTCGCAGAAAATAATATACTTTCGAACAATGAAACTGGAAGTTATTCCCAGAAGGCATGGTTCTACGAGACTTTGTTGATGCACGAGAAAATGTAACTGTAAACTGAAGAATGAAGGTTTCCGAATGAATTAATGGAGTGGACTTTCTTTGTTTTACAGGAATTTCGTAAACAATAGAGTGGTTTTGTTATTTACCTACTAGCGGACCAGACAGATGTTGTCCTGTCTGAACGATACTAGAACCCGACTACAGCGCCACCTACCGGGTCCAATTGTGTTTTCAAACCATCCAGGAACCCATTCAAATATACACACAAAATTTCATCTAAATCGGTCCAGCCGTTGTTATACCACGTTTTATCCGTTTTTTTTTAAAGTATCCTATGTCCGTCTCCTAGTGCTAAGCTACCTCCCCACCTCCACCCCCCAATTTATAGCCAAATCGGTTCAGCCGTTCTTGAGTTATAATTAGTGTAACTAACACAACTTTCGTTTATATACAGTGTGTAAGTGTATAAACAGTGGCAATCTTTTAAGGGGTCATTGTACTCATCGTTATGAACAACTTTTACTATGGGACCAAACCTAAAATCGCAAAAAAAATCTGCTGTTCAGTACATTTATGTTCACATAATTCGTCAAAATGTAGGGAGCAGCTGATTTTTATTTCGCGATTTCAAGTTTGCTCCCATAGTAAAAGTTGTTCGTCATAATGATGAGTACATTGGCCCCTTAAAAGATTTCCACTGTTTACACCTACATCCTGTATATAGATTTTATGAGAGATATGATTATGACTGCCTCATGGTGTAGTGGTCGCAAACGCTAATGCTAAGCATGAGAACCTGGGTTCAATTCCTAGGTTGGACAAAGTGTTTTTGGGCTTTTCTGTTAGGAATTTCTCTGTAGCACCCCGAAGTCTGACTTTTGTGCCCGGTTGATGGCAATAGGCTCGCCCCCTATTACATGGAACTTGAGGTTGATGCGCCAGGGTAGCCCCCGAAATTCAAAATTTCTTACGTTTTTTGCAATTTGTAGGTCAGTGTGAGCTTGTATGTTGATTAAAATATGATTCGCGGCCGTAGCTAATATGGCTTTACAGAATTATAATCATTAGAATCAGCAATACAACTCCATAAGTTAGCATTTACCTCAAATCTAGCGATTTCATGAAATCATGAGGTTTGAGGTAAATGCTAACTTATGGAGTTGTATTGCTGATTCTAATGATTATAATTCTGTAAAGCCATATTTTAGCTACGGCCGCGAATCATATTTTAATCAACATACAAGCTCACACTGACCTACAAATTGCAAAAAACGTAAGAAATTTTGAATTTCGCGGGCTACCCTGGCGCTTTCGCCTTAAGAGGATACATCGAAGCGTGGTTTAGCTCTGTCTAGTTTGACGCGCGAGATTGAAGACCCTCACGCGCACCGGAACTAATGTACATTTATGACCAAATGCTATACTTAAATCAAATTTTTAGCTTAGGAAGTTCTTAACATATTTAAATACCTTCTATTTAAAGCCAATTTTACTGCACAATAAGGAACTGTTTACGTATAATCGTATAAAACAGACTACCTTTTTTTTATGGATGGGAAATCATCAAATGACTTCTACCGCTCTGGGTGGAGCGGAAGGGTGTGTCAGACTTATACTGACTAAAACCCACCCGTGTTCCTTCAGTTGCCTGTGCCAGAGCCACGGTATCTCTTTCGAACAACCCGCGACGCCGACAGCATTGTGTCTCCTTAATCCATCCAATCGAAAAAAAATACAAGTAATCATGTTTCGGTTTTAGTAAAGCAGTAGACAATATAGTCATATAACACACATGGAAAATCCAAATGATTTAACCTTAAATATTTGGTTTTATAGGAATTTTAGAAACACATTTATCGATGTATCCCCTTAAACATAACTGGTGTTGGTCTACTAAGGTAGGTATATAGAGGCATGAGGATCAGGGTGTAAAGTTGACTCATCCTCCATAAAAAAGGCAGGATCCTCCGACCAGACGGGTGTTGTGTCTGGTGGACTACTGCCTGACGGTAAGTTGATGTCGGGACGTTGTAGACAGGGTGTAAGGGACAGCCCTCCGCAAACTGATAGGGTGAATTCAGTATGTCATTCTAAGATGACCGGTACATGAAATTTTTTCAGGAACGTTAAGGGAATCCAATAAACCTGATTTGTTTGTGTTTTTTTGCACAAATCGGAGCGTCTATTACTGGTTGGGAGGGGTAGGTAATACGTATGCGGTGAGTTCGATGAACTCTGTAGCTAGACAGAAAGTGAATAGCTGATTTCATGCATCGTTGGTTAGAGTATTTCAACATCCATTGCTGGTTTTTTTTTTGCTGTTTTTTGTGCAGTTTTTTTTTTACATAAATGGAGTGCTGCGAACACACAATGCAATTTTACATTGAAATAATGAAAATGTAACTGAAAAAAAATTTGAAAAAATGAAAATTTTCCTGACAAAATTTCCGGCGGATTATGATTCAAAATGAGGAGCTGAATGCACCCTGTTAGTTTGCGGAGAGCTGTCCCTTACACCCTGTATACGCTAGTCGCGCGGTAACTTCTGATTGCGCGATGCAGGTTGCGTGACGTCATGTCATTGTGATGCGTAGTTTGTATGTGGCGATGTAGATGCCGCCACAGGTACACCTCGGCCTAACCCTTCGGAGAAGTAGGCCTGATGTTATGTGTAAGATATTTAATAATAATCTTTTATCCCATTATAAGTTTATACTTACATAATTATGTTTTCAAACCCCGTCCAAGTTGCTTGCCTTTGAAATTTGAAATTATTGTTTCCTACTTCAGGTTCAAATTAAATTAGCTAGCGGGACTCCCCAGACGTGATGGGTATCAATATCTAAACACTACAAAATAAAAATAAAAAAGATTTGATGATTTTTTGTGTGGTCAATCGACCGCAGTTGGTATAGTCACTTAAAATATGAGTTCAAATTTTTTTTTTTTTTTTTGTGTGAACTCACATACGGGATGGGTATCGATACCTAAACACGATAAGGGTCAAGCCAGCGTAATTTTTTGAGTTGTGAGTCGCGTAATTTCGGTCGAATGATTTCTGAGTACGTAAGTTGTGAGTCAGCAGACAACTCATTTTGCGTCGCCATGTGAACGAAACAGGATTTTTGTATGAAACCGTATGCAGCAGAATTTCTGCGACTGAAATTCTGCGACTCACAACTCACAAAATTACGTTCGTTGGGCTTCACACTAAAACAAAAGAAAACAGATTTTATCAACTCTTACTTCAAGTTACTGCACTACCAGCGGTCGTTGACCCCCCCAAAAAAGACATCAAATATTTTTAGTTTCATTTTAGTGTGTTTAGATATCAATACCCGTCACGTCTGCTAAGTTTCGCTAGCTTATTTAAATTGACCCTGTACATGACTTGCGAATTTGTATCATTTAAATAATTTATATCATTTACAATATCTTTACAGTTGTTACCCGGGATAAAGTTAAATGTATCTGGTATCTCCATTTATTAAACAGAACAGTTTTAAATTGGTGATGTTTGAATATTTTGTGACGACCATGTTGGAAACTACTAAAACATTGAACAATTGACATTGTAGGTAAAATACCTATCTTCCTGTGCTGAGTTAGAACAGTGAGAAGGAATATTACTTAACCCCTTAACCCCTTACATAGCCAAGCGGTTGGTCGACTCCACACGGGACCAGAAGGCTGGCCTATTTTTAGCCCAAAGAATTAGCATTGCCATCCAGCGTGGCAATGCTGCCAGCCTTTTGTGCACTTTTCCCCTGACAGCGATGCGGACGAATTTTTTGATGCCCTATGAGCTCTTCCCCCTTTTTTTATTTTTATTTATTTATACCTACTTGTACATAGTATAATAAGTATTACCTTGTATATTTTAATTAAGTTTTGAAAATAAATTAACACGAATAGTTATTAAAAAAAAAAAAAACCCTCAAGTGGTTTTTATGTACTAATTTATAAACCGAAAACCCCATCGGGGTGTGAGGGGGGTTAGTTGCGAACCCCATAGGTTCACAACTAATATTCTTCCCGGGGGGGTGTAGGCAGAAACTACAGAACGTCCATCACCAGGCGTCAGAAGGGTTATTGATTGCGATAATCTCTACGCATGGCAGACTGGAATGATGATTCAGTTGTAAAGATTGGCAGATAGAGTAAAAAACCATTATACAGGTTGTTTGGTGCATTGCTTGCCAAATGAAAATGGCGGATTGGAGGGGTCATACGCTATCTCCTCAGGCGCCAAAAAAAAATATTTGCTCTACGGGATTAATGTCAATTTTTTATTATTATTTTTGGAAAATCCTTAAAGTCAGACTTTGAACTTGAATTTATAAAAAAGTTATTGGTATAGGCTCCTATTTCTTTTTAAAAGAAATATGTTTTGTTGTACGGTTCTATCTAAATCCAAATTACTTGAAAATAACATCTAGGTTCACAAAGGTTTTTAGGACTTTTCAAAAATAATACTTAGGTAAGTAATAAAAAATTGACATAAAAAATCCCGTGGGACAGAGAATTTTTTTTGGGGCCTGAGGAGATAGTACATGACCCCTCCTATCCGCCATTTACATTTGGCAAATGATGCACCAACCACCCGGTATAATAACATACATACACAAATACATAATCTCACGCCTTTTTCCCATGGGGGTAGGCAGAAACTACAAACCGCCATCTGGCTACGATCCTTACTTTTCTATGCATAAAATTCTCTACGTAAAAATACCCCGTTCAAACGTAAATATATGTACATATCTGCCATTTCAAAATCAGCAACTCACTCACAATATTAAAAATACAACAGGCAGTATCAACAATAAACAGAAAATACAACATGAATTTATTAACTTGAACAAAACGCTTCGTACATTACATAAACAAAATTTTCTGAAGCCTGTCAGGAATACTGATGTTTCCTTTGCGGCAAAAGATACTATAAATCTTGTACCATTCAGTTGTATTCAGGTGCGGTCTCCAATGAGATGCAATAGCTAGAATATAGAAAACTTTTTAAAAGGATATAGGTATGTATGCATCTATCTAGCTGTTGCCCACGACTTCGTCTACGAGTATTTTGTACTTACTTCATATTCTGTTTTACATGTTGTGATTACTTTAACTCACACACTGGCCCATTACCTAATTGTTATTATGAAAATCGTAAGTAAGTACTTTTATCTACACCCATGCTATAAATCCTCTTAAAAGTTAAAAGTTTCTGAAACAGTTAGCTTATTGCCAACATTAAAACAGCCAGTGTCATAGTAACCATGGTAACCATAATAGCATCCAAACGGGTGCTTTAATGTTGTACTGAATTTAATAATGCAACTCGTTTTCAAAAAAAGAACATTGTAATGCACGCGCGTTTCACTACAACAGCGCCGTAATTTAAAAAAAGAACTTATTCGAATTCACGTCGTATACTATGACGCCGGCCGCCATGTTCGATACGAGTATTAGTATTGCAAAAACTGTTTCAGAACCTTTTATAGAGGATTGATAACATGGATGTAGATAAAGTCTTGTATGCAACTGTACATAATTAGGTATTAAAACACTCATGTGATACTATTATCACACTCGGCTTCGTCTCGTGTGATAAACCCACATTCGTGTTTTAATACCCCTTATTATACGTCAGTTGCATAAATAACTATTTTAAGTTTGTAAACATGTGGCACCATGTATCTATCACATAATTAATATATCTGTAATTGCTTCATTTTTTTTTGTAATTCTACAGCCAATGCCAACATAGATGGCAAAAGGCTAGGCAGATAAGTAATGCAACGCGATGCCTTTGCAATTGCAAATTTTCGATGAACACTGACGCTTTAGTTTGTCACACGATAACACAAATACTTTTATAAACGACTAGCGGCCCCGACAGACGTTGTTCTGTCTGAATTATCCTAGAACCCGACTGCAGCGCCACCTACCGGGTCCAATTGTGTTTTCAAACCATCCAGGAACCCATTCAATAATACACACAAAATTTCATCTAAATCGGTCCAACCGTTGTTATACCACTTTTTTTTTTAAGTAGGTCCTATGTCCGTCTCCTGGTTCTAAGCTACCTCCCCGCCAATTTTCAGCCAAATCGGTTCAGCCGTTCTTGAGTTATAAATATTGTAACTAACACGACTTTCTTTTATATATACAGATCTAACATTCAGTAGCGAAAAAATCCCAATAACAAGAATAAATAGGCCCTATTTCTCTCACTTCGCCCTTACATAAACTCTGGTTCCCTTTATTCAGTCAACAACAAATCAGTATTAATATCCCGATGCTAACCGAATACTGATAACAGTCAATAGTACGTTCCTATCCATTATCGATTCCTCCCTCGAGCGATAATTAAACCCGACTGATAACATCCCTCGACTCCCAATGAGGTGGAAACAACCGTGGCTTACATAAGTATTGTGTTTGTAATAAATAAGTAGGTATGTATTACTAATAATAACATGTGTTTATATAAGTTATATTAATTATTCTTTGATACTTTTTTTTCGGGAGGAAACCTTCAAAAGGCGCCCGGGCTTTGGGGAAAAGACTGGGGAGTGTGGGATTTTTACCTCACTAAAACCACCCCGGTGGTCATCATCTGCACATGGAAGGGGGCACCGGCGTTACCTCTCAAAAGACCGATCCGGAACCCCCTCTATGCAACGCCTGTTAGGGCACATCTCTGGGGAGACTGTAAAGGGATCTTCCCGATTCTTTGATTCTTACAAACAATATTTTATAACTTTACATCATTCCCCGAAGGGTGAGGTGTACGTAATAGTATACATTTCGCCAGTTCAATTTAAGTCCCAACCAACCGGGCACAAATCCAGACTCCGGGTCGCAACTGAGAAATTCCAGATGGAAACACCCAATAACACTTTGCCTGACCTGGGAATTGAACCTAGGACCTCATGCTCAGCAGCTTAGCGCTTGCGACCACTAGACCAACGAGGCGGGCGACATTTCTTAACAAACATCTTCTCTGATAAAATACCTATACCTAAACACTATGCGATGAGGATGGCTTCATAGAGGTGGAGAGAAATTTATTTATAACGGCTTACCAACATTAACCCAGCGTCTTTGTCATACTAAAAATCTCGCATGTATCTAAATTATAGGAAAGCACGGCATTATCAAATAGTATAGGTACTAAAACATTAAACAGAAAATAAAAAATTAAACACTAAAACAAATTTTCGACGACACGGTTGGCGCAGTGGTTGAGCGATTGACTGCTGCGCAGCATGTCGCGGGTTCGATTCCCGCACGAAACAAATATTTGTACGACCTACAAGTATTTGTTCCGAGTCTGGGTGTTTTTCTATCTATAACATGTATTTATTTACAAAAAAAAAATGTATAAGTATATGTAGTTTATCAGCCATCTCGTTACCATAACACAAGCATTAGGTTGCTTAGCTTGGGACTAGATGGCGTTGTGTGAAATGTCCAAGGCTATTTATTTATTTATTTAAATTAAAATAATTAAAAAATAATTTGAATACTATGAAATTTTGTAACCATAATTATGTGTATTTTATCTATGGGCCTTTGCCTGACAAGAAAGGAATTATATTATTATTTGTTTGTATATATTTTTGTATCTCGGCTGATCTGCCGGTTTTATAGTATTATTATTTTATCCACAGAGAAGTTTTGTAAAACCGCTGAACTTAATAAATAAAACTAACGTCCGTCTTCACGGAAAAAATCTCTTCTCAATAAAAGAAGAAACATTTTTTAAACATAAACCCGCACACTATGTTTCAGCGATTTCAGACCACAAGAATCCAATGAGGGTTTCCAGAAATGACGTTCACTACGTGTAGGAGACGTCAAGTCAACCTGTCAAAAGTGTCAAAGCGCCTATCGTGAGTGAATGATGAATGAATAATGCACGTCGTCATATGTTTTATATCAACTGTCGAAATGGGGGCCTCGACAAAATCCCTTTTCTGTAAGCGTTAACGCCGACGGAAAGATCAAATTGTATGCAGTTGACACCAGCAGTCACGTGACATCTCTGAAGCTAATCAACTCCATACAATTTGATATTTCCGTTGGCGTTAATGCTTACAGAAAAGTAATTTTGTCTATGGTCGGACTTTTAATTAGCTACAGTAAAATGACACTTCTAATGTCATTTTTACTGTCATTTCCCTATCAAATGCAATGACATAAACATCTAGACGTTGCCATGATTACAGTGTGAAGTGTGGAAGTGAGACACATATACGAAATTAATAGGGAAATTGAGACAGAGCATCGTATCTTCTGTCTCTTACGGCATGCCGGCCGGCATTTTTGCTTGGCGAACTTTCAAATTTTAGCCAAACAAAGCGCTTTCACTGTTACAAAATTTATCTTGCGTCGATTAATTTAACTTTTTTGGACACTTTTTGTATTGTGCGAATGTATTGACATGGGTTTCAGTCCAAAATATGGAAGATTTCTTACGTTAAACCTCATTTCTAATACCACATAACCTAGAAAAAGTATTATATTGCTGTCTCATGACCGGCCACGCGGTGGCTCGATCTAGATGTATATTATCTAAGATCAAATGGAAACATTTTTTTACGAAATGACAGATGAGCATATGCCCCATGGAAAACCTCTTGTCAAAATGGCGCCAACTGATTCAAAATTCAAAAAATTCAAAATTCATTTATTCACATTTAAATAGAGTAGGTACAGTCGGTGGTTTCACATGTTACATTATCTGGTCATTAAATCTATTTAGCCTTAGTTATGGCATGTGAAGTTTTATTATGTTATAATAATACTTAATTAAAAAATTTATCTAATAAAAAAAAATGGGTATTTAGTCATAATCATAATTAATACATTTAACTGAGATTCCTATTGATGTCAATTATAAATGTCAATTTTAAAGTAATTCTGCCGTCTACTACAGTGTTCAGTATCAGTAAAAAAAAAATGTTTTTTAACTTTAAATAACGTCACATTATACTTGTAGCCACTCATCTAATGAGTAAATCATTTTTTTAAGCAGTAGCTCTTTAAGCTTTTTCTTAAATTTTGGTAGTGGACGATCTTGAATGTCTGATTGTAACCTATTATAAATTTTAACACACATAGCTGAGCAATTTTTTTTAAACACCGCAGTTTTTGGCGCAAACTCTAGGACTAGTCGCTGACCATGCCTTGTTTTACGAGGATGGGTATTATCACGTGTATATATATCACAAGCTTTCACAAATAGGTTCGAATTTGATTTTACGAACACACAAATTTCAAAAATGTACATACTCGGTAGGGGTAATATTTTGAGTCTATTAAAGTGGGGTTTACAAGACTCATATTGAGGAATGCCAACAATTGCTCTAATGCAACGTTTTTGGGACAGAAACGCCCGCTGGCAGTCTGTTGAGTTTCCCCACAGTATTAATCCATAACGTAACACCGACGCTACATAACCATGATATGCCAACAATACCGTATGTTGTGTTGCTGTAGTTCTTAGTCTGTTTAAAACATAAACGAAACTATTAACTCTCTTGCAGACTCCATCAACATGTGCTTTCCAATCTAGGTACTTGTCCAAAGTGAATCCAAGAAATCGTACATTGGTAGATTCACTAATTTTTGTACCGTCATATGAAATATGCCTTGGAACGATCTTTGATCCACGGGTTTGAAATTGCATAAAAGTCGTCTTGCTAATGTTTACCTGCAAATTATTTCTTACTAACCACCCTATAACTAAATCAATAGTGTTATTTATATTAATGTCAGGGTTATTATTAATTATATTGTCGTATGTTAATATTATCGAGATGTCATCCGCAAATAGTATACATTTATTATTAGTAATGTCAGGTAAATCATTAATATATATAAGAAAAAGAAGGGATCCGATGATACTACCTTGCGGGACGCCATAACTGTTGACAAGATACTCAGACCTCTCTTGTTTTACTACGGCGTCTTGCTCCCAAGATATTTCGACACATTGTTCACGATTATCTAGGTATTTTTCTAACCATTGCAGAGCTGGGCCTCTGATACCATAGTTATCCAACTTTTTTAAAAGCAGTTCATGAGAAACAAAGTCAAATGCTTTTGACATGTCAAAAAATATCACCATTGTCTGCTTTTTCTTATCAACATTTACTAGGATATTGTGCACTAAATCAAATGCGGCAAGTGTCGTTGATTTTCCCTTTTGAAATCCATATTGTTCCCTTTTAATTAGTTTATACTTCTCCAAATACGCAGATAGTCTTCTATGCATAGCCTTTTCAAATATTTTAGAGATGACGTCGTGAACTTTCATCAAAACTCTCATTGAATAGTTTTATTCAACCAGCCATAATTTATACTGTACCTACTACCCACGCTAACATTTACTTTATTCATAGTTCTAGCTTTCAATTTCTCTCGACAATTTATTAAAACACTGACGTACAATTTGGTTCCCGGCGCGGTGTGATATTCTCACCTCTGACCTCGGCTCCCGCAAAATTCATAAATAATAAAGGTACAAGCCGAGTCTGAAAACGAGATGGACCTTCCCGAAAATATACTAGAGTAGGTAGAAAGTAAAGGTGGTTGTTGGGTAACCGATGTTTTAAAATAAATGGCCGAAACCCTATCACAGCTTTTATTTTTAAATCCAGTTTAATTTTAACGAAAAATAATCAGAATAGAAGCATCTAAATAATGTATTTAATCAAATTGTGGATTGTGATGATTAACGAGAAAATTTGAGTGTAAATAAATAAGAAGAAAGCTTATAATACACTTTTCATTTGGGATATTTATGCTACAAAAGCTACAAAAGACAGCGACAAAATAAATTATGTATTCTATGACAACTGTTTGAAACAACCAATTGGATTTTTTGTCAGTTCTTGATCGTGAAATGCTGCAGCATTTTAAATAATAGTCTGTATAAATGAATAAAAAGAACGCAAGATACAAAACCTGACTCTACGTACATAGCTATATCTGTAACTAGCTGACCCGACAGACGTTGTGCTGTCCAAACAAAATAAGAAACAGTGAATTTTCTTCCAATTTTTTGTAATATTCGTGTATTTTTCCGATGTTTTAATAGTTATTATGCTATTCGGGGCGGAGACAAATCCAACAAATCAAAGATCAATCAAGGTGTAAATAACCTGACTTTGTTTTATGTTTTAAAAAAGAAGAGCAGCTGTTAAGAAAAAAAAAACAGCTGTTTCCTACATTTTGACGAGTTTGATGTACTTAGATAAATGTACTGAACAACTGATTTTTTTTCGCGATTTCAGGTTTGGTCTCTTAATAAGTTGTTCATAATGATGAGTAGGTACAATGACCCCTTGCTGGTGTTTTACCAATAACCCTGTATCGATTTAAGTATGACCTTTAAGTTTTACGTAGCAAAATCATCATCATCCTATTTCCCTTATCACATAAAAAAAAAACTACAACAATGCTTAAAAACATTAACTAAAAAACATTAGCCAAAAGTCTTTCAAAAAAGGACCAAAAAAGAACGCAAATAGAAATAAATTGAAATCATCTGTCTTCGGATACATGTCGCATTAAACTTGTCACTCAATAATCCTGAGATACATCAATTCCCGTCAACTTTTTATAAGCCTATTCATTCACGACATACCTTCCTATGTACAGCGCTTTATTTATTTATTAAATAAGCCCGTTGATCCATTTCATTTACAGCTTTTGTTCGTAGAAATGTTTTCGCTTGTGAATAGATGAAAAGCATTGTCATTTCATGAACGAGCAATCATCAGCTATTGTTATGTCCATGACGTAAATATCATGCATGGAAAATAGAATTTCATCAATGTATAATTTGCCTTGTCCATATGCACGTTTTTATATCGTTTTAGACCTGTTTTAGGTACCTACTACAAAAGGTTGGGCCCTTATTCCATAAATTGTGCCAAATGGTTTTCCGAACTGCAAAATACGGAGAACAGCCGTGTGAATGTGTGATTCTGTTAAGCCTGCACTACACTACTCGCGAAGTTGCTTCGACAAAGTTCTGGTCGAAGTTGAAAGCGGTTAAAACGGTTGCACGAAGCAATTCGAAGTGCCCTTCTACGCTCTCGTATTCGCTTAACTTCGATCAACTTCGCGAGTAGTGTTGCAGGCTTAAAACCTCATTCTAAACTTCGAATTAGAATCCGCTTGAGTTTCTTGATTGGCGTTCTAAATTCAAAGTGTCAAATAAAAAACAAGTGAGAAGAAGTGATGCGAAGTGATAGTGAATAGCGATGTGAGAAGCGAGTTGTTGTTTGAATTTTACAGAATCGACGTACTGGATTTTGTTGAAACTTGAAAGGCCAGTTCAACAGAGCGGGACTGCCTTTGAATAATATCAATCAAGATCTTACTGAAAGGCCATAGAATACAAAACATTAATCAACAAAATGTCTGCATAAGGCACGGTGCCTCCTACACCTTTACGCAACTCTCCTGGGACCTCAGCCATGGTAGTGACGTCATATTTCAAGCCTATATATCCGTAAATACGGTGTCATCCGAACCAACGGCCCCCCCGTGTCACATTGCAGTGACAACTTGTAATTATTCAGTGTCATGTGAGGTCTCGAACGTGAGTGACCTCGTTTGTACGGGACAGCAACGTGATGAGAACGCGTTAATGAAAATTGGGCGACCATTTTGAAATAAACCGGCTACCGGCTACGGGTTCCGTACCAAAACTGATTTATCAATATATTGGTATTTGTTATTTGTTAGTAAAATATACGTAATAATAAACATTATCACCTTTCAAGTTCATAGGTCAATGGGAAGTTAAAAAGTTCTTCGGAACAAAATTTTGTAAAAAAAAATCTGATTTTGGTGGCTTCTCATTCCTTTGTTTTTCAATATTTTTTAAAACAAAAAAACTTTAAAAAAAAAACAAAACCGACTTCCAAAAAAACACTACAAAGTGAAAAATAACTTTAATTTCGGAAGTCGGTGTCTTTGGATCTGTATTTTAGGTTTTTGCCCCCGACTTCCGAAATTAAAGTTATTTTTCACTTTGTAGTGTTTTTTTGGAAGTCGGTTTTGTTTTTTTTTTAAGTTTTTATTTTTCACTTTTTAGTGGGTCAGTTTGTAATATAACTAAGTTACAATAACGCAATGTCAACTGCTCTTCACGTTTTACAAAATATTGCTATTCCCGATGCAGGGACGTTAATTTTTGAGGAGTTCTCCTAGTAAGAACCAGGAGAACTGGAGCTCATGATGAAGTCACCATCACTATTATGCATTTTGACGAGCATAAACCTTAATAAAGTAATCGAATCGCAACCTGTGATATACTTAGATATAATTGAGTATTTCCGATGGCCATCTGTGGTCTTCATCATCAGTTCCAGTTCACTAAATGGTACTTTCCGAGAGCAAATGCACGAGTTACTATAAAAAATACCGAAATCGATACAAGTGTGCCCATAAAATTTGAGGGTTTCCCTCGATTTCCATGGGATCCCATCATCAGATCCTGGTTTGATGATCATGGGACCACTTGGGAAGTATACCCTTTCGAACAAAAAAAGAAAAATCCAAATCCATCCAGCCATTTTCGAGTAATCGGGGAACATACCTCCTTTTTGAAGTCGGTTAAAAATACAGTATTTATTTACTTAACGACTTCTAAACAACGATATCCCACTGGAAAAAATTGACTTGGGTAAGTCAATTTTTTTTTCGGACCCCCCTTTAGCTGTATGGGAGCCTCCCTTAAAGACATTTAAGTAAAAATATTTTTTGAGGATTTTTATGGCTTTGGGTCAATAAGATGCAAAAACTGTGAAAATTTTAATACAATCGTTTGTCTCTAAAACATGTGTGAGAGACGACGGACAGACGGACACGTGAGTGACAGCAATAGAGCTCCGTTTGGACCCTTGAGTACAGAACCCTAAAAAGAACGGCTATGTTTTTCTTTCTTATTTTTCATGTTATTTTAACGATCAAAAAGGATAAGACAGTAAGGATAAGACTGTAATGAGGCAGTGGGTAATCATTTTGAAATTAATGTGTCAGCAAATTCTACAAGTAACCTTACACGACCCTACAGAGATTTGACAGCTAATTTGAGTTAAAATGTCAAAATATTGAGAGAAGTTCGTTCGTCGTATTAATTAATGTTTTGATCACTTGTATTATTACGAACTTAGATAATATACATCTAGATGGAGCCACCGCGTGGCCGGTCATGAGACAGCAATATAATACTTTTTCTAGGTTATGTAGTATGAGAAATAAAGTTTAACGTAAGATATCTTCCATATTTTGTACTGCAACCCATGTCAATACATACGCACAATTCAAAAACTGTCCAAAAAGTTAATTAATCGACGCAAGATAAATTTTGTAACAGTGAAAGCACTTTTTTTGGCTAACATTCAAAAGTTCGCCAAGCAAAAATACGGCACGCCGCGCTGTAAGAGACAGAAGATACGATGCTTTGCCTCAATTTTCCTATTAATTTCATATTTATGTGTCTCACTTCCACACTTCATACTATAATCATGGCAACGTCTAAAGGTTTAATGTCTTTGATTACGAACCTGACTGAAATTTGCATTTACTTATTAAAGGCGAATTTGAGATCTGAATACGAATGTAATAGGATTATACTCGTTTGGCTGGTTTAATTATTAAAAGCACGCTGGATCCATCAGATTATTATGTAAGTCCCTACCAATCTACGACGTGGATGAAGGTGTTATTAAGGTGATTGTTCTGAAACTTGACCTACTATCCTACTAATAATTATAAATGTGATAGTTTGTATGTATAGATGTTTGGATGTTTGTTAAAATATTTGTTTTATTTTAATTTAATTATTTATTTTTAAAGTGAATATATTATAACTAAATATTCTGTGAATATTTCAAGCGTCTGCCTGTTGCCGTTATCGGCGTTATCAATAATAGAGCAAAAACGAGCAAAAAAACACGTTTGTTGTATGGGAGCCCCCTTAAATATTTATTTATACCATTCCCCCTCTAAAAAACTTATTTTATTCACTGAAAATTGTGAATAAAAAGCACTTTTACTCACTATTTTGATGTTTGAATTTGGAACATACCAATGTATTCGACCACAGATGTAGAGTACCTAGGCTAGATACGGTAGATACCGCATGTTATTAGATAGTATGAAAACTGAGCGTGTCATCTTTTTAGGGTTCCGTACCTCAAAAGGAAAAAACAACCCTTATAGTATCACTTCGTTGTCCGTCTGTCTGTCTGTCTGTCTGTCTGTCTGTCCGTCTGTCTGTCTGTCAAGACCCTTTTTCTCAGGAACGCGTGGAGGTATCAAGTTGAAATTAATATCAAATATGTAAGTCTATGGTCCCTTAGAGTTCTAAAAAAATCAAGCTTCTAAGTCAACGCAATAAAAAAATACGGCCACTTATGTGACATATTTTGATGCTCGCAAGTAAATCCAAACCTATAGGGTACTTCCCGTTGACCTAGAATCATGAAATTTGGCAAGAAGCAAGGTCTTACAGCACAAATAATGGAAAAAGTCCAAAATTGTTAATTTATAATTTTATCACATAAAAAAATATTTTTAAGTATGTCATCTGTCAAGGACCTTTTTCTCAGGGACGTGTGGAGGTATAAAGTGGAAATTAATATCAAATACGTAAGTTTATGGTCCCTTGGAGTTCTAAAAAATCAACCTTCTAAGTCAATGCAATAAAAAAATACGACCATTTATGTGATATATTTTGATGCTCGCAAGTAAATCAAAACCTATAGGGTACTTCCCGTTGACCTAGAATCATGAAATATGGTAAGAAGCAAGGTCTCACAGCACAAGTAAAGGAAAAAGTCTGAAAATTGATTATTTGTAGTTTTATCACATAAAAAAAAATAGTTTTTAGTTTTCTTTTCCTGACAAAATGTGGGTGTACTGTAGGTACACCTCTGCCCAATCCTTCGGGGAAACAAGGTGTGATGTTATGTTTATGAATAGTTTTTTGCGAATACAAACTTAAAAATGCAGTTAGAGAATTGTCCGTGACGTATATCAATGTATGGGAGAACATGTTTTTCAACTCAATAACTCAATGTTAAGTTTATCTTTGGGATAAATTCTTTTCAATTACGGAACCCTTCATTGTGCGTGGTCCGACACGCACTTGGTCGGTTTTTTATACCTACGATAACTTCACCCCAGCCATTTAGTGATGTGCTCAACGTAAACAGAATTGTTTCAATCGTTAAGCGTCACTGAGCTAACAGACTTTTTTTTAGTGCAAACATGCAGGGCACGCTTGGTGGGATGGCTTGCGGTATCTAGTAACTCCAAATCTGTGTATTCGACCTATAGTGTTGTGTTCTAAATTCAATTTGATTAGTCAAAATTTCCGACAAGGAGTTTATCATTACAATAAAAACTGTTTTGTGTTCTTTGCTGTCATTAGTAAAGTGCCTCTATTTTGAATAGGTACTGTAAGCTGTACGAACACAAAGTTTAGGTTACTATAATAAATCGATTAAAAATGCATTCAAGTGATGAAGATGTGTTAACACCTGAGTTTATGAAAAAGAGGGCGGCCGATATAGTGAAAATCTTGCTACCCAACAAATGATGGTTTACATCAAAGCCAATTTAACTATCCTTTTTCTTAATTAAATGTCTATTTTCACTTAAATCTTTCTTTTTCTCGTAGTCATGGTATAAAGTATAGTATGCAACTCTTGAATAAAACGGATTTATATCGAGGGCCATGAATCATTCGCATCGCTCAGGATTCTAAATCATCATGAATCACTCCCTACGGTCGTGATTCAGTAGTTAGAATCCTTCACTAGCTCGTGATTCATCTATGGCCCTCGCTTTAAATCCGTCCTTTATTCACTAATTGCATAATATACTATTTATTCTGTTTTTTAGTAGGTATTTGTTGTTATAGCGGAAACAGAAATACACCATCTGTGAAAATTTCAACTGTCTAACTGTCACGGTTCATGAGATACTTCCTGGTGACAGACGAACGGACAGCGGAGTCTTAGTAATAGTTTACCGTTTTACCCTTTGGGTACGGAACCCTAAAAATGTACCTACTTGCGTTTGACCAAAGATACTCCTTTGTAGATATTTATTTTACAGTAGAAAACTATTTGTCAACAAAAAATACGAAACACAAAACGTTACCAACCTCCATATTTCGTGGTAGGTAACTACTGCAGTACAATAATTTATTAGTAACAAACTCATGACTATTCAAGTACCGATTCATGTACAGTCAATGAATTTCCGACTTTTGATAAACAAAACACCCAACCCCCCTCCCCCCGCCGTGCTCGTGCAAACAGGAAGGCAGGTCGGTGAAAGGGTTTGCTCATGTAAAGGCTCAAATACACTGGTGCCGTAATATTACGATTTTTCTAGGAAATAATTTTATTTTATTTTATAGTATCTAAGTTGTACCGAAGGTTAAAAACGTCACAGGAATCCTGCATCGCGCAAGCAAAGTTATCCGTGCGACTAGTTTATTTACAACATCCCGACACTAACCGTCGGACCAACCAGACACAACACCCGTCTTTACACAATAGAGGATGAAGAACTTTACACAAAGTCCCTCACATAAACTCATAACATACTACTTTATATTTCTAATAGAAAATTGTCAACGATTGTTGGACCACTTAGTCCAACAAGAGATGAAGGTGCTAATGATTTAGCTGTGGTTGATTTTTGGGCTATAAACAGTTTGCTGAGATGAGATGATGATGACAGTTCAATTTGTGGTGATTATACCAAAATCTCTTATGAGTTGTTGTGCCAAGAGTAGAAGTTAAATGGACTGCGTGAAAGATGATATTACAGTTAGAAAGGAAGTGATTACAAAGGTGCCGACAAAAGCGCAGGCCACACCGCCAGCTAGCGGGCGGGCGGGCTAGGCGGGCGAACATCGTTTCACCTCTTATTACATACTTCGGTTCACACCGCGAGCTGACCGAAGTAGTGAAACGATGTTCGCTCGCCTAGCCCGCCCGCCCGCTAGCTGGCGGTGTGGCCTGCGCTTAAAGTGGGAACGAAGCGAAACGAAGCTAAGTTCGTTTCACTTCGTTCCGCGTCTTTTTAGGGTTCCGTGCCTCAAAAGGAAAAAACGGAACCCTTATAGGATCACTCGTGTGTTTGTCTGTCTGTCTGTCCGTCTGTCACAGCCAATTTGCTCCGAATCTAATTTATTTATTTATTTGTTCAAATCTCCTTTACACTATCATTACAATGGACCGATTAAGTTGAAATTTGGGGTCGTGGATTTCTGTGACCCAAACATGTACGGCTAAAGTAAATAAATGAATTTTGACATATTCAAAATTCATTTATTTACACTTTCACTAAACTTTTTTACACGTAAGAAAATTTTTAAAAAAAAGTTTCGCACGGTGACATATAAAATGAAAGGGCTTACTATGGGGGTCTCAAATATATATTTTTTTATAATTTTAAAATAAATCGTTTTAAAGTTATTTAAGAAAATAGCAGAAAATTGACCATTCCCCCCTTATCTCCGAAACTACTGAGTCTGAAATTTTGAAAAAAATACAGAAAATAGTTCCTGTACATTACAGGAAAACCTATATAAGAAGTTTGGCGTCTTAAAATAACATGGTAAATCTCTCAATATTGTAATTACAAACTTACATTTACTTTTGAAATGTATGGGAGAACATGCTTTTCAACTATAATGATAACTTTGTTCTTAGGATAATTAATTTAATCCCAACTACGGAACCCTTCATTGTGCGTAGTCCGACACGCACTTGGCCGGTTTTTCATACTTCGGTTCACACGGCGTACCTACTAAGCGAAACGAGAACGGAAATAAGAAAAGATGCGGAAAAAATATAAGCTAAAGAAGTCGGATAAAAAGACATGTTGCACCGACCCCAAATAAATTGGGATAGTGATGATGATGATGATGATGATGATGTCGTAAGAACTGCAAAATCCCTAATTATTATTGAGCACGGTATTGCAAATATTTCAGCACCGCGTTCTGTTCATTATGGACAGTACCGCGTTCCGTTCAATATGAACAGAACGCGGTACTGCAATATTATAGGGCGATATCGGTTCTGTGTGCAAGCGCCCTTAACAAACTTCGAAATATGAGTACCTATCTCGAATCCGCGGTATTTATAAACACCGAGCTATTTTCTTCCTCTCAGGCTGTTTTTCCTTTGTACTTTGGCTTTGTTTTTTCTAGGAAATCAGATATTGGTTCTGTTTGTTTACACGCCATTCAGAGATGGAATAATAGATCGACGAGTCACTGCTATGCGGGGTCTAGTTTTTCCAGTTTTCCTGTATACCAAGGATGTTTAGCATGACCGCCATAGAAACGGGTTTTGTCGACGGAAGAATAGACATAATGTAAGATAGTAGAAATATTTATATATAATTAAAAAAAAAAAAGTATATAAGTAGTTTATCAGCCATCTCGTTACCATAACACAAGCATTAGGTTGCTTAGCTTGGGACTAGATGGCGTTGTGTGAAAAGTCCAAGGATATTATTATATTATACATATTATTGTATTATTATTATATTATATTATTATTATATTATTTGTACGCATTCTACGCGTCTAAGCATGACAATGTGTGGTTTTGTCTATTCTTCCGTTGACAAAACGTCGTCATGCTAAGCGTGCAGTTTTTAATGTTTTATAGTTTTGCTTAGAGCGGTTCAGAACATCGGAAGGAAATAAATATTTACCTTCGCTAATCAATAACCTGCACCCTAATTGCGTAACACATTATTGATAGGAGTTGGTTTCATTTTGACAGTTCAACAACATTCATTGCGTTATTTACGTTGTCGAGCAGACAAATTTTTCGAACATATGAAGCAATGGATTAGCAATTTGTTTCAAAATGAAACCAACTCCGATTGATAATGTGTTACGAAATTAGGGTGCGGTTACCCTTAGAATATTAAGCCTCTGGTACATCATTATTTCTTGAAAATATTTATTTACTCTAATGTAAGCATTAGAAAATACATCGCAAAAAAAAAACACACTATAATAGTTATTTATGCAACTGACGTATAATAAGGGGTATTAAAACACGAATGTGGGTTTATCACACGAGGCGAAGCCGACTTTATCTACATCCATGTTATGAATCCTATATAAAAGGTTCTGAAACAGTTTTTTGCAATACTAACACTCGTATCGAACACGGCGGCCGGCGTCATAGTATACGACCTGAATTCAAATAAGTTCTTTTTTTTAAATTACGGTGCTGTTGTAGTGAAACGCGCGTGCATTACAATGTTCTTTTTTTGAAAACGAGTTGCATTATGAAATTCAGTACAACATTATAACACCCGTTTGGATGATATTATTATGGTCACTATGACACTGGTTGTTTTAATGTTGGCAATAAGCTAACTGTTTCAGAAACTTTTATAGAGCATTTTTTATAGCATGGGTGTAGATAAAACATACAATGTTATCTATCCTTCTTCTTTCACTATAGATGGTATAGGATAGTAAGATACATAACCACAGGGTGTAATTTTAATCACCGTTAATCTCTTAAGGTGTCATTGTACTCATCATTATGAAGAACTTTTACTACCTATCAAACCTGAAATCGCAAAAAATAAAACTGCTGTTCCCTATGTTTACATAACTCGTCAAAATGTAGGGAACAGCTGATTTTTATTTTGCGATTTCAGGTTTGGTGACATATTAAAAGTTGTTCATAATGATGAGTACCTAGGTATAAAAATTACAGCCTATAAATTTTTAGAAAGTTTGTTACAAAAGAAAGTAAAATATTTGGAAATGAAGACCGTTTGGCAGTCTTAATTCCAGGATAAGATAAAATGATAATCCAGATTTTTTCTCTTCAGTCACAGTACAGACGGATTTATACATCCGCAAATCTATTTTGCGAATTTTGCGCGTGTACCAGTTGATTTGTTGAGAGACTAAAAACACACCGATCAGTTTTATGATCCATGACGAGATAAACATAGATTGAATCATCTTTTGTACAGTCAGTTCCCCAAAAAGATTATTATATTTGTTAACCTCTTATTGAACGATTACTGTATACATATTTGTGAGACTTGTATACTTAAATGAGGGTTTTCATTAAAATTCACGGCACCATTTGGCACCACCTTGACAAGAGGTCTTCCATTTCGACAATGAGTATAAAATATAATGATGACGTTCATCATTCTTTTCATTAATTCGTTCCTCATTCAGTCACGACTAAAGAAAATATACCTAGGCGCTTTGACACTTTTGACAGGTGCCCGGACCTGACGTCTCAGTTCTGAGTGAAGGTCATTTCAGAAAACTCTTTTAGGGTGTGCCTTAGAGAGCCTGTCCATATGTCCACGTCACGACGTCTTCAACGAGGACGGTGCGGTAACGTGGCACGGTACGTTGACGTGACGTGCCCGTATCGTAAAAATATACGTCACGAATGAATTCTGTAAATATTTTAATAGCGATATTGGAGCACTTAGTTGGCAATTAAGTAAAATATAAATAAACAATACTTAATAATAAATATTAATATTTTAGTTAATTGCCAACGAAGTGCTTCAATATTGCTATTAAAATATTTAGAGAATTCATTCGTGACGTGCAATTTTACGTTACGTTAACGTAAATTTGCACGTCACGTCAACGTACCGTGCCACGTTACGGCACCGTTCCACGTTGGCGACGTCGTCGTGACGTGGAGATGTGGAAAGGCCCTTAGGGTATTTGGCCATGGGCACGCCACAATTGCGGCGATAAGTCCCCTCTTTGAGGAGTGGTTAGAGAGGCGCCACGGCGTCCTCACCTTCCGCCTGACGCAGGTCCTCACCGGACACGGCTGTTTCGGGAGGTTCCTGTTTCGCATAAGGCGGGAGGAACCGCCGGGGTGTTACCATTGTGTGGATCGCCCGGAGGAGCACCGCCGTGTTCTCACGGAGGCGATCGGCGGCGGCGATCTCTCGCGTCCGAGCCTGGTCCAGGCCATGGTGCGGAGCGAGAGTGCATGGGAGGCCGTCACCTCTTTCTGCGAAGCAGTGATGCTCGCGAAGGAGGAGGCGGAACGCGTGAGGGAGAGGCAGCCTCACGCCCTCAGTCGCCGCAGGAGACGCCCTGGGCGGCGGGAATCGCGGGGCGATTTCCGGCCACCGTAGGCGCGGGCCTGCGGACCGTGAGCAGCGGGTAGCTCGCCGTCCGGTAAGGACCAGGCCCGAGTCGACGGCGCGTTGTGTTCCACGCGCGCCTCAAAGAGATGTCAGCAAGTGACGGGGACCAATAGGGCCGACGCCGCTGGGGTCGCGGATTGTCCAAAGGGGTTACCGCGGCCCTGGCATAGGCAACTGAAGGAACACGGGTGGGTTTTAGTCAGTAAAAGTCTGACACGCCCTTCCGCTCCACCCAGAGCGGGAAAAGTTATTTGATGATTTCCCACCCTCAAAAAAAAAAAAAAGGGTATTTGGCCAGTGTAGAAGGTTTTAAATAATAATACCTAATAATATCCTTGGACATTTCACACAACGCCATCTAGTCCCAAGCTAAGCAACCTAATGCTTGTATTATGGTAACGAGATGGCTGATAAACTACTTACATACATTTTTTTTTTTTTTGTAAATACATGTTTTGGTACAAGTGTGTACCATTTTAGTAAAATAAATAATAATATATTATTATGTTTGTAACTAGCTATCGTGGATAATATGTTATGGAACAAAGGTTGTTGACAATAAAATGGTTCCTTGTTCGTGTATACGTCTTTTTGGCGCTTACTGTACTTATCTGGAGAAACGTAGAGATTTTAAAATCGATACTTAATCAATAATAATTACGACTAAATAGCGTTAGATGATGAGAAACTTATAAATATTCTGTTAGTGGAGCGTCTGCGTTGATTTGTTGAAAACTTATAAACAACAAAGTATAACAATAATAATGTAGTAAAATGTAATAATAACGATATAATAACTCTAAAGAATTCTTAAACAAAAGAAGAATTTGTAGATATAAGAAAATGTGTATTGTTTTTCAGCATGTGAATAACTTTAAAGTAAACTTTAGCAAAGAATATAACGTTGAACCTGATTAAATTTTAGACTCTATTATCTACCACTATTTGAAAAGCGAAGATACTGAAAAAACAAGAGATGAGTACTAAAAATAGTTTGTATTTTATATGGACAATGGAGAGGGGGAGCTTTTAAGAAAAGCTAAGTTGATCGATATCTGTGTACCCATGGAGATAGATACTTCTATGGGATGGTAATGCCTCTCTCTGCCGGACCCTTCTGGGAAAACAAGCATAATGATATGTTACGTTGATACCTAAACATCATGCTTCAATAGCTACGAATTGATTTAATCCTATCCTAAGTAATACTATAAATGGGGAAGTGAGTTAGTTTGTTTATTTGTTACGCTTTCACGTTAAAACGGCTCAATGGATTTGAATGAAATTTGACACACGGGTAGATGCTGACTTGGATTAGGACACAAAATACTTTTTATCCCAGTAAAACGTTCCTGTGGGTTAATTTTTGACTTGCACATGGGCGGAGCCGCTGGCGAAATCTAGTCAAAGTTAGTACATTATAGGTAAGTATATAATATCTGACTCTATCACCGAAACTAATAATGTCTCTTACAATGTAACTGACATGGGTCCAAGGAGCACAGAGCTATTCCAACTTTCAAGATGATGTCAACCGAATAAGCGATGGAGGGGCGTGTATAGGCTTGTAGGGTCGATCGATCAGGTTAAGCTATGCTGGCCGCGGTTGGTCCGTGAATAGGTGACCATTTTTACATACCAAGACCCCTCAACAACAAAGAAGAACATCCGTGCAGGTTATCAGGAAAAGAATAGTTTCAATACGTCATGCTGGCTTACTCAAGACTTATCCTGTCGTTATTAATCTCAGTGCTCTCACGGAGGGAAATGGTGAAATTACTCTAGCCTCGAGTCACATTTCCTTATATCACCAACGTAATGTCACAGAGGACTAGACGAGGTCAAGGATTAATAGGAAAAACACCCATTTTCCTTCGCTTTTCCAATTTAGAAGACTAGTTACTACAAAGGTAGGGCAAGTAATAACAGCCGCACGTGTGAATCGATCAGGTTAAAAAGGTACGCTTTCCGCGATTAGTCCGAGGACCGGTGAAAGATGGTGCTTTCCCCTACGTGCCTTGGAAAGCACGTTAAGCCGTTGGTCCCGGCTGTCATTCGTGGATCTTTGACAGTCGTTACAGGTCGTCAAAAGCCCGAAGTTTGACAACCATCTTACCAAGAGGTATCGTATTACCCAGTAAATGGGTTGTGGAGGTCAGATAGGCAGTCGTTCCATGTAAAGACTGGAAGCCGACCCCAACATTGTTGGTAAAAGGCTACGCAGATAACTCAACCGAATAACCGATAAACTCCATATAGGTACCTAAGTTACGACTGTCATTCAACTTAATACATAGTCTAAGTAAAACTTAGTACTTACCTAATATAAAACTTAATAGCCGTAGGACAGTTAAGTTGAACGTTACGAACGACCTCAAGTTAGGTGATTGTAACTTGTACTGAACTTATAAAAGTGTATGCTTAGAGTTAACGACAGCGTATTTACATTACTTTGTTCTCTGTGTTTGGCTAGGTTAATTGCTTTGTTTAGGTAAGTACTAAGGACTTAATGGTTAACCTTGGCACCTTTTTTTTTTGGATGGGAAATCATGAAATGGACCGGACCTTGAAAACAGCGGCGCGGCAGCGGGGCGGGACAATGCGAGCCGCCGCCCCGCTGCCCGCGAAATTCGAGGCAGAGGCCTCAGACTTTTACTGAAAAACCCACCCATGTTCCTTTAAATTGCCTGTGCCAAGGCCATGGTAACTCTTTCGAACAACCCGCAACCCTGGCAGGCGTCGGCCCTACCGGATTCCATCACTGCTGACATCTCTTTGAGGCGCGCGTGGAATACAACGGGCTGTCGACCCGGGCCTGGACCCGGACCTGGTCCTTAGCTCACCGTCCGCAAGCGCGGGCGCCTACGGTGGAACCTACCTTGCCACCTAAGTATCTACTTATTTACCTTTTTCTTGTTTTTCCGCGGGGAAATCCTAATGGATGCCCTCCGTCTGGGGAGAACGGAGGGTTATGTCAGACTCCTACCGACTAAAACCCCACTGTTCCTTCCAGTACCATGAGTCGGGGGCTAGGGAGATACTTGTACATTCGCCACACCCCTGACTGGACCTTCTTATTTATCTAACGAAGTGACAACTCCGCCTTAAAGCCTTATGCCGAATATCGCGTCATGCCTGTGGGTAGACATAACAACAACAACAACAACAGGACAGGCAACAACAGAGCAGGACTTAACAACTTTAAAATAATGTCTAAAACCCCTGACGTAGATAACGATACGAAGAATTTCAGATCAATAATCATCAATCTGCCTAGCCTTTTCCCAACTATGTTGGGGTCGGCTTCCAGTCTAACCGGATGCAGCTGAATACCAGTATTTTACATGGAGCGACTGCCTGTCTGACCTCCACAACCCAGTAACTGGGTCATACGATACCCCTTGGTAAGACTGGTTGTCAGACTTTCGGGCTTCTGACGACCCGTAACGACTTTCAAAGATCCACGAATGACAGCCGGGACCAACGGCTTAACGTGCTTTCCGAGGCACGGAGGAGTCTCGGTATGTAAAGATGGTCACCCATCCACTGACCAACCCCGGCAAGCATCGACCCGTGCGGCTGTAATTACTTAGCCACGAGCTCCTCCAGATCAATAATCATGTCGTAAAAAAATAATTGGTGTACGACATTATTGTTTGCTAATAGTTTATAACTTTAGTGATTACTTTTAAATTCTAATGACCCGGCTATAAATAAAATCGACCTTACTTTCAAAATACGTCTGTGTGATCTTTGATCAGTGATTATAACCATTCTAAAAAGTTATTGTTAGTATTAATAAACTACTTAATTAAACATAAAAGTTTTTCATTTCCTGCGACGAGCCTATCTTACTTTTATGATAATTTTTCTTCAGCTGTTTCATAATCAGCAAACAAACACATTGTATCATCGTCTGTCAAAGATAAGTTCCTGTCACAAACAGACTGACACAAACATTATTTTGTGAGATTTTTACAACTTCCTTAATAGATATGGAAGATGATTAGGTAGGTATAATATGTACTTATTTGTTAAGTTCGGACAGACATCTAATATTGGTGTGATAAAACAGTAAATAATATGATATAATACAAATACAACACAATATTATTCATTATTAGGTATTTCGCAGGAATTTAAGGAAAGAAAACACGTAAAGTTTTCATTTTTACACTTACTAGTTCTACTTACGTAGACAATTTATTGCGTATAGATACCTACTGTTTAGTTCATGTAGATATAGATACCTACTGTTTAGTTCATGTAGATATAGATACCTACTGTTTAGTTCATGTAGATATCACAGTCATTATTTATCTTACGTTGTAATTTATTTTATTGCTTATTAGTTTAATAATTATGTAATAGGTTTCATTTTCTATTACTCTATTTATTTCTTCTATATTTTTTCAACAAACAGATCAAATTCTGAGATATTGTATGCGAAACTCAAAGACAGCAAAAACAACACTCTTCCTAATTTTTTACAACCTCACCAATTTGTTTGTTATATTCTGTATTTTGATGGTTAGTAGCAAAGCGATAAAAGAGAGTACTATTCTCATCATAAAAGGCAGGACTCGCCATAATGTTAATGTTGACATTTTAACCACTTCAACACTCGTTGGTACTGTAAATATCCGGGGAGAAGCTTACAGTACCGGGATGAATAAAAATGCTAGTTAGAGTTATAACTACGCTAATTATTTATATTTCTAAGGTCGAACTTTTAATTAGTTGCAGTAAAATGACACTTCTACTGTCATTTCATTAGAAAATGGGAACATTTTTTAACGAAATCACAGTGTCCTCACAGTGTCCATGACGTGTCGTGTCGTATGCCTTGGTCTAAAAAATAAATAGAAACATCACCTAATAAGTACAAAAAAACAACAAAAAACTCAACATATAGCGCCGTACTTGGTTATACCTGAGACTTACCTCGTTCTACACAATGGTAAGTCTGCAAGGTAAAGGTAACATGTGGAGCATAGTAATTAACAGTCGGGGCACAAAAGTGAGCTTTTTTTACCTCTGCCGTAAAGATGCTTATCAATAGCTATCACGGTAATGGGGTGCAGGGGTGACAAACATTTGGCTTGTGGCGATAAGTGACAGAAAAGTTCTTTAACACCACTTGCGGTAGCAGTAAATTGGCAGAAATCGTCACGTAATGAAAAAGCGTTATGCTGTCAGTTTCAAGTGTCAAAAGTTTTGAAACTTAGGATCATGCCAGATGGGTCTGTATTAATACCACAGAATACATAATAGTGGAAGTACAAAAGATTCACTCCGCAAAATCATTCAAATAAATAGCGACTCTTGCTACGACACAATAAAGTGCAATTCAGGCCACACAGCGTTAATTACCTCCAGTTATATTCATCTAGAAGTTGCCTTTATTTCTATCGCGTAACTCTTATAATAGCTTCTGACTCGTTAGGGTTGCCTTCTTTTACGATGTGGCGCGTGAGTGAGTATCGAAGTAACGTGCGAGCCGGCCGGTGCGCGGCAGCCCACACTGAATTAGCCCGACAAGTCGAGCCCGCCGCGTACTTGTAGCTTCATACCTGAAATGCGTATGCGCCGGGTCTGTTAATACTTACAGAATGTACATCGAAAGGAACTCGTTCCAACTAGATGTCCCACAAACGTACCGACTTTTTATTTTTTCATTCGGAAGAGGAGTAATCGATCATGTTTGTTCTATGGCGAAAAAAAAAGAAACGATGTAAAAGTTATTTATAAAGACTTTTCTAATGAATATCAAACCCAAAACCGTCCACTCCTGAAAACGGGTCTGGATACGAGTGACCCCACAGTTAATGATCAAAGGGAACATTAATTGAAATCATTCAAGCTCCTACAAACAGGCGCGGCACGCGACATAATCGCGCGCGACACAAAGGCAACGCGTGTCGCGCGAAAGCGGTGCCTTTGTGTGGCGCGCAACATATACACGCTATATTATTGCGTGTATTGGTAATCGGTTTCTGTTTATTATTTTGTACGGACTTCAACTCTACTGTTTGGCTCCACTGTACTATCACACCCGCGCGTCCGAAACTTCACATTGGTGAATCATTTGGGTTAGGTTAGAATAGTGTGTTCGTTTCAACCGCGCGGCCATGGCGTTAAAAAAAAAAGAAAACTATGACAAAATTTTGTAACAATTTGTAAAAGTTGACTCGCAAAACCACAAATTTGTCAAAGCTATGGTTAAAAAGTTAGAAGGGTTTGAACGTGGCCGCGCCATCGAAACGCGGAGAACCGCGCGGCCACGGAGATCTCAGAAACTAAGCGTTGCACAGACCTGAAATTTTGGTAAATAACAGATTCAATTTTTAAACAATTTGTAAAAATATAGAAAAAAATCCTAGGTTAATATTTTAGGAGCTGTGAGACTAAAACCCCGTGGCCGCGCCATCGAAACGGTGACAAAAACGTGATAGCCGATATCTCACTGAAAAAGCATCGCAGACGTCTAGAGTTTTTTGTAAAACCCAGATTTGAATTTGTCAAAACTTACAAAAATGCAACAAAAAATACTAGGTTAATATTTTAGGAGCTGTGAGACTAAAACCCCGTGGCCGCGCCATCGAAACGGTGACAAAAACGTTATCACCGATATCTCGCTGGAAAAGCATCGCAGAGGTCTGAAGTTTTTTGTAAAACCTAGATTTGAATTTGTCAAAACTTGTAAAAATACAACAAAAAATCCTAGGTTTATATTTCAGGATCCGCGCCATAGAAACGGTGAAAAACACGTTATCGCTGATATCTCACTGAAAAAGCATCGCAGAGGTCTGAAATGTTGGTGAATCATTTGGGTTAGATGAGGCGGTGAATGTCTCGTATATTAGACGATGAAAACTTGACCTCAGAGTCATTGACCTTGAGCTCAAGGTCAATGGTACTGTAAAAAGACCACTTTTTTTTTTCGGCGTCTATTATTTTGCGCACTTTGGGGTTTCCAAAAATACACTAACAAGCGTCTATTCTACCCAAAAAAAAAAAATAGCTACTATATAAAAGCGCCGGGTGCAATTGTACAGTTGTTCCACTGGTTTTACTTCGCATTTGATAATAAAGTAAAGATATTGAATTTATACCCTATCGCGGGTTATAGACTTTGTGACGTCACATAAAATCCAACATGGCGGCATAAAGCGGCGGCGAAGGGTTTTTTTTTGTTATACCTACGTATCTCATGTTTTGTCTAATGAAAGGTCTTAAAGAGGTTTTTGTGAAAAAAACATCATCTGCCTCATCTCCTACCTCTCTGCCAGTCTAACAATATTTTACATAGATCGACTGCCTATTTGACCTCCACATCCCAGTTACTGGGTAACACGATACCCCTTGGTAAGACTAGTTCGCAGACTTTCGGGCTTCACTACGGGTAGTCATGACTACTGACTGTCAAAGATCTATCGAATGACAGCCAGGACCAAACGATACCCCTTGGTAAGACTAGTTCGCAGACTTTCGGGCTTCTGACTACCCGTAACAGCTGTGTCAAAGATCTACGAATGACAGCCAGGACCAAACGATACCCCTTGGTAAGACTAGTTCGCAGACTTTCGGGCTTCTGACTACCCATAACAGCTGTGTCAAACATCTACGAATGACAGCCAGGACCAAACGATACCTTGGTAAGACTAGTTCGCAGACTTTCGGGCTTCTGACTACCCGTAACAGCTGTGTCAAAGATCTACGAATGACAGCCGGGACCAAACGGCTTAGCGTGGACTTTTATATAACAAAAAGGTTGACTACCCCTGGTCTAGTGCTTATGCAGTACTACTTGCGCAGTAGGGTTCGGCGTGTCTTTATGTAATCACACCTCGTAACTAGATGACATTCCACTAATGTGAACATGCAAATTCTGGTACTCACGACTACAGATAAAGCTATACATTTCCAGTATAAGCTGTTCTCGCATTGTATAGGATTTCCTTACAGTGAGAGGTCAGTGTAAACTGGAAATGTATAGCTTGATGTGTAGCCGTGTGTACGTACTTTATACGGTTGCGTGGTAAGCGCTAACTTTAAATACCTTTTATTCTACTTGGTGTTTGTTCTATACTTTGTTATGTCGGGGCCACACCAGCGGGATATGCCGTTCATTATCGCGATGATGGACGTAGGCCACAGGTGTAGCCACTACTTATTGCGATAATTTGACAACGGCATTCACATTGCCGATTGACGTGGCGATAACTCGGGTGGCGGCGTTCAAGTGTCGCCACTCAATTTATCGCGATAATTAATTATTTATTATTTATTACTAGCTGACCCGACAGACGTTGTCCTGTCTTAGCTATGAATATTCTAATGTAAACGCGCGAAGTTCCTGAAGGCGCAAGCTGAGTACATTTTGAATTGTTTAGGAAAACTTAATTTATATTTTAAGAATGAACCTAAGATTTTTTGCTGAAAAGTAAAATACCGGAATAAATTTATACTTAGTAAAAAGTCAAGAACATGAAAATTATTAATTGGAGCCAATTAATTTGAAAAAAAAAATTGTTTTGAGTATGAATGTCAATGGCTATATGAGTAGGGGAAGATCAAGAAACGATGGATGGACTGTGTGAAAGATTATATGGTTATAAAGGGGGTGACTACCGAGATGACGACTAATAGAGAAGTATGGAAGAAAGGGACATGTTGCGCAGACCCAAAATAAATTGGGATAGTAGGTTGTTACCATAGGCCTATAAAAAATCTGAGGTTGTTACTTGTATCAAATCTCCACATATTTAGTACAGTAGTGTTAGTAAATTGACGTTATAACAATAAACTGTGTAGAAGTTTCTTTCATACAAACTTTGTCCTGACAATTACAAATACAACAAAAAAGAATTAGCCAAATGCGTGCATCCGTTCTGAACTGATGGGCGTACCTACATACATTCGGCAATTGATTTTTATTTTAGAATACTACATAAGTAGCTGACCCGCCAGACGACCTGTCAAAAATTCAATAAATCGAACGGCAGCAAAACAAATGAACAACTGATTATAAAATGAATTTGAATTTGGAATTCTAAAAAGAATGAAAGTTTCCCGACAGACATTGCCCTGCCCTTTCATGTATGAGAAAATGAATTTTCTTCATATTTTTTTGTGAATTTTCCTATGTTTTTAATAGTTATTCTGCTATTCGGGACGGAGACAAATACAACAAATCAAAAACCATGAAAATTGGTCCAGTAGTTCTCGAGTTATAAGTGTTCGAACAAACCCGACTTTGTTTTATATATATAGATTTATTTATTTATTTAATTATCGGAATAATTACCGCGATGTTTATGACGATTATGGGCATTGTCGTTGACGTTGGTGTAGCCCCGACATAACGATTGAAGTTTAAAAAGGAAGGAAAACGAAAGCTCGTAAGTTATACAATCTGCCCAATCTGCCTAGCCTTTTCCCAACTATGTTGGGGTCGGCTTCCAGACTAACCGGATGCAGCATGCAAAATAGTTGGGCAAACGGCATCTAAAACTGTTCCAAATTTCAAGTTGATAGCATTAGTAGTTCTTGAGATATTGAGATATTATGATATTTTTTTTAAGTTTGAATTTTTATTACTTTTTTTTATTGTTTAATGTTTACTTTGTTACTTTTATAAGCTCCTTCTAAACTGTATTTCCTGTGCGTGTCCCAAATAGAATATTTTTCTTTCTTTCTTTCTTTCTCTAGATATCTAGCTGTGACAGACGGACGGACAGACAGAATTAGTCGTACCATAAGGGTTCCTTTTTACTTTTTTGGTAAGGAACCCTAATTATATTTAGAAGGTAAACATACTATCTATACTTCCGCTAGATTTGTTTTTCATGAATGGAGCAAAGCTAGACAAATGAGGTCGTTTATGATCCCACATAAAAGTTAATAAAAATAAAGTACTTGCAAAGCTTATCGCTATCAGCAATCTGAGCGAGACAGTCTTGATGTAACAATACAAAGGTATTAAACGAGATATTACGCTGGACCCTGGTTTTTTAGAATTCCGTACCCGAAGGGTCCAAACGGAGCCCTATTGCTGTCACTCACGTGTCGGTCTTCCGTCGTGTGTCACACAGGTTTTACAGACAAACTGTTGGAGCTACAGTTGACCCAAAGCCATAGGAATTGTCAAAAAATATTTTTAAACGTTTTTAATGGGGTCTCGCATACAGCTAAAGGGGGGTGCGGAAAAAGAAATAACTACCCCATCAAGTGGGATAGAACTCGTTAAATAAATAAATACTGTATGTTTTGTTTTAAAAAATATTGAAAAACAAAGAAATGAAAAGGCCTCAGTCAGCTTTTTTTTTACAAAATTTTGTTCCGATGAATTTTTTAACTTTCCATTTACCAATAAAATTGAAATTTGGTGATAATGTTTATTATTACTTATATTTTACTAAAAAATATCAATATATTGATAAATCAGATTTGGTACGGAACCCTAAATGTGCGAATTCCGACACGCATTTGGCCGGTTTATTGTATAGGCTTTTGTTTGACCACTATCTCACCTCATATAAGCCTACAAGACTATTCAATGTATTTTGCCAACTCTTTGATGTTGGTAAGCTTAAGAGACCTAGGTACGTCTATTTTGTAATAATCTCACCGTGAAAACATATACCGTATTCACAATAACATGAGACATTGAAACAAACCTTTTTTACAGTCCGTTCAACCGATTTTGACTTCTATTGCGTAGGCTTAAAGATAGCATTAAAGGCAAAAAAGTGGTTACAATACCAACTGTTTACTGCAGCTGTCATTTGTCATGCCGCCAACGCAATAGAAGTCAAAATTGGTTGTACGGACTGTAAAAAAGATTTGTTTCAATGTCTCATCTTATTGTGAATACGGATTAGGTGAAGTGAGCCAGGAGCAGTGGCGGCCCAGTGGTAACGGCCCCGACCTACGATTTGTAGGTCGTAGGTTCGAACCCAGACAGGAGCTTCACTTTGTAGAAATTATTTCATCACCACTGCTCTAAAAACGGTGAAGTAAAACATCGTGAGGAAAATTACTCTCGATCAAGTCACCTTTCAAATAAAACAAAAAATATCTAAATCGGTTCAGTCGTTTGGGAGCTACGAACGATGTCACAACCAGATACACAGATACACACGTTAAACCTATAACAACCCTCTGTTTCCGTCAGGGGTTAAAAAGGCTTGTTGGCAGTCATTAAAACGGTGTAAGTTTGAAAGGTTTGAAGGGAGTAGGTAACCTTCAAACCTTCCAAACTAGAACAAAACAATGCTGAAATTACTTCAACAGACGAACACACTAGAAGCTCACCGATACAAAACAATATTACATCATTGTCCCTGCCTATCCAACTATTACTTACAAACGTGACAGCTTATCTTGAATGATTATACAGGGTGTCTCAAAACGATCCAACTTTTTCGAACAACAATAACAATTAAAAAAAATTGAAATTATTTATTTATTGATACCAAATGTACTTACACAAAGAACGAAATTTTACTTTTTGAATATTACATTAGATAAATGACAACCGTTTCTTTGGAGACACTCTTCAAACCTGCGGACATAATCGAAGACTTTTCGAAGAACTTGCAGAGTGATCAATCTGATTTTCTCTTCAATGTTTCTTCTTAAATCTACCAAACTTTTTGGATTGTTCTCGTAGACAATACTTTTAAGATAACCCCAATATTCAACCCCAAAGCCCAATATCCAAACCCCAATATCCAATATTGCACAATCCATAATGCAGTCGAAATAACCGACGAACACGAATGAGGGATCGATTGTTCTCAAAACACGCAAAATAAGAGTCATGGTGGCAACTAAAAAATGTTAGACCCCTCCCTCACCTCCACCCCTCTTTGTTTGCGTCTCGTTGACTCTTAAAATAGTCGGACCGTTCTGAGACACCCTGTATAACACAAACTATCCGAAACTACCCACTAAATCAATGTTTTAACATCCCCAACGGTTAATAGCTGAAACCCGAAATCAGATCGTATCCGATTCCGAACGGACATTATCAAGCAGACCGAAAGATTGTAGAGACGGATCCGGAGAAATGTTTTACCTACTGAACAAGGCCTATCAGGTTTCCGGTTGTCCGGCATGATTTATAGATCGACACTAACGCTGTTTGTCTACCGTGCCGGGAACGGGACGTCAACGAGAAACGAGATTATTCGACCATAGTTGTACTGTCGCTACTTCAGCTCCGTCATCTGTTTTCTCGTTGACGTCACGTTCGCGGTGTGGTGAACAGTCTTACGGGTACGAAGGAAAAATATGGAATAAACATTATAAGGTGGATCCGCAGTGTCCCGTGAAATTCAACCAACATCAGATAGAAACACGGCAAATCTAACTTATCTTTCTTTTTAGGGTTCCGTACCAAAATGGTAAAAATGAAACGTTATGGTGTGACTCAGTCTCTCTGTCTGTCTGTTTGTCACAGCTGGATGTCTCAAGAACTACTAATGCTATCAACTTGAAATTTGGAACAGTTTTAGATGACGTTTGCCCAACTATTTTGCAAATAAGAAAGAAATAAAAATATATAGGCTGTTTCTTTTAAGTTGTCAAGCCAGTGCGAGCTGATAGCAGAGCACCATTCCTCTCGATATAACCCCCATGTATGTTCTACTATTTTTTGTAGTTTTTGAGTTATTTTGGATCCCTCATTTCATATCAATGGTAGTGGTTAAGGATAGTAGTATATATCAACTGAGCTCTGCTTAAACGTAGAGGAATAGTAAATATCAGCATTGACAAAAATATACAAAGATAAAATAAAATTATAAAATATGAAAATCACAAGATTTCAGATACACCACTTTCAACGACCGATTTCAGCAGATAATGCCCTATTTAGTACATTCTTGTTCAAAGTTGTCCCAAAAAAAAGATAACATTTTTAAAGCCATATCATCTCGTTGAATCAGGAAAAATATCGAAGAAAAATTATAACTCGAAAACTACAAAAAATCGTAAAACATACATGGGGGTTCAATCGATAGGTATGGTACTCTGCTATCAGCTCGCACTGGCTTGACACCTTAAAAGAAACACCCTGTTTATGTTTGTTTTTGCAACAGGGAATGAAAGGGGGTCTTAAGAATTCGAAGTGGGGTTACTAGGGCATGTGGGGGATCATATATTATGAAAGAGCGCTGTTTGCACATTCTCAAACTTTTTTTCCTTTTTTTTAGGAGTACTTTATAGTTTTCGACTTTTGATGAAAAATGTAAAAAAATATCGTTCCATCCCCCCCTTAATCTCCGAAGTTTGCATAGAGAAAAATCTGAAATTATTCTGTGTGATAGAAGTTTATGTAATGATTACAGGAAAAATAAATCGATGTCTCTAAATAACACAGTTTTACAGAAATCGGAACGGAACCCTCGGTGCACGAGTACGACTCGCTCTTGACCGGTTTTTTAGTCGTAAAAACCGAGCGAAGAAGGGGCGGGTTGCTAGTAGACTATAATAAAATAAACAACTGAATAAAAACTTAATCCAATGTTATCAGAATACAACGTAAACTGTTTACTGTTTAGATATTTATGAACACATTCCACTTACTACCGAAAACAAAAAACGATAAATATTAATGACGAATTTATGATAAACGTTCCTTTGAATTAAACATCTACATTATGGCCCTTTGAATTGTTCTCCATTCTTAACGAAAATTACGGATAACTTTGTAAATAAATAAGGCTTTGATAAAATAAGAAGAAAGCTCCATTTACTTAGTAATTTTGATGAAGAAAATAACATATGATCTTTGATGGTAAGAGTACATTAAATTTGTTCATAGGTACATATTACTTATGTTCTTATCCCTGAATCTGCGCATGCCTTTTACAAAACAGAATAATTAAAATAAGTTATTAACAGATTGCATTGTTTTTAGGGTTCCGTACCAAAATGGTAAAAAAGAATCCTTATTGTGTGACATAAACATATAAAACATATTCTGTCCATCTGTCACACCTGGATATCTCAAGAACTACTAATGCTATCAACTTGAAATTTGGAACAGTTTTAGATGACGTTTGCCCAACTATTTTGCAAATAAGAAAGAATTTTTGTTTCTTTTTTGCAACACGTAGGTACTGAATGGCGGTCTTAAAAATTCGAAGTGGGGCTACTAGGGCATGTGGGATATCATAAATATGAAAGAGCGCTATTTGCACATTCTCAAACATTTTTTTTTTCTTTTTTTAGGGCGCACAGTTTTCGACTTTTGATGAAAAATGTAAGAAAAAATACCCTTTCGTTAAGGGAAGTTCCGAAGTTTCCATAGATAAAAATCTGAAATTATTACTATGTGATAGAAGTTTACGTAAACATGACAGGAAAAATAAAACGATATCTCTAAAACGCACACTTTTTCACTAATCGGAACGGAACCCTCGGTGCGCGAGTTCGACTCGCTCTTGACCGGTTTTTTTCAAACAAACCTTTTTGGATTAGAAATTGATTCCGTTCATGAAGTATAAATAAAAAAAATATAATATAAAACATCAAAATCACAAATTAAGATGTTTTGTGATTTTTTGTGGATAAATTGCGTATTTTCAGAATTAATGACTGAAAAGAGTAAAAAAGCTTTCTTAATTATGTCAGTACTTAATACTTCTATAAGATCTTTACGGTCCATTAAAATTCAGCTGAAATCAACTTCAGAGTTCGCCATTGTTCACTGAAGCCGAAATTCTTAAGGTCGGAGCACTCCTGCTTAACGTTGACCTCAAACGGAAAATGCTGAGTACTGGCCTCTCCCGAGACAATTAATGACCTTGACGATAATTAGTGTTTCATAATGAGACCCTTTAATAAGCTTGGGTATATTTTGATTTATAAGGCTGAGGCTACATTAGGCCGCGACGCGACCTGCGACACATGAGCGATCAAAACAAATAAATGAATGCTCAAGTATATGGCTACACCGTACATCAAATATTAGGTACTCTCGTTATTCGTTTCGCTGTTCCAGTCGCATCGCAAATCGCTGCTTACTGTAGCCTCAGCCTAAGAGTGTCCATGGAGCGTCTTGCCCGTTCTTCTCCATAGAAACCAACACGCTTTGGAATGGGCTTCATCTTTCTGACTGTTACTTGACAACTCAAAAGTATCTGTGAATGATTTGTGTTTGAGTTTAAAATTGGTTCAATATCAATCTGCCTAGCCTTTTCCCAACTATGTTGGGGTCGGCTTCCAGTCTAACCGGATGCAGCTGAATACCAGTATTTTACATGGAGCGACTGCCTATCTGACCTCCACAACCCAGTTACTGAGTAATACGATACCCCTTGGTAAGACTGGTTGTCAGACTTTCGGGTTTCTGACGACCCGTAACGACTGTCAAAGATTCACGAATAACAGCCGGGACCAACGGCTTAACGTTCTTTCCGAGGCACGGAGGAATCTCGTTATGTAAAGATGGTCACCCATCCACTGACCAACCCCGGCAAGCGTAGCTTAACCTGACGGATCGAACCGTGCGGCTGTTATTACTTAGCCACGAGCTCCTCAAATTTTAACGAGTTTAAAATTGGTTGTTCCTATCTAAATAAATAGGAGTGCAGTTTTTTATCGGACATGTAAAGTAGATCATTCTATGATTAAAAGATTAGGCAGCCAACAAGATCACTAGCGAGGGTCACTGCCCAGAGCGCGAATGACGTAGGTACTATCGACAAAACGGACGCCTTTATAAATTATTTTCAATGAAAAAACCCTGCTCCTTTGTTTTACTTTGTCATAAGTACAATTTCAGTTTGCAAGCAAAATTGTTTCAAAATTGGAAAAGCATAGCGTTTGTCGATGGTACCTACTGAAGTATAATCATCGATTCTGGTAATGTTTTATCTCCAAATCATGACTTGGAACACCCATAAAGCGTGATGGGATTATTTATTAGTTACTGGCTTTCGATAAAAAAGATAAGATTATTTATAATCAAAGTTATGGAAAATATTATGTTTCTATTGAAAATAATAATAGTGGCTTTACTTACGAAATAAAATCAAAAAGTTATTCTTCCTCTTCTTAAAACATAACTTTCTTAAAACTATGAAAAGAAAATCAATCATTTTACCTGATCGCAGAAATAAATGCTTTTTCGAGTTTCCTCTGATAGTTCCACTTATTCACTGAGTTACATTTAAAAGTTCACTAATTGCTATTGCGAAGAATAGCATTTTACACTAACACAAAATTTTAAGTTTCTTAATTTTTTTTCGGAAAAACAGTTGTTAAATACTTAATTAAATTACAGATACTTATTAGTCAATTGTCAATGCTTCAGAAAATTTATAGACAGAATTACCACACAGTAAGTGACCTAAGTATTAAAAGTTTTAAATAAAATAAAAAAGTGAAAGAAAAATCACCGTTAGTTCAATCGGAAAAATCCAAATTCAAAGTCAAACAACACTCAAAAAAGTTCTTAAAAAGTTTTCAAATCATACTTAATTTTTTCATTCACTGTTTGAAATAAGAATACAGATCTAATAGAACGTGTACTTCGAACCGCGGAATCGCGCCGGACGAATCGACAGGCGCGTTCGAACGCCGCAAGTATTCGAGCACAACTGAAGAGTTGAAGAGAGAGAGTCGGAACGTACTGAAACTTCGCCCTACATGCAACAAGTACGTACATTTATGTACTCGTCTACATGATAATGTGGGCTTTGCTAAGCTCGCTTGCTTTCAGTATGTTATTGCATTGTATTTCATAATTTGCTTTTGCGTTTTAGATGTTTTTGTTGGTTATTCTGTTGATTCGTGTTTTAGTAGGTACGAAGGTACATTTTGGTTGAGTTTGTAGATGAACTTTTTGATTGGTTGGATTATAAATGAGTATTCTGCTGGGAGCCAAACGTGGATTGCTGATAATTTATTTGATGAAGGGACGTTCAAATATACGCAGTGGAATCCGTTTATTATGACTCCGTCTATATTGACCAAACGCTTATTAAGGCCGAACTATACGCCAATGACCTTGAGTGGTTAGCTTGCGCATTCTGACCTGAGCTCACGCAACGCGTCGTACGTCCAGCCAGTAATAGGACTCGCCCATCAAGGAGCGCTGTCCCAAATTTGACGCATTTTTAATTTACTATAATAAAAAATATACATGTTTTTAAAAAGTAACAAAACCAAATCATTTTGGTTTGTATTGCAAAGTAGTAGATATTTTTTTGTATATATTCTTTTGATAAAAAATGAAGGAGTAAAATGGTTTCATCTTAACGATTTGGAGGTGATTTGGGGTTTTTTTTTTCTTATTATGTGATACCGATAGAAAAATTATGGCTAAACCAAATTACGATTCATATCATGTAGATTACTAACAATTTTTTTCAGATGTAATTTCTCTGTAGGTTCCGGCGAAAAACTGCTTCATCTGCACGCTGTTTTTAAGCTTTTTTCGAAAGAGTAGCCTTAAGACGTACGAGTACGATGCGATGTTTAGTTTTCAAAAATCCTTTTTAACAAAGTTCGGATGTAATGACTTCGCTTATTCTGACATGAAGAAATTATGTCCAATAATAGTGACAAAGTGAAGAAAAGCAGACAAAAATATTTGATTTCATAAGTAAAAAAAAATATATTTACAATTTTTATTCTGTTTATAATAAGTTTGTTTTGTGCTCATGTTTTAAATTCTTTTCTTGTATAGATTCATACACTTTGTAGTTTTTACCTTTGCCTTTGAACTAATAACAAAAATAGGAAGTTTGTAATTTTCTAAGACTATATACGCTTTGAATACGACGTCCGCTTATTTATATATAGATTTTACTGTACACCGGAAAAATATTCTTACATCAAAAACTTTACATCTAATTACACCAAGTCAATTATTGCTCTACAAATTAACTAAGTAATTGAGTAGCAAAACATGTACAATTAATAATCATTATTTATACATCAATTGTCCAAGTCACAACAAAAATATTAATGTAATATCAAAAATACTAACTGCTCATCAAAAATAACAAATGCGCATCTAATAAAAAATGTATGCACTGCTAGTTAACTAATTGGTACAAATTATAATTATTGGGCATCCCGAGGTTCGGTTTGGTTGGGTTCCTTTAAACACCGCAGACAGAAATAGAAGCCACGCGCAGCGGGACTTCTATTTCTGTCGAGTTTAATCAAATTTATTTAGACATGCGATTTTTGATGCGCAAACAGTATTTTTGATGTACGTTTAAATACTAAGTACCCATTAGTATTAAGTGTTTAAATTAAAATAGAAATTGAGTCTTTGTTTAGAAATTGTGATAAATGATAAATGATAAATGATTTATTTTCTGTAAGTAGGTTTGTACAAACACTTTTACACGTCAAACATATTTTTTTTTTAAACTAGATGAGTTCGACGTTTCCTATCTGACTACTCTGAGAAGAAACGCCGAAACAAACTCAGAGGTCACTGTCTCTTTTAAAGTCCAGACATAATCTTGGTCAGATCATGTGAAGACCATGTAGATTGCAGTCAGAAATGGTCTTTTGATGAAAGAACCACACAGATTGAGTGGACCTGTCCAGTCAGTGCACGCATTTGTCAGGAATCGTGCAGCTCAACTCAAAACTTAAGGAGCTTAACGATTCGACGAACAATACCAAAGAAAAGACATTTGGGTAGGCCGCATAAATTACTCAAACTGTCAGACTATAACTAAAACTGAGAAAAGGATAAAATAAATAAAAAACAATGATCCACGTAGTCTTCACATTCACAATAATTAAAAATAGTATAACAAACAAAATATTCATGTCATTGTATAGAATATGTAAAAAGGTATTTAAATCAACATTAATAGTGTAAATTTATTGGAGCAGCTCAAACCCAAGCCTTTTTGTCCTCAATATAGTCTTTGACAGTATAAAAGGCTTTCTGACAAAGTTTCCGCTTTATACAATTTTTGAATTTATTAAGGCTTAGTTCTTGAATGTGGCTAGGTAGTTTATTATAAAAACGTATACATTGGCAACTAAACGAACCACTTATTTTCTTCAGCCTGGTTGTAGGAACAACAAATTTGTGTTTGTTTCTAGTATTCACATTATGGACGTCACTGTATTTTTTAAACAAATTGATATTTTTATGAGCATACAAAAGATTTTCATAGATATACTGAGAAGGCACAGTCATTATATTATTTCTTTAAATTTATCTCTGAGGGAGTGTCTGGGACTTAATTTGTAAATTGAACGAATAGCCCTTTTTTGTAAAACAAAAATTGTCTGAATATCGGCGGCATTTCCCCACAACAGAATACCGTACGACATCACACTATGAAAATAACTAAAGTAAACTAAACGGGCTGTCTCTAAACAAGTTAAATCACGAATTTTCCTAACGGCGTATGCTGCAGCGCTAAGCTTTTTCGACAATTTATCTATATGGGGGCCCCATTGAAGTTTGGCATCCAAAGTTATGCCCAAGAACACTGTGGTATCTTCGGGAATCAACTCTTCACCCTTTATGAGAACACTAGTTTTTACTTGTCTAACATGAGGTATAGTGAACTTAATACACTTAGTTTTTTTCTCGTTAAGAAGTAGGTTATTAACATTAAACCAGTTAACTACTTTTGCGAGGGCGCTATTTACATTGTCAGTAACCAGCTGCTGACGTTTGAGTTTAAATAAAAGTGAAGTGTCATCTGCAAACAACACTATATCATGATTATCCTTTATGAGGTAAGGCAAGTCATTAATATAAATAAGAAACAAAAACGGGCCAAGAATTGAGCCTTGGGGGACCCCCATTGTTACTACGGATCCGGGTGATCTTTTCCCGTTAACATCAACTCTTTGAATCCTATCACTTAAGTAAGAAGTGAGAAGATCCAGAGAGGCGTTCCGGATTCCGTAGTGATGCAGTTTCCTGATTAATGTTTCATGAAGAACGCAGTCGAATGCCTTGGACAAATCACAAAAAATGCCCAAAACATCGCATTTATCCTCCCATGCATTATAAACATGACCTAAAAGTTCAACACCGGCATCAGTAGTCGAACGACCCCTTGTAAAACCAAACTGTTTGTTATGTAATAATTTATGTTTATTAAAAAATCTTTGCAGTTGATCTAAAATAACTTTTTCAAAAATTTTACTAAAAGTAGGTAGCACTGAAATAGGTCTATAATTAGTAGGGTCAGATGTACTACCCGATTTAAACAACGGTATTATTTTACTATATTTCATAAGATCAGGAAACTCACCACGGTCAATACAATTGTTAAAAATAACTGCTAAAGTAGGTGCTACAATGTTTATAATTGATTTAGCAACGTCCACAGAATTACCCCATAGATCAGCAGTCTTTTTAATATTTAACGTGTGAAAGGTTTTAATTATGTCTCTACAGGTAACATATAGGTGTATTTTGATTATTACTAAAGCACTACTGCTGACCTTTAAAATAAGTCCTTGGACAAGCATTTGACATCTAAGAGCTCTTAGCGATTACTTTCAGTAAACAATTCAACATCAGCTTTTTCTTTTACAAGAAAAGTATTATATTACGTCTAACGTCAAAAACTTATCGACCTTGCCCAAACTAAAACTTTTCAATCTAGCCTTCGTCTTGTCTGGAACTAATTGGAAAGGAATGGATAAATATTCACCCAGAGGAGCTCGTGGCTAAGTAATAATAGCCGCATGGGTCGATTCGTCAGGTTAAGCTAAGATTGCCAGCGTTGGTCCGTGGATGGGTAGACTATCTTTACATACGGAGACTCCTCCGTGCCTCGGAAAGCACGTTAAGCCGTTGGTCTCGGCTGTCATTCGTGGATCTTTGACAGTCGTTATGGGTTGTCAGAAGCCCGAAAGTCGGACAACCACAGTCTTACCAAGGAGTATCATATTACCCAGTTACTGGGTTGTGGAAGTCAGATATGCAGTCGTTCCATGTAAAATACTGGTATTCAGCTGCATCAGGTTGGACTGGAAGCCGACCCCAACATAGTTGGGAAAAGGCTAGGCAGATTGACATATATAATTATACTATATACTGAAACGTTCGACTCAGGTTTGTGCACATAGCCTTATAAAGCACCGTACACATGACCGTACGACGCCTTTAATAAAATATTATGTTCTTGTGCTATTGTCGTTCGAATCACCACAAAGGAGCGTCATGTGAACATAGAAATCGTCTAGACTTGAAAGATATTTCAATACTAACGGTATCAAACGTTCAACTAAAGGCTCGCGCACATTTGGGCGGACTGCGCCGCATCGCAACGCATTGCAAAAATTCTCCTATATCACTTTAGTACATTAATTGTTTGAACCATTGCACATTACGTGCGGGCCGCACCGGGCCGCAGTGCAACGCACCGGGCGGCGGATCGTGCAATGCGTGCCACGAAAGATGAGACTTGATGAGCTCATTATCGCGCCTCCCGCGCTCTTTCCGCCGCCGCCGTCCCTATGACGCCCGGTCCCTTCCCGTCTCAGACCTCATAGGCTAAAGAGACCTATAAATCAGAATAATCAGAATCAGAGAATTATAATCTACTGCGCAAGTCAAATCTACTGCGCAAGTCAAACTACGTGATGGTGTGTCAAGTCTCATCTTTCGTCGCACGCATTGTACACCAGGATAATTTTTGCGGCTACTGTTTTGCATTGTAAAAACATTGTTCGTTTGAATCTGTCTGAAACAATTACTGCGTTGCGGTGCGGCTCGCCACGCCCCGCGCCGTGGCTGTAATGTGCGCTTAGCTTAATAGGTATATTTGGCAGACGGTTAGGTACACAGATATTAGATTACCAAAAAAAAATATGTTTGTTTGGTAGAAATGTTGCTTGTAGTCTCAGTTCATAGGAAAATAAACATTTATGTTTGCAAATGTTGCTGCAAACTTGCTTTCTTTAAATGAAAGAAAATACATTGTTTATTGAAATATAACAGTTTGTTTTTATTTTCTTTTTCATAAAATATACATTTCTCTTTAGAGTAGTTCCTATTTCAATCATCATCATCTACATCTGCCTAGCCTTTTCCCAACTATGTTGGGGGCTTCCAATCTAACCGGCTTCAGCTGAACACCAGTATTTTACATGGAGCGACTGCCTATCTGACCTCCACTACCCAGTTACTGGGTAATACGATATACCTTGATAAGACTGTTGTCAGACTTTTGGCCTTCTGACGACCCGTAACCACTGTCAAAGATCCAAGAAACGTGCTTTCCGAGGTACGGAGGGGTCTTTGCATGTGAATGATAGTCACCCATCCATGGACCAACCTCGCGGTAAGTGTATCTTTACTCTAATGGACCAACTCGAGCGGCTGTGTGCGGCTTAGCCACAGGCCACAGGCCCTCAATCTTAACGAAAAAATACCTCCATTCAATTTGCATAGTATTGAAAATATTTACTTTTGACTTACCTTTATTATAAAAAAACACCATACCTTGAAATAAAAACCAAAAAATAATAATAAGTATGAAGGCAACTCTACTCAACCCTTCGGATGACAATATTAATAAAGAAGACAGAGGAAAAATGAAAACCCCATCAGCTTGAGTGTCACGGTCGAAACGACCCCGGTAGCCGAGTGCCACATTACTGCAGGAGCATGAGTGACGATGGATATTATTTATGAGGGATATAAAAGACCCGAGGGGTTATAATAACATGTAGGGAAACAATGTGTAGGGTTTTACAGGATCCTCATTTGTCACTTGACTTTAGGTCAGTCTTAGTGGAGTCATAATTTGAAGGGTAGTACCTACTTTCAGAAGGTTATATATGGATTTCTGTGACCCAAACACGTACGGGTAAATGAATGAATGAATGAATGAATTGCACCGACCCCAGCGTGGTTTAACCAGACTCGATTTCTCGAATGAACCCATAGATTCACACTAGCCCCTGTTGCCTCATGTTACATGGTGCAACAGAGACCATTGTATATCTGTGAGTAGACCGGGGGGCGCGGTAATGGTAGGGAAGACATGCCCTTAGGATATGGAGGGGATAAAGCGCCTACCCAGTATGCACCGTATAGCAAGCCTTGGAATAGTGGAGAGACGGGTGATATAATATGGATGGGCTTTTTTACGACGTTGCTGCCATGTTTCTTCAACGTCAGCTTTCCCGGCGAATCTTTTGGGGGCTAAGCTTCGTTTTTGACTCTTTATGCCACTGCTATGCAGTATTAGTTGTTATTTACAAAATCATCGTTTGAGGTCTCGCTGCTATCTGTTTCCTGATACTTGTATATCTCGCTAGCGGCCTTCTTGTTGTATCATTCTCATTATTCAGCCGTGTCTCCCGAAAAGTTGATTTCCTTATTGGCAAGTACGAGTGTTAACATGTTATTTAAAGTACAGCTTCGGCGGTGAATCTTTTGGCGGGGTCAGACTGCATTCTCGACATCATTTATGTCACTGCTATGCTGTGTTATCCGTTGCTGTTTCCAGTATCTTCGTCTGAGGTCTCGCTGTCATCCGTTTCAGTTTACCTGTAGATCCCGTTAACAGCGTTGTTGATATTATCTCTTTATTCAGCCGTGTCCACCGGAAAGTTCCTTATTGACGTCGATCTTGTCCTGTGGTAATTGGGGTTGGTGATTTATAACCGGAGTTCCTGTTCCACTCATCTGTTGTACAGGCTAATTAGGTTTACTATTTGTTGTGGTGTATTGGTGTTAGATAATTTCTGCGTTAGTTTGGTGGCTACTAATGTACTGATCGCTGTCGATCGCGATCCAGCTATCATGGTGCTACCACCTACCACCCAAACACGTACGGGTAAAGTAAATAAATTAATTTTGAATATGGGGGTCACTTTTAGGGGCCAAGTAAGGAAATAAAAAAATAATAAGTTTTGCAAACTATACCGTGAGTCCGTGACATATCAAATGAAAGGGCTTACTAATAAGGTCTCAAATATATTTTTTTATATAATTTTAAAATAAATTGTTTTAAAGTTATCTAGGAAAATAGACGAAAATTTACCACCCCCGTCCCCCTTATCTCCGAAACTATCTGAGCCTAAAATTTAAAAACAAATACAGAAAATAGTTCTTTACCTGTAGATTACAGGAAAACCTATAAGTCTGTGGTCTCCAAAGAACATGGTAAAACTCTCAATGTTGTGAGTACAAACTTACATTTACAGTTGGAATGTATGGGAGAACATGTATTTCAACTACAACGTTAAGTTTGTTGTTGGGATAAATTCATCCCAACTACGGAATCCTTCATTGTGCGTGGTCCGACACGCACTTGTCCGGTTGTTTATTTGATTAACAAAATTTACGGGATAGAGTAGTGTTAGTAGGTATATACTTTGCATACCTGCTAGCTTGGGCCGACACGGCCAGTTTTCAGGTATTAGGTAAAGTTACGTAAAAATATTACTCAATTTTTAGGGTTCCGTACCAAAATGGTAAAAAAGGAACCCTTATGGTGTGACTCAGTCTGTCTGTCTGTCTGTCTGTCGGTCTGTCTGTCTGTCTGTCTGTCTGTCTGTCTGTCTGTCACAGCTGGATATCTCAAGAACTACTAATGCTATAAACTTGAAATTTAGAATAGTTTTAGATGACGTTTACCCAACTATTTTGCAAATAAGAAAGAAATAAAAATATTTATCTATATTTTTTTTGCAACTGGGACTGAAAGGGGGTCTTAAAAATTTAAAGTAGGGCTACTAGGGCGTGTGGGGTATCCTATGAAAGAACGCTGTTTGCACATTCTCAAACTATTTTTTATTTTTTTTAGGCCGCATAGTTTTCGACTTTTGATGTAAAATGTAAAAAAAAATACCGTTCCCCCCCCTTATCTCCGAAGTTTGCAAAGCGAAAAATCTGAAAATATTCTATGTGATAGAAGTTTATGTAAAGATTACAGGAAAAATAAAACGATGTCTCTAAGTAGCACACTTTTTCAGAAATCGGAACGGAACCCTCGGTGCGCGAGTCCGACTCGCTCTTGACCGGTTTTTTTTAAAGTCTGACTGCTGATTTTTATGTATGTTTTACAGAATATTGTTAATAATTAATAATCAATACCGTCAGACACTTCCCGTGTATAGAATCAAGTTCATCTAACTGAACAGACAGCTGTGCTGCTGGACAGTTTGTTCCGCTACTTCTTCTTCCCAGCTAAAGCACTAGGACGTGGTGAAGGGCGGGCGTTTTGTGGGGACTGTCTTATGAAATTTCAACGTTCAAAAAGTGCTGATTCTTAGCCTAATTTGAATAAATGACTTTTGATTTCGTCGCGTCGGTGGATTTTTCTGCCAGACGCTATAAAGCTCGCAAAAAAAATAAATACATAACATCACATGACGCCTGGTTTCCTCGAAGGGTGTACATACTTAGTATACCCACATTTCGCATACATAATAGTACAAGTACAGAATATTCACGGTTTAAGTCCTATGGAATAAGGGGCGAGCCTATTACTGATTTACATTGTTTATGTCGCTATAATATAAGTGAAACCTCCCATTGAACGATATCAAAAGCTTCAATCTATCTATCTATCTATCTATATATCGCACACCTAGATCTAAACTGAGACAACTCAAAAATCGTTAATTTTGAGTTATGTTTGAAAAACAGTGATTATCGATAAAAATGATTGAATTTTAGCCCCAGTTTGTATACAGTGACATTTTACAAGCTATTTATTATCTAGAATGAAATTAAATTGTATAACTTCCCTAACAAAAAATGTAGATATACCTACGTTTTTATCGTCTCCTGAAAAATTACCTTTTTTGAGTTGTCTCAGTTTAGATCTACGTGTGCGATATATAAAAGGCAAAAGACTGAGTATCGACGCACAGCCCAAACCGCTTGGGCTAGAGATTTCAAATTTGGCACGTAGGTTCCTTATGAGGTCTAGGGGTGCACTAAGAAAGGATTTTTCATAATTCATGCCTTAAAGGGATGAAACGGGGGTCCTAAATTTGTATGAAAAATTTTATTCCTTGAGTTAATAGACTTGAAACTTCCACGCAGGCGAAGTCGCGGGAAAAAGCTAGTTTTTTACATAACATTTTCAAATAATAAACGGCCAGCACAAAAGAAGTTTTAAAAGTAGCCCAAAGCGAGGGTATTCAAAGTTGGTTGTCAAACCCTAAGTTATTATGTATTGTTATGCCAAAATCGATAACTATTGGGGAATGTCCTTCGACCTACTAACACAGACTCACAAAGGGACCTATCGTGAATGTTAACAAAAAATATTGAAAAGAGTCTTTGATCTGAAAAGATTTATGTGCTGAGAATCGTATGCTCGTTAGTTTTTTTAAACGTGAAGCAAAAAAATAAATTTAATTTAAATTAAATTATGCCTAAAAACCACAGCCTCAGGTGTTTATACTATTTACACTGTTTTTACCAATTATGTCCTCAGAAAGGCATAAAGAGCCTGTTGGATAAAAATTGCAAAACGCAATAACGCTAGCGAGTGATAAATTGCCTTCATCATGCATGCAGGCGCTTAGGTGGTTTAACTCAACGTTTTTGTACACATGAAAAACCTGAGAACGCTTCCTCGCAACCCTTATGTGTAATATTTCTTGTTGCATGGTCTTATCTAAGCTTTGGTTAAAATATAGGTGTATTATTGTATACAGCATTAAAACATGAATCGCTTTGTAAGTATTAGAAATTCTCTTTCTACTCATAAACTGTAACATCCATCAAGTTCAAAACCCTATTAAACTTTATAGCAAAATAGTTTGCAATAATCTAGAACTTTGCGATACTTACTTTTTATGAGAGGAGTAACAACAAAGTATTCACTCTGTAGGTTCTCGAATACTTTATACTGATAATAGCTTGAACTTTGTTAATATGCTACATGGGTGTTGGTTGAGTTTAGAATGTGTTAGGTACTTGGATATCAGAGAATTTATAAGTTTTAGATCATTTTATTTATTTATTTATTTATTTATTTGCTTTCATGCACATCACACATTTTACAAATTAAAGATTGTCGGTTTTTGTACATGAACCCTGTCAGGGCGCTGCAAAGCACAATGTTGGTTTGCTGTCGAGTTTGTAGATTTTAATTGATTAAAATAAAATAAAATAACATAAGATCAGTAACATTAATTAGCATAATTTCCGAAAAATATTTTGTTGTATGTCTAGATGTCATTAAGATGTCCAAGTAACAATGAAAAAGACAATAAAAATACAATAACACACAATAGCACAGATAACAGATACAGTCTATAAGTCAGGTAGTATTAATTGAGTAGGTAGGTAGTCAAATTAATAATAAAATTGAATTATGGTATGTCATTTACAATTCAAAAATAAAATAAAAACAGATTTAATGTCACTTAGCTCAGGCCGGATCTTACAAAAATATAAAAAATACTAGAAATATATTATATAAAAATTTAAGAAGCAGATACAGCTTCGTTATTATAGATCTTGATAGTTCGGTATGGTAGTTAAGGTGATTTGCCTCGAATGGCCTCGATACACAAAATAATCTTAACTATATAGGCCCTATTACATCCCGAAATATAAAATCGATCTAGCTAGGTCTCATACCTGGGAAAATTTAAAAAAATAAAATAAAAATTCGCTTTCTCTATTTTCACCCGAGCAGAGCTGGGTCGACCAGGTACAGTAAATAGATTGAACAATCATGATGCATCAATTTCGTGAATGACGGTCCATTTAATATAGGTAGGTACGCACGGCTACAGATAAAGCCTTTCCGCAGCATTTCCAGTATAAGCTGATCTCGCATTGTATAAGATTTCCTTCCAATAAGAGGTCAGTGTAAACTGGAAAAGTATAGCTTGATGCGTAGCCGTGTGTACAAGCAACGCATTTACTTAAATTAATCCTTTTTGTAGTAACAAAGTAACAACAATAACAAACATATCTTTCCATATTAGCATAAACAGTCTGTTTCAGAAGTATGCGATTCAAAATGTAAACAAATGGATCCTTGATCACTTACAAATTGAGTTCTTCGATTTGATTTTATTAGAAAACACGAAATTCTATTTTTAATCACCTGAACGATATTTTTCATTTGACATATTTTTTCATATTTTTTTTTTGAGTTTAAGACGCAGATAAGTGCCAGCGGCCTTGAGTGGTTAGCTTGCGTGTTCTGTGCTGAGCTCACACAACGCGTCGTACGTCCAGCCAGTAATAGGACTCGCCCGTCAAGGAGCGCTGTCCCAAATTAGACGCAATATTAATTTATTACACTTAAAACGAAATGTATTCTAATAAGACACGTACCTATACTAAAAGATAAATAAATAATTATCTTTAAAAATATTTTTGTCGTTTATTTTAAATACAACTAGCAGACCCGACAGACGTTGTCATGCCTGAACGATCCTGGAACCCGACTGCAGCGCCACCTACCAGATCCAATTGTGTTTTCAAATCATCCAGGAACCAATTGAAATATAAACACAAATTTTCATCCAAATCGGTCCAGTCGTATAGGAGGAGTTAGGTGACAAACACACGTACCGAACAATGATATTATTATATTAAAATTGGTACCGAAGAAATATATAAAAAGTATCCTATGTCCGACTCCTGGTCCTAAGCTACCTCCCCACCTTTTTTCAGCCAAATCAGTTCAGCCGTTCTTGAGTTATACTATTTAAGTGTAACTAACACGACTTTCTTTTATATACACAAGTTAACACTATATATACTAGGTACTAAAGTAAATGACTAACTAACTAACTATACAAATAAATACAAAAAAAAAGGACTCTTAAGCGTCGAAGTCGAAGTACTAGTCCGCATCGATGACATCCGGTCATCACCTCAATTATAAACAAAAGAACGTGCGGCAGTCAGCGAAGCACGCGGTGAACTAAACCATGTGACGTCACCGGCACGCAACGTCTTTTTTGTTCATTCGCGATCGTTGCGTGCGGTACCTATAGTGGACGCAGTGCTATAAGAATTCATACAAAGTAAACCAAAATCCGTTGCGTGCCGTGCGTGCATTGCGGACAAGTGGACGTTCGCCTTAAATCAGAGCTATTTATAATATCAAAAAAGTATCCGCACGCACGCAATTTATTTGTAATCAATTTAAATTGGTTCGGTATAAATTAAATTTATTGCATCCTTAATCAATTAAATGCTCTAAAACTTAATCAGCGTATTGTTTCCGCGGGAGGCAATGAATCAACTGCCAGGCTGTACAATGTTGTACAGGATATTGTCCAACTATCGAATGTTCTATCAGAATTTTTCACATTACTTCTCAAGGGCATATTAGCGGACTAGATCGAAGATTATGGCCAATAATCGGCAGTAAAAATACTACTCACAATCTGCTAAATGTACAGTTTGCAAGGACAGTCGTATAAATCAGATGCTATTATTTTTTATGAGGAATTTTTATGGTAGATAACGACAAGGTTAATTGTAAGGACCAGGCCCGGGTCGATGACGCGTTATGTTCCACGCGCGCCTCAAAGAGATGTCAGCAAAAGATGGGGTCCAATAGGGCTGATGCCGCTAGGGTCGCGGGTTGTATGAAAAAGATACCGTGGCCCTCCAATAGGCAACTGAAGGAACACGGGTGGGTTCTAGTCAGTAAAAGTCTGACACGCCCTTCCGCTCCACCCAGAGCGGGAGAAGTCATTTGATGATTAATCCACAAAAAAAGGGGTGATATTAATGGAGTTGGGCAAGACACCTGGCAAGGCAGGGATGTCGGGTGGAGTAAGTCAGTGACCGAGTAGCGTCCATGGACTGGATGAAGTATCTCTCGTCCGGTGGCGAGATGGGCGAACGACTTGTTAACATCACTGGTGATCCTGGGGGCTTACTATGAGCTCTAATAGCAGGGCAGAAGTTGAACGTTTCCAGTGAGAGAGAGAGAGAGAGAGAGAGACGGAACTATAATTGTACGACACTAACACACACTCAAGACGACACTGTCTCTCTCTCTCACTGAGAACGTTCAACTTCTGCTCTGATATAAGAGCTCATAGTAAGTCCCCATGATGAGGCTGGTACAGGAGCGTGAGATTGGCACAAGAAATGAGAGGCCTATGTCCAGCGGTCGGTGAAGTCGGGCTGTGAATGATGATGATGATGATGATAATTAGGGTATTGAGTTGGTACCTAGTAAGTACCATTGCAGTGCAGTTAATAGCCTTTAGTGGTTATAGCGGCATAGCTTGCGTGTGCTGTGCTGAGACGAACGACGAACGTTTCGTACGTCCAGCCAGTAATAGGACTCGCCCATCAAGGATCATTATTCATTTATTATACTTATAACAAAAGGTCTTGGTAATATATTAAAACATTTATACTACAATAATAAAGTTTAAAAAACTGTAACCCGACCACGGAAAAATAAAATTGATCTAAAAAGTTCAAAATATTTATTTACTTAAACAATAACGACATAGGTATATACATATTTGTAATGTACTCGTCAAGACCTTTCTTTTGATACCAAACATGTCGTGATTATCTCAATTTATTTTTTTCGAGGTCAGAAATTTACGTGTTAAGTCCACCATATTAAATTCAGGAAGAATTTATATAGCCTATGTCACCCGGACCATTATTTCGAATCTACTGATACCTCATTCATCAAAATCAGTTCAGTAATTTAAGCGCAACGGTGGAACACACGGAAATACATACAAGACTTATATACATACATACGCAAGTAGACTGCTAAAATCATAACCCTTCCTTTTGACGACACGTTTGGCGCAGTGGTTGAGCGATTGACTGCTGCGCAGCATGTCGCGGGTTCGATTCCCGCACGGAACAAATATTTGTACGACCTGCAAGTATTTGTTCCGAGTCTGGGTGTTTTTCTATCTATAATATGTATGTATTTACAAAAAAAAAATGTATATAAGTAGTTTATAAGCCATCTCGTTACCATAACACAAGCATTAGGTTGCTTAGCTTGGGACTAGATGGCGTTGTGTGAAATGTCCAAGGATATTTATTTTATTTATTTATTTATTTTGGCTTTGCCGTAGTCGGGTAAAAAGATAAGGTTTTATAGAAATACGCTTGATAGTTTTTGCGTGATTCACTGCGTTAGACACAACTTTACAAATTAATAACACTATATAACATAAAAATAATGTAAAATATTCACATACACAGTCTTTAGGAAATTACTCTAATTTAACATATATTTTTTTCCAAATCATTAACACTACTCGTTTCTTAGACGTGATCTTCAGTTTAAAAACATTATAAGTCTTTTATCAGCGCCTTAATTTCGTACATTGCAAAAATAATTGTATGCGGTTTAACTTCCTTTTAAGTCATTTAATTTTCCATGCAATCTGTACAGGAATAATACATGAACAGAATAATACAATAATAATTAATAATAATATAGTGAATATATAGAAATAAATATAATAATAATATATATATGAATATATAATGAATATTAATGAATGTTCATGTATTCATAATACATGAACAGCACCCTAATTGCGTAACACATTATCAATCAGAGTTGGTTTCATTTTGACAGTTCAACAACATTCATTGCGTTATTTACGTTGTCGAGCAGACAAATTTTTCGAACATATGAAGCAATGGATTAGCAATTTGTTTCAAAATTATTCAAACTCCGATTGATAATGTATTACGCAATTAGGGTGCTGGTATCTAAAACTTTCTCTCTTTAAAGCTCTAAAGCTCTTGCATTTTCCCATCTATCTAATTATATTTTTACATCGGGTACGTGTTCCTTCATCACGCCATTTTGTAATGCGATCTATTGCAGTACATTTAGAGTATGTATGAACAGTCACGGAATGAAAAGATTCAGCAAGAAAAATCTACCCGGGGATGAGCAATTTTGCTTGCACCGCGCATGACACTTTACCATTTTTCAGACAGGGCAGCCTAAACGGGAAATTATTTCATTTGAAAATTGCCTTTCGTCCGCAAGTTTACTTCATTACCCTTTCATAACAGTTAACCAGTAGCGCCACCATTGATAAATTAAAAATTCTGGAGCTAAGGAAAGAAAACGCCAAAAACGGCCGTTCTTGGCGTTTTCTTTTAGTTAATTCTACCTCATCACTAAAAATGTGAGCATAGGAATTTCAAAATGTTCCATATCTCCAGAATTATTGATTTCGAACCTACGATATTTAGTGTTGATTTTGTTGATACAAAAAATTCTACCTCATCTGACTAAAAATGTGAGGGGTTTCAAAATATTCCTTAACTCCAGACTTATTAATTTTCCAATGGTGGCGCTCGCTGTTAGCAGATAAATATACTCACCTTAAATCTTAATAATCGATATTTAAATATCATACAACGACCACCTTATCAATATTGATCATCTAATCGGATTACTTTACCAAGCACTCCTCTCGGGGTTACACGAAACTGATTGGCGTGCCCCAGGGAGCATAACTATGACCCAGCAAAGTTGGTCGAGGGTAGCCTCAAACTGAATCAGTAATCAGTTCGCTATTAATGTTTAAATTAAATCATATCCTCGGTATAGTTTATGAATTAATAACAATACAAGATAGTTTACCTATATAGTCGAGGAACGAAAAAAAACTACAAAAAAACCCTTTTTGTAGTTTTTAGGGTTCCGTACCTCAAAAGGAAAAAACGGAACCCTTATAGAATCACTTGTTTGTCCGTCTGTCTGTCTGTCTGTCAATCTGTCAAGACCGTTTTTCTCAGGAACGCGTGGAGGTATCAAGTTGAAATTAATATCAAATACGTAAGTCTGTGGTCTCTTGAAGTCCTAAAAAACTCAAGCTTCTAAGTCAATGCAACAAAAACATACGGCCATTTATGCGACATATTTTGATACTCGCAGGTAAATCAAAAACCTATAGGGTACTTCCCGTTGTTCTAGAATCATGAAATTTGGTAAGAAGCAAGGTCATACAACACAAATTGTGCAAAAACCCACCCCACCTTGTGCAAAAACTTGAAAACCTTGGTATTAGGGGCATTCCACTCGCATTGTTACCAGATTACTTGAAAAACAGAACCCAATCTGTAAAAGTTGGAGAACACTTAAGTGACGAACTTCCCGTTGAGTTTGGGGTGCCGCAAGGCAGTATATTGGGTCCCACTCCTTTTCTATGCTACATAAACGAGCTCTGCGCACTTAAGATTAAAAATTGCCGCATTTCCGCATAATTATGCTGATGACACTGCCTTAACCTTTTTCGCAGATTCGTGGAGTGACCTTTTTAATCTTGCGCAAGACGGTTTTAATACAGTGTGTCACTGGCTATTATCAAATTATCTCACTTTAAATGAAGACAAAACCAAATACATTGTATTTTCAATTTATAACAGAGTGGAAGTTGCTAACCTTTCCAATTATAATATCTCTGCACATAAATGTAACTTTCCTCCAGCTCCAAGTTGTAATTGTCCTAATATTAGTCCCACCAAATGTCTTAAATATCTTGGAATCGAAATTGATGCTAATTTAACTTTTGATAACCACATTCAATCTCTATCCAAACGAATACGTAAGCTTACTTACATTTTTAAAGAACTCCGTGATGTGGCAGAAAAACAATTAATAAGGATGGTTTATGAAGCTTTGGTGCAGTCTATCACTAGTTACTGTATCAAAACATGGGGAGGATCATGCAAAACCAAAATGATAACCATTGAAAGAGCCCAAAGAATGATATTAAAAGTGAGTTTATCTAAGCCTCGTCTTTTCTCCACCACAAAACTTTATGAGGAAACTCAAGTGCTAACTGTGCGCCAGCTGTACATATTGCTAACGGTACTTCTTCAACACTCCGACTTACCTGAAGAAAGGAGAAAACGCATAGCTCTCTCCAGAAGAAATTATGCAATATGTGAGTCAACTGCTGTTAACACCTCCTTTGCGCAAAGATTCTTTCCATTCCGAGGGGGTGAATTGTTCAATAAGATAAATAAAGTGATCAATATAGCTAACTGTCGTAAACCTGAGTGCAAAAACAAAACAATCAAATGGTTACTAAATCGAAGCTACGCTGAAACTGAAAAAGTCCTAGATATAATAAAATAACAGGTACCTATATGTCGTTTTTATCATTTATTTTATTAATTATAATAATATTGTATTCTTGGGACCTGCTTCACAGTGTGGGAGTGGATTCTACTTACGGGAATCAATTCGGAGATGGTGAGACAGGTGCCTGGTAGTTTTCTATGTATAATATTATATTTTTATATGTAGTTTTCTATGCTCATGTAATCAATTACAATTTAATATATACATATATTATATACCTATATATATTTATGAAATATATATGAAGTATGTACAATAAAAGTAAGCAAACACACACTCAAACACACCCTCACACATACAACCTCACACATTCACGCACACCTTCACACACACACACATTCACACACATACATATACACACCATTAATCACTCGCAATTGTATCACGATGACAACGTTTACTGTGAGATATAATGGGGGATCCTGGAGTTCTAAAATACAGGCCTAGGCTTAGTTTAGACTCCAGATCTTCCACAAATTACAAATTGTCTAAATACCTGTCAAAGTGTCAACTTATTATGTGTTTAGTATTTTAAGAAATAAGAATGTAATTTGTGGGGATAAATAAACATAATTTAATTTTTTTATTTATTTATTTAAAGGAAAAAGTCCGAAAATTGTTAATTTGTAATTCTATCACATAAAAAAAATGTTTAAGTCTGTCAGTCTGTCAAGACCCTTTTTCTCAAGCACGCGTGGTGATATCAAGTTGAAATTAATATTAAATACGTACCTAAGTCTATTTGTCGCTTAGAGTTCTAAAAAAATCAAGTGTCTAAGTCAACGCAATAAAAAAATACGGCCATTTTGCGACACATTTTGATACTCGCAACTGTCGCAAGTAAATCAAAACCTATAGGGTGCTTCCCGTTGACCTATAATAATGAAATTTGGCAAGAAGCAAAGTTTTCCCAGCACAAGTAGAGGAACGAAAATTGTGAATTTGTAATTTTTTGACATAAAATTTTTATTTTGGTGTCAATGTTATGTTTGTTTTTGGGATAAATTCTTTTCAACTACGGAACCCTTCATTGTGCGTGGTCCGACACGCACTTGGCCGGTTTTTTTTTATTAGGATTCTACAAGTTTCACCAAACCAAAAATATAAATGAAGTGGATTTTTAACTTAATTTAAACTAGTTTTAAACTGCAGGCAAAATATTCTATGTATAAGCAGAAGAGAAACCAAACATTTTTGACAAAAGCTGCAAAGGCCACACCCTTGCCAACACACACATCCATGCTTATAAGTGAAAAGTTTTTAATACAGGTACCTAAAGTGTTATTGCTAACTAAAATATTACTCAGTTTCATTACTAAAACCCTCGTAATATCATGGGATACACAAAGGACTATAATGTCAAAAACTTTATTTTCTTTGAGGTACCTACACAGTATCAGCTCCAACCACTCAGAATTAAACTCTATCTGAAACTAGCTAAGGTGCTAATTCTAATGATGAATTATTTATATGTAGTTGTTTGTATATAACTTTTGGGTGCGATTAATTATGGTTTTAAAACACGTGTAGGTAGAACTATGAGTGAGGTGGTCAAAGTCAAACCATTAATTTCAAATAGGCACGTAAAAGGAACTTTTGAACGTCAAAATTTACAAAAAAAAAATAGAATTGAGTCTAGTCTTCTTCCAAAACATATAGTTTCGTACGGAGAAGAATGGGCAAGAAATTTCACTGTTACTCTAGATATAGGTATACCTTTTTTTGTGGATAGGAAATCATCAATTACTTCTCCCGCTGTGGGCGGGGCGGAAGGGCGTGTCAGAACTGACTAAAACCCACCCGTTTTCCTTACCAGGGCCACGGTATCTCTTTCGAATAACCCGCGACCCTGGCAGTCATCGGCCCTATCAGACTCCATCACTGCTGACATCTCTTTGAGGCGCGCGTGGAACACAACGCGTCTTTGATCCGGGCCTGCCGGTCGATTCTGTAAAAATCTCACCGTGAAAACTTAGGTGAAGTGAGTTTGTTTTTGCTAGGAAATTACACTATTGACAGCTCACTCCACGCTCACTTCACCTAAGTTTTCACGGTGAGATGGTTACAGAATCGCACTGCAGGACAGTCGCAGGCAAATGGGAATAAGTATCCTAACTAATAATAAAAATAAGTATCAATCAACTCAGCCTATCGCAGTTCACTGCTGGACATAGGCCTCTCCCAGTCTGCGTCACAGCACCCAGTCCTCCGCCTTCCGCATCCAGTCTGTCCCAGCCACTTTCTTCAGGTCGTCGGTCCATCTAGCTGGTCCCACACTACGCTTACCGATACGCGGTCTCCACTCCAGAACTCGTCTGCTCCACCGGCCATCGGTCCTTCGACAAACATGGCCGGCCCACTGCCACTTCAGTTTGCTTATTCTGCAAGCTATGTCGGTTACTACGGGTATAAATAAGTATCCTAACTAATAATATAAATGCGAAAGTAAGTTTGTTTGTTACCTTTTCACGCCTAAACCACTGAACCGATCATCCTGAAATTTTGCATATTCTTTGTCAGGTGTACAGAAACGGACATAGGGTACCTTTCATCCCGAAAAAAACTACTGTTAACGAGGAAAACAACAATAACGTTCTTATGATAATAGATGGCGCCACGTGTCTTTCGAATTATAATATTACAAGCAGAGTATAATCCGAATTGATTGTCAAAGTATAAATTAACGGGAGCGTAGCCGCGGGCAAAAGCTAGTTTAATATATATTATTCCCATTTGACTGCGACTGTACCATGTGTAATAAATATCTATCATCATCGTGCTGTATGTCTGTGTATGTGCAGGGTCGGCCAGTAGGTATGTCTTCTTTCTGATTCTATTCATCTCCATAACCCATCAACTCACTTCACCCGCTTCAAGCCATCATGCATCTTCTTTCACATTTCAATGACTTCTCTGATCTCTTCTATCCCCTGACCATCAATATTGATACTCTGTTTTGTTATATTTGTCTCTGCTTCAATTAAAGTTGACTGGTAAAGAATGTTTATGGTATTAAGTACCTACCTACGCCTTTGTACATTTGTGTGCTGAAAGTATTTTTATTTTATATAAATGTTCAAAACTTGCTTACGACATGTTCCTAATAAAATCAAGAGGAAAGTTAGTCAAATCTTGAAAACTAACTTAATTGGAACCTTCTTGGTATACCAAAATATCATTCAGGAAAATTGTCAGAAGAAGTTCTATGTTCAATTCAATCCTCAATACTTTGTTCCTAGAAATATTATCTCGTTTACCGACTAATATTCCTAAGCGATATTAATATGTCTCATTTCATTAAAAGCGTCTAACTAGCCTCTGCGAATTGCTTCAGCTTCTCGTACGCCTTTCAAAGGTCAGGGACCTCAGGCTCCAGAGAAAAGTCAGCGACTTAAAAATAATAATAATAATAATAACCCCACCGCAGTATCTCTACGTTGACGTCGTGGTGGGGCTTGCGCGCTCCGAATTTTAGGTCTGTGCCGGTAGAGTTCACTTTGGCGGAACAGGTCTAGGATGAGGAGCCAGACCAAGAGAGATACAGAAACCCGCAGGGCAGCATGTGGCGAGCTGTTGGGCAGTAGCGACCCCACGGACCCTATCTCCCGGGAGAAGTCTTGTTCCTCACCTCTCGCTTGCCTTTATTGGCCGGCTGGAGTGAACACTGACGAGGAACAGAGCTCCCACCTCTTTCTTGCCTTTATTGGCCGGTTTGAGTGGAGATTCGTAAGAGCAAACGTGCTCGGAGGAAAGAAGTATTCCAGTAAGTGTTTGTAGGGATCTTGACCATCTTCCGGGCTCTGGGATTGTTCTGAGAACCGTAGGATACCTCTCCACTCCTCACAAGCACCTCAGGACGTGTTGCCCCCTTGCCGCTACGACACTATGTGCTAGCGACCGTTTTCGGGTGCCCATTATTGAGTGTGCAAGTCACCCCCTGCCATTTTATCTATTGTATACAAAACATTAGTCAGGCAGGGGTTTCTATAGTTCTAGGTAACCAGTCCACAACCACCCAAAGCCATAGCCCAATATGTTTTGTTTCCATGTTCTGCAATAGTCCTACACTAACCGGGGGTTGTCCTTGGGTGCACTTGCATACTGCATACAGGGATAATCGTCGGCTGGTGCCTCATCATAATTTAAAATTGTCTAAGGGGCCTCTGCGAGTTGGCTTCGGCCCCTCGTATGCCTTCCAAAGGTCCGGGATACCAGGGTCCCGAGATATGTAAACATATAGAAATAATAATAATAATTTTATTTCAGAAGAACATCGATAAATTGTTAGTAAACCTTATTAACTAAGTGAAACTCTGATTGATATAATCTTTTCTGTGAAAAATATGTATCATCAAACGATAGACGATTCTAATGGCATCTCTTTTCCTTTTACTCTCACTGAAATTACTCTTAATAGAAAAAAATACATCGGTTAGTTCTTGTTCACTCATGAATTTTTGACTGTGTATTATATTTTTTTTTGAGTTCTAATCTAATTATCTATAGGTGGTGGTGGTACTAATATTATAAAGATGTATTTGTGAATTTGTGTAAAGGGGCTAGTAGGGTAATCTTCGGAACTACTGATCCGATTCCGAAAATTCTTTCACTAATGGGAAGCTAGAGTATTGCCGAGTGTCATAGGATATATTATTTATTACTGTTTATTTATTTATTTAAAACACACATACAACTATCATCACAGGCTTACCTAATACGATAGTGTAGTTATAATAGCTTAAGTATAAAGATTACAAAGAAAGACTTTCAATTATTTATTACTAGCAACCTATTTTAATATCATATTATTATTATTATTTTATGTTAAAACAAGCAATTTCAATCCAGCAAAGTCGCAGGCAGTACGCGTGGCATGACCACCATAGAAACTGGTTTTGTCCACCGAAGAATAGACAAAATTACAGATTATAAAACACTATCGAAAACGGGTCTTATCGCGATATTCTTTTTAACGAGGTAAACAGATACCTACTTGTTTCTTGTTTTGTTGTTACTTGTGTGACGAAATCATACACCTCAATTGCAGTATTGAATATAATTTATTCACTTAATTCCAAAACACATGGTTATTAACAATCACTTGTCATCATGAATTTAATAAAAGTAGCACGGATCCGTCAGATATGCTTACAGGTCAAAGCCTAGAAAAAGACTGACCCTGTGAACTCTGTCCTAGCAAATCAGTTGCCAACTGCAGGATCCCCACTTTAAACGGAAGTGAACACTCAGCCGGCTAACGACCAATCAGAGCAAAGTAAACAGTACACACAATCACTTGACTAACTTAAATAATTTCATGACTTATGATTAGCCTTATGATTATTATAAATAAACTTTTAAAACTTAAACAATAATTATTTACTGACTGTATTAAAGAAATATACTTTAATAATAGTATTCTACAAATGAATACCTAAACGGATGTATAAAGTTCGTGCAATCACTAGCGCCATCTGTCGCTTGTGGAAAAAAGTCTTATTCGTAATTATTATTTTAAAAATCATTACATTCGGCCATCCGACATCGTGCGATCTCCTTACGCACGATTTTACAATTACAATAACAGTTAAATTAAAATAAACCTTACATACCTATATAATCATTACATTCGGTTATTCATTGATCTCGGATTTGATTCTGGGGCATGGTTTATCGTCAACATTATTACTTTCAGCACCAGAAGATGAGCTACTATTATTATTTGATGAACTTTTATGGTCTTACAGTCATCGGAAACTATGCTTTTATATTGTATTCTTCCGTTTATTTTTCGTTTTTTTTTTTTTTTTTTTATTAAAATAAGTGATAGACATAATTTTATTACCTACTAGAAATAAAGATAAAATAGATCAACCATTTTTCAGATTAGCTAAAGAATACCGAATTTTTGTTATTTTATTTACATCTTTTATGGGGTACCTGCTGTGTTAAATGTTACAACAAAATATTTTGTGACATATTGCAATTAAATAAAAGAAAATTTAAAACTCATATTAAAAATACGCTTTGTAAACAAGCATAATACAAATTATAGGATTAATCCAGGATTAGAATGCTTGGAAACATGCTGGTCCTGTTCATAGGACAATCTAGAGTCGAGATGAAATCAAACTGGTTGCTAATTTAATTGTATGACACGTGACGTTATTATTTTATGACATTGATTATTTCAAGAAAATCGTATATACTTTTACAATGTATCTTTAACATAATTAATTTATCTGTCATTGTTCATTTTTAATTATTTTTACCTAACAAGTATATTAATTTTTATTCTAGTTGTATCATCTTCACATAATAATGATTTATTAATGTATACAAAATATTGTAAAACAGTTTTTTTTAAAGAGTAGGTAACGCTAAATTTTGGAAGGGACAGCTAGAAACAATTTTTTTTTTTTTTAATTTTGACGCTCAAAAGTGCCTATTTGAAATACATTATTTGATGTTGACTTTTATTAAATCCCAGAATTTCAGCAATTTTATATTGGTCATTACCTAAAACTCGATGATTTTGCACGAACCTTCTTTATAGGTACTAACAGGCCTTTCGGCATCATAATTAGCTTTTTGTTTTTCTTGGCTAACTCGGATATTGGTGCTGGCCTCATCTCTTAAACTTTGTAACGTGTCTGGTATGGCGTCAAAAAGATTTGACAGAAATAGGTAACATTTACCTGTGCCTATACGACAAGTAGCCTAATGTAAGTTACATCATTTACCAGGTTTACTACTATTAACCTTATATGTAAAACATCTCCAGAATAACAAGAACATAAAGCAAAAACTTCGAACTAATTCGAATATGTTTTATTGTGATACGTTAGATAGCTGAATGTGGTTTTGAAAGATAATTTCTAGGGAATTCAAAATCACTGGCGTTACAACGGAGCCCAGGAGTTTTGCAAAAGAATAACGTACCTACTATCGTCTTTAAATAAAGCTATGGATGGTAATTCAGTACAATTTTAACCAATCAGTAAAGCAGTCTGCATAAAGTCATATTAACCAGTACTTCTACACTCGATTAAATGATACGATGTCAAAGCATATTTTAATCGTAATGAAATTCCCAATTAAACTAACGTATTTTATTGGATAAGGATTAGTAATATAACCGTCAAAGATAAAAATTGTTACTGTGAATAATCCTTACAAGAAAGACACATGCAGACTTTTCTGCATAGACTTTCCTGTTGAACTTTTTAATATATACAATCCCATAGAACATTAATTTTATTTATCTCTTAACATTTAGTCAGCGCACGCCATGTAAGTGCTAAAAAAAACCTATTTTTCACGACTTGATGGCAAATTTCAATACTATCTACGTTTATGTTTAATATACATGGATAACACATAAAAACCTTCCAGAACAAACTATCTAAATGATGGTGGAAACCGCATCAAAATCCGTTGCGTATCTACGAAGAACAACGCGGACACAGACAATCAATAATACCGTGAGTTATACAATCTACGGCTCTTTGACCAGTAATATGACACCTGTGTATAAGCATTAATTTGTCGTAAAAATATTCAGATGTGTTATCATTACTTTGAGTCGTACGAGCTAACATTTCTTCTAGAAGCCGACCATAATTTTGCTCACTTGGAAACTCCTTTGTAAGTTTGGCTTGACAGTAAGAATCTTGTAATTAATCTAAATGAAACAAAAGTTATTCATTGCCACCAGCGTCGTAAGTATCCACCAGTTAACATTACGTATAATAACCCTATAGTAGAAGAGGTTACGAATGCAAAGTTCTTGGGTACAACTGTAGATAATAAACTAACATGGAAATCTCACTTAGAGGAAATCTGCAAGTGTCTGAGTAAATCTGCATATCAATTATTTCAATTATCCAAGAAAGTTAATGCTGACATTCTATTAACAGCATATCATGGATTGGTCGCTTCTATTTTTTTTTTGATATGGTGTTGTTTTTTTTTTTGGGGACAGTCAACTAATAGAGAACTTATATTCAGGATTCAAAAAAAGATGTATACGATCAATGTGTGGTCTGAGAGTAACGGATAGTTGTGTTCCTTACTTTAAAAAAATTAAAAATACTAACTTTACCATGTTTGTACATATTAGAAACTGCATTGTTTGTAAAAACGAATCCCAATATGAGAATTTGTTGTGCCAAATCAAATGCAAAACTGCTATAAATAAATATATATAATAATATTAACTTGATGTCCTTTTCTGTTTCTTGCGTCGTGGTGGTGTACTTGTTGTATCAGATATCATGCTTGAAGACGAAGAGGTCGAAGTAGACATCTTGCGCTTCCATTTAGATCGCTTCTTTGCACGTGTCGTCTTTGTCTCTGCCTTGTTCGACACAGGGGCTACTGGTTTGTCTTGTAACAGGCGGCTCTTCTTCTGAAGTTTGCCTCAAACATAATAATACACTGGTTAATACAGTAACACAATTTGGTAACTTGTCACATTAATGTCCCATTAGTCATTTATAATAATCTAGTAAGTCAATAATAATAACCCAGTCCAGGGCATACTGTCATCACATGAATAATATTAATACTTATGTAATTTTAAGCTCATTTTATAATAATTATCTCTTTAAACTTTAGTACCTACATTAACGTAATGTCCAATTAAAAGTATTTCATTAAAATAAACAAGTAAAATTAATGTCTAGGGAAAGAGAAAAAATAACTAAAGCAAAAGACACACACACACATGGCTCAATAGGCATACATAGCCTCTAGTAACTAAAGCACACTTGGCTTCCTATTGTAGGCACACATAACCTCTGACAACTAAGCACACATGGCTCAATAGGCATACATAGCCTCTAGTAGCTAAAGCACACTTAGCTTCCTATTGTAGGCACACATAACCTCTGACAACTAAGCACACATGGCTCAATAGGCATACATAGCCTCTAGTAGCTAAAGCACACTTAGCTTCCTATTGTAGGCACACATAAGCTCTGACAACTAAGCACACATGGCTCAATAGGCATACATAGCCTCTAGTAATTAAAGCACACTTGGCTTCCTATTGTAGGCACACATAACCTCTAACAACTAAGCGCACATGGCTCAATAGGCATACATAGCCTCTAGTAATTAAAGCACACTTGGCTTCCTATTGTAGGCACACATAACCTCTAACAACTAAGCGCACATGGCTCAATAGGCATACATAGCCTCTAGTAATTAAAGCACACTTGGCTTCCTATTGTAGGCACACATAACCTCTAACAACTAAGCGCACATGGCTCAATAGGCATACATAGCCTCTAGTAATTAAAGCACACTTGGCTTCCTATTGTAGGCACACATAACCTCTAACAACTAAGCGCACATGGCTCAATAGGCATACATAGCCTCTAGTAATTAAAGCACACTTGGCTTCCTATTGTAGGCACACATAACCTCTAACAACTAAGCGCACATGGCTCAATAGGCATACATAGCCTCTAGTAATTAAAGCACACTTGGCTTCCTATTGTAGGCACACATAACCTCTAACAACTAAGCGTACATGGCTCAATAGGCATACATAGCCTCTAGTAATTAAAGCACACTTGGCTTCCTATTGTAGGCACACATAACCTCTAACAACTAAGCGCACATGGCTCAATAGGCATACATAGCCTCTAGTAATTAAAGCACACTTGGCTTCCTATTGTAGGCACACATAACCTCTAGCAACTAAGCGCACATGGCTCAATAGGCATACATAGCCTCTAGTAATTAAAGCACACTTGGCTTCCTATTGTAGGCACACATAACCTCTAACAACTAAGCGTACATGGCTCAATAGGCATACATAGCCTCTAGTAATTAAAGCACACTTGGCTTCCTATTGTAGGCACACTTAACCTCTAACAACTAAGCGCACATGGCTCAATAGGCATACATAGCCTCTAGTAATTAAAGCACACTTGGCTTCCTATTGTAGGCACACATAACCTCTAACAACTAAGCGCACATGGCTCAATAGGCATGCATAGCCTCTAGTAATTAAAGCACACTTGGCTTCCTATTGTAGGCACACATAACCTCTACAACTAAGCGCACATGGCTCTATAGGCATACATAGCCTCTAGTAACTAAAGCACACTTGTACGTACCTTAGATAACACTACTTGGCTAATTAGCATTTTTAAGGCTCCACAAGAAGAATTATTTGAGGTTCACAAAAATAGGCACAATCATTACATTAGAGGAAAGAAAATAGGAATTATTTGAGATTTGATTAAATACCTAGATGCCTTTTGCACACATGGCCAAATATTTTAAAATCTGACGTACTTAGTCAATAGTAAATCGATGAATCTAGGTCATAGTTAATCGATAAATTCATGCTTTACTTACGTGCTCCAGGATAGCTTTGTTCGTATCGGGCACACTTGGCCCAAGTCTTTGTTAGCTCACTTGGCCAAACAAAAACTTTAAAGCACACTTGGCTTTATCTTTAGCACACTTCGCTAACCTTTAGCACACTTGGCTAACCTTTAGCACACTTGGCTAACCTTTAGCACACCTGGCTAACCTTTAGCACACTTGGCTAACCTTTAGCACACATGGCTAACCTTCAGCACACTTGGCTAACCTTTAGCACACAGCACACTTGGCTTCCATTATATAGCACACTTAGCTTTACTTTAGGCACACATAACCTAATATTTCTTAAGTCACTATTATTGTAGGCTTTTTTTTTTTTTTGTAGGCATGTCCCACTTCTGAGATGTGACGAAATCATACACCTCAATTGCAGTATTGAATATAATTTATTCACCTAATTCCAAAACACATGGTTATTAACAATCACTTATCACAGTTATCACTTATCATCATGAATTTAATAAAAGTAGCACGGATCCGTCAGATATGCTTACAGGTCAAAGCCTAGAAAAAGACTGACCCTGTGAACTCTGTCCTAGCAAATCAGTTGCCAACTGCAGGATCCCCACTTTAAACGGAAGTGAACACTCAGCCGGCTAACGACCAATCAGAGCAAAGTAAGCAGTACACACAATCACTTGACTAACTTAAATAATTTCATGACTTATGATTAGCCTTATGATTATTATAAATAAACTTTTAAAACTTAAACAATAATTATTTACTAACTGTATTAAAGAAATATACTTTAATAATAGTATTCTACAAATGAATACCTAAACGGATGTATAAAGTTCGTGCAATCACTAGCGCCATCTGTCGCTTGTGGAAAAAAGTCTTATTCGTAATTATTATTTTAAAAATCATTACACTTGTTTCCTTGTTTCCCTTGTTTTACCTCGTTAAAAAGAATATCGCGATAAGACCCGTTTGCGATAGTGTTTTATAATGTGTACAAATCGCGAAAGTTTAAAAAGTTTAAAATTACAGATTGTAGAAATATTTATACGCATTATGCGCCTAAGCATGGCTGTGTCATTTTGTCTATTCTTCCGTCGACAAAACGTCGTCATGCTGTTGACGCTACGCGTCCAGGGACGTATTCTATTATGTTGCAACTACCATGTTTTGTCTTTGCATCTCAAAGGTTCACTGGTAGAAATTTTTCCGCCTTTGTACAATTTTTTTTTTTACTTGTAATTGCTTCAGTACAAAATGATTATAAAATAAATAGTAAATACTGTGATGTGATATGCATGTAGGATTAAAAGATTCAAAACCGATTATAATGCTGAAAAAGTTTACATGTAAATAACACAAAACGAAGTAAATAGTGGTATGTTCTTTTTTCCGAGAAAATACTGGAGAGATATTCCCTTATAACCCTTTGTGCGATTTCAAAACGTTCTTTTGCGGTGGGAGTTCGATAAAATTGTTATTCAAAAATGCTTTTGATTTTAATCATGGAAATGGAAAGCGGGATTAATTCGTTGAAAAGAATGGTTTTACATTATTTTCAAACAATCGTATTTTATTTAGGCTTCGCGGAATTAACGTTTTGCATATTAATTCTGTTTCATATAAGTACCTACATAGTATCTAAATACCTACCACGTAGGTAGGTAGGTACTTGGTAGGTACTATACAAAGCAAAATGTTTTTTTGAACGTCTTTAAATGGTGCAAGGAATTTAAAACATATTCTTTTTGTTTCCGGCATTAAATATTAAAAGCCTTATTATAATTAAAAAAGAAACAATTATATAAAGAGAAACTAGGTCACGTGAATTAACTGGTGTAAAGAAAATTAAAACTGTAAAGTTAATACCGAGGAACATTGTCGAGATTCTCAGCAAAATGACCTCCTAGGTAATATTACTGCAGTTAACTTAGTCGTAAACGGCAAGTATCTCTTTGCAGCTCATATTCCATGAAGGGTTTTAGGAGGAACTGTTCTCAGTGTTATATTTGATAGGAACCTCTGTTATACAGGGTGAAGTTTTAATAGTTGTTTTCCTCTTAAAGGGTCATTGTACAGTAACAGCCAGAAGTCGACTAGCAATCTCACAAAACCATGGCATAGCAATATTAGTTTACTTATGACCTTCTTCGGCGCCGCAGCCCGTATAGGTACAAGCGCCGCAGCCCGTATAGAGCAGGCGATAATGGTCATTGCGGTGTAAGTGGACTTCTGGCCGTTGACTGTACCTACTCGTCATTATGAACAACTTTTGACGAGTTTGATGTTGATAAATGTACTCAACAGCTGATTTTTAGGGTTCCGTACCTCAAAAGGAAAAAACGGAACCCTTATCACTCGTGTGTCTGTCTGTCCGTCTGTCACAGCCAAGAAAATAAACGAAAATTGACCATTTCCCCCCCCCCCCCTTATCACCGAAATTACTGAGCCTAAAATTTTGAAAAAATACAGAAAATGGTTCTATACCTGTAGACAGGAAAACCTATAAGAAGTTTGTGATCTTAAAATAACATGATAAATCTTAAAATACAGAAAATGGATCTATACCTGTAGAGTACATACCTACAGGAAAACCTATAAAAAGTTTGTGATCTTAAAATCCATACTAATATTATAAATTCGAAAGTAACTCTGTCTGTCTGTCTGTCTGTCTGTCTGTCTGTCTGTCTGTCTGTCTGTCTGTCTGTTACCTTTTCACGCCTAAACCACTGAACGGATTTCGATAAAATTTGGCAAGGCTATAGATGGCATCCTGGGGACGGACATAGGCTACTTTTTTTTTCAAAAATAATCCTACAGGGGGTGATATAGGGGATGAAAGTTTGTATGGGAAACTCAGTATTTCTTAAGTTAGGGATGTGAAAATTAAAATGTATGCTTTTGATAGGAAATAAAGAAATATGCGGTTCTGCGTTTTTGAAAAATCATCCCCTAAGGGGGTAAAATAGGGGTTGATTTTAAAATTTACAAAACTGCATGGATTTCGACAAAATTTGGCAAGGCTTTATAAAGCATCCAGGGGATGGCCATAGGATACTAATTTTTTCAAAAATAATACTACAGGGGGTGATATAGGGGATGAAAGTTTGTAAGGGAAACCCAGTATTTCTTAAGTTAGGGATAACAAATTTATGCTATTGGTAGGAAATTAAGAAATATGCGGTCCAGTGTTTTTGAAAAATCATCCCCTAAGGGGGTAAAATAGGGGTTGATTTTAAAATTTACAAAACTTCACGGATTTCGATAAAATTTGGCAAGGCTTTATATAGCATCCTGGGGAAGGACACAGGCTACTTTTGGTCTTAAAAAATAATCCTACAGGGGGTGATATAGGGGATGAAAGTTTGTATGGGAAACTCAGTATTTCTTAAGTTAGGGATGTGAAAATTAAAATGTATGCTTTTGTTAGGAAATAAAGAAATATGCGGTTCAGCGTTTTTGAAAAATCATCCCCTGAGGGGGTAAAATCGGGGTTGATTTTAAAATTTATAAAACTGCACGGATTTCGACAAAATTTGGCAAGGCTTTATATAGCATCCTGGGAAAGGACATAGGATACTTTCAAAAACAATACTACAGGGGGTGATATAGAGGATGAAAGTTTGTAAGGAAACCCAGTATTTCTTAAGTTAGGGATAAAAAATGTATGCTATTGGTAGGAAATTAAGAAATATGCCATTCAGCATTTTTGAAAAATCACCCCAGGGGTAAAATAGGGGTTGATTTTAAAATTTACAAAACTGCACGGATTTCGATAAAATTTGGCAAGGCTTTATATAACATCCTGGGGAAGGACACAGGCTACTTTTGGTATTAAAAATAATCTTACAGGGGGTGATATAGGGGATGAAAGTGTGTATGGGAAACTCAGTATTTCTTAAGTTAGGGATGTGAAAATTAAAATGTATGCTTTTGATAGGAAACAAAGAAATATGCGGTTCAGCGTTTTTGTAAAATCATCCCCTAAGGGGGTAAAATCGGGGTTGATTTTAAAATTTACAAAACTGCACGGATTTCGACAAAATTTGGCAAGGCTTTATATAGCATCCTGGAAAAGGACATAGGATACTTTCAAAAACAATACTACAGGGGGTAATATAGGGGATGAAAGTTTGTAAGGAAACCCAGTATTTCTTAAGTTAGGGATAAAAAAAATATGCTATTGGTAGGAAATTAAGAAATATGCGATTCAGCATTTTTGAAAAATCATCCCCTAAGGGGTAAAATAGGGGTTGATTTTAAAATTTACAAAACTGCACGGATTTCGATAAAATTTGGCAAGGCTTTATATAACATTCGGGGGAAGGACACAGGCTACTTTTGGTCTTAAAAAATAATCTTACGGGGGTGATATAGGGGATGAAAGTTTGTATGGGAAACTCAGTATTTCTTAAGTTAGGGATGTGAAAATTAAAATTTATGCTTTTGATAGGAAATAAAGAAATATGCGGTTCAGCGTTTTTGAAACATCATCCCCTAAGGGGTAAAATAGGGGTTGATTTTAAAATTTACAAAACTGCAAGGATTTCGACAAAATTTGGCAAGGCTTTATATAGCATCCTGGGAAAGGACATAGGATACAATTTTTTTCAAAAATAATACTACAGGGGGTGATATAGGGGATGAAAGTTTGTAAGGGAAACCCAGTATTTCTTAAGTTAGGGATAACAAATTTATGCTATTGGTAAGAAATTAAGAAATATGCTGGTCAGCGTTTTTTAAAAATCATCCCCTAAGTGGGTAAAATAGGGGTTGATTTTAAAATTTACAAAACTGCACGGATTTCGATAAAATTTGGCAAGGCTATAGATAGCATCCTGGGAAAGGACATGGGCTACTTTTTGTCTTAAAACATAATCCTACAAGGGGTGATAAAAGGGATGAAAGTTTGTATGGGAAACCCAGCATTTCTTAAGTTAGGGATATGCCCTATGTTTTCCACATGAACGTTCCCATGGGATATTTACCGACATCCACGCGGGCGAAGCCGCGGGCAAAAGCTAGTAACATGATAAATCTTAAAATACAGAAAATGGTTCTATACCTGTAGAGTACCTACAGGAAAACCTATAAAAAGTTTGTGATCTTAAAATAACATGGTAAATCTCTCAATATTATGAGTACAAACTTACAGTTACTGTTGGAATGTATGGGTGAACATTTTTTCACCGGTTTTTTTTTCACGATTTCAGGTTTGATCCCATAGTAAAAGTTGTTTGTTATCATGACTAATTCACCCTATATTATAGGGTGAATTAGTCATGATAACAAACAACTTTCGGAAATCGTGATATGGGTTTTGGATAAGTTTATATCCAAAACCCATATCACGATTTCCTAGTGCCGGAACCTTTACATATTCATTCCTTGACTGTACCGACAAATCTCTCTCGGGCTATCTTTGTTGATCTTTTGATTAAAAGAATAGGCATGAGATACTATAGATACATTATACAAGCAAGGAAAGAACGATTTCCTGCCATTCACTCATTAAGATTTTCTCGAAGAAGAGCTCGTGGCTAAGTAATAACAGCCGCACTGGTCGATCTATCAGGTTAAGCTACGCTTGCCGGGTTTGGTCCGTGGAAGAGTGACCATCTTTACATACCGAGACTCCTCCGTGCCTCGGAAAGCACGTTAATCCGTTGGTCCCGGCTGTCATTCGTGGATCTTTGACAGTCGTTACGGGTCGTCAGAAGCCCAAAAGTCTGACAACCAGTCTTACCAAGGGGTATCGTATTACCCAGTTGCTGGGTTGTGGAGGTCAGATAGGCAGCGCTCCATGTAAAATACTGGTATTCAGCTGCATCTGGTTAGACTGGAAGCCGACCCCAACATAGTTGGGAAAAGGCTAGGCAGATTCACTCATTAAGATTTTATGAACTGTGAAAGACTCAACAAAACAATATAATCGTTACGTTATTACTCAGAATCGTCCCTTAAAGAACAAAAATGCGTTAATTAGCAAGGAATCCGAATTCCTGATACCATGGCTAGTGGATAGCATAGCTGCTGATCATAGTTATCATCAGCTCGGCCAGATTGGGCCAAGGTGGGCACACAATGGATCGTTTGCATCCACAATGGTGGGAAACTCCCAAGCGGTGCGCTTATACTATTTCTGCGAGCGCTTTGATGCGTTGTGCTGGGTTTAAGAAGTTAGCGGAAAGCGGGACTATAATATATTATTTTAAACAAATTATAAATGTGCGGGAAGCACAGAACAGGTTGAAGTGGCGGTGCTTGAAGCTTGGGCGGGGAAGCTTATGTCCATCAGTAGACGTTTTTCGGCTGAAATGATGATGATGATGATGATAAATGTGCAGCAGGAATTTTCTTGTAGATGACCAATGACTCAATGCCTGCGTATTGTATCGCGTAGGCCAAAGCAGTCTTGCAATATTATGTTATTAGATTAAACGTGCTCGACCAAAACACTTTTTTACAAAAAAAAAAAAAACAATCGACTTCCAAAAAAAAAACACTACAAAGTGAAAAATAACTTTAATTTCCGAAGACGGTGCCTTTGGTTTTGTGTTTTTGTTTTTTGCCACCGACTTCCGAAATTAAAGTTATTTTTCACTTTAGTGTTTTTTTTTTGGGACTCGGTTGTTTTTTTTTTTTTTGTAAAAAAGTTTTAATTTTTCACTTTTTAGGTGTACTACTGGGGTTATCTGAAGAGTCGGGTGTGACATTACAGTAATCCATTAACCATATCTGAATTGAAGGAAAACATTACACAAGAAATCATCAACATTCCTACTCAACTTCTGAGGCGCGTTTTTATGAATGTTAGAGATCGCTTTCAAGAGTGCCAGAGCCGCGAAGGACGACATTTTTAATACTGTTATTTTCAAAAAGTAATTTTCCTATGTATTCAGTTTCTGATTTTGATGTGCATATAATATTTGTTATTTTTTTTTATCTACAAAAGTTAGTTTTTTCTGAGACACCCTGTATATTGGTTAGGTAATCTATAATTTTGTTACGACGATGTCTTGTTTATAACTTTTTAGATGGCGTTTTTGGGCGTAGTTAGGTTTTAGTTTTTATTCTCTCTACGCATGGCAAGATGGCAGCACAAAAAGTATCTAGACGTTTCCAAATCTCTCTTCGCTTGCACCACCAGCTCACCACTGGACATATGATTCGACCTTGCGATGGGACTATCACGCATTTAGAAAGGAAGGAACCGATGGACCTTGTTTTGACTGGTCCATTTCCGAAACGAGGGCATTTTGAAAGTTGACTAAGTTGTACTTCTTGATTATTACTTCATTTTATTGAGTACCAATTATTTTGTATGTGTACTTGTGTTTTAGTTTAAATCAGTTCGGAGCAGATTGTTCTATACTGAATTGCTGAAGATTGTCAAGTCTGCAGGAATACTTGTCTTCTATGACTTGCTCCTGTTTTGGAATGATACTTATTTGTTACAAACAATATGCCTGTTTGATTTTATAGAATTAAGAATCACGCTCTTTATTCTTTACTGTGTGCACATTATTATCATCATACAAACTATAAATTACTACAATTCCATCAAAACTTACTTTACTTTTCTACAAAATGTTGATTCGACGACACGGTTGGCGCAGTGGTTGAGCGATTGACTGCTGCGCAGCATGACACGGGTTCGATTCCCGCACGGAACAAATATTTGTACGACCTACAAGTATTTGTTCCGAGTCTGGGTGTTTTTCTATCTATAATATGTATGTATTTCCAAAAAAAAAATGTATAAGTACAAGTAGTTTATCAGCCATCTCGTTACCGTAACACAGGCATTAAGTTGCTTAGCTTGGGACTAGATGGCGTTGTGTGAAATGTCCAAGGATATTTATTTATTTATTTATTTATTCTAAAACTTGAAAGGTTCGATACGTATTAGCTTTTTCAAAATCAAAATCAAAATCAAAAGTCATTTATTAAAATTAGGCTGAGAATCAGCACTTTTTGAACGTCGAAATTACAGTAAGACAGTCCCCACAAAACGCCCGCCCTTCACCACTTCCTAGTGCTTTAGCTGGGAAGAAGAAGTAGCGGAACAAACTCCCCAGCAGCACAGCTGTCTGTTCAGTTAGAAGAACTGGATTCTATACAATAGTACCTATGCAAAATAATTTACGCAACACAATACATTAAATTATATTTTTGTCAAATAAAATAAACAATTTTAGTACTTAACTCATATAACCTGTCATTATGTAAGCTGATTCTGGAGAAAGAACATAACATAAACATTGTCTTGAGTTAATCACAGCGACCAACTATTCTTATCGTTTAAGTAATCGTTGATAGAATAGTATGCCTTTGAACAAAGATTGGATTTTACTTTAATTTTAAACGCATTAAAAGGCAAATCTAGCAAAGAAGAAGGTAGCTTGTTATAAAACGTTATACCAAGACCAACAAATGAGTTATGAACCTTATGAAGCCGATGAAATGGAGCACGTAATTTGTCCTTATTTCTGGTGTTAATATTGTGAATATCACTGTTTTTACTGTACAAATGTATATTTTGCCTAATGTATAAGATGTTGGCGAAGATGAACTGTGATGCCACCGTGAGAATACCAATATCCTTAAAAAATTCTCTCAGAGAAACTCTAGCACCTAGCTGGTAAATTGCTCGAACGGCTCGTTTTTGAAGAACAAAAATATTTTGAATATCAGCCGCTTTGCCCCATAGCAGAATACCGTAGGACATAACGCTATGGAAATAACTAAAATAGACTAACCGAGCTGTATCAACGTCAGTGTATTGTCTTACTTTCCTGACGGCGTAGGCGGCTGAACTGAGCCTTCCCGCTAGGCTTGATATATGTGGGCCCCACTGAAGTTTAGCATCTACTGTTATACCCAAAAAAACTGCTGATTCTACAGTCTTAAGCACCTCTTCATCTAAGACGATGTTGGGTCCCAGATTTCTAACATTCGGTAAGGCAAACTTTATACATTTAGTTTTCTTGGCATTTAGAACTAAGTTATTTGTCGTAAACCAATCCGTAACCATTGAGAGTGCACTGTTTACGTCATCAAAATCATGTCTGTTTCTGTCTACTTTAAAAATAAGAGAAGTGTCATCTGCAAACAGTACAACGTCACAGATACCCTTTACCCTTTAGCTCTGTTGCATAGTCTTTTATTTCTGTCCCCGAACGCGAATATTAATGTGGGTGATATAGTCATCCACTCGGGAATAATACATACTATGGTGTATTCCCGGATCTGTCATGGCCACCATGATTTAGTACATTAACTTTATCTCATGTGGTGGCAACCCACAACGCCCCAGTTTTACCACTTTGCTACCTTTGTCTACAGAACAGGTGTCTCCAACACTCAAAACATTAGTTATATTATTGACTCCCTCCCTATAAGGGTGGTTTTTGCACCAAGTGCTACGTTAGTTTCCGTGAAAGTAAATTTTAACAGTATCATTAACAATGACCATAGAATTTAACTGTTGCACCATCATGTTACTTAAATGTAAAAGTTAAAGTTAAAATTGTGACAAGTGACAAGACGTTAATAGGTCTTTACCTATGAAATTGCCGTTTTGTATGAAAAAATTTAAACGAATTTTTTTCGTGTATTTTTTATTTGTATTAATCGAAGTAATCACCCATGCAATTAATGCATCTTTGCCAACGCAGTGGCAGTTTATTGATGCCCTTCTTAAATAAATCAGCTGGGCGGGAGGCAACAAATTCTTCAAAGGCATTTTGTACTGCCTCTCGGGTATTGAATTTTTTTCCCGCCAAGAAGTTATCCAAATTCTGGAAAAAGTAGTAGTCTGTAGGCGCAAGGTCTGGTGAGTAGGGCGGATGACGGAGAGCTTCCAACCCCAGTTCTTGCAACTTGGAGACCGTCTGCTGTGCAGTATGAGGTCGTGCGTTGTCGTGCAGGAGCAGCGGAGACGAGCGATTGACCAATGCTGGTTGGAGATGTGCCAGCTTCTCCATCATTGTGTTCAGTTCTTCACAGTACACATCTGCAGTAATGCTCACCCCGTTTGGTAAGAAGCTGTGATGAATCACACCGGCGCTAGACCACCAAACAGTGACCATCACTTTTCTAGGGGTAAGTTTTCGTTTAGGGCATTGTTTAGGTGCTGAACCAGGATCCAACCAACTTGCTGAGCGCTTGCGGTTATCAAACAGAATCCATTTTTCATCGCAGATAACAATGCGGTTCAAAATTCCTTCATTTGTGTGGCTGTTGAGCAGTGCAAGGCACGTCTCGACGCGTACTTCGCGCTGCGTTATATCATTATACGCGACAGTAAAAAATATGAATTTACATCATTTTTGGCGTTGGCGTTCCCATTGAGGGACCACATTTGAATTTTGAGCTTTTGAATGTGTCAGCTTTTAGTAAAAGTTCTCAAACAATTGTAAATTAAGCCTCTAGTTTGTAAAAGTAGCCACTCAAAAGATACAATCGGTTAAAGGTGGTCCCTCAATCGTGTATTCAGCTGCATCCGGTTAGACTGGAAGCCGACCCCAACATAGTTGGGAAAAGGCTAGGCAGATTGATTGGTAAGGGGTGTTTCTTATTTTGTCTGCCCGTCAGCTTTAAAATACCCCCGTTTTGGTTGCATGAGAGAATTTTTCTCTCAACAATACACCGTTTCCATAGCTGCCACTCGTCTTTGCCGGATTCGTCTGATTTCCGAAATCAGAACAATCCGGAAGAAATCTAATTTAAAAAGGTCTATTAATGATTTCAATGTTTAAAATAATAAAAATAAAAAAAATAAATAAATATCTTTGGAATTTTCACACAACGCCATCTAGTCCCAAGCTAAGCAACCTAATACTTGTGTTATGGTAACGAGATGGCTGATAAACTACTTATATACATTTTTTTTTTGTAAATACATACATATTATAGATAGAAAAACACCCAGACTGGGAACAAATACTTGCAGGTCGTACAAATATTTGTTCCGTGCGGGAATCGAACCCGCGACATGCTGCGCGGCAGTCAATCGCTCAACCACTGCGCCAACCGTGTCGCCAAAAATGTTGGCGTTCCCATTATGATTGAGGGCCACATTTGAATTTTGAGCTTTTGAATGCGTCAGCTTTTAGTAAAAGTTCTCAAACAATTGTAAATTCAGTCTCTAGTTTGTAAAAGTAGCCACTCAAAAGATACAATCGGTTAAAGGTGGTCCCTCAATCGTGCCTGCCAGGCATCCATATCTCAAAACCTAGTTAAAATTTACAACTGCTATAAATGACTACTCTTAGTAAAAGATTTGTAAAACTGATTTATTGAATACCAACTCTTCCTTTTCACAGAATAAAAAGATCTAGCAAAGGAAAGGTGGTCCCTCAATCGATCACCATAAGGTTCAGTTTGAGTGGAGATCACAATGGAATTTGAAATTAACATGGGTCTAGCGTTAGTAAAAGTACATAATACGATTATGAATTCAACCTCTAGTTTGTAAAAGAAGCCATTCAAAAGTTACAATCGATTTAAGGTGGTCCCTCAATTGAAACGTTTGTTTTTAAGAAAAATCAATTTACGTAGCATTCAGAAGGTAAATTGACCAATGCTACAGTCTATCCTTTAGTAAAAATTTTTACTAACGATTACTTTACTAAAAAGTATCAAAATACATACCGTTTTATTTCAAATAATCATTGAAATCCTGGGAAGAAATACTAAGATAGAGGTGACCACACAGCAGGATTTTTCTAGAGACTGTTTGTTGATAGACTAATTTTTATTAAAAAAAATATTTTTTTTTTTAATATATGCGTCGATTTGACAACCTTTTGGTTTTCGTCGATTAAGGCGAAAGCGCCAGGGTAGCCCGCGAAATTCAAATTTTCTTACGTTTTTTGCAATTTGCAGGTCATTATCAGGTTGTATGTTGATTAAAATGTGATTCGCGGCCGTAACTAACATGGCTTTACAGAATTATAGTCATTAGAATCAAAAATACAACTCCATAAGTTAGAATTGACTTCAAATCTAGCGATTTCATGAAATCATGGGGTTTGACGTAAACTCTAACTTATGGAGTTGTATTGCAGATTATATTGATTATAATTCTGGAAAGCCATGTTAGTTACGGCCGCGAATCATATTCTAATCAACATACAACCTGACACTGACCTGCAAATTGCAAAAAACGTAAGAAAATTTGAATTTCGCGGGCTACCTTAGCGCATCAACCTTAAAAAGTTTCTGATCATCGTGGAAAATACGTGAACAACTGAACATACTTAAAAAAATATTAGCTCAATGACTAGTAACTCAACCCGAAATGAATTTAAAAAAATATGAATATCCTCAATCAAATGACACTCTTTTAAACTAAATATTTGTGTGCCTCACCACACAATCCTCATATTTGAAAACTTTAAGAAAATCAATTTTGAGGACGCCAAAAAATAGTACTGAAATAGTCATAAATAGTACCATTGGTCAAAAAAATAGTACCATTATGCTTCCGGAGTTATAGCTATCAGTTAGTGAGGATTGTGTGGAGAGGTTCACCACACAAGCCTCACCTATATTGCAAGCAAACGGCTGGGAGTATCGACTTGGTTTCAATTCCAAAAAATAGTACTGAAATACTACTGACGCTATGCCAAATCTCGAAAATAGTCATTAAGTGATTCCAGAGATATAAAGGTGTCTTGGTGAGGATTGTGTGGGGAGCTTTTATGATTACCTGATTACTGCGGAATGCTTACGTTTTTGAATTTGAATTTAGTGTCAAAAAATAGTCAAGAAATACTACTCTCCAACCATGATAATTTCGACCTGGTTTACTATGTAGAAGTATGTTAAATTTCCACGTAAACTTCTACATACATTTTTCGAGTCGAGTACAGTCGAGCAAAAAGTGATTAAGTACGTATTTTTAGTGGTCACCTTATTTTTTGGTTGTATTAAAAACGGTATTTTTTGGTTGCATTGTTAGTTATGTAGCTATTTTAAGTAGGTATTTCAAGTATGTGTTTAAGAGCCTATACTACCTCAAATGGCTTAGCATGATCCTCCGTTACGTCGAAAATACAGCAGCTTTAATTTTGAATTAAATATATGGTAAAGTTGAGGATTAATGTTAGGTACTATGTTAGACGAAAACACGATTCCTTGAAATTTTCTCGATACAAAAAAATCCCAAAGTTACCTCCAAACCGAACAAAAAACCGCTGTTATTCAAAAAATACGTCAAATTGGATCATGAAACTTGGCATACTAACTGAACTAACTATAAAGCAGGTCTTATGTTATATACTTTTTTTAAATTACCATTATTTTCACTGTAAAAAGAAATTACCTAAACTATCAGCGTCTTGACGTTCATTCCCTTCCGCCCGACACCCCCGTTCAGTCTCGCTTCGGCTGTCGTACGCGAGGGCTGTGTCGCTTGCGCTCAGAACACAAATTACACAACAGGACGACGTAAAATTAAAATACATTGAAGTACTTAGGTTTATAGTGTTGGCGCAATGGGAAATAACCGTAATAAAAATAAGAAGCGACGGGGTTGGCGTAAAGAAACAGGCAAACATATGATAAACGTACTGAAGTAAGTAGGGTAGTTGCGCCGGTTGGCGACTTAGTTGAGTTGCTAACTTTAGACAAAATCAAAATATACGCCATTTACACGTAAAATAGTTGGCATGTGAAGATTTGTGTTTGTCCACGATTTAGGATAAATCCAGGTGGGGATAACTTTTATAAAAAATAAAAAGTTACCTAAATAGGTTTGTTTTTGTTTTGACACAATATACAAGAAATAGGTAGGTATCTATGTAGTAGATAATTGTTTTTTTTTTATAATGTTGCCTCACTCCAGGACTTCTCCTGAATATCGGAGACGGTGCCAACATCCATGGTATATACAAGTGCAGGGACAATTACATGTCACCGGTAGGCAAAAATGTATTTTCGGAGTATGGTCTGGATGCGACAAAGACATCAAAGTTGAAATTATAGAGAGAGATGACCAATATTGGGAAGAAATGGAACCAAAATTAGAACATTTTTACATTACATGCATGTTGCCTGAGCTATGCGATCCCAGACATGTTCGAAATATGCCAATTAGAGATTTAAGCGAATTAAAATAATTGTTGTATAATTTTGACGATCTTTAATTACTTTCAAAATACTTATCGTATATACCTACCATACCTATCTACCTACCCTACCCACCTACCTACCTACCTACCTACCTACCTACTTGCCTGCCTACATTCCTATCCTACCTACCTACCTACCTACCTATCCTACCTACCTACCTACCTACATACTTACCTACCTACATACTTACCTACCTACCTACCTATCCTACCTACCTACCTACATACTTACCTACATCCCTATCCTACCATTCCTACCTATACCTATGCATCTTATATTTATACAAACCTTATGCGTACCTACAGAACCCTCAACGCAATGGTGACTCGCACTTGACAAGTTTTTTGTAGCAGTGGAATTTAGTGTGCGTCTATCTGACAGGCCCCAACGAGATTCATCAACGGGTGATAGCTTTTCATAAAGACATTATTTTGTACCTAAAGAAAATAAATAAGATATATTTTGTACCTCGACAGTTTTTGATTAAATGACGTTTTTATGAAGTGTCTTGCTAGCGGGCCCTTTATGGTTATTTTTATTGTTATTATACTTACAGATCGCACAATAGTGTTAGGAGCTTGATACTATTATGTACCTTACAAATCCAAAATCTCTACTTTCTGTGAGCTACACTTCAGAAGATATTCGTTATTTAAACAAGCGTCCAGCCAGCGGGCCCCTTTTTTAAATACTACTATTTTATATCATACAATAGTGTTAGGAGCTTGATACTATTATGTACCTTACAAATCCAAAATTTCGACTTTCTGTGAGCTATACTTCAGAAGATATTCGTTATTTAAACAAGCGTCCAGCCAGCGGGACCCTTTTTAAATACTACTATTTTATATCATACAATAGTGTTAGGAGCTTGATACTATTATGTACCTTACAAATCCAAAATTTCGACTTTCTGTGAGCTATACTTCAGAAGATATTCGTTATTTAAACAAGCGTCCAGCCAGCGGGCCCCTTTTTTAAATACAACTATTTTATATCATACAATAGTGTTAGGAGCTTGATACTATTATGTACCTTACAAATCCAAAATTTCAACTTTCTCGAGCACTTCAGAAGATATTCGTTAATTAAACGATCGTCTAGCTAGCAAACCCCTTTTCAAACATTATACCTACGTTCATAATCCAATAGGGCTATAACACCAAAACTGGGATTAAGAAAAAGAGTAAGAGAGTTAAGTACGACGCTAATGATGACGATGTAAATTAAAAGAGAAAATGTAATAGTAATTATAATCTTTAATCTGTTTAAATTGTTAGGAACAAAAGATGTCTAAACATGTCGACAGTAATTTTAAATAATTTTAGAAAGTCGAAATTTTGGATATGTAAGGTACATAATAGTATCAAGCTCCTATTACTATTGTATGATGAAAAATTGTTGTATTTAAAAAGGGGCCCGCTGGCTGGACGCTTGTTTAAATAACGAATATCTTCTGAAGTATAGCTCACAGAAAGTCGAAATTTTGGATTTGTAAGGTACATAATAGTATCAAGCTCCTAACACTATTGTATGATATAAAATAGTAGTATTTAAAAAAGGGGCCCGCTGGCTGGACGCTTGTTTAAATAACGAATATCTTCTGAAGTGTAGCTCACAGAAAGTCGAGATTTTGGATTTGTAAGGTACATAATAGTATCAAGCTCCTAACACTATTGTGCGATCTGAAAGTAAAATAACAATAAAAATAACCATAAAGGGCCCGCTAGCAAGACACTTCATAAAAACGTCATTTAATCAAAAACTGTCGAGGTACAAAATATATCTTATTTATTTTCTTTAGGTACAAAATAATGTCTTTATGACAAGCTATCACCTGTTGATGAATCTCGTTGGGGCCTGTCAGATAGACGCACACTGGAATTTATGAATCGATTTGCAAAATATGTAACATATACGTAGGTATGTATATGTAGGTACTTGCATAGACCTACTACCTACATAAATACACGGCGCAAACTATAAAACGTAAACTTACTACTAAACCAATGGGCGGAACCTTCAGCGCTAAGCTAGCTCGCTCTTGACTAGTATTTTGTAGCAGTAGGTAAAATACTGCACACGGCTACACATCAAGCTATAACTTTCCAGTATAAGCTGATCTCACATTGTATAGGCTTTCCGTACCATGAGAGGTCAGCTTATACTGGAAAATATAGCTTGATGAGAAGTTAGTAGGTACTTAGTACATTGAAATTAATTTTGCGATATATAATTTCATGTTCGTACCTATAATGACAAGTTAATATTAAATTATTATTGATAATTTTATTACTTAGTACTCGTCCGATATTAGTGTAGTTTACTCTAACAAAATCGCTTTGACCTTGTGTGTCCGCGTCACCGCGAGTAGTAGTGTGCGAGCGAAATAAAGAGTGAGGTGGCGCGGGGAAGTGGGGGCGAAATTTGAATTTGAGCTGAGGTTGTATAGGCTCTTAACGCGAACTGTCTGAACGCAATAAAATCAAAAACTACCGAACGGATTTTCATACGGTTTTCACCAATTTGACGGAGTGATTTATGAGGAAGGTTTAAGTGTAAGTATAGAAATATGCTTCCTGGGCGAAGCCGGGTTGCGATTGGTTTGAATTTACAGAATATCATATCCTACATTATAATGTTGAATTTTCCTTACAAAACTATTCAGTCGTAACAGATTAATTAAAGTAGAGATAAATAAAAAAAAACCGGTCAAGAGCGAGTCGGACTCGCGCACCGAGGGTTCCGTTCCGATTTCTGAAAAAGTGTGCTATTTAGAGACATCGTTTTATTTTTCCTGTAATCTTTACATAAACTTCTATCACATAGAATAATTTCAGATTTTTCTCTTTGCAAACTTCGGAGATAAGGGGGGGGGGAAAGGTATTTTTTTTTACATTTTTCATCAGAAGTCGAAAACTATGCGGCCTAAAAAAAAGAAAAAAAATGTTTGAGAATGTGCAAACAGTGCTCTTTCATATTATACCCCACATGCCCTAGTAGCCCCACTTTAATTATTTAAGACAGATTATTTTCAGTCCCTGTTGCAAAAAAAATATCAATATTTTAATTTCTTTCTTATTAGCAAAATAGTTGATAGCATTAGTAGTTCTTGAGATATCCAGCTGTGACAGACAGACAGACAGACAGACAGACTGAGTGACACCATAAGGGTTCCTTTTTTACCATTTTGGTACGGAACCCTTTTTTTTTTTTTTTTTTTGAGGGTGGGAAATCATCAAATAACTTCTCCCGCTCTGGGTGGAGCGGAAGGGCGTGTCAGACTTTTACTGATTAAAACCCACCCGTGTTCCTTCAGTTGCCTATGCCAGGGCCGCGGTAAGTTCTTCAAACAACCCGCGACCCCAGCGACGTCGGCCCTATTGGACCCCGTCACTTGCTGACATCTCTTTGAGGCGCGCGTGGAACACAACGCGCCGTCGACTCGGGCCTGGTCCTTACCGGACGGCGAGCTACCCGCTGCTCACCGTCCGCAGGCCCGCGCCTACGGTGGCCGGAAATCGCCCCGCGATTCCCACCGCCCAGGGCGTCTCCTGCGGCGATTGAGGCCGTGAGGCTGCCTCTCCCTCACGCGCTCCGCTTCCTCCTTCGCGAGCATCACTGCTTCGCAGAAGGAGGTGACGGCCTCCCATGCACTCTCGCTCCGCACCATGGCCTGGACCAGGCTCGGACGCGAGAGATCACCGCCGCCGATCGCCTCCGTGAGAACACGGCGGTGCTCTGCCCAAGCCGGGCAGACCTCCACTGTATGCTCCACCGTGTCCTCCGGGCGATCCACACAATGGTGACACCCGGGCTTTTCCTCCCGCCTTATGCGAAACAGGAACCTCCCGAAACAACCGTGTCCGGTGAGGACCTGCGTCAGGAGGAAGGTGAGGACGCCGTGGCGCCTCTCTAACCACTCCTCAAAGAGGGGACTTATCGCCGCAATTGTGGCGTGCCCAGGGTACGGAACCCTAACAAGATATTTTATTATTATGCCATGAATAATGATTTAGCTGAATACCAAATACTCAGTCACGCTCTCTGCCGAAGCGCTGAATATTCGGCGTCCAAAAATTCGGCGTTTTGATTTTCTCATTGCTACTGCAGTGCGTGGGAGAGTGTCGGGTTTCGGGCAGACGGATTTCTGCCTTTATCCAAAAATGAATATTTACCAAATTAACAAACAAGATTAATTAATGTTGAGTGTAGGTAGGGGTTGTGATCAGAAAAAGACAATCTAAGAAGGAACAAACTAAAGTTTAATTTAAAAGTTAAATAAAAACTTACAAACTAACAGCACAGTTAATCACAAAGTTGGTTTCTGATAATAATTGCGCGAATGGACTTTTGCGCGCATGGACGTTTGCCCTTAAGACTCTTGCGCGAAAGGACAGTTGCGGAAATGAGATCTTCATAACATTACACCTGTATTCTTTCAAGGGGTTGGGCAGGAATGTACAGTACATTAATTATACAGAAAAATACATTTGAGTGCCTACTCATTTGTTAAGTCTTTTTTTTCTAATATAAAAAAAAATATCTTTTTATTTTTTTATTTCAATTTTTTTTTTCGAGATGGGTGTCATTTTCATGATTTTTGAGGTCACTGAAAACGATTGTGGGGTCGAAATGAACATCCAAAATGGCGGCTGCGAAAATTTTCAAATTTTTCGTCATGGTTGTCATTTTCATGGTTATGACGGTCGCTGAAAACGATAAAGAGGTCAAAATGAAAATCGAAGATGGCGGCTGCGAAAATTTTAAAATTTTTGTCATGGGTGTCATTTTCATGGTTCTTGAGGTCGTTGAAAACGATATTGAGGTCAAAATGAAAATCCAAGATGGCGGCTGCGAAAATTTTCAAATTTTTCGTCATTGATGTCGCTTCCGTTGTGTTCGACGACGCTTAAGCCGATAATGAAGTCAAAATCAAAATTAATTTTAAAAAGAAAAATTTGTTCGCAGTCGCCATCGTGGATTTTCATTTTGATCTCATTATCGTTTTCAGCGACCTCAAGAGCTATGAAAATGACATCCATTACAAAAGAAAATTTTCGCAACCACCATCTTGGATTTTCATTTTGACCTCATTATTGTTTTCAGCGATCTCAAAAACCATGAAAATTACACCCAGGACAAAAATTTAAAAATTTTTGCAGCCGCCATCTTGGATTTTTATTTTAACCTCATTATCGTTTTCAGCAACCTCAAAACCATGAAAATGACACCCATGACGAAAAATTTGAAAATTTTCGCAGCCGCCATCTTGGATTTTCATTTTGACTTCATTACCGTTTTCAGCGATCTCAAAAACTATGAAAATGACACCAATGACGATAATTTTGAAAATTTACAAAGCCGCCATCTTGGATTTTCATTTTAACCTCATTATCATTTTCAGCAAGCTCAAAAACCATGGAAATGACACCCATGACGAAAAATTTTAAAATTTTTGTAGCCGCCATCTTGGATTTTCATTTTGACCCCACTATTATTTTCAGTGACCTCATAAACCATGAAAATGGCACCCATGTCGAAAAAAAAAACTAAAAGAAATAATATTTATAAGATAATTATATTATTAGAATTTTTCTGTACTTTTACTTAAATAAGAAAAAAAAATGTACTGTACATCCCTGCCCAATCCCTTGAAAGAATACAGGCGTGATGTTATGAAGAACTTGTCCTTTCGCGCAAGTGGATTCGCGCAAGAGTCTTTCGCGCAAGTGTCTTTCGCGCAAGTGTCTTGCGCGCAAACGCCCCTGTGCGCAAAAGTCTAGTCGCGGAAATGTCTTGTCTTGTCACACAAGTGTCTTTCACGCAAGTGTCCCTTCGCGCAAAAATCCCTTCGCGTAAAGTCCATGCGCGGAAATGTCTTTTCGTGCAAGTGGGTTCGCGCAAGTGTCTTTCGCGCAAGAGTCCTGCTATCGAGATTTAATCGTTATGTTTATGATTCCGGGATTTTATAGGAGGTATTATCCACTCTTGTGACTTCTTTGCTCAAAGTTTACGTAATTATACTGTACCTATTGCGACCTCTGTACAAATATGAAAGGTATATTTTGATCAATGGGTGCCGACAAAAACTATAAAAGTCATATTTTTATGAATGGGTGCCGACAATTTTGTTTACATTATTAGTAATAAAACATTTTGAGAATTAAAATCCCACGATGCCGCGATGTTGAGCCACACTGGGTATTTGTTCATTGGTTTTCCCAAAACTGATAATCATTGTTTTGTTTTATTATTCTCAAAATGTTTTGTTACTAATAATGTAAACAAAATTGTCGGCACCGTAAGTACAGTAAGTAGGTATTTTAGTAATAGGTAGGTAGTCTTAATATTACTCATACTACGAAAAAAATATTTGAAATAAAGACTTACCTACTCCCTTATTCATAAAAAAACTAAAATGCATAATCAACCTATAGTTAACAAGTGTTTTGTCTTTTGACAAGACAGTTTTTAACTAAAACAGGTTTATAACTAGGTGTTTGAGATTTTTTTAATGAATAATACGGTTAGTCTTTTATATAATATTATATCAAATTATCAGTTAACTCATAAAGCCAACCGGAAGGAAATGTCTAGAACTGAAATCGAAGTAAACATTAGAAATATTACCTAAACTTTGACAGAAAAAAATATATTAAGTAACTGCAATATTTTATTACTGTTTTAAATTAATATATAACAATATAAAAATTGTTTTGTAATTTTAGTGTTCGCGACTGTACCAAAACGAAATGTATGTAGAAGTTTACGTGGAAGTTTAACATACTTCTACATAGTAAACCAAGTCGAAATTATCATGGTTGGAGAGTAGTATTTCTTGACTATTTTTTGACACTAAATTCAAATTCAAAAACGTAAGCGTTCCGCAGTAATCAGGTAATCATAAAAGCTCCCCACACAATCCTCACCAAGACACCTTTATATCTCTGGAATCACTTAATGACTATTTTCGAGATTTGGCATAGCGTCAGTAGTATTTCAGTACTATTTTTTGGAATTGAAACCAAGTCGATACTCCCAGCCGTTTGCTTGCACTAGAGGTGAGGCTTGTGTGGTGAACCTCTCCACACAATCCTCACTAACTGATGGCTATAACTCCGGAAGCATAATGGTACTATTTTTTTGTCCAATGGTACTATTTATGACTATTTCAGTACTATTTTTTGGCGTTCTCAAAATTGATTTTCTTAAAGTTTTCAAATATGAGGATTGTGTGGTGAGGCACACAAATATTTTACAAAATATTGGTTACATCGTTCATATTGAAAATATACATGTGAGAACAATGTAGAAGAACGTGCACGTTAAAAGCGTCCGTAATAAAAAGATTAAAACTAAAAACAACTAAATTAAAAAATTAAAATAAGCCGTGGCGGCTAAGAGACGACCAGTCCCAACTGATGGCGCCCGTTCACGAACATGACGCATGGATCAGCACCAATCAGCTCAACCATTTTGAAGGGAACTTAATGATCCAACACACACGCCACCACCAGCGAGAAATTTGAGTGAGCATGACATACTCTCAACCGCCAGGGCACATTCAAGTTAGTGAAACACGAACCCAGTAAAAGATAGCTTTATATTAGCTACATAGTGCTCACACATGTGCTATGCAATTATACAATACTAAGAGATTGAATTTAAACAATGCAAAGAAAATTTTCTCAGCAGCTCCAACAATATTTTTGAATGCTAATCGATTAGTTTAAGCGTCCTTGTGGAGCAGGACCAGCATTTAGCCAAGCATTTTTGTCAGCGATGTAATCTCCCAACTTATAACATGAATGGCTGCATAGTGTGTGCGTTTTATACATGATTTAAATTTCGTTTCATTCAGCTGTAGTACTAATGTGCGGAGGTATTTTATTATAACATTTTAAACAGTACCCCATGAAGGATGAGTCTACTTTAGCTAGTCTGAAACCTGGTTGAACTAAATGGTCTCTATTTCTAGTGCTATAATTGTGTCTTTCACCTATTTTACCAAAAAGATATAGATTTTTCCTTACGTACATGATGTTTTCGTAGATATATTGACAAGGTACCGTCATGATGTTAATATTTTTAAACAGTTCCCCTAGAGAATCGTGCCTGCGGAGGCCATATATTGCTCTGATGGCTCTTTTCTGAAGAATAAAAATAAACTCTATATCTGCAGCATTATTTCAAGCATTATTTTCTTTCTGTGTTTTTAACTAGATAAGTTATGTCAAACATTAATAAAAAATAATATTTTGTTAGTTTTGTTTTATTATCATAAGCATTATTTTCTTTCTGTGTTTTTACTTAGCTAAGTAGTGACAAATATTAATAAAAAATAATGTTTTTTTAGTTTTTTTTATTATCATAAGCATTATTTTCTTTCGGTGTTTTTAATTAGCTAAATGATGACAAATATTCATAAAAAAATAATATAAACAAACAGTCACTAGTTTTTATCTTATTCAAAAAAATCCTGTTGTGTGGTCACTTCTATCTTAGTATTTCTTCCCAGGATTTCAATGATTATCCATACTAATATTATAAATTCGAAAGTAACTCTGTCTGTCTGTCTGTCTGTCTGTCTGTCTGTCTGTCTGTCTGTCTGTCTGTCTGTCTGTCTGTTACCTTTTCACGCCTAAACCACTGAACGGATTTCGATAAAATTTGGCAAGGCTATAGATGGCATCCTGGGGACGGACATAGGCTACTTTTTTTTTCAAAAATAATCCTACAGGGGGTGATATAGGGGATGAAAGTTTGTATGGGAAACTCAGTATTTCTTAAGTTAGGGATGTGAAAATTAAAATGTATGCTTTTGATAGGAAATAAAGAAATATGCGGTTCTGCGTTTTTGAAAAATCATCCCCTAAGGGGGTAAAATAGGGGTTGATTTTAAAATTTACAAAACTGCATGGATTTCGACAAAATTTGGCAAGGCTTTATAAAGCATCCAGGGGATGGCCATAGGATACTAATTTTTTCAAAAATAATACTACAGGGGGTGATATAGGGGATGAAAGTTTGTAAGGGAAACCCAGTATTTCTTAAGTTAGGGATAACAAATTTATGCTATTGGTAGGAAATTAAGAAATATGCGGTCCAGTGTTTTTGAAAAATCATCCCCTAAGGGGGTAAAATAGGGGTTGATTTTAAAATTTACAAAACTGCACGGATTTCGATAAAATTTGGCAAGGCTTTATATAGCATCCTGGGGAAGGACACAGGCTACTTTTGGTCTTAAAAAATAATCCTACAGGGGGTGATATAGGGGATGAAAGTTTGTATGGGAAACTCAGTATTTCTTAAGTTAGGGATGTGAAAATTAAAATGTATGCTTTTGTTAGGAAATAAAGAAATATGCGGTTCAGCGTTTTTGAAAAATCATCCCCTGAGGGGGTAAAATCGGGGTTGATTTTAAAATTTATAAAACTGCACGGATTTCGACAAAATTTGGCAAGGCTTTATATAGCATCCTAGGAAAGGACATAGGATACTTTCAAAAACAATACTACAGGGGGTGATATAGAGGATGAAAGTTTGTAAGGAAACCCAGTATTTCTTAAGTTAGGGATAAAAAATGTATGCTATTGGTAGGAAATTAAGAAATATGCCATTCAGCATTTTTGAAAAATCACCCCAGGGGTAAAATAGGGGTTGATTTTAAAATTTACAAAACTGCACGGATTTCGATAAAATTTGGCAAGGCTTTATATAACATCCTGGGGAAGGACACAGGCTACTTTTGGTATTAAAAATAATCTTACAGGGGGTGATATAGGGGATGAAAGTGTGTATGGGAAACTCAGTATTTCTTAAGTTAGGGATGTGAAAATTAAAATGTATGCTTTTGATAGGAAACAAAGAAATATGCGGTTCAGCGTTTTTGTAAAATCATCCCCTAAGGGAGTAAAATCGGGGTTGATTTTAAAATTTACAAAACTGCACGGATTTCGACAAAATTTGGCAAGGCTTTATATAGCATCCTGGGAAAGGACATAGGATACTTTCAAAAACAATACTACAGGGGGTAATATAGGGGATGAAAGTTTGTAAGGAAACCCAGTATTTCTTAAGTTAGGGATAAAAAAAATATGCTATTGGTAGGAAATTAAGAAATATGCGATTCAGCATTTTTGAAAAATCATCCCCTAAGGGGTAAAATAGGGGTTGATTTTAAAATTTACAAAACTGCACGGATTTCAATAAAATTTGGCAAGGCTTTATATAACATTCGGGGGAAGGACACAGGCTACTTTTGGTCTTAAAAAATAATCTTACGGGGGTGATATAGGGGATGAAAGTTTGTATGGGAAACTCAGTATTTCTTAAGTTAGGGATGTGAAAATTAAAATTTATGCTTTTGATAGGAAATAAAGAAATATGCGGTTCAGCGTTTTTGAAACATCATCCCCTAAGGGGTAAAATAGGGGTTGATTTTAAAATTTACAAAACTGCAAGGATTTCGACAAAATTTGGCAAGGCTTTATATAGCATCCTGGGAAAGGACATAGGATACAATTTTTTTCAAAAATAATACTACAGGGGGTGATATAGGGGATGAAAGTTTGTAAGGGAAACCCAGTATTTCTTAAGTTAGGGATAACAAATTTATGCTATTGGTAAGAAATTAAGAAATATGCTGGTCAGCGTTTTTTAAAAATCATCCCCTAAGTGGGTAAAATAGGGGTTGATTTTAAAATTTACAAAACTGCACGGATTTCGATAAAATTTGGCAAGGCTATAGATAGCATCCTGGGAAAGGACATGGGCTACTTTTTGTCTTAAAACATAATCCTACAAGGGGTGATAAAAGGGATGAAAGTTTGTATGGGAAACCCAGCATTTCTTAAGTTAGGGATATGCCCTATGTTTTCCACATGAACGTTCCCATGGGATATTTACCGACATCCACGCGGGCGAAGCCGCGGGCAAAAGCTAGTTGAATATAAACTCTTCCTTTTCACAGAATTAAAATTTATGCTTTTGATAGGAAATAAAGAAATATGCGGTTCAGCGTTTTTGAAACATCATCCCCTAAGGGGTAAAATAGGGGTTGATTTTAAAATTTACAAAACTGCAAGGATTTCGACAAAATTTGGCAAGGCTTTATATAGCATCCTGGGAAAGGACATAGGATACAATTTTTTTCAAAAATAATACTACAGGGGGTGATATAGGGGATGAAAGTTTGTAAGGGAAACCCAGTATTTCTTAAGTTAGGGATAACAAATTTATGCTATTGGTAAGAAATTAAGAAATATGCTGGTCAGCGTTTTTTAAAAATCATCCCCTAAGTGGGTAAAATAGGGGTTGATTTTAAAATTTACAAAACTGCACGGATTTCGATAAAATTTGGCAAGGCTATAGATAGCATCCTGGGAAAGGACATGGGCTACTTTTTGTCTTAAAACATAATCCTACAAGGGGTGATAAAAGGGATGAAAGTTTGTATGGGAAACCCAGCATTTCTTAAGTTAGGGATATGCCCTATGTTTTCCACATGAACGTTCCCATGGGATATTTACCGACATCCACGCGGGCGAAGCCGCGGGCAAAAGCTAGTTTGAAATAAAACGGTATATATTTTGATACTTTTTAGTAAAGTAATCGTTAGTAAAAATTTTTACTAAAGGATAGACTGTAGCATTGGTCAATTTACCTTCTGAATGCTACGTAAATTGATTTTTCTTAAAAACAAACGTTTCAATTGAGGGACCACCTTAAATCGATTGTAACTTTTGAATGGCTTCTTTTACAAACTAGAGGTTGAATTCATAATCGTATTATGTACTTTTACTAACGCTAGACCCATGTTAATTTCAAATTCCATTGTGATCTCCACTCAAACTGAACCTTATGGTGATCGATTGAGGGACCACCTTTCCTTTGCTAGATCTTTTTATTCTGTGAAAAGGAAGAGTTGGTATTCAATAAATCAGTTTTACAAATCTTTTACTAAGAGTAGTCATTTATAGCAGTTGTAAATTTTAACTAGGTTTTGAGATATGGATGCCTGGCAGGCACGATTGAGGGACCACCTTTAACCGATTGTATCTTTTGAGTGGCTACTTTTACAAACTAGAGACTGAATTTACAATTGTTTGAGAACTTTTACTAAAAGCTGACGCATTCAAAAGCTCAAAATTCAAATGTGGCCCTCAATGGGAACGCCAACATTTTTGGCGACACGGTTGGCGCAGTGGTTGAGCGATTGACTGCCGCGCAGCATGTCGCGGGTTCGATTCCCGCACGGAACAAATATTTGTACGACCTGCAAGTATTTGTTCCGAGTCTGGGTGTTTTTCTATCTATAATATGTATGTATTTACAAAAAAAAAAATGTATATAAGTAGTTTATCAGCCATCTCGTTACCATAACACAAGCATTAGGTTGCTTAGCTTGGGACTAGATGGCGTTGTGTGAAAATTCCAAAGATATTTATTATTATTTTTTTTTTATTATTTTAAACATTGAAATCATTAATAGACCTTTTTAAGTTAGATTTCTTCCGGAATGTTCTGATTTCGGAAATCAGACGAATCCGGCAAAGACGAGTGGCGTAGCTATGGAAACGGTGTATTGTTGAGAGAAAAATTCTCTCATGCAACCAAAACGGGGGTATTTTAAAGCTGACGGGCAGACAAAATAAGAAACACCCCTCACCAATCAATCTGCCTAGCCTTTTCCCAACTATGTTGGGGTCGGCTTCCAGTCTAACCGGATGCAGCTGAATACCAGTATTTTACATGGAGCGACTGCCTATCTGACCTCCACAACCCAGTAACTGGGTAATACGATACCCCTTGGTAAAACTGGTTGTCAGACTTTCGGGCTTCTGACGAACCGTAACGACTGTCAAAGATCCACGAATGACAGCCGGGACCAACGGCTTCTTTCCGAGGCACGGAGGAGTCTCGGTATCTAAAGATGGACCCCGGCAAGCGTAACTTAACCTGATGGATCGACCCGTGCGGCTGTTATTACTTAGCCACGAGCTCCACGTGAAAGAAACACCCCTTTTACAAATTCCTCCCTCCCCCACAAAACTTTCAACCTCGTGTTTTCCGTTAGAAATACACTACTTAGAATATTTTAAGAACACTGTCTGTATAATTGAAATTTGAGATTTTAATGAATATTCATCGGAATATTTTAGATACTGATTTAATTATAGCAAGATCCAAGAATAGTATTATTGTTATTAGTGAAAATAGAAGATTTTCAAAAGATATCTCCAGACATTTAGTGACTCGGCCACACTGTAGGACTTCGCAGACACTTAAGTTCTACAAAAACATATGTTTTAAAATTCGCCTGAATCAGGCTGCAACTTTTTTATTGCAATAGCTGCAATGTCTTGGATATTTTATCGGGAATGTGCGGTTTTATAATTTCTAACGTGACGATTATTATCGTGGACATCTACGTCCATAAAGTACATGGAAATACCGTTATCGTGGAAACAAAATTTAAAAAGCGTCTTTATATACATATTTCCATACATTTAGAAGGACCTTTAAAGTGTATAAAATGTAAAATGTAAATGGACACGGTATATAATTATATTTGCCTGATATTATAATTGCCTGAACTATGTCTGCATCTACACCTCCATTGTTGCAAAATATTGCGCTGTAATCGCACTGTATTATGTTGTTAAGTCTTTATAAAAAAAACTACGGCACTAGGTATAATATTTCTCATGTCGGGGCCACACCAACGTCAACGTCAATGCCCATCATCGCCATAAACATCCCGGTAATTATTCCGATAACATGTCGGGGCCACACCAACGGGATATGCCGTTGATTATCGCGATAATTTGACAACATCATTAACAGCCAGTTTCTTCATCAAAAGTAACAGCCAAAGTAACGTCACAAAGTCAAAGTAACGGTTAATTTTGTTTCTTCAAAGTTTTAGCTGTTGCTTTTATTGTTTTTTTGTTGTCGAAGAAACTGACTGTTAGGTACAATGCCGATTGACGTTGTGATAACTCGGGTGGCGGCGTTCAAGTGTGATCACTCAATTTATCGCGATAATTAGCGGAATAATTACAGCGATGTTTATGGCGATAAAGGACATTGTCGTTGACGTTGATATGGCCTCAACATCACAAATGAACTCAACTGCACCATCAACATCTTTTCAACCAATATTGTTTCTCGAAATTCCTCAACAATTTTCGATTGTTACGAAATCTTAATAACATTCGAGTGTCAAAATTCTCGTGCATTTATCGTTTACATTTTTATACGATCTGTTAAATCATTTACGTCTGCATATTGCATCAGGGCCGTAGTTAAAGTGTATGTAAATAAAACAGATTCACAGTACGACCATGCTTTGTCTTTCGTAACACCTAAACTAGGTGGATGGTTTATTTAGTGTTGTAACTCGGTCTAGTGTTAATGTTGGTAGTAACAGGTGTAGTTTTTGTAATTTGAATAGCGTTTTATGTCTACAATCAGGTATAATGATAGTTTGTTTCAATAATACTAAATCTACACAGAAATCGGTGCAAAAGAAAAGAATTATATTAGAATTCATATTCATCATCCTCGACTTCGGAATTGAAGTAAAGACTGCAAAATAGATACGTAAACTTAGCCCGTAAACATCCACTGTTTCTTAATTACAGAAACAATGAAGGATCAAAAGCCAAAGATAACCGTGGTTGTGAGCACATATTTGGATTTTACTCCTTAAGAATCTAAGAAGAAGATTTTAATGTTAAGGCCCCCGTATGGTTTTATGAGGAGTGATACAAGCGTTAACTGAAAAGCGTTGTCACGTTTTTCGTTTTTTCTGCGCAAAGTAAAACAAAACGAACGGCTTTACACCTTAAAGTTGCTTTTTCTATAGCACTGTATTATTGAAGAAACCCTGCCCTCCTCACTCCTGGTCCTTTGTTTTTCGTCCAACTAGAAAGTCGGAACGACACAAAAAACAGGAGTAAACTCCGTCGTGCGTCGCGCACACACACTTAGCTGACACACACACAGACTTTTTTATTATTTTCATAATGATAATTTAGAGGCATGAGGAACAGCCCAGCCAGCACAAACCTTCTGAGTAAGTTTTGTTTAACAGCAGTCATAGAAAGTAATTGCTGAATAAGACTACTGTAATTAGCTGATTTGGCGCTTACTCAGACGTTATTCAAGCAATTTGGGCACAAATTATACTGCTAATAGCTGTGTAATAGCAACGTAACAGATGAATAAGTTTTGAATAATTGTACGACAAGCTGAGTATCTTCTGCATAAAAGCATTTTGTTCTTTTGTACAAGTATTACAACTCTGTTACCCAGATGATGAATGAATGGTGAGTGAACTATGGTTAAGTCCCTCAAACCTCAGATATTCAGAGGATACACAGCGTTTAGCTTATTTCAGTATATATTATCAAGAAGTTAATCAAATTAAATTGAAATTGACAAATCCCAACACCCGCGGTATGCGTTTGTTGGTGAACTGCGACATTGAAATATAATATGGCCAAATTATATTGCCTATCGTCAGTAAATTTTACCCTTATTTATGCTTAGAGAAGGAATTTGTTGGTGCGCATGCAACTTTACTGTGTATTTATATATACATTTCGTATAAAATTTTCACGCGCTACCTGATAAGCCGGGTTTTGGAGAAATAAACAACATTTCGTCTAATGGTTTGTTTTTACGTGTGAAATATTTTTTATGTTTTATGCAGTTTATGGGTTCAAAAATAACCTTGTAATACTTTTATAAGAATATTATACCGATTTCGTTATTAAAATTGAGAATTTGAGTATAAAATTCCATAAAATTGTAATAGGTTATGTTATTCGATATGGCGACGCTCATTCTGAATAAAATCTGATTGCACAGCGGCTTATCATCTTATGTCTGCTTAACAGACCTTACGTGTCCACTTATTCAGTTGTTCTCTGGTTAAAAGAGGTCTGCACTCAACATATTTTCTATAACGTTTCTATAATCACACACATTCGTACGGTAAATCAAACAATTAGGATTCAGTCTTATAGTAATGAAAACCCACACTATAGTTATATTACCTATTTGTTCTTTTTAGCTCTTATCAAATTCAGATAATTATTTAATAATCAATATAAAAAAGCTTTTTAACAAAAATACTTATCGATGAAGTCGTTAGGTATTTTTGTTCTATAATCTAATAATATAAATAATATCTGATGAGTTTTAGTATCTACCAAACACAGCTCTTCATTCCAGTTTTTGGCTTACAATCGTTTAGGAACAATTTGGCAATGTAAAATCTAAGAAGTATTGAAGTATCATACTATTAATCATTATGTTATCAATTCGTAAAGTTAACATTAATAAACATTAGTCTTGACTACTGTTGGCGACGACAACACGAAGAACTACCTAATTAACTGATTGTAAACGTATAATTAAGTTTGATTGAAATACCTAAATAAATAACAATAAAAGTAGTCATAGATATAAGTACCTACTGAAGCATAGGATTAGTTTAATTACCTACCCTATACACCTTACATACTTTAGTACATAACATATACACACATACATATCTTAGTAAACTTGATGGAAGAATGTCTACTTTTCGTTATTACCCAGCAAACTTCTGCATAAAAATCTGTTACTATTGTTGTTACCACACTTAGCTGCACATGACGGTAGTTTCGTACTTAAAGTGGCATAAAGTAGTTATAACAGCTATCTTAATTTCTCTTAAGTTACTATATGCTTCATAACAGAAACAGCGCCTATTTTATACAGTAGCTGAATAACTATGAAAATGTAGTGTTTAATAGAACTAAAAGAGAACAGAATATAAATTATCCAGTATCATGCTTGCTAAAGGAATTTTATACCAATGTTATACAAAAGGTTACACGAACTCTTGAGTAACAGGTCTTTTTATGATGATTATTCAGTTTTAAGAAATAAAATCGGCAAATTACAAAACTTACTCAGCTAATAGCATTATTATAGCAAAAATAATAATTAATACAGAACTTCGTAATACACACAGCTTCTATACATATGTAATAAAGCTTAACCTTGCATAAGGTTACATTGTTGGCCAGTTATATGACTTGTGTGCTGCCTGGGAGGGTGTAAAGTTCACTCATCCTCTATTGAAAAGGGAGGATCCTCCGACCAGACGGGTGTTGTGTCTGGTGGGCTACAGCCCGACGGTTGATGTCGGGACGTTGCATATATGCTAAACGCGTAGTAAACTCTAATTGCGCGATGCAGGTTTGCGTGACGTCATGTCATTGATGCGTAGTTCATATGTGGCGATGTAGATTCCGCCACAATAACACTAATATCCATTTTTGACAGTCGTCGTGTGACGACACTGGTTACTGGATTATGGGGGTCAGATAAGCAGTCGCTCCATGTAAAATACAGCTGCATCCGGTTAGACTGGAAGCCGACCCCCACATAGTTGGGAAAAGGCTAGGAGGATTGAGTGTACTACATAGATAACATAACATCACGCCTATATTCCTATATTCTTATATTATTTTATTCCTTTCCTATATTAGGTGTACCTATAACAGCCACATTTCACCAGTTGTATTAAAGTCCCATGTAATAGGGGGCGAGCCTATTGCCATCAACCGGGTACGGGCACTAATCCAGACTCCGGGCTGCTACTGAGAAATTCCAGATGGAAAATCCCAATAACACTTTGCCCGACCTGGGACTCGAACCCAGGCCCTCATGCTCAGCAGTAGCACTTGTGACCACATTTTTTTTTTTTTTATAGAGTCTAGACGAACAAGGAATTTTATTTTATTATATTCGGGAAACTTACAGCTAAAGTAGACAATATCCTTATACAATATGAATCTGAAGGCTATTTACAAGTTTCCACTGATAAAAATTTAAAATTTAAATTGAAAAATTTAAATTTATTTATTATTAAATTTATTTTATCTATTTTTACATACTTTATCTATTAATTTAGTAAACTAGGACTATTTTTTTGTTCTGTAGTTTCTGCCTAATACTATTTGAAGAAGGCGTGAGTTTATGTATGCACGTAGGACTAAATAGTGCCAAGTAAATACTTGTACGTAAAATATTCTCATTTTTCACACTCTAACACGTATCGCTTTCATAAAAGAAAACGTATTTAATGTGTGTCAAAAAGGAAATCGAATAATTTTATGTCAGCAACTATTATTTATATAATTAAGTTGACAATGTTTCAGCTTCGACTTTTACCTAGGCATTATTTCTAATTGGCTGATTAGTAACTTATTAACTTAGTTTTTAATATGAACATTTAATTAACTTAGTTATGGAGCGGTTGAAGGATATAATCAGGAATGAAGTTATCACTAAAGATAATTTTTAACACATTTATCTGTATTTAGATGGTTTCATCAACCATCAACTTTATAATCTCACCACTTTTTCCAAAAAAATATTGTTTTAATATTAATTGAAAAATTGTGAACGAAAATTGAGTTAATGAAATTAACCTGATTTTTCAAATGAAAAACATATATATTATGTTGATTTACAAACGGAATTTCGGGTTTAAATATTTAAATATACAAATCAAAGCAGTCAATTTGTCAGTGACACTACAAATAAGCCCACACTTACGGTATCTGAGGGGCAATTCCCGTAATTTTAACAGCGTTCGCAATATCATCTCAAGAATCAATCTGTCAAAAATTGTATAGCGTTTAATACAATTTTTGACAGATTGAGTCTTGAGATGATATTGCGAACGTTGTTAAAATTACGGGAATTGCCCCTCTGATGGCCAATTCTCGTACCTAAAAACGTTCACAATCTCATGCCAGCGTCAATCAAATGTCAAAAATGTAGGTAAACGCTATACAATTTTTGACAGATTGAGACTGAGATGAGATTGCGAACGTTGTTAAAAATACGAGAATTGCCCCTCAGATCAATTTGTTTACATTTTCGTCAGGTACTTTTGGGACAGACTCTCTTACCTCACAACCGGGATAAAGCTTCCAAAGTTGTGACTGCGTTTAGCTACCCTACAATGAATAATATCTAAAGTCGGACTTTTAAGTAGCTGCAGACGCTGCAGTAAAATTACAGCTGTCAAGAACTGTGTGTGTCTGTGGGTGTGTCTTATAAGGAGTGTGTGTGTCTGTGGGTGTGTCTTATAAGGAGTGTCATTTTACTGCAGCTTATTCTAAAGCTTATTATAAAGTCCGACTATAGCCAGACGTAGAACTTTCTTCAAGCCTCTTTATAACTTACACTTGCGTGCAATAAAATCGATCCACCCCATTCTCTTCGATATGAAACGAGAAAATTTAACAAGTTTAATTAACAATAACCTAATATATTGTGTACTAAAACCTTCCTGACTGTATGTAGATTACGTAAGTGAAAAAAATATCAAAACTGATTTATTACTTTTTGAGAAAAATGCGAATTTAAAAACATACAGATCGAATGAAAAACCTCCTTTTTTTCAAGTTGGTTAAAAATTCAAGTCAAATGATCAATAAACGAACAGTAATAAACAAAATTAAGCTTATGTCAACTTCACTGACAAAAAAAAGTCACGCAGTTTTTTCAAACAAAAGTGATTGATGAGAACATCAGAAGAATCGAGTCGATCTTGTCAAGAATATTGCTTTTATCAAAGTATATGTGTATGTGTAAATAAACTTTATCTTACCTACCTTCACACAGTATAAAATAATTAAAATAAATACATTAATATCTTTGAGCTATCGTTTTTCAAATAGAGAGCATGGGGTGGGCCAACTTTTTTGCACGCAAGTGTACTAAAAACCGGCGAAATGCGAGTCGGACTCGCACACGAAGGATTCTATTATTGAAACAACACTGATATTACCCCCTCAATAGGAAAAACGGAACCCTTATGTCCCTTATAGGATCACTTCGTTGTCCGTCTGTCTGTCTGTCCGTCTGTATGTCTGTCTGTCAGTCCGTCAAGACCCTTTTTCTCAGGAACAGGTGGAGGTATCAAGTTGAAATTAATATCAAAGACGTAAGTTTATGGTCCCTTAGAGTTCTAAAAAAATCAAGTTTCTAAGTCAACGCAATAAAAAAATACGGCCATTTATGCGATATATCTTGATACTCGCAAGTAAGTCGCAAGTTTTTGCATAAATTCTTTTGAACTACGGAACCCTTCTTGTGCGTGGTCCGACACGCACTTGCTCGGTTTTTTTAAAATAAATAAATGATTATTTACTTCCTTACCGTACAATATTTAACTCTACGTAATTTTAAAAGTATCTTTTTAAAAACGATACGTTTTCACATTCACATAATTTAAAAAAAACACGTTTTTTGTAGGGGGGTTTTACTTTTCTTATTATTTGTTATCAAAGCGGCAATAGAAATACATAAACAGTGAAAATTTCAACTCTATAACGGTTCATGAAAAACAGCCCGCTGACACACAGACAAACGGAGAGCGGAAGCTTAGTAGTAATTGGTTCCATTTGTACGGAACCCTATAAAAAGTTACAAGCCCAACAACATTTTTTACAAGCAATTATTTTATAATTTTAAAACCAATTTCATTGCAAATTCTTTCGATGTTCACAATAATTGTGCAGTAAGCTTTAATTGTTCTGTTGACCTTCAAGATCCTCTGCCGAGTGAAGGTCGGTCAGTCTGTCAGTGACTTGACTGGATCCTTTTATTGTCTTCGCACTAAATGATAATCCACATTCCCGACATGTTGCTGATGAGTCAAAACTACCATATACGTGCAGACAAGTTAAAAGGTTCATTAACATATTATTTATTTATTTCCGTGCTGAATTGTTGAAAAAGGACGAGTAATGCTGGTTATCATAACATACAATCATGAATAAACTTCATATAACCAATACCAGTGTGGTTGCTTCGATTTCATCGGTTTAACCACCCCTGTAACAAAATACAAATACCCCCCCCCCCCAAACAAATTGGGGGGGGGGGTATTTGTATTTTGTTTTTAACTGAATTCAAAAAAGGAGGTTCTGTATTCGACCTATACATATACAGGGTGTCCCGTAATTAATGGATAATCTCTTAAGGGGTCATTGTACTCACCATTATGAACAACTTTTACTATGGGACCGAACCCAAAATCGCGAAAAAAAAATCAGCTGCTCCCTACATTTATGTTCGCATAAAGGGTCTTACAGACAGAGGCGATATCGCAAGCGATCATGCGATATTATCGCGTCGCAACACCGCTACGCGACACGTCGCGACGCGATATCGCCTCTGTCTGTAAGAGCCTTTACTCGTCAAAATGTAGGGAGCAGCTGATTTTTTTTTCGCGATTTTGGGTTCGGTCCCATAGTAAAAGTTGTTCATAATGGTGAGTACAATGACCCCTTAAGAGATGATCCATTAATTACGGGACACCCTGTATGTATGTTTGTATGTCCGCGATTTTGTCAAAAAGTAATGAACCATTTTTGATGATTCTTCTTCTTCTGAAGGTTTTTATTTTAGAATGAAAATGCAGAAAATAAGCCAGAACAGTTGTGCTCCAAAATAGTGTCCACTTTTTTCCGTTTTAACGATTATAATAAAACTTACTAATTTAGAGCTACTGTTTGTAATAATAACAACGTATAGTCTTGTGGAGCACAACTATTCCGGCTTATTTTCTGTATTTTCATTCTAAAATAAAAGAAATAACCAAACAAACGATGAGGGCGCCATTGCGTCTTCGGTAGCCTCTGAAAATCAACATAAAAAACTTACTTCAGAAAGTTAGATGAAAAATCGAACTTCAAGAAAGCTTCTTGAAGTTTTTTTCAATGTTGATATAGGTGGGTAGTCTGAATAATTACACGATTAAACGGAGTGCAGTATCGTGAAGGCAAACGTGCTCTACCATTCATCATCTTCTTTAAATACCGTGAAGTTTTTTTGAAATGTGAACATTATTAACTTCGAACATTACTTTCTTTTTCTAAAATAATTTGTCGACGAATTTGATGGATAAGCTATCTTAAAAAGTTCATGCGTAAAAGAAAAGAGTGCTATCATCTATACTTATTATAAAATAAAATCGCTTTTCGTGTCTGTCTGTGTGGCCGCGTTATTCTTCTAAACTGCGCAACGGATTTTGATGCGGTTTTCACTATAATTTAGAGAAATTAATTTCGGAAGGATATGATAATACATTAATATAATTTAACTTAAGTATACATAATACAGAAACCTTCATGTTTTGTCAAGTCGTAAAAACCGTACGAAGCAGAGCCTGGTCGCTGGTTCTTGATAATACTCAAGTGATGATTTGTTGATTACAAAAAATAAAATTTCGCACTTACGCCAGGTGACACTATAGTTATATATGCAACTGACGTATAATAAGGGGTATTAAAACACGAAAAATAGTATCACAGTCATGAGTGTTTTAATACTTAATTATGTACAGTTGCATACAAGACTTTATCTAAATCCATGTTATCAATCCTTTATAAAAGGTTCTGAAACAGTTTTTTGCAATACTAATACTCGTATCGAACATGGCGGCCGGCTTCATAGTATACGACGTGAATTCGAATAAGTTCTTTTTTTAAATTATGGCGCTGTTGTAGTGAAACGCACGTGCATTACAATGTTCTTTTTTTGAAAACGAGTTGCATTATGAAATTCAGTACAACATTAAAGCACCCGTTTGGATGCTATTATGGTTACCATGGTTACTATGACACTGGCTGTTTTAATGTTGGCAATAAGCTAACTGTTTCAGAAACTTTTATAGAGAATTTATAGCATGGGTGTAGATAAAAGCTTTTATTTCTACGAAACTGGACAGTTAGTAACAAAAAGCGACAAAACTTACAAGTGCATAAAATAAAGCCTAATAAAAATGGAAGGCGCATCGCAAGAACAATCGTCCAGGCAAAGTTCATTGTACATAACAAGTGTTATAATCCTGCTAAATAAAGGAGGCCCTTCATGAGTGAAATAATATAGAAGGGAAGGCTCATCTATACACGGCTGATAGTACGCGAAACAAGAGTGGTGGTGTGACGTGCACATTCACCTGCGCCGGCGACGATTCCGCAGTTGTATCGCGAACGCGCCACTAACAGACGCCATCTTTGGAACGGTTATTTTTTATAATTCAAACTTTTTTTTTCTAAGTGTGTGTTGTCAACGGTGACGGATATTTTTACGCGTAAGTATTTATTACTTTTTAATTTTTCTTTTGCGCCGATTGTTGTTTTCCTTTTATTGAGATAATAGGTTGTTTTGTGTTTTTAGTGGAATATTGTGCCGAAATTAATAAGACGACTTTTATAAAATGATACGATGCGATAAATTCACATGCAATTTATATAATATTTTTGCATATTTTTCCTTATAAAGAACATACTATACTAGTTAAGGTCGGTTTCTGGCCAAGATATGTGGAGATGTGGACACAATGATACTATAAAAATAAAATAAAAGATTCAATAACGTCTAGTATTGTTTGCTGTAATTTAAAACGATGCAACTCAAATTATGCAAATATATAATGGAGTAGGCAAAAAGCTGCACCGATTTTGAGACAAGTTCTGCGATATCGATTACCTACTTAGATAAAACTTTGATGAGGAGCTCGTGGCTAAGTAATAACACCCGCACGGGTCGATCCGTCAGGTTCAGCTACGCTTGCCGGGGTTGGTCAGTGGATGGGTGACCATCTTTAGATACCGAGATTCCTCCGTGCCTCGGAAAGCACGTTAAGCCGTTGGTCCCGGCTGTTATTCGTGGATCTTTGACAGTCGTTACGGGTCGTCAGAAGCCCAAAAGTCTGACAACCAGTCTTACCAAGGGGTATCGGATTACCCAGTAACTGGGTTGTGGAGGTCAGATAGGCAGTCGCTCCATGTAAAATACTGGTATTCAGCTGCATCCGGTTAGACTGGAAGCCGACCCCAACATAGTTGGGAAAAGGCTAGGCAGATTGACTTACATAAAACTTTGATCTTTATTAGGTGGTTTAATATCTGTTAAAACACGCTTTAGCTAACAAATAGTAGGCACATAAAATTAGTCGGTACACACGAGCATTTTAAATTTTATTCAAATTCAAACACGTCTTCTCTCATTCCGGCTTTTCACTACTTTTACATGAGCACTTAGTAAAGTACACATCGGGCCAGATTAAGGATGTTTCCTGGGTAAAAAAAATATTTAGTCCGTCACTCAGATAATAAAAAAACACTAAACACGTATTTTTTGCTTTATCATATTAATAAAAAAATACTTATAAAGAGAAAAAATGTGTCCAATATTTTTTAATAACATACATGACGGACAAAAAAAGGAGGAGCTCGTGGTTCAGTAATAACAGCCGCATGGATCGATCCATCAGGTTAAGCTACGCTTGCCGGGTTGGACCGTGGATTGGTGACCATCTTGACATACCGAGACTCCTCCATGCCTCGGAAAGCACGCTAAGCCGTTGGTCCCGGCTGTCATTCATTGATCTTTGATAGTAGTTACAGGTCGTCAGAAGCCCGAAAGTCTGACAACCAGTATTACCAAGGGTATCGCATTACCCAGTAACTGGATTATGGAAGTCAGACAGACAGTCGCTTCATGTAAGATACTAGTATTCAGCTGTATTCGGTTAGACTGGAGCCGACCCCAACATAAAAAAAGGGTTGGGAAAAGGCTATGCAGATTGAGGACGGATTTTTTTTTGTCAACATCCCTATTACCAGCCAACATGTAATAAGTCCTCATATGGCTACAAAAAGGTAGTATTACTGGTATCACACGTTATGTCACGGCTAGGTAACTTAGCTCATACTTAGTGAGTGAAAGTGAAGCAAGAGTTGCCCATGCGCAAAAGATGAGGGGAAGTTTGACTGAGAACACTGAGAGTTTCCTTATTACTTGTGCGCTTACGGTCATTTATACACACATGCTATTATCTAATGTGTTACGAACTTCTGACTGCTGTTATGTTACTTGTTTTTAGGGTTCCGTACCTGAAAAGGAAAAAACGGAACTCTTATAGGATCATTTCGTTGTTCGTCTGTCTGTCTGTCGGTCTGTCAAGACCCTTTTTCTTAGGGACGCGTGGAGGTATCAAGTTGAAATTATTATCAAATACGAGGTCTATGTTCCCTAGGAGTTTTTCTTCTGTCATGGTTTAAAACTTTAAACCATCGAGTCAATTGTTGTAATAAGAACCCAGCTGTGATAGAAATACAGTCCTTTATACAAAACTTGTAAAACTGACAACTTAATGTGTCGGAAAAAAGTTCTAAATTCAAGAAAGGGTTCATGGTTTAAACCTGGGCTGGGGTTCAAACTTATGTAGGGTTCATAGTCTCTACATTACCTATGAATAAGTAAAAGTTATGCCTGTATCTGGACTTGGACTTGAGCATGTTGTGCTGCCGATTTCAGTTCAATTCATAATGATCATCTTTCTATATAAATAAACAGTCCTGACTGACTGATTGATTGACTCATCAACGCCCAGCCCAAACCCTTGGACCTAGAAAGCTGATATTTTTCATAGAGGTTCCCTTTACAAGGAATAACGAAGGAATTCCAGGTAGTACGTTTCCGTGGGATATTTTCCGACATCCACGCGGGCGAAGCCGCTGGCAAAAGCTAGTGTAGCAATATGACTCACTTGATTGATGTTTATTTCAAGATTTAATATGGAGCATGCCTTTGAGGGATTAATTACTGCACAGTCGACTCCTGAATGCAGTAACCCCTTTTGGTCATAATACCTTTTATCGATGAGGATATACAGGGTTAATTGGTAAAACACCAGCAATCTCTTAAGAGGTCATTGTACCTACTCATCATTATGGACAACTTTTACTACAGGACCAAACCTAAAATCGCGAAACAAAATCAGCTACTCCCTACATTTTGACAAGTTTGATGTAGAGAAATGTACTTAGATAAATATACTGAACAGCAGATTTTTTTAGGTTTGGTCCATAGTTAAAGTTGTTCATAATGATGAGTACAATGACCCCTTAAGAGGTTGCTGCATGGTGTTTTACCAATTACCCTGTATGTAGTTTTACCGACACAGATTTTGCTCGAACAAAATCTTTATTAAACACCGAAAACGAGGTAGATTTTAACTTTTAAGGAAACCTCAAATATTAAGGACTTATATCTGACCCTGCAGTCTGCAGTGTCCGTTGCCATTCGATAGTTCCTTAACTTAGACCATGAAGTCCAAAGTAGGTATAAAGGTAGACCACTTTATGGAACATTCTCTAACGGTAACTAAGTATAAAAGTTTTCTTATCTTTCTAACGGATGATCCAGAACTAGCGGTATAAAATATATCTAGTAACTATTACTATTACTTTATGAAAACGATAAGAGAATCGATAAATATAGTCTATGAATAGAATAGCTGTTATTTTAATCGATAACGTTAATTATAGAACTGTACAAAAAATTAATTTGACGTTATTTCTGCAATACAAACACAATTGAATTACTGGGTTCGTGATATAAGCATAACACATAAAACATGCATCGGATTGTATAGATAACTATTACCTTCCAACATATCAGATTCATTTGTTTTGTTGAACACGATCTTTAAGCCCGATTTACACGATGAGTTTCTTGTTTGTGGCATAAAATAAAATTGAAGCAATGGGGAGGTACGGGCAAAGCTAATTACAGATGACGCCATTATCGCTGGTGCTTATGTCAGCTGTCTATCTGTTGACGGTTGTCAAGGAAACGCGTTATCACTATAAAACAATACAGTACGGGAGGTGGCGTCAGTTTGAAAAAGTAATTTTATACCGGCTGAAAATCATACCAAAAATAGGTTTTAACAGTGCATATGAGGGTCAGCTGCTCCAACAGTGGGGGAGTCCAAAGTTAGAAGTTGTAAAAAAAAACTTATGAAAAAAGCAATTTCATACCGAGCCAAAACCCTAGGGGATGGTGGATTTTTGGAATCATCTTCTACCCAAAAACAATACTTAGCTGCATGGAAGTGGGGGAATAATTATGTCAGTCGCATAAATGAACATAATTGTAACTGACGTATTATATTCCCCCCACTTCCATCCAGCTGACTATTTGTTTTGGGTTGAAGATGATCCCAAAAATAGTCACATAAAGTTTTGATGCGGTATGAAATTTAACAAATTTTGACATGCTGGACCACTTTTTTGACACTGGATGGGTGCAGCGGCTGACTCTCACTCATTCATGATAAGTGAATATTAAACAAGTAAGTACTGGAATTGTTTATTCGGTATAAAATAGGTCGCAATAATCGAGCTGCAGCTCCCCTACTAATAATGTTGTTTGACAGGTAAACAGCACCAGCGACGATGTGACTCCTAGCGGGATAAATTGGCAGTGTACCTCCCCATTAATGTCTTGCACCATTTACCGAAACGATGTTTAGACTTAGACGGTGCAACTTTTATAATTTGCTTCAAGTTCCACAGGCAATTAATTCGCACGGTGTAAATCAGGTTACCCAAAAGCTTTATTAGATACTTATTCATTTGTTTCTTATAATCTCTGGCAAAGCCAGCCCCTTTCTCACCCGTTAAGTTTCTTTGAAGCAATTAAGGGATTGTTTTAACAAGATAGGCAGCTGCGTCCTCCTTTTCACTGGGTTATTTTAAATTGACTAGCTAAACTACACAGCCGCGATGGGTATCGATTTCTAAACACGATAAAATAAAAAGATTTGATGTTTTTTTTTTGGGAGGTCAACGACCGATGTTCGTGTTTATAATTAAAGTACCTATGTAATACAATGTAGTAGTAACTAGAAAACGAAGTTCATCTATGAGATCACAATACCAGAATCTATTATGCACGGGCTTATTTAAAACTAGCTTATTAAAATAAAAAGAAATGTGATTTGTATGGCTCCTGTAATCTTTAATAAAATACCTGACTAAGTTAAAAACTTACCGTTGCAAAAATTTAAAAAACGTTTTACAGAATTACTTGTAGATAAATGTTATTGTAGAAAATATGAATACCTACCTAAATAAAGCAACTTAGATGACAGCTGTCTCTTCATAATTTCTCTAAAATAGCTTAAGTAGTTCTAACTTAACTGTAACTTCACAAACGACGATAGGTTTCACGAGAACATTCTCAAGTTATCAAATCAAATCAATTAATTTCAAATAGGCACATAAAAGGCACTTTTGAAATTAAATGATTTGATTTGATAACTTGAGAATTTCTCTAAAATAACTTATTTCTAACTTAACTGTAACTTCACAGACGACGACAGGTTTCACGAGAACATTCTCAAGTTATCCGTTCATTGGCTTATGTACAACTTAAACAGGAAACTTAGTAGTTAGTCTCAACTGTTTCTCATTATGACAGCTTTCTATTTTTAACCCCCGACGCAAAAAGAGGGGTGTTATAAGTTTGACCGCTATGTGTGTGTGTGTGTCTGTGTGTCTGTCTGTGGCACCGTAGCGCTTAAACGGGTGGACTGATTTGGATGCGGTTTTTTTATTTGAAAGCAGGTTTTCCAGCGATGGTTCTTAGACATGTTTTATCAAAATCGGTTCAGCCGTTTCAAAGTTATCCACTCTTTTGTTAGCTGCGGTAGGGATCTTAGACGCGTAATGGGTATTTACTTTACTTTCAAACCTTAGTGTGACCTAAAATTTGAAACATCCATGTATGCTATCTATCTATGCAAGATTATGGAATTCTTGGTCTGATGCTGCAGCCAGGATATCCAGCACTAGTGTGCTGGATACACTCTTGAAAAAATAATAGCAGAAATGTCGTCTTTGGATTCATTTACATCAGTATTTGATTCTATATACAATGCAGTGGTGGCAACAGGATGAGCTGATGCTGCAGCCAGGATGTCCAGCACACTAGAACACTCTTGAAAAAGTAATAGCAGATATGTCGTGTTTGGATTCATTTACATCAGTATTTGATTCTACATACAATGCAATGGTGGCAACACGATGAACTGATGCTGCAGCCAGGATGTCCAGCACACTAGAAAACTCATGATAAAGTAATAGCAGATATGTCGTGTTTGGATTCGTTTTGATCAGTATTTGATTCTACATTCAATGCAATGGTAGCTACACGATGAGCTGATGCTGCAGTCAGGATATCCAGCACACTAGTACACTCTTGAAAAATGAAATAGCAGATAGTAGTGTTTGTATTCGTTTTTTCTATCAGTATTTAATTCTATTTGCAGTACGATGGTGGCATCATTATAGGTTAATGTTATGTGCAGAGAAACTTAACATTCTGCAGTTATAAAAATGAATTTCTATGTTGTTAAATTGTTTAAAAAGTTTAAAAATGTTAAAATAAAAATTAAATTAAAAATTTAAAAAACCCCCAACGCAAAAAAGAAAAGGGAACATTTAAAAAGTCAAAAATAATACCTATCGTTGAGCCATTAAATTCGATTGAGTAATACCTATATATATTTTAATTACAGAAATTGATGGATGGCACGATAATGTTTGCTCATTGAATTGGCGCTATAATGTCACGGCGGGGTACCGCATAAGTAAGTCAGACCATTCTTCACTTGATTGACTATGTACATATGCGGTACCCCACCGCGAAATTATAGCGCCAATTCAATGAGCAAACCTTATCGTGCCATCCATCAATTTCTGTAATTAAAATATATATAGGTATTACTCAATCGAATTTAATGGCTCAACGATAGGTATTATTTTTGACTTTTTAAATGTTCCCTTTTCTTTTTTGCGTTGGGGGTTTTTTAAATTTTTAATTTAATTTTTATCTTACATCTCATTCACAGGATGGGAGAGAGAAACGGAAAGTGTTAAAGTAATTTTAGGGGAATTATTTGATTAATCTATTCACAGGATGGGAGAGAGAAACGGAAAGTGTTAAAGTAATTTTAGGGGAATGATTTGATTAATCTATTCACAGGATGGGAGAGAGAAACGGAAAGTGTTAAAGTAATTTTAGGGGAATGATTTGATTAATCTATCTATATTTATACAACGTGTCGTTTTGCATCGCCTTTAAATTTCAGGATGTGATACAGAACATCAAACCGAACAACTTTCTCCATGGGACCAACATCGTATTCACGAAAAAAAATTCAACTGTCACATAGAAAACTTCAATACCTACTCGACGCAAATTTATGGGACGGCTGATTATTTTTTCGCGATTACGATGTTGGTGCCATAGAAAAAGTTGTTCGGTTTGATGGTCTATACTATACCACACCCTTAAATTTGACGAGCATGCAAAATGACACGATGTATAAATAACAATGAAATAATGTGTTCGTTGGTTAGCGCATAATCACTCGAACGGCTTGACCGATTTGGCTATTATTTGTTTTTAAATATTCGTTATAGTCCGAATGAACTTTTATGGAAAACACAAATTGGTAGAGTTGCCCGGAAAATAAGGAAATTCGGGAAAAATAGAAAGTGCTTTCTCAGGACAACGTCTGTCGGATCAGCTAGCGCTGAATAATTTTTTCAATACACTTCCTCGAAAACTGGTTCATATCGCACTACGATTAGGTTCACAATGCAATGTATGTCGCACGCGTGCGATTTTTCATTTTCCACGCACGTTTGCGGGAATGGAATGCCACAGATAACTTATACCTATACCTACTTAGTCCAAATTGGTTCAATGCTCTATTCACAACTCTCTATTCGGAGGTGAATGTTTTTTTTTAATCTCGGCAAAGAGATATGCGTCTTTAAGGCGTTAATATTTTTTGAATATTTAAATAATGTTTCTATATAGAATATTATCAAAAACCATGATTATTACAATAAAAAAAAACGTTTATGAACAAATTAACATTTATTTGTGTTCTAAACTCAAAAATATTTTTATTTAATTTTCTATTTTTCATATTAGGCTGTTTATCGGCTTTATACCTTTGCTTCTCTTTCAACCTGGCGAAAGCAAAGAGCGGAAAAAAAGAAAATTTAAATCATAGTTCCCTATTAATTCATGACAAAATTATTTTCCGTTATTTTATGTGTTTTTTTAATTTATTTCTTCAAAAGTGTATTGAAAAACGTCGTTTGATACTCGTGGACATTTGTTATTGCAGTTCTCGGCTCAAAAACAACCTCGCCTACGGCTCGGGTGTTTTAATTCCGCCTCAAACGCAATAACAAACGTTCTCCACTTGTATCAAAATGTACTATTCTTTCATGAAAACAGTTTTCCGAAGGTTAACAAACATTCTCCTCTTACTTTTTCCCAACTATGTTGGGGTCGGCTTCCAGTCTAACTGGATGCAGCTGAATACCAGCATTTTACATGGAGCGACTATCTATCTGACCTCCACAACCCAGTTACTGGTTAATACACTGGGGAAGACTGGTTATCAGACTATCGGGATTCTGACGACACGTAACGACTGTCAAAGATCCACGATTGACAGCCGGGACCACCGTGCTTTCCGAGGCACGGAATAGCTTATGCAAAGTGATATTGGTGCTGACTAACCAGGGTGCAAACGGAGGATCATTTAGGTGGTATCACAACTCGTAGAGGCTATTTTAATGCACAACCATTTCTGCCACATCGATTATAGTGTTCAATTATTCATAATTGCACAGCATGTTTCTTGAAAACAATGCTTCTCATCTTGACTTTTTATTACCGTTTCTCTTGAGAATACTCAACTCAGCCTATCGCAGTGCACTGCTGGACATAGGCCTCTCCCAGGCTGCGCCACAACACCCTGTCCTCCGCCTTCCGCATCCAGTCTGTCCCAGCCACTTTCTTCAGGTCGTCGGTCCATCTAGCTGGGGGGCGTCCCACACTACGCTTACCGACACGCGGTCTCTACTCCAGGATTCGTCTGCTCCACCGGCCATCGGTCCTTCGACAAACATGGCCAGCCCACTGCCACTTCAGTTTGCTTATTTTGCAAGCTATGTCGGTTACTCCGGTTCTTTTCCGAGAATACTAATAAAATAAAATACTCTTTAATAAGAAAGAGGAGCTCGTGGCTAAGTAACAACAGCCGCACGGTTCGATCCATCAGGTTAAGCTACGCTTGCCAGGGTTGGTTCGCTGATGGGTGACCATCTTTACATACCGAGACTTCTCCGTGCCTCGGAAAGCACGTTAAGCCGTTGGTCCCGGCTGTCATTCGTGGATCTTTGACAGTCATTTCGGGTCGCCAGAAGCCCGAAAGTCTGACAACCAGTCTTACCAAGGGGTATCGTATTACCCAGTTACTGGGTTGTGCAGGTCAGATGGGCAGTCGCTCCATGTAAAATACTGGTACTCAGATGCATCCGGTTAGACTGGAAGCTGACTGATTGACTCTTTAATAAGAAAATGCTCCTCGGATTCCGTGGTCACCACTTTTTATTTAGTAACTTGAAAGCTCATAAACTTAGTTATCCTGCTTGCACACACAACATTTTACTCAACTCAAGTAAATGCTAAGAATCAGCGATGAGTAGTCAAGATCACTTGAAGTGAATACTCAGAAGTACATATGCCAACATCATGTATGAGGAAAGTGTCGACCGGTTGCTTGGACCCGGCAATATGTAGCCAAGTTAGCCAAGTCCAGTGCGTTAGGTAATGTTAACTTTAACGCAATCGCCTAAGGGAAACGAACGAATACTTGGTTGCGTATGTCGCTTAAGTATTCGAAAATTATCCTAGATACCTAATTACAGTGTGTGGAAAAAATATTTAGACATTTTATTTATTTATTTATTTATTTATTTGCTCTCATGCACATCACACATTTTACAAATTAAAAATTGACGGTTTTTGTACATGAACCCTGTCAGGGCGCTGCAAAACACAATGTTGGTTTGCTGTCGAGTTTGTAGATTTTAATTGATTAACATAAAATAAAATAACATAAGATCAGTAACATTAATTAGCATAATTTCCGAAAAATATTTTGTTTGTATGTCCAGATGTCATTAAGATGTCCAAGTAACAATGAAAAACACAATAAATAAAATACAATAACACACAATAGCACAGATAACAGATACAGTCTATAAGTCAGGTGGTATTAATTTAGTAGGCAGGTAGTCAAATTAATAATAAAATTGAATTATGGTATGTCATTTACAATACAATACTTACAGTACAAAAATAAAATAAAAACAGATTTAATGTCACTCAGCTCAGGCCGGATCTTACAAAAATATAAAAAATACTAAATATATAAATATAAATATCCTTGGACGTTTCACACAAAAAAATAAATATATACTAGAAATATATTATATAAAAAGTTACGAATTAAGTACCTAAAATCATTGACCTACATACAAGTATCAGTCATGTCAGTTTATAACATAACACCAGGCTACAATTTATTATTAGTATTCAGGGTGACTGACCGTGGGTTATTCGAAATAGTTACCGTGGCCCTGGCACAGGCAACTGAAGGAACACGGGTGGGTTTTAGTCAGTAAAAGTCTGACACGCTCTCCTGCTCCGGATACATTACATAATCTAACACTAACATAGGTTAAAGTATTAAAAGAAAATAAAGCAAATTATTTAAAAACACATGACAACAAAAAAACTCAACTGCAAAAACTGCAGTCAAGATTTTTTGTATTTTTTTTAAAATCTTTTCCTACCTTTTTTTGTATTTCTAGATGCAACAATATTGCATGCAATAAAATTACATAGCAAATAGATAGATCTTAAAAACTTCGCAGATGAAAATGCAGTATCTAAGATCTGAAATTCAGTTCTCAAGCAATATAAATTGAGCGCGTCGTATTTCCAACGCGAAGTCTTATTAATTAAAAACAAGCAATTTTTTCTCGTAAAAGTTATGCACTCTTATTATTAATTGATTAATAATTAATTTCAGTCTAGATAGTCTCAGTATACATTGAGCAAACATTTTCTTTTTAGGGTTCCGTACCAAAATGGTAAAAAAGGAACCCTTATGGTGTGACTCAGTCTGTCTGTCTGTTTGTCTGTCTGTCTGTCTGTCTGTCACAGCTGGATATCTCAAGAACTACTAGTGCTATCAACTTGTCATTTGGAACAGTTTTAGATGACGTTTACCCAACTATTTTGAAAACAAGAAAGAAATAAAAATATATGTATTTTTTTTGCAACATGGGGTGAAAGGGGGTCTTAAAAATTCAAAGTAGAGCTACTAGGTCATGTGGGGGGGTATCATATGAAAGAGCGCTGTTTGCACATTCACAAACATATTTTTTTTTTAGGCCGCACAGTGTTCGGCTTTTGATGAAAAATTGTAAAAAAAAATACCGTTCCCCCCCCCCCCCCCCCTTATCTCCGAAGTTTGCAAAGAGAAAAATCTGAAAATATTCTATGTGATAGAAGTTTATGTAAAGATTACAGGAAAAATAAAACGATGTCTCTAAATAGCACACTTTTTTATAAATCGGAACGGAACCCTCGGTGCGCGAGTCCGACTCGCTCTTGCCCGGTTTTTTATTTCTAAAAACATGATAACATACTTGAACATAAATCCATCTGAAGAAAACATTTATCAAGTGCCTAGGCATTTCATTTTCAAACCAATTTAATCAGTGTAAGTGCACATAACATTTAGCCAAGTTAAGGATCTTGGCAATATCTTGGAAAGCCAAGATCTTTACGATATTGCAAGGAGGAGGAGGAAGGGGAGGAGGAGGATTGATATTGGAAGTCCTGTAGAGGATAGGTTGTTGACAACTATATTACTTACTTAACTATACCTAATTTACAATAAATTCACTATGTTATCTTTTTATTAGTATTTTTTTCGTTTATTATTTCTTTTTCTTTTATAATACATTTTTTAATTTTTCTTAAAAATATATTAAAAACATTTATGTTTGTATGTTTGTTACTTCTTCACGCTCAAACGGTTAGACCGATTTGGATGAAATTTGGTATGTAGATCAGATAGCTTATACCCTGGATTAACATTAGACTACTTTTTATACCGGTCTACGCGGGTGAAAGCGCGGGGTGAATTAAAATAAAACAAATATTTAAGGCGGTCTCCCATACAACAAAAGTGATTTTTTTGCCGTTTTTATAGATAATGTTACGGAACCCTTCGTGCGCGAGTCCGACTCACACTTGCCCGGTTTTTTTTCAATTGATAAGTTACCTAAAATACCAGCCACAGCATTAGCTGACCCACCCTTGCACAAATGGTTGAGATTTTTAAGAAAACGAATCGATAGAATTTTATCATTCTTTTATATTTTATTTATTATAGGTATTTAAATAAAATATAAAAGAATTATAAAATTCTATCGATTATTTTCTAAAAAATCTCAACCATTTATGCAACGTTAGCTCAGCTAATGCTGTGGCTGACTGTACTACAATTAAATTGATTTCACTTTACAACCAATCAATAATTTATGACTTTTGTGATCATTAAATCATATCTAATTACTTGTTTATTGTCAATAAACCAGTGATAGTTACCGTTCTTGGCGGGAGAGTCTGAGTTAACTCTTCCGCCAAGACAGGTAACTATCACTTGGCGAAGTCATATACTTACCTAGCCAACTATAGGATACAGCATGAATAGGTATCTACATCATATCTTTAATTAATATACTAGCTTTTGCCAGCGGCTTCGCCCGTGTGGATGTCGGAAATTATCCCACGGGAACCGTATAAAAAGTATCCTATGTGCTATTCCAGACTATAATCTATCACTAACAAACATCCAAACATCTAAACATACAAATTTTCCCGTTAATTATAATAGTAGTAAGATTATAAAGAGGTACTTTGAGTTTGTATGTTAGGGGGTAAACTTCGCAACTTCTGATCCGGTTCCGAAAATTCTTTCACTGAAGGAGGTTGCGCTAAGGTAACCCGCGAAATTCAATTATTTTCTTACGTTTTTTGCAATTTGCAGGCCAGTGTCTTAATAAAATAATAATATAATATGATTCGCGGTCGTAACTAATATGGTTTTACTGAATTATAATCATTACAATCAGCACCACAATTCTAATAACTTAGAATTAACCTCAAATCTAGCGATTTCATGAAATCATGAGGTTTGAGGTCAATTCTAACTTATGGAGTTGTATTGCTGATTGTAATGATTATAATTCAGTAAAACCATATTAGTTACGACCGCGAATCATATTTTAATCAACATACAACCTGACACTGACCTGCAAATTGCAAAAAACATAAGAAAATGGGAATTTGGCGGGCTACCTTAGCGCATCCTTTTATTTTAAAACAATAAATTCAACGCGGACGCAGTCGCGGTCAGAAGTTAGTTTAAAAAATACATACATAATTATTATAGCATGCTTAGTAATTAGTAATTAGGTAACTGTCGTTGCACACGATCTTTTCGCCTACAATTACTTACATAATTGTTGTTTTTTTGCATTTTAATTTGACTTTTCGTTTCATTTGTAATTGACAGACAGACTTTCAGGTTAAAACATCTAACATTCCATCATAAACTCTTAACGTGTATAAAAACATACATAAACATTTATGTAACAAGAATAATAGCTTTTAATACGTACATATTCGAGCCAGAAATGACAGCAATTCATTAGGCGGTAATAAAAACTTGGCGAAAGTACAAAAATAGCAGTTAAATGATCGTATAACAAGTCGTGGACGTGATAATTTGATTACAGAAATAAAAGCGATTGTATATAAGCAATTATTTTATTATTTATAAAAAAAAAAAAAAAAAAAAAAAAAAAAAAAAGCAATTAAGTACTACATATTTATGTGTTATGTATGTAAATAGCATCTATAATGTGTAACTGCAGTTTATTCTAATGACTGTTATATACAGGGTCAAATTAAATTATCTAGTTAAACTTCACAGAAGCGATGGGTATCGATATCTAAACATGATTGCATTTTTATCTCTACATTGTTTTTTATTTATTCTTTTATATTATTTTATTTTTTATTATGTTTTGTTAAATTTTGCTGTACAACGCCTTAGATTTATTTAAATCTGTTATGTTGTATACGTATATCTAATATATCTATATAGATAAAAATCAATTGTTGTTCGTTTGTCTCGCTAAAACTCGAGAACTAGTCCAGGAAAGGTTAAACGGTGAGAAAAATTGGAAAAGTTGCCGGGAAAATTGGAAAATACGGGAAAACTGAAAGTGTATTTTCTATGGGAATTTGGGACAGGACAACGTCAACGGGCCAGCTAGTCTTAAATAAATAAATAAACGATAAAACAAAAAATAAATTAATTTGATGTTTTTTGTTGGCTTCATCAACCGTCACCGCAGTGTGTGGTCACTTAAAATATCAGTTTAGAAATCAGGTTTTTTTTAGTAAACTTCACAGACGTAGATAGTATCGATATCTCAACAAGATAAAACAGATTTTGTCAACTTACACTTCAAACAATACTACTAGCGGTCTTGTTTTATTTTGTCGTGTTAGATATCGATACCCATCACGTCTGCGAAGTTTCGCTAGCTAATTTAATTTGACCCTGTATAACAGTGTTATTTGTTGTGTAATCTGTACCCTAATTGCGTAACACATTATCAATCGGAGTTTGAATCATTTTGAAACAAATTGATAATCCATTGCTTTATGTGTTCGAAAAATTTGTCTGCTCGTTAACGTAAATAATGCAATGAATGTTGTTGAACTGTCAAAATGAAACCAACTCCGATTGATAATGTGTTGCGCAATTAGGGTGCTTGCCGTCAATGTATTTTTATGTTAACTTCGTTAGCCTCAAGGGGTCTTTATGATTAAGATTGTATCGAAAATATCTTTTGCCTCTTATTTATTTTTTATATACAGGGTGTTTCTTTTAAGGTGTCAAGCCAGTGCGAGCTGATAGCAGAGTACCATACCTATCGATTGAACCCCCATGTATGTTCTACGATTTTATGTAGTTTTCGAGTTATAATGTTTTTTCGATATTTTTCCTGATTCAACGAGATGATTGCTTTAAAAATTATATCTTTTTTTGGGTCAACTTTGAACAAGAATGTATTAAATAGGGCATTATTTGCTGAAATCGGTCGTCGAAAGTGGTGTATCTGAAATCTTGTGATTTTCATATTTTATAATTTATTATTATCTGTGCATATTTTTGTCAATCCTGATATTTACTATTCCTCTACGTTTAAGCAGAGCTCAGTTGATAATAAAAACATAAATTTTATACCTACTACCCACCACCACCATTGATAATCACTACCATTGATATGAAATGAGGGATCCAAAATAACTCGAAAACTACAAAAATCGTAGAACATACATAGGGATTAAATCGATAGATATGGTACTCTGCTATCAGCTCACACTGGCTTGACACCTTAAAAGAAATACCCTGTAAAGCCAAGCTAGGTAGCTAAATAACAAAATCCACTAATCCCTCACTAAACCAATAAGTCATTCTTGACTTAAACGAACTTCTCTTTGCTTGCTAAAGTCAGACAGTTGCCTGACAATATCTCTCGATCACAGAGAGTAATCCTTTGGTTTCACGATAGACACATAATCTCAAAATTCCGAGATAAACAGAACCCACATTAACATTAACTTAAAAAACTTTTCGCACAAATTAAAATGCCCAACGGGCCTATCAAGGCTGATCAGATTTCAAAGTAATAGCATTTAGCACAACACTTACATAACACGTACTTAATTTATCCATTAATGTTCATTGCTGCTTATGTTAAATGTCCATTTCGGCATTGTCTTACAAACTCTTCGATGGTGCGTGAATATTGATGGTCGTCATAAAGTCGTAAGTCGGTCAGTGAGCCCGATAGCCCATTATGTAAGAGGCCGTTTTGAATGAATAGAGCCGTCTCTTGATTTTTGATCGTGATCGAAATTAGAATGATCTCAGATTAGTTGCTGATTATGGAGAAATGTTGACTTTGTATTGTGATGAAGTTACAACAGTTATTCGACTAATAATTAACGAGACCGGTTAAATAAGAGCTTGTAAAACTTACGGCGAGTATAGTCGTGCAATGGTTGTTTTTGAGAGCCTAATGTTTTTAAATGAGCCTACTACAGAAAATTCCAGAAAAAAAAATATTATGAAACTTTGATATGATTTACAGTGGGCTGCATCAATTGAGTACGCCAGTTGTACTTTTGAATACAACTGGGTTACCCAATTGATGCAGGTCACTGTACTTTAATCAGAGCATTTGAAAAATGCAACATTAACCCCTCAAGTGTCTGAGTTTGGCTAATTTTAGACCCAAAACCCCAGCGAGTGGGGAGGGTTGGGGGTTAGTTGCGAACCCCATAGGTTCACAACTACTGATGATGATTGGTTTTCCATCGGATGATGTTTTTTTACGTTTATATATATGTGATATAAGCTTATATACCTAACAAAAAAAGAGTTTTTCTTATGCACACATGGGGTGCATTCGACACTTGGAGGGTTAAATACCATGCAAAAGAAATATTGTAATGAGGTTGTTTTCAACTTTAATTTTTTACAAAACACAAGAGAAGTATTCGCTAGCGGGTCCGTGGGACGATTGTATGGGACTAACACGGGTAGAATACTATACTCACTAAATCGTTTACTTCTTTGATGTGATTTGTTCTAACAGTAAAATTTTTCTTCAGCTTCTTTTTACTTACTTTTCTATTACATTTGGAAAAATAAAAAATAAAAATCATGAAAATATTCTCTTCGGAAAACGTCCGATTTTTTAACAGCCGCCAACTTTACATGCCATGCAGTGACAGTAAACCGTTACCATCGCATTACAGTAAATAAATCACACCAGTTAACGACCGCCAAAACAAAGTGACACCAGCAACACAACACTTGAATACGAAGTATTAAGGCCCTGGGACCCAATTCCGGGCTCGAGCTAGATATCACGACCATGGAGATAAAACTCTGTTTCAAATCTCCGCATCAATGTCCGGTTCAAATCTCGATACTATCAAAAAACCGTATTCTGGTTGACCATGGAGAAACATTTACAACGGAGAAAATAATCTCGTCTAAAAGACGTTCCATTTTTATCGATTCACTTTGATTATAATCGATTATGCTACGTTTTTCTTTTTTTAGTATTAATGACATGTTTAATTTATTAAATCCAAGCAAACACATTATAAAAGACAATTTTAGTATATTGTGTTTCTTTATTTGTGTTTTTTTTTATAATTACTTACTGAAAATAGTAATTGCAAAGTAGCGTGATCAGAAACGCGTTTAGCATGATTTGTGTCCTTTTTCTGACGTAGGTAGGTTTTAATTTTCATATTAAATATGACTACTTTTAATCGCGATTAAAAAGTTGTGGAATAAAATTAGTTGTCATGAACTAAAATTCACACCAACACCTTGACTTCAAGTGCAAAAACAGTACTGTATTTTTTTTCTTTTGCTTATATCTCGAAAACGGTGTGTCCTATCGCAAAAATAATGAAAATTTGGCCCCCCTTTATGAAACCCATAAACCCCTAAGCCTCTACATGTAGGTACCAAAAAAAAATACGAGTATAAACCTACGAATGTAAATTTTGACAGATGTTCCAACGGAGATTTCATATCTCCATACCTTAAGACCAGCCGTGATATCTCGCTGGTTTGCGATCGAAAAATTTATGAATGGAGATCGTTAGAATAGCATTTTTTCGTTTCCGACGGAGATAAGCAGTTTCTCGACTGATATTTCGACCATGGAGATAACCGGAATTGGCCTCCTGGTTCCAAGCTTGGATTAGCTCGGTGTGTAAGTGAAATGGCGATATGGCTGTCTAGTTTGACGCACGAGATAGAAGATTCTCACGCGCACCGGAATTATGTCGTAGGTAAAGTGCAAATAAAATCGTATAAAATTAGAAATTAACTATTTAATAAAAAGTAATCCATCACTGGATGCAGTTTGGAATTTGACATTTTATGGTATATTTTTAATTATAATTATAATTGCTAATGAAGGAATAAACAGCTTTTAAAGATTATTAGGAGGTGTGTTTAAAGATTTTTTTGGTGCATTAAAGTATGTTTAATTATGTTTTGGCTTCCATCACTGTATGCGAAAAGGACTTGAAAATATCATATTTTTTTAACATGTCAAAACTATTTACGGTTTATGAGATACACAGCTTTAAAAAACCACCTTTTTGATCGTTTTCCGGAAATTTGCGCCTTAAAAACTCTTCATATTCAACAAAAATGTTGCGAGACCGCCATTTGATGCCAACCGTGAAATAATTCGATCAACTGTTTCGTACGTTTCACTATACATTATTTATTAGACAGCGTAACGTGAAGATACACATAGGTACGCTTACTAATAGGTATGCACGATCACACACAACACACAATCAATTGTCACTTGTGCACATAGGCAGGTACAGTCGGCAAAATAGTTAGTGCGTAGGTAGGAACATCTTTGCATTTTAAAGGGTGTTAGGTTAAACGAGGGACATACTTTACCGAAGTGAAATTTTCTTATGGAAATGAACAACTATTACCATGGAACTTATCCTGAAATATGAAAAAGAAAATCAGCTGTTGTTTACAAAGTGCAAAACCTACGTGATCAAAATGTACGAGACAGCTGATTTTTTTTTTCATATTTCAGGGTTAGTTCCATGGTAAAAGTTGTTCATTACTGCACTCCGTTAAAGTACGTCCCTCGCTTAACCTAACTTCCTGTATAAGGGAAACTTGTAATTCGCCATCTACATAATGATACCCAAATGTAATGTAATGTATGTGTGTGTGTGATTTCGTCGTAAGCACTGTATACTTATGTTTTGAATGAATAAATAAATAATAAATGTACTAGCTGTAAGTTTTTTTTCAATTAGTAAAATATAATGAATTAAGTACTTACGCAGGCAAAAATTCCAATGACCAGTGGGGCTAAAACGGCCACTTTGGCAGAATCATAATAGGATTATATTATAAATAATATTTGAAATCGTAAAACGGTCACAAACTGACAATATATTATGAGTTGTCAGTTTGTGTGACTGACAATTCATAATATATTGTCAGTTTGTGACCGTTTTACGATTTTAAATATTATTCATAATATTATCCTATTATGATTCTGCCAAAGTGGCCGTTTTAGCCCCCCAGTATTTTCTTCATCCTCAGCCTATATACTTATTTATTTTGTTGACTGTACTTAGAGTATCTAGATTGTATGTATGCGTGCACGAAACTGACCAAGTAGAAAATCATTACACAATTTTATTTGTATGCGAATCCCGACTTCACATATTTGATATAGAGGTCAAAATAGCGAGTCAGTGTATGACAGAAATAAGAATGCGTTTCATAGATATTAAGCATCTTGTTGGTTTAAAACGCAAAACAGCGTAGAATCGTTGATAACAGCCACCAAAAAATTGGAATAAACACGCCCAATGGTCCACATGAAGGACTAAGTGCGGACTCCAAATCCTTGGAACAAACATCTTTGTTTTCGACCATGAATTAGATAATTTATTTTAATGAAATTACTATTACGAGTATTAGTAATCTGCTCTTGTTACTGGAAAAACATTTCACAGTAATAATATTTTGTATAAATGAAATCGAAACAAAAAACACAACAACAACAATTTTTACAAATAATACACTACAAATAATAATAATATACATTTTCATGGAAATTGAACTCAGTTTTAAATTGTTAAAATAAAAACGAAAAAGTTTAAATTTATGAAATCAAATTCGCATATCACACAATTCCAACCAAAAATTTATGTAATAGTAATCCTCGAATTAGTAGTCAAGTTATTTGGACACCTCTTATTTTTAAAACATACAACCCAAAACCAGCAAATAATTATCTCTCAAGGCACTTACTCTGCAAATTAACTTAATCAAGGCAAACTCTTGCCAAGCTCAAAACTCAGAGGTCAAGTTTAAAATAACATTTCATTGGCAGAGTACACCCTTCAGATTATTGCTTGGAAAAGCCAACAAACTGTCAAGTCTGTGCACAAAGCCACCTTCTTCCTAAAATACAGCGAAACTAAATAACTTTATAACCATCTTTTACAGTAACTATAGCATCTTTCTGATAGGACAAAATACACAGTAATCTGCAACACATAAGAAGTGATTTCATGTGTCCTGACATCTATTTTAGTTTGTAGAACTAAGGAAAAAAAACCTAATTCCAGGTCTATTTCGGTCTATTTTTTCGAGTTGTTAAAATATTACTCCTACAGTTTTCATTAAAAGTGTTCATTTTATACAATTCTTTACATACTAATAAGGAATGATTTCTTGTCATTACTTTTTTAGTTTAATCAACAGATTTTTTGTAAATCGGTAATTACGTCATATTTTGCAAGCGTTGTGTCATCGCGCTTCTCTTTCTTTTCTACGCAGTCCGACAGTGACCGCGTTTTTTGCGACGGACAAGCTTTAACACACAGTGTAGGAGATAAAATTGAGAGGTTTTTATCGATGAACTGAAATGACACTTGACTTTAACGATGAAACTGATATTGTTTGCAGTCGAGGAGAAACCAATTTTTAGTGCAGGAGTTTGTATTAATAAGAAAGTTTAGATAAATGTTTGCGGATAGAAAATCACGGGTTTATACGGCTGTCTTCAAAGAAACTAATTAAGACCATGTTTAGCTGTGACCGTTATAGACTTAATAGTTTAACCGTTTAACTCGCGTATCGCCTGCGCGGTAAGAAGGGAGCGAGGGGAGATGTTAGCGGATGGGTGAAAGGGGTGCGCGGAGTAGCTCTCTGCTCCGCGCACCCCTTTCACCCATCCGCTAACATCTCCCCTCGCTCCCTTCTTACCGCGCAGGCGATACGCGAGTTAAACGGTCGGCATATAGTTATAGTGTACTACCTATTCAAACAGTACCCCGAATCGTGCTTAAAAACACATTTAAATATGAGAAACAAAATATCTTTCATCAGGGGTTTAGATAACGCACTTTCTGTATACAAATGATAAAGACAGATAAAAACTAAATATTATCAATAGGTAATTGGTATCTTATTGGTGATGTTCTTCAGAAAGGTCAGTACGTAACAGTACTTGCAACCGGCATGCGTGTATGACCAGATGTACTAGTATCAACGTAAACCAACCTGCACGGGGCCCGCGTGGACTCCCTCTCACTCACTCTCACTGAGAGGAGGCCTGTGTCTCAGCAGTGGGAACATTAAAGGATGCTTATGCTATGAACGTAAACGAGGCAAAAGGAATATACAGGGTGTAAGTGTAAACAGTGGCAATCTTTTAAGGGGTCATTGTACTCATCATTATGAACAACTTTTACCTACTACGGGACCAAACCTGAAATCGCGAAAAAAAATCAGCTGTTCCCTACATTTTGACGAATTAAGGCTCTTACAGACAGAGGCGATATCGCGAGCGATATTGCGATATTATCGCGTCGCAACACCGCTACGCGACACGTCGCGACGCGATATCGCCTCTGTCTGTAAGAGCCTTTATGCGAACATAAATGTACTGAACGATTTCAGGTTTGTTCCCATAGTAAAATTTGTTCATAATGATGAGTACAGTGACCCCTTAAATAGTACATTTTGACACAAGTGGAGAACGTTTGTTATTGCGTTCGAGGCGGAATTAAAACACCCGAGTCGTAGGCGAGGTTGTTTTTGAGCCGAGAACTGCAATAACAAATGTCCACGAGTATCAAACGACGTTTTTCAATACACTTAAAGATTGTTACTGTTTAAACTTACACCCTGTAATAAGGATCGCATCAGGTGGCATTCTGTAGTTTCTAAAGTTAACAATAACAATAATTATTTACGTCACGACATTCATGTTTTTTCTTTTCTTTTTTCTGCCTATCCCCTGGGGTAGGCAAAAAAAAGAAGTCGTGAGTTTAGGTAATGTAAGTATGTATTCAATAGGTATCATGGATGTTAACCTTATAATTAATTCCCAATAATATTCAGTTATCCTGTCAATCAGACTCCGTCTATGTATTGGATTATATGCATAATGAATATTTAATATTTGCCCTGAGCGCTTCATCAATTTATAGAAATGATGTTGCGAATAATTAATTTATAACCATCAATGAAATTGGGCTTTATGATCGCTTGATAGGTTTAAACAGCCTATCAATTAGGTATAACATTAAATATTTATTTGAAAGAGGGTTAACGGTGGTGTAACATTTTGCTTTATTTTATTACCTTTTTCCTTCAATAATGACCGTGTGATAGAATAAGCCACAAAGTTTCCAATCATGGTTGTTGTAAGATCTACTGATGAATTAGTTCTAAGAAAAACCCATTTTGGTATAGCATCTCGGCTCCTTTTCTCATCTCGACACCCATGAATTTATTTATCATGCCCACAAAAATGCCCAGTAAATGGGTGCCGAGATGGGGGTAAACCCCCATTTTGTGGGTGGCATTTTTTTCTGGATAATGTGCATTTCAGTAAGTTTTGGAAGTGTCGTCCCGCGTCCTTATAAGGCTAATGAAAAATCAAAATCAAGATATTTTATTTCACATAAACCTACATGGGTACTTATGAAACGTCAGGAGTTAGGTGCACGGTTCCAATTGGTCGTTTCCTATGGAGAAGAGCCGGCAAGAAACTCCATGGTTATTTTTTTTTTAATAATTGGCTTTTAAAATGTTTTCAAATTACGGTGTCTATAGTTATAGGAGGACAGTGTCAACAAGTACCAGATCTTAACAAAATAGAAAACAGTCTACAAATCTAAAAATATTTAATAATCTAAGTATACTTATAAAATACTAGCTGCGCCTCGCGGTTTCACCCACGTAGACCGGGATAAAAAGTAGCCTGTGTATCCAGGGTATAGGCTATCTACATACCAAGTTTCATCCAAATCGGTTCCGTCGTTGTTTTCATATTGTTTGTAACTTCTTGTGATATGTCTCAAATAAACTTTTTTTTATTTCTATTTATCTTATACTACCTAGTAAAAAAAAACATGTTTTACAAAAAAAAAACACCCTACTTCCAAATAAAACACTACAAAACGAAAAATAACTTTAATTTCGGAAGTCTTTGGATCTGTACTTTATTTATTCTGTTGTAGTGTTTCTTTTTTAAGTTTTTAATTTTTCAGTTTTTAATTAGGTACCTAGTACCTACCCCACACCAATTCGTATACCACTACTTGCTATGTAAACAACAGTGACAAGAAGTATTATAACATCATCACGATACAAAAAGTGTATTAAATTCTTATTATCAAAGCTAACTCAAAAACTATACCTAAGCAAAGTTAATAATTTATACAGGACCACCGCGAAAGCTTCTACCAAATGAAAAAAGAATTTTCAAAACCGGTCCTCAATTGATGAAAATATCTATGAGTATTTTAAAAACTCACGGCTTTATTATGCCTAGCTTATCCGTAGCGGTTAGTAAAAAAAGTTCCAAGATCGGCACGGTCAATTTAAGACGCCACTTTCTTGAATATTTAAAAAGATTACTTAGTGAAATTAATCGACTGAAACTAATCCAGCCGAAGTTTAATTAAATTCCTAAAACCATTTGGCTCTGTATAATAAATTGTCGGCTTGAAAGGTTAATCTGAAAAGTATATTGCTAATATTTAACGACCACGGATTTAATCTGTAACAAATCCCGAATAGTATGTGTCTAATCCCCTTTAGTTTAATACTAGGTTTTTGCCCGAAGGTTCGCCCGCTTAGTTCCGGGATAAAAAAATATCGTATGTAATCCAGGTTATAAACTATCTGTGTGCCAAATTTCATCCAAATCCGTTCAGCCGTTTTTGCGTTTTTGATTGAGTAATAAACATCCAAACTTTCACATTGTATTGCGTAGTTATGTACCTATACTTATTCTTAGTTATCCTAGTATGCAGGCAGTGCTATTAATTATTAAAATGAAAGTTATCGTTTCTGAAAGAACCTGTTTCAGACTGCAAAACTTCGTATTGTGGTTTATTAGCAAGTATCCAAACTATGATCATGCAATAGTAACCTGGGGCCGTACGTGAAAAAAGATTATGGATCCATCATGGTTCCAGTGTGAGAGAGAGACGGAGCTATAGACGACCTATAGCACCATCCTGTTTTCTCAACGGAACCATGATGGTTCCACGATCTTTTTTCACGTCATATTACGGCCCCTGGGCTGGAAAATTGTAACACACAAACTCAATCAAGTCGATTTTATCCACGACATAGCAACTCCATGTTCATAAATTTTATGCATTTGGTTATGTATAAACTACATAAATATTTATACGTTTATACAATTATTGTAACCACCTTAAAAACCAGTTTGACCAGATTCTAAGGCCGAACTTATAACCTAGACAGGAATGTATGATAATGAGTCTCTTACATAATAAAAGGTACACACCCAAGTGTTTATGACAAAATCTTTAGGTAAAACATACACTACTTTTTTTGGGCAGTCGGGTAAAAAGTGGTAAGTACATAATATATCTAAGCGAAAAACACAAAAGGTCCAACAATGGGATGAAAAAGATCCAGATGATGATGATCCAGGTCTTGAATAAAGCTCATGACTAGCTGATCTGGAACCTTCCATTGATGATAAGCTTCTGCATCAGCGATACAACACAAGAAGCCTCTCGGTCAATGACCCCGATGCTTCACACCGAAGCGTACAGGCGTACGTGTAAGAACTACCAATTGTTATCTTATCTTCACCTTATTGAAGGAATCTCATCAAGAGGGGCTCGTGGCTAAATAATAAAAGCCGCACGGGTCGATCGATCAAGTTAAGCTACGCTTGCCGCGGTTGGTCCGAAGATGGGAGACCATTTTTAAATACCGAGACTCCTCCGTGCCTCGGAAAGCACATTAAGCCGTTGGTACCGGCTACCATTCTTAGATCTTTGACAGTCGTTACGGGTCATCAGAAGCCTGAAAGTCTGACAACCAGTCTTACCAAGGGGTATCGTGTTACCCAGTAAATGGGTTGTGGAGGTCAGCTATGCAGTCGCTCCATTTAAAATACTGGTACTTATTCAGCTGCGTCCGGTTAGACTGGAAGCCGACCCCAACATAGTTGGGAAATATCTAGGTGGATTGATTGAAGGAATCTCATCAGATTCATCGATACATGGAAAAAAACCTTGATCTACGTTTAGCGACCCGTTTGTCCGGTACCATGAAGAATGTTGACCAGCATTTTCCTCTTTTTACAAAAAATCCTATAACCGATAACCTAGGCTCCTCGCTACATTGTTAAATGGAACGAAAAGCTCGCCTATATTTGGCGTAAACTTTGTACCATTCACCACTCAAAACCGGACGATTTCAATCCTTTTACAGCCTCAACAACCCATTCACGGAAAATTCCGTTAACCCAATAAGTATGAGCAAACATCAAACTATGTGGCTAATCAATCCGCATCTAAGCATTTTCTCGGAATAAGTCCGGCCGCATACTTCACGACAACTCGCCAAATTCGGACGAACGCGGTACGATCTCTTACGTAATTCGCACTAATTGTGTGCTTTCACCTGCGAACCTACCATCTTGCGCCAGTCTCGTCATTTTTTGTCGAGGTCGGGGGAATATCATCTGACGCAACTGATCGCGTGCGAACTACTGCGGATCGCATGTGCGACAGAGTTACGACAATGTGAACAGATCCGAGTGTCGTAATATGGTTTTTATTGTTGTAGTGTGATGAATGGGTGATTTTGTATGGTTTAGTGTCGTTTAGTTTACGTTTGTAACGCAACTGTTATTATTAATATTAATTTGATGGTGTGTTGAAAATGTGCAGGTCAGTGATCGTTATAATTTGTTTTGGCATGTTACTATATTATTATAATTACATACATGGATTGCAGCCAGGGCTAGGCTATTATGAGGCATAGGTAAATATTAGAGCTTTAGAACAACCAGGGTGATATGTAGGACACATGCTTATTAACAATACCTACATACAATCAGAATGCATTCTGTATAATATTTTTTCTTCATATAGGTATAAAAGAAAGAGAAAAAAAGAAAAGAAAGAACAAGAGAAAAGAAGAAGAAGAAAAAAAGAGAGGAAGAGAGAGAAGAGAAGAGGTATATAATGTATTGAAAGAGAAGGGAGTGAATGATAGCGTGACGGTTGACAGGGAGAATGGAAGAAAAAAACGTGTTGCGCCGACCCCACGTAACATGGGATAAGGGCAGGAAGATGATGATGTTATGTAGCTATAAGGTCGAGGTATCTCGTGCAACCTTAGGGCCCCTTACACATTCACAAGTTGTACAAATTTTGAAGACATACAACTTACAAGTCTAAAATTATATGTAGGCACTTAGGCAGTCACCGACTGGGTTTCACTGCATTTGATACATTGTCTCTCAGTTATCTTGCAGTTTCAACTCTGATATAGGGAATATCACCATCATCATCATTTCAGCCGAAAGACGTCAACTGCTGAGCACAGGCATACTCCAAACGCCGCCGCCACTTCGACCGGTTCTGTGCTTCCGCATCCAGCGGATTCCTGTGGCCTTTACAAGGTTATCGGTCCACCTTATGGGAGGCCTTCCAACGCTGCGTATTCCGGTACTTACGCGGCCGCCACTCCAGAACCTTTCAGCCCCATCGGCCATCTGTTCTGCGAGCAATGTGCCCTGCCCACTTCCATAAGTTTGGCAATTCTTCGAGCTACGTCGGTTACCTTGGTTCTCCTGCGGATCTCTTCATTTCTGATTCGATCACGTAGGGAAACTCCAAGCATAGGCCTTTCCATTGCCCTTTGGGTGACTTTTAGGCTTCTATTACGGTCCATTGGGAGCGACCACGTTTCAGTGCATAGGGGCGCCTATACCGCACCCAAGAAGTACTTTATCTACTACCGGTGAGTTGCAGAAACGAACTTTAGTTTAACTCTTTAAACGTCGATTGACACCCAGTGCAGATGACAATAAAAAATCTATTGTGTCTGCTAATTGGCGTGCGACGGGTTAATGGAGACTTAAAATTGATGCTGTTTCTTTTTGATACATAATAATAAGGGATGGCATGAATTCAAAGTCTCCCCATTATTAAACTAAAGTTCGTCTCTGCAACTAGGTGTCTGTACTTTTAACAGGTAATTAATTATACTTACTCATATTCAACTTACATATTATGGGTATGGGTATCTACCTACTTTATGAATAAAACATAACATCGCAAATATAGTTTCAGCGAAGTAACCTGTTTGCTACCTGTCTTTAGCTATGTACATTCTAAAACGATGACTCATATAAATAATTACTATCACCGATTAAAGTCATCATCCAAATTAGATAGATACTCGTGGTATGTAGGCTAACATACCTAATTAATGAGCTGCTTAAAAGCAGATTTCTAGACACATTCTAGTCTCGAGTTTCATTCAGTACTTTCTATTTTTTTTAGCGTCTAGTTACGAATAACACTTGTTAACTTTTTATTTACTTACTAGCTTTTGCCCGCGGCTTCGCTCGCGTTAATTTAGAATTTGACAATCAATTTGGGTTGTGCTCTGCTTGTAATAATATAATTCAATCATGATTCGACAGACACATGGCACCATCTATTGTCATAAGAACTTTATTGTTGTTTTCCTCGGGAACAGTACTTTTTTCGTGATGAAAGGTGGGTATGTTCGTTTCCGTATACCTATCTGACAACGTACGAGTATATGCAAAATTTCAGGATGATCGGTTTAGTGGTTTAGGCTTGAAAAGGTAACAAAATAAAAAAATAAATAAATAAAAATAAAATTCATTTAATTCAGATAACTGAGATCCATAAAAACAACAACCAATTCTGAATTAAAAATATTAAAATTAAATTAAATTCACACACACACACAGTACACACACACACCCACACACACACCCACACACACACAATACAAATTTAGACATTCAATAAAATTAAGATTAAAACATTCAATATTATTAAAATTATACAAAAAACTTACTTTCGCATTTATAATATTAGTTGGGAAGTTAGGATAATTGTGTAGTTTCACTTAGGTCCAGTACGGTCGATTTATCTTGGCAAGTCCGAACTGGCATTCAGGCAATCATCCTAGCCTTTTCCCAACTATGTTGGGGTCGGTTTCCAGTCTAATCGGACACAGCTGAATACCAGTATTTTATATGGAGCGACTGCCTATCTGACCTCCACAATCCAGGTACTTCGATAATACGATACCCCTTGATAAGACTGGTTGTCACAGACTTTCGGGCTTCTGACGACCCGTAACGACTGTCAAAGATCCACGAATGACAGCCGGGACCAACGGCTTAACGTGCTTTCTGAGGCACGGAGGAGTCTCTGTATGACAAGATGGTCACCCATCCACGGATCAACCTGATAGATGGACCCGTAAATGGTGTCAACTAATTATCCCCTTAAAGCTTTGCACCTATAGTTTCCAAATACCCTGTTTATGTTGAATGCCATGAAATAAGATAAACACTATTAAGTTTATAAAATAGGAGCTCGTGGCTAAGTAATAATAGCCGCACCGGTCGATCCATAAGCTTAAGCTATGCTTGCCGGGGTTGGTCCGTAGATGGGTGACCATATTTAAAACTTTTTATTATTATGTCAGATGCTTCAGCCCGGTAACACGTGGCTTGCATGCAAGCATATCCCTCGCACTGTGTACGCGCACCTATACGTTAGACCGGGCATTTTGTTAGCCTATCACCCTGTGGCGGCATCTACAACGCCACATACGAACTAAACATCGCAAAATCCTGCATCACGCAAGCAAAGTATGACGTGCGACTAGCATACAACGTCCCGACATCAATCGTCATTCGTCGGGCAGTAGCCCACCAGACACGACACCCGTCTCCTCCGTTTTCCATGGAGGATGAGTGAACTTTACACCCTGTTCCTCATACCTCTATAACTCTATGCTAAGGTACTGAAATAATTCAAATTGCTACTAATAAGTTCCCTGTAATAATTGCCCTCTATACGTCGTTTGAGGTCGTACCATACAAATTCAAAGTCACCCGTTTCTTTACGTAATTCTACAAACGAATTTTCCTATTCAAATCATAAATAACAGTTCTCAAAATAAAATTTAATTAATTTGAACTATTTACGACAGACATTGACGTATATTTTGAATTATTTTTTATTGTTTTTTGCTGCATGTTTGATTTAAATATTTTATTTATTGTATGATTGTTATGTTTATTTTTAATTAAGGAATAATTAAAGGCTTATAATATAATATAATATATTGACGTATATTATATTTAAGCTTTTGTGATTAAGGGAATGGAAATTATTCGCATATTTCAATTAATGTGGTCCCAATAACATTACTAACCAACATAATAATTTATTTTAATTAGTCGTTTGAAGCCTGTAAAGTTCTTTTTATATAAAGTAATTAACTCTAAATATAGCCGAGGATAAGTAATAAAGGGTGACTTAGAAGCTTATTACTTTAGATCTGTAGGATTTATTTTAATTGGGTTTCCACTTTGAACACGCTAACAAGGTGTAGTGCAAAATGTCGACTTCTAGGTTACAGCGCTCCAAACTTCGAATAATTACTACCTATTACCACAGATTAATACAGATGGAACACTCCGTAATTTAGGTATGAAGCTACAAGTACGCGGCGGCCCCATCTCACTGGGCTAATTCATGCACCAGCCGGCTCGTGCGTTAAAAGAAGACAACCCTAACGAGTCAGAAGGTGATAGAAACAGAGGCAACTTGTAGGCGAATATAACTGTTGGTAATAAGAGTTGTGCGACCTGAATTACACTTTATTGTGTTGAAGCACAAGCAAGCTTTGTTGTGTGGGTTTTTACTTAAATGATTTTGCGGAGTATCCCATCTGTATTAATCTGTGTTATTACTGGGGAAGCAACCTACATCATATTACTCAATACATCCGAATTTGTACCTATGTATGCCAGTTTGGCTGCAAGCAACCATCCCAACCATTAAGACTTTTAGAGCACTATACAAGCTATCTCAGGAATGCTTATTACCTAGCAAAAGTACTTAGTAGTAGAAAAGTATCCACCAACCCGCACTGCGTCCGCGTGGTGGATTACGGCCCACTCCCTCTCATAAAGAGGAGGCCTGTGTCCCAGCAGTGGGAATTTTATATTCTGATTACACTTAATGTCTGTAAAACAATATATGTAGTAGTTTAGAGTACCTTCTAAACCCTACTTAAATCTAATTTCACTTGTCGTAATGAGCAAGTTATTAATTAAATTTACTTCACAAAAGCTTTTCACTTTATTATCTGAATTAATATTCTCTTCCTATTTCCATTGTGGTGGTTTGTTTTATTTTGAACGTCGATTGGTTTTTGTCTGGGAATTTATAAGAGAATGAAGCAAGATTTGCACTTTGAATTGCCGGAGATAAATAATATATTTAGGTATTGTAAGGGCTCCGCGCTCTTTAGGATTACCGGGTCGAATAAATGGAAGACGAATTTGTAATAACATATTAATTATTCCTAAAAACGATGCTACTTATTTTACATTACATCATGAAAGAAAGATAATAAAGAAAGAAAGAATAACGTGTATAGAGCTGTCTGTTTTAGCGGTCTGTCACTCTCCTATCTGACACTTTTTATTTTTCTAATATTTTATAAACTAAACAATCAATCACATGCCTTTTCGTCATCATCAGCTTAGCCTTTTCTCAACTATGTTGGGGTCGGCTTCCAGTCTAACCGGATGCAGGTGAATACCATTATTTTATATGAAGTGACTGCCTATCTGACCTCCACAACCCAGTAACTGGGTAATACGATACCCCTTGGTAAGACTGGTTGTCAGACTTTCGGGCTTCTGACGACCCGTAACGACTGTCAAAGATGCACGAATAACAGCCGGCGCGGGACCAACGGCTTCCGAGGCGCGGAGGATCCTCGGTATGTAAAGATGGTCACCCATCCACGGACCAACCCCGGCAAGACGGATCGACCCGTGCGGCTCTACAGTAACTACACTTGCGTGCAATAAAATCGATCCACCCCATTCTCTTCGATATGAAACGAGAAAATTTAACAAGTTTAATTAACAATAACCTAATATATTGTGTACTAAAACCTTCCTGACTGTATGTAGATTACGTAAGTGAAAAAAATATCAAAACTGATTTATTACTTTTTGAAAAAAACGCGAATTTAAAAACATACAGATCGAATGAAAAGCCTCCTTTTTTTCAAGTTTGTTAAAAATTCAAGTCAAATGGTCAATAAACGAACAGTAATAAACAAAATTAAGCTTATGTCAACTTCACTGACAAAAAAAGTCACGCAGTTTTTTCAAACAAAAGTGATTGATGAGAACATCAGAAGAATCGAGTCGATCTTGTCAAGAATATTGCTTTTATCAAAGTATATGTGTATGTGTAAATAAACTTTATCTTACCTACCTTCACACAGTATAAAATAATTAAAATAAATAAATTAATATCTTTGAGCTATCGTCTCTCAAATAGAGAGCATGGGGTGGGCCAATTTTTTTGCACGCAAGTGTATTATGGTCAAAGACAACGAGAACAAAAAATAAATCGAGTATAGTTAGGAGTAGTCCAACACCACACACATACAAATCGTAATCAATTGGATATAGTATCTAAATTAAAAACCCTTTTGGTATAAAATAATTTGCATTTTAGGACAAATTATAATTTAGTAATCCTGAGCAAATTGTAAAACCAGGGTTTTAACAAACAAAACTAAAAAAAAAACAAACATTTCCCTCTACCAACGACAATTCAAATGAAATCTAATTTCATTTCAAATCAAAACAATCATCTACATGTAACACCATTGTACAATTAATTTGTCTCTGGGAATACATTTAAGTAGCCTATACCAAAATGTTATACAATTTTCGACTCTATGTAAACAAGTGAAGGTATATTATGATTATGCACATACATAGTTACAAAGGTATCATCACGTCAGCTTGTGAACAATACCTGCGCGGACAGCAAATGAAATGTAATCACAATGTATGATTGCGATTCCTATGTTAGTCTACAGACTGAATAACAGAAGGTCAACTTGGTTTTAGAGTCAAATTTCTAGCAGTAAATGTTGACTTAATTCTGGAGCCAATTTGGAACCTAGTAATCGTGTGCGTTACCGCAGCCAGAAAATGTCGAAAATCGTCATTTGAATTTTATAGATAATTAGTGCCTCGGCTTCTGTAATCCATCGATTTTTAAATTTGTACCTCTAATAGTTTTTTAGTTATTTGACAAAAACAGTTCTGGCTGGCGTAACGTTACCCTAGCCAGAAGTTTTGTTTATTAATGGGTATATTGAAATAAATTGTAGCCAAATATTTAGTGCCTCAGACGAGGTAAATGTACCAACTTAATTTGTATTTGTATCTGTTATGGTTGCGAAGATATTCAAGATCCTGCTGCGGTAACGTTTACATGTTTGCTGGATCTCTGAAACGGATAAGCCCCCTTTTATAGTATTTTGCACACGACTTCTTATGAGTTAGCTTGAATTTGTTCCTCATTAATAAAACAAAAAAATTGCACCGTTAAGGAGTTATTTAGGTAAATAGAAATATGCTTTAATCGATCCTAGCACTTCGAATAGAAGCTCTAAAGACTTACTTGCAACGTTATGTTATAGCTTATAACTGCCTTCAATTGTACCTGAAGTTTAATTTATTATCCTGTAAGCAATTAATAAATTATGATGAAATTTAAATTTACTTCGGGACATGATGCGCAGCGGTTTTTTAAACCACCGTTTAATCGAGATTCTTTAGGATTTATGAAATGAAAGTTATATCAATAATCAGTGCTTTTATTCAATTTTATGCCTGTACATTTGCAACGTAATCCACTCAATAATTAACGAGATAATCGAAAAATAGTCACTATGATGTGTGTGACCACGGTAACCCGGCCAAGTATAGATGGTTACAGAAAAGCGGACCTTTAATACATTACGCTAACCTTCTGAAAATTACAGTATAATAGTCTTATAATTTTGGTACAGACGCGTACATTATGTTTTGAGTGAAAAATATAACCTTCTAGGTACCTAATAAATAATAATGAACTTTTAAATTCAATAGTTTTATTTACTTATGTAGGTACCTATATAAGCACGTAAGTACAGACTAGTCTTTATGAATCTATACTATAATATTATAAATTCGAAAGTAACTCTTATCTGTCTGTCTGTCTGTTACCTTTTCACGCCTAAACCACTGAACGGATCTTGAAAAAATTTGGCAAGGCTGACATGGCATCCTGGCGAAGGCTACTTTTTGCCTCAAAAATAATCCTGCGGGCGGTGACATAGGGGATGAAAGTTTGTATGGGAAACCTAGCATTATTAGTAGAGATCGGATAATCGGATGCATATTAACCTAAAGTTGAGGTGTTGGCTAAGTATGGAGTGGGCTTTTGGATTGAAAAATCCCAGAATTCCGGTATCGGCCAATTTTGACTTGCGATTATAGAATCGAATGTATAATTTACTAAAGTTCACATGTTAGTTAATATGGATTGCACTTAAAAAAAAAATCCAGGGATTCCGGAACGAAAATTTTTAAGTTCTGATTTTGGAATCGAATGTTTTAGTTAGGTAGTTGCGTTCAGGTGTTGGCTAATATGGATTGTACTTTTGTATCAAAAAAAATCCCGGGATTCTGGGATTCACAAATTTATAGTTCTGATTATAGAATCGAATGTATATTTACTTACGTTTAGGTTTTGTCTAATATGGAATGCACTTTTGTATCGATCGTCAAAATATCGCGATTCCGGAATTGATAAATTACGTATTTTTTGAAAGGGTAACTTTATTATCACTAAATTTTCATAGGGTGTTCTAATCATGAGCAACTTTCACTATATAGATAAATATCAAATATATAGATAAATCACGAAATATAAGTTAGTTGTTTCATACATTTTGGTCGAGTAGGTATTGAACTTTTGTATCAAACATCGTAATTTTTTTGTGATTTCAGAGTTGGTCCCTTAGTGAAAGCTGCTAAAAATGTAAATCCAAGATGGCGGATGCAAATATTTTTTTATTTTTCGTCATGGGTGTCGTTTTCATGGTTTTCGGGGGTATTAAAGCTGATAGTGACATTAAAATGTGAATCCAATACGGCGGCTGCGAGCATTTTCTAATTTTTCGTCATGGGTGTCGTTTTATTGGTTTTCGAGGGTGTTAAAGCCGATAGTGACACTAAAATGTAAATCCAAGATGGCGGATGCGAATATTATTTAATTTTTCGTCATGGTTGTCGTTTTCATGTTTTTCGGGAGTGTTAAAGCTGATAGTGACATTAAAATGTAAATCCAAGATGGCGACTGCGAACATTTTTAAATGTTTCGTCATGTGTGTCGTTTTATTGGTTTTCGAGGGTGTTAAAGCTGATAGTGACATCAAAATGTAAATCCAAGATGGCGACTGCGAACATTTTCTAATTTTCGTCATGGGTATCGTTTTATTGGTTTTCGAGGGTGTTAAAGCCGATAGTGACACTAAAATGTAAATCCAAGATAGCGGATGCGAATATTATTTAATTTTTCGTCATGGGTGTCGTTTTTATAGTTTTCGGGGGTGTTAAAGCTGATAGTGACATTAAAATGTAAATCCAAAATGGCGGCTGCGAACATTTTTAAATTTTTCGTCATGGGTGTCGTTTTATTGGTTTTCGAGGGTGTTAAGGCCGATAGTGACACTAACATGTAAATCCGAGATGGCGGATGTAAATATTTTTTTATTTTTCGTCATGGGTGTCGTTTTCATGGTTTTCGAGGGTGTTAATGCCGATAGTGACACTAAAATGTAAATCCAAGATGGCGGATGCAAATATTTTTTTATTTTTCATCATGGGTGTCGTTTTATTGGTTTTCGAGGGTTTTAATGCCGATAGTGACACTAAAATGTAAATCCAAGATGGCGGCTGGTAACATTTTCGAATTTTTGTCATGAGTGTCGTTTTCATGGTTTTCAAGGTTTGTAAAGCCGATAGTAACATTAAAATGTTAATGCAAAATAGCGCCTTCTTTAGAGCTGTTGATGGTTTTTTGATTACTATCACACGTGTTTTCAGGTTAAAACGCGATACGCGCGTTAGTTAACTAAGCATCTGCCAAGCGTCACGCATTTTGACTCCACTATGGGCTTCAGCACACTCTAAAACCATTAAAACGATAACCATGACAAAAAAAAATAAAAATTTCGCAGCCGCCATCTTGAATTTACATTTTAACGCCACTATCGGCTTTAAAACCCTCGGAAACTATGAAAACGACACCCATGACAAAAATTTTGAAAATGTTTGCAGCCGCCATTATGGGTTTACATTTTAACGTCACTATCGGCTTATACACCATTAAAAACCATGAAAACGACACACATGACGAAAAATCAGAAAATTTTGCAGCCGCCATCTTGGATTTATATTTTAACGCCACTATTGGCTTTAAAACTCTCGAAAACCATGAAAACGACACCCATGATGAAAAATTAAAAAATGTTCGCAGCCGCCATCTTGGATTTACATTCTAATGTCACTATCAGCTTTAATACCCCCCAAAACCATGAAAACGATACCCATCACATTTTTTTTTAAATTTTTTAAAAATCTTGAATTTACATTTTAACGCCACTATCGGCTTTAAACCCTCGGAAACCATGAAAACGGCACCCATGACAAAAAGTTTGAAATTTTTTCAGTCGCCATCTTGGATTTACATTTTAATGTCACTATCAGCTTTAAAACGTCACTTCACGTCACTTCGTATGCAATAAGGAGTTTAGTTTTGTGTTTTTTTTTATAAATATGTATGATAGTCTGTAAGGTATTTATGTTATGGGTCTTAGTTACCCGAAATAAATGATATATTATTATTATTATTATTATTAAAACCCCCGAAAACCATGAAAACGACACCCATGACAAAAAATAAAAAAACATTTGCATCCACCATCTTCATTTTAGTGTCACTATCGGCTTTAACACCCTCGAAAACCAATAAAACGACACCCATGACGAAAAATTAGAAAATTTTCGCAGCCGCCATCTTGGATTTACATTGTAACGCCATTATCGGCTTTAAACCTCTCAAAAACCATGAAAACGACACCCATGACGAAAAATGAAAAAATATTCGCATCCACCATCTTGGATTTACATTTTAGTGTCACTATCGGCTTTAACACCCTCGAAAACCAATAAAACGACACCCATGACGAAAAATTAGAAAATTTTCGCAGCCGCCATCTTGGATTTACATTTTAACGCCACTATCGGCTTTAAAACTCTCAAAAACCACGAAAACGATACCCATGACGAAAAGTTAGAAAATTTTGAAGCCGCCATCTTGGATTTACATTTTAACGCCACTATCGGTTTTGCAACCCATAAAAACCATGAAAACGACACCCATAACGAAAAATTTGATAAATGTTCGCAGCCGCCATCTTGGATTTATATTTTAACGCCGCTATCGGCTTTAACATTCTCGAAACCCATGAAAACAACCCCACCAATATAGTGACGGTACCTTCCAGGGACAACCGTTTTAATTCAGCAGCTTTGTATTTCTCGCGGGGATCATGTGAAACGAACGGAATATTTATGTGATCCCGATTTTCCGATACTTGCAAATAAATAAAATCACATTATTTATGAAGTCGTTTCCATACCCTGTATCCGCTTAGTTGTGCATTCCCTCATTTTCTGGAATACCGGTATTTATATTAAGAAAAAAAAATGCTGAGAAGCCGCTTCCATAGTTTGTTAGCCAAATATTAACTTTAGGTTAATATGCATCCGATTATCCGATCTCTAATTATTAGTGATACCTAAGTATGAAAAATTTGAAATTGATTTGAAGTGCGCGCACTGCGGTTATGCGTTTTGTTACCGCAGGCCCCTCCCAGTGCGGTAGAACTACTGGAAACGCACCGCAGTGCGCGCTCGCTCTTAATACGGGTTTTTACCAGCGACAGTTCATATATTCTTTGCCTGCACGACGTAATTTTACGCCAGTAGTCTGAAAATGGGTTTATATGTACCTAGGTACCTCACTACGGGTAAGATAAGAGGCTTATTGTAAGTACTAGCTTTTGCCCGCGGCTTCGCCCGCGTGGATGATGGAAAGTATTCCATGGGAACGTAGTACGTTCGGACGGCCCTATGCTCTCGTCTCTACATGTATACGTTCAGCGTACTTACATGTGGAGAACATAAAGCCGTCCGATATAACTGTGCAAACTCAAATCCTTACGATATATCGTTGCCGTGTATGGTGGCCTTAAAGCTTCCAGTCGGCATGATTTTTCACGACTCTTCAACAATCATCGTCATATTTCAGCCAATTTAGACAAAAACTTAATGAATATACACTGAATCACTCTATCCATTGCTGAAAACGTGAAAATCGTATAAAAACACGTTTAATAGTTTTTGAGTTTATCTCATTCAAACAGACAGACAGACGCGGCGTGGGGGGGACTTTGTTTAGATGTTTACTATGCCAGTCACGTTCTAATAAAAAAAAAACTTTAGACCGAGTATCCACTTGTTCAAAAGTTATTTCTTGTAGGTAATAAATTAATAATTTCTAACGAAATCCGTGCATTTTTGTGTATTTTAAAATCAACCCCTATTTTTCTAATTTTATTTCCTACCAAAAGCATAAATTTCAATTTTCATACTTAGGTATCACTAATAATGCTGGGTTTCCCATACAAACTTTCATCCCCTATGTCACCCCCCGTAGGATTATTTTTGAGGCAAAAAGTAGCCTTCGCCAGGATGCCATGTCAGCCTTGCCAAATTTTTTCAAGATCCGTTCACTGGTTTAGGCGTGAAAAGGTAACAGACAGACAGACAGATAAGAGTTACTTTCGAATTTATAATATTATAGTATAGATTCATAAAGACTAGTCTGTACTTACGTGCTTATATAGGTACCTACATAAGTAAATAAAACTATTGAATTTAAAAGTTCATTATTATTTATTAGGTTAGAAGGTTATATTTTTCACTCAAAACATAATGTACGCGTCTGTACCAAAATTATAAGACTATTATACTGTAATTTTCAGAAGGTTAGCGTAATGTATTAAAGGTCCGCTTTTCTGTAACCATCTAAACTTGGCCGGGTTACCGTGGTCACACACACCATAGTGACTATTTTTCGATTATCTCGTTAATTATTGAGTGGATTACGTTGCAAATGTACAGGCATAAAATTGAATAAAAGCACTAATTATTGATATAACTTTCACTTCATAAATCCTAAAGAATCTCGGTTAAACGGTGGTTTAAAAAACCGCTGCGCATCATGTCTCACTGATCATCACTGATCACACAATTAGCGACTAATTTTTCATGTTGTCAAAATTAAAATACCTGATAGTGGCCATGCCAGTGTCAGTCACACAATTAGCGACAAGTTTTTCATGTTGTCAAAATTAAAATACCTGATGGTGGTCATGCCAGTGTCAGTCACACAATTAGCGATAAGTTTTTCATGTTGTCAAAATTAAAATCCCTGATGGTGGCCATGCCAGTGTCAGTCACACAATTAGCGACAAGTTTTTCATGTTGTCAAAATTAAAATCCCTGATGGTGGCCATGCCAGTGTCAGTCACACAATTAGCGACAAGTGTTTCATGTTGTCAAAATTAAAATCCCTGATGGTGGTCATGCCAGTGTCAGTCACACAATTAGCGACAAGTTTTTCATGTTGTCAAAATTAAAATCCCTGATGGTGGTCATGCCAGTGTCAGTCACACAATTAGCGACTAATTTTTCATGTTGTCAAAATTAAAATCCCTGATGGTGGCCATGCCAGTGTCAGTCACACCATTCTCAAAGATTGGACATTTTGGGAGTTGGACATTTTAGGAACTGGACATTTTGGGAATTGGACATTTTGACACCGTTGGACATTTTTAGAATTGTATATTTTGACCTTGAATGATAATTTATTATGTTGAGTAAAGGTTGATCTGCGAACCTATATACCTTATTATCTTAAACAAACCTACGCATTTTTTTAAATGATTATTTTACTTATAAATAAAAATACTCAAATAAACATATTTTTATTTAACACTTGTGTACGCGTATGTACCAAACCATACCACACTATCCTATAAATTTCAGAAGGTTAGCATAATGTATTAAACGGCCGCTTTTCTGTAACCATCGAAACTTGGCCGGGTTACCGCGGCCATACACACCATAGTGACTATTTTTCGATTATCTCGTTAATTATTGAGTGGATTACGTTGCAAATGTACAGGCATAAAATTGAATAAAAGCACTGATTATTGATATAACTTTCATTTCATAAATCCTAAAGAATCTCGGTTAAACGGTGGTTTAAAAAACCGCTGCGCATCATGTCCCGAAGTAAATTTAAATTTCATCATAATTTATTAATTGCTTACAGGATAATAAATTAAACTTCAGGTACAATTGAAGGCAGTTATAAGCTATAACATAACGTTGCAAGTAAGTCTTTAGAGCTTCTATTCGAAGTGCTAGGATCGATTAAAGCATATTTCTATTTACCTAAATAACTCCTTAACGGTGCAATTTTTTTGTTTTATTAATGAGGAACAAATTCAAGCTAACTCATAAGAAGTCGTGTGCAAAATAGTATAAAAGGGGGCTTATCCGTTTCAGAGATCCAGCAAACATGTAAACGTTACCGCAGCAGGATCTTGAATATCTTCGCAACCATAACAGATACAAATACAAATTAAGTTGGTACATTTACCTCGTCTGAGGCACTAAATATTTGCCTACAATTTATTTCAATATACCCATTAATAAACAAAACTTCTGGCTAGGGTAACGTTACGCCAGCCAGAACTGTTTTTGTCAAATAACTAAAAAACTATTAGAGGTACAAATTTAAAAATCGATGGTACAATTACAGAAGCCGAGGCACTAATTATCTATAAAATTCAAATGACGATTTTCGACATTTTCTGGCTGCGGTAACGCACACTAGTAATCAACGTAGAAGGTGGTCCAGTGGTAACGTTCGTGACTTACGAGTTGTAGCTCGTGGGTACGAACCCAGGCAGGTGATTTACTTAGTGTATTGTGATTTCATCACCACTGCTCTCAAAACGGTGAAGGAAAACATCGTGAGGAAACCGGCATGTCCTGAAACCAAAAATTCGAAGACATGTGACATCTACCAACCAGCACTGGGCATGCGTGGTAGATTACAGCCCACTCCCCAGTTGGCAACGTTAGAGTCCCAGCAGTGGGAACATTATGGGCTGATTTTATGCTGTGCAACGTAACACCCCAATATTCTTTATACAGGCTTATAAGATTCCAAACGAAAGTTGAGCACAAAACCATGAGCACTGCATGGATCGAGATGTACAAAGTAGTATAGGTAGGTACCTTATCCCAATCGAAATCTAGGTAATAGTTTCGCGTTTTAAGGGTCCCCGAAACGATCAATTGCAATTGTCAATTTTTACAATTGTAATTGCAATTAGAATAACAATATTACTACCATATAAATTAATAGCAATTGATGAATTGCAATTGATCGTCTCCGGGACCTCTTAATGTTACTAGCAACAGACATATCGAAATAATAGACCAAAAGATATCGTAACCGTCAACACCAAGATGTTTGCCAAGAAGGTTGCGATCACAAAACAGATGCCTTTTAAACGAAATCCCATCTTATAAACCCTTAATCTTCTATCTATGCAAATAAAAAGTGAAGGTTTGACTGATTGACTGACTCATCAACCTTGGACCTAGAAAGCTGAAATTTAGCACAGAAGTTCCCTTCATAAATGTAGAGAAGTAATAATGAAGGAATTCCCGGTAGTATGTTCCGGTGGGATATTTTCCGACATCCACGCGGGCGAAGCCGCTGGCAAAAGCTACTCTGATACAAAAATCATTCTACACAGTCTTCACCTATTACGTACAAATAACAGGATTTCCAACAAGTCATAATATAACACGTAGTATTACTAATAATTACTATGCAAAACAAGTTTTAAACGTTGTGTACCTGTACTACTGTCACTAACCTGTCCTATCATTTGTTGCAGTGTTTATCGGAGTCAAGACCTGAAAATGTTATCCAGGCATCATTGGACGGGGCTCATTGGTGAGTTTATTTTCTATATCTACTGGGAATCCCATATCTATGTATAATGGACTTTATTCAGAACGAAAGTTAATTGAATTAAAGTTGATTTGACGATTCGATACGGTTGGCGCAGTGGTTGAGCGATTGACTGCTGCGCAGCATGTCGCGAGTTCTATTCCCGCACGGAACAAATATTTGTACGAACTACAAGTATTTGTTCCGAGTCTGGGTGTTTTTCTATCTATAATTTATGTATGTATTTACCAAAAAAAAATGTATATAAGTAGTTTATCAGCCATCTCGTTACCATAACACAAGCATTCGGTTGCTTAGCTTGGGACTAGATGGCGTTGTGTGAAATGACCAAGGATATATTTTTTTTTTTAAATGACTTTATTAAATTAAATTAAATTAAAAATTTGTTTATTAATGGCAACTAGGCCCAATTGTTAGTAACATTTATCTTAAAAATTATTGTTAGTAAACACAGAAACAAATACAAAAGAAAAAACTGTAACTGTGTCTGTTTATGCAGAACGAAATTTAATTAAATGGTACAAAATTGAAAGCTACATTTTGTAGACTCGTTGGTATAGTGCTTACAAGCGCTACTACTGAGCATGAGGACCTGGGTTTGACCGCCAGGTCGGGCAGGGTTATTGGGTTTTTCCGTATTTAGGAATCTCTCAGTAGCAGCCCGGAGTCTGGATTTATGCCGTTTGCTAGCAATAGACCGCACCGATAGCACCAGTTTTGAACCGAGATACCGAAATCGGAAGTCGAAGCAGACCGTGAGAAACGCACAATCAAACGAACTAATGTTCTTTTATTATATGAAGGAACTTTATGTTCTTTTATGAACATTGTCAACAATGTTCTTTAATGAAACAAACTAATGCTCTTATTAAATGAAAAAACCCCCTTGGATTATTCCCTCATAATGTCATCACTCAGCTTCGCTGATCCATCACTTACGATATCTTAACACAAAAGAACACGATGTTCTTGTTTAAAAATAAAACCTCGAACACAACACGCCCCATCCGAGATTCAATTTGCATAAAAAATATTTTGATTGACAGCCATCCGATTACGACTTATTTACCTCTCAACCTCTCAACACTGAAAGATAAAACATCTTTTACACTGCGATTAAATCTACATTGTATCTTTAATGTTTTTCTTTCGTTTATTGACATCAATCGGTTTTATGGAGAGAAAGAAAATTGTGGGATGTATAAATAAAAAATAAAAAGTTCAAATGTTAAAAAGACATCAGATATTTATAGGCGAAGAAAATTAATTTGTGATTGCTTTGAGTTTGATCAACAACGGAAAATTGCCTCTAAAGTTTGATTTCATTAGCTCGCCTGAAAATTGCGGCGCATACCGCTCCTGAAAATAATGTTACTAGATTGCCTGGGCTGTAATTTTCACAATAGAATTTTATAGAAGTGATAACATTGTTGGGGAAAATGTATTGTCGGAGTTCTGGGCTGACAATGTACCTATGCATGTAGATTGTTTATCTAAGCAAACGGTCAATGAGATAATGCCCTAATCACTAGAATTGACAGACGGATTGATAATCGCAGTCAGATGGCTTAGCATGATCCTCCGTTATGTCGAAAAAACTGCAGCATTAAATGGTAAAGTTGAGGATTAATGTTAAGTTCTATGTTTGACGAAAACACGATTCCATAAAATTTTCTCTACAGAAAAAATATCCAAAATTACCTCCAAACCGAACAATAAGCCGCTGGTATTCAGAAAAAACTTCAAATTAGATCTTGAAACTTTAGAGCAGGTTTTATGTTTTATTTTTTTCAAATTACCATTGTTTTCACCGTAAAAAGCAACTACCTAAACTATCGGCGCCCAGCACCGCACTCAGTCTCGTTCTCACTCAGTCCGCGACGCAGTATCATGCGGGCGAGAAAAAGCTGACGTAGCATGGGCTTTTTAATCGACGGACTATCTTTTTAACGCTATACCATTATCGCAATTTTCCCAAGCTAACCCAAGCCAATAAAATACATGAAATTGTTAGTCGTTTGAAGTTTGTGAGCCCGGTGTACACACAATTAATTTTCAAGTCACATTTCAAACTTGATGTCCCTTTGGCATCGCCCACGTGAAAAGTTTTAAATTTTCCGAGATAAAATTACTTTATAAAGTCTGTCATTTTCTGACAAGTTTTATGATCGTTACTGACGTTTATTTGTAGAAATAAACTTCAAAGATAAACATTTATTATATTGGTGTGGATGAAACATGTTAGCAAATAGTGGTTTTCATTTCAACACTAATGAAAGTAGGTACTTTGGCAATACCGCAGCCACAATAATTTACCATCGTATAATTTATTGTCCAATAAAAACTAAAAACTCTTTAAAACTTAACCAAAAACATTGATTACGGTCATAAATATAACTTTTAATTAACAGTCATTAAACTATCTAAATATTTAGTTGCAACTTTGAACCAAGCATTATTTCTAATCGTTAAAAGTTCAAATCAAACGATTTCTTGATTACAATTTGGTTTACAATTTTGCGAATGATGTTAATTGTTACAATTACCCCAAATTTTACAAATATTCGGGGTCAGAGAACATTATAATTAAAAATAATCACAGTTCAATATAATTTTATGATAATTAATCAACATTAGTCTACGAGTACATTTTGAGAAGTGTAGCAATACTAACTTAATATTATAAATGTGAAGGTAAGTTTGTTTGTTTGTTACGCTTTCACGCTAAAATGGCTGAACAGATTTGGATGAAATTTGGCACTCCTGGAAAAGGACATAGACTACCTACTTTTAATTCTGGATCACAGACTAAGCGCAGACAACAGCTGTGAACAGCTAAACAAGAATAAATGGCCTCTTTGATTAATTAGAAATAGGTGATTCTTATAACGAATACCTACGATTAGAAGGTTATCTCAAAGTGATGGGTAGCATCTGCATGTCTGATAACAACATTACTAAAGTAGATACATAATCCAATATTAAAGAAGGACCTATTATTCGGGAAATTCAAATTCAAATATTTTTGAAATCTTTAACTAGATAGGTAGGTTTAGAGGCATGAGGAGCAGGGTGTAAAGTTCACTCATCCTCTATTGAAAAGGGAGGATCCTCCGACCAGACGGGTGTCGTGTCTGGTGGGCAACTGCCCAACGGTTGATGTCGGGACGTTGTATATATGCTAGTCGCGCGGTAAACTCTAATTGCGCGATGCAGGATTGCGTGACGTCATGTCATTGTGATGCGTAGTTCGTATGTGGCGATGTAGATGCCGCCACATAGGTACCATCGCGGAAATTTGCGGTGAACACACCATCAAAAAGTGCAAAACCGCACTGTACTGACGACTGGAAGCCGATCCCAACATAGTTGGGAAAAGGCTATGCAGATGATGATGATACGTCTGCCGAATGTGGTGGCTGTGGCAAAATGATCGAAAGCTGCTATTTGCAGCACAACTCTCCAGAGTAGCTTTGAACGTCTGATAAGATAAGACATTTAAAAAAAGTGAATTAGACTACTTTTAAAGTCAGTAATAAAACATTTAGTTATTACAAACTAAATTAACCACGTTCTAAATTAATTCATTCCATTTCCTTGGCTCGGGAAATTAAAATGTTTCGCAGAATGATTGATTACAGAGTCGGGAAAGTTTACAAGCAGCTGTTAATTTTACCAATATTCGTATTTGTAACTTAATTCTAAGATTTGTAACAATAAATCTACCACAACATGAATAACGACCACCAGATTAAAAATAAAAGCGTTTCTATAAGAAATACTCTTTCGGGTAAAAGGTACATTGAACCGCACGTCCATGGTTCTATATATTTGCCTTTCACAGCGCCTTTATTGCAAAGTAGTATAAAGGCGGTTTTTGTACTAATCTTCCTGCATTGTCCATCACTTGAGGTTGTTATTAATTAGCTACTTCCTACCAATTTCTAGGAAAATAGACAAAATGCTAAACTCTTCTTCTTCTTCTTTCTCCTGGCTACTGTCCCAATTTATTTGGGGTCAGCCCTCCTAGTATTTCTGCGCCACACCGTACGGTTGCGGGTTGTCTCTACTGTTGCTAAACTCTTCAATAATTAAAAAACTTCAATAATTTTCTCTATGGTTACAAGTAGGTACAGGTTGAAATTGAATTCTTATGTATCCTTTTAAGAGGTCATTGTAGGTTATGAACAACTTTTAGTATGGGACTAAACCTGAAATCGCGAAAGAAAAATCAGCTGTTCCCTACATTTTGACGAGTTATGCAAACATTAAGCTGTTTTTTTTTGCTTCAATGAAGTTTTCATAGAAATAGTTCCACCAGAGTCTCGTCGCGCCTGTCTATGGGATCTTTTATTTGTTTAATAACCTGGATAAATCAGCTAATAATAGATACTCACAAACTAGTTAAGAATACAAAAGAAAAGATAACAAAAGCAATAGAACACTCATAGACACCACATTGATTCAGTCTACCGTTTTCCCATTCACTCGCGGAACGCTAAAAACCCCGCTATTGTCTCACGGATGAGAGTTCATCTTTTGTCTATTTTCTTTTTTCCTTTGGGATTTCTTTCCTCGCTTTTCTTTTTCAGAGAACGGGGTGAAATGAAACTTTTAATTGAAAGATATCTCGCGGAAAACAGTTTCTTTTGGTGTTGTAAAATTGTTTTAAAGCGGAAAATGCAGTGAAATTGTTTTGAATGCACTTTTTTTTATTGTCGTGTTTTCCCAGCTTTTTGGAGCGTGGGGAATTGTTTCTTTGCCAAAAGAACTTCCTTACGAATTTGTAAATTCTTTTGTTAATGCAAAGTTACCAATTTGTCGACTCTTATCTTCATTAGATGCTCTTAGAGGATCACATACACCTCTGCCTACGCCTTTTCCCCATGGAGGTAGGCAGAAAATATACAGAACGCCTTGATCCTTACATACATTTGCCTCGTTTACGTTCATACATCGGGCTTAGTGCGAGTTTTTATACTTACTCGATCACGTTAATGTAAACTTCAATTTGTACTGAAATTGAATAAGCGCCGTCTAGTGACTTTAATGGGAAACACAATTATTCCATATAATTTGACGTATGTCAACGTTAACGTAAACGCGATCGAGTAAGCATAAAAACTCGCACTAAGCCCTCTGGGCATACACGCACGCTGATCGAGAGTACTACGCACCTGGGGTGCTACTCCATAAGCACGAAGCCCGTAGTTTCGGCCTTCGTTACGGGCGTTTCTTACTCTGTATCACCTACGGATGGATGATTGGTTCGGGGCCCGAACGAAGTATGAATGACAACATGATTTGCCAGTTGTCCCTACTCCCGATGTATTTTTGCCCGTCCTAAAAATTTAACTTTTACACTTGTTTTGATGGATCGTAATGTCAGACGGACGGAAGAACGGTCGGACGGGAAGACGGACGGACTTAGGGCGTAGGCCCCCTGACCTTTCTGAAGAACATCACCAATAAGGTCACTATATGTCTTCTTAGGGCGTCCGCTCCCGGGCGTTTCCACTCATATCTGCCTTGTAAATACCTTTTGTTAGTCGCCTCTCATTCGTCCTCTCAACATGACCAAACCATCTAAGCATACTCTTTTCAATTCTTGTCACTACATCTTCTTTTAGACCGCAGCGTGCCTTATCACATCATTCCTCAGCCTATCATTCACAGTCACACCACACATGCTTCGCAAGGAACGCATTTCCTCAGCATTTATTCTACTTTCATGCTTCTTTTGCCACACCCAACATTCACTTTCATACAGAACCGTAGGCACCAGCACACCACTGTGAACAAACAACCAGTCGAGCCTTTTTTTCACTAGCTCAAAAATTTATCTCAACGATATCATGAATACTATTTCAACATCCAATTTAGTGACCATGGTACCTTGGTCCTTCGTCATTAAAATCGGTCCATCACGTTTGAAGATTGTGACCCAATTTACGTCTTAGTCCTCAGTCGAAAGTTAATCTCCAAAAAAGCTAGCCCCACGTCAAGCCTCTAGGCTAAAGAACATGAAGTAATTAAGCGATGAGTGGTTCACCCTCTTAGTGAGATGTGTTCGTTAGTGTAAGATGTCTGATCCCAAAAAGGGCAAAAAGATTTCCTGAAAAAAACGGTGCTGTTTTTTGTAGTAGGTATAGGTACCTTCATAATTTACTGTACTTCAGGATCGCGTTGTGCTATAATCAAAATAACATTACAAGACATTCAAAACTGAAGTTTCCTAGGAAAGCGGTTCCTCGCCCGTCATGAAAATCTGTAATTTTCACCAGTATTTGACATTTGGTGTTTGACATTAATTTGACAGTTCGAAAGTGGCACCGGTGACTGAAAAGTTGTGCGGAAATCGGTTATCAACGAAGGTTATCAAGGTATGGGCATGTGATGCGGAGGAACGAGAAAAATGTCGTGAGGAAAGTTTTGAGTATGAATGTCGATGGCTATAAGAGTAGGGGAAGACCAAAGAAACGATGGATGGATTGTGTGAAAGATGACATGGCTAGAAAGGGGGTGACTACCGAGATGACGACTAATAGAGAAGTATGGAAAAAAGGGATATGTTGCGCCGACACCAAATAGATTGGGGTGCAGGAGAATGATGATGATTTGACATTAAGGTGTGACCGTTGTTCGCATTCTGAAACCACTAGCTCTATCTGCTTTAATTATATGAAAATCATAATGAACTTTGTGAGAGGTACCTAGATGTCATTTCAATTCCTTACTCCTCCTGGATTTTTGTCACTTAATCACTACACATTGACCTCAATTCAACCTTGTAAGTACATACCTTGACAAGACTGATTGATAAGACTTGTCACCGAGTTACAAGCGTACTGCGTAGCCTACATACGGCATTTGCAAGCCACACACAGTTCGCATACGGTGTATAAATAGATAAATTAATTTATTAAGCATTCACTAGGCTCTACTCAAGGTCGTGAGAACGCAACTTGATAGTTACTGCACACACTGGTAGATATAGTGGAAAAGTTGCTATGCGATATCAAAGCTAACATAATCATAACCTCCACAGGCCTCCTCTCTTTGAGAGTGTAATCTATCACGCGAATGCTGTGAGGGTTGGTAGATGCATGTCTTCAAATTTTTGGTTCTAGCACTACTAATAATAAAAAGCAGTTTGTAGTGATGAAATTATTTAGATTTAGTAAAGTGCCTGCCTGGGTTCGAATCCATGACCTTCAACTTGTAAATCGGGGCCGTTACCACTGGCCACCACTGATTCATTGGCAGTCATTACTGGTTATTGATTATGCAAAGATACGTATTTTTATTAGATGCTTATTTCCTAAACCATACCTAATTTTATATACAAGCGCCATTATGATGGTTGCGTAATTTGCATAGTCTCGTGTACCTATAATAAAACCCGGCCAGGTACGTGTCGGGTCATGCGCAATGAAGGGTTCCGTAGTTGAAAAGAATTTATCTCAAAAAACAAACTTAACATTGTAATCCCAAAAAAAAATGTGATAAAATTATATAAATGAACAATTTTTGGACTTTTTCCGTTACTATGCTGTGAGAACTTGCTTGTTGACAAATTTCATGATTCTAGGTCAAGGGGAAGTACCCTAGAGGTTTTGATTTACCTGCGAGTATCAAAATATGTCGCATAAATGGCTGTAGTATTTTTTTATTGCGTTGACCTAGAAGCTTGATTTTTTTAGAACTCTAAGGGACCATATAGTACTATTTGTATTTGTATTTGATATTAATTTCAACTTGATACCTCCACGCGTTCCTGAGAAAAAGCGTCTTGACAGACTGACAGACAGACAGACAGACAGACGGACGGACAACGAAGTGATCCTATAAGGGTTCCGTTTTTTCCTTTTGAGGTACGGAACCCTAAAAATGAAATGCTGTTCGTTGGTAAACTCATCATTTGAGAACGGCTGGACCGATTTGGCAAATTTTTATTTTAAAATGTTTGTCATGGTCTGAATAAGATTTTTACACTGAAATAAAAATTGGAAAAGTGGCCCGGAAAATTGAAAAATTCGGGAAAAATTGAAATTGCTTACGTATTCTGAGGGATTTGGACAGGACAACGTCTGTCGGCTAGTGTAATAATGAACAATGTCAAAACTCATAGTTTACACCTCATCGCATATCTTCCAGTGATTGAAAGCCTACAACTTGACACCCACCGCACATTGTTGTACAAACAATGGCGAGCTTCTGTCGGATCCGACAAGATTACAAGATTGCCCATTCTATTGGGCAATGTCTAACATCCTACGCAGACATTGTCGAAAGGGTTTACTATACGTGTATGACAAGTGGGAAATTAATCAGTTAAATATTAGTTAGATTGCCTATATTATGTGACATAGCTTAGGTACCTACTTGATAGTAAATTGTAATGCATTGCCTTCTGAATTTTTAGGTTTAGCATGGACGTTAAATGCTTGTACGGTACCTCATCATCTGCCTAACCTTTTCCCAACTATGTTGGGGTCGGCTTCCAGTCTAACCGGTTGCAGCTGAATACCAGTATTTTACATGGAGCGACTGCCTATCTGACCTCCACAACCCAGTAACTGGGTAATACGATACCCCTTGGTAAGACTGGTTGTCAGACTTTCGGGCTTCTGACGACCCGTAACGACTGTTAAAGATCCACGAATGACAGCCGGGACCAACAGCTTAACGTGCTTTCCGAGGCACGGAGGGGTCTCGGTATGTAAAGATGGTCACCCATCCACGGACGAACCCCGGCAAGCGTAGCTTAACCTGATAGATCGACCCGTACGGCTGTTGTTACTTAGCCATGAGCTCCTATGTAGGGAAATAATTTAAGAATTTGTTTAATACGAGTATTTACACTCGATACTAAAATACAATGAGGTAAAAATAATACTGACTAATATTACGTACTAATAAAAAATAATACTGACTAATATTACGTACTAATAAAAAATAATACTGACTAATGTTACTACGTAGATACGTAAATGAGTTTGTTTGTTTGTTTTTCACGCCAAAACGGCTGAACGGATTCGCATGAAATTTGGCACATGGGTAGACCATAACCTGGAGAAGCACAAAAGCTACTTTTTATTCTGGATCGCACATGAAGTCGCGGGCAACAGGTAATACAATATAAATAAGTAAATCACTTAGGGCCTATTTCACCACCTACGATTAAGTTCCTATTAACTTACTTGGAAACTACTACTTACTTACCTACTTATTAAAAAAATGCTGCTGTTCCCTACATTTTGACGAGTTATGCGAACATAAATGTAGGGAACAGCTGTTTTTTTTCACGATTTGCTGATAATTTTTGGAGTTGTATTGCAAATGACGTAGAACCTAGATAGACAATAAATTATTGTTTATTAAGACCACTTCGTAATTAAAAAATCAATCTGCCTAGCCTTTTCCCAACTATGTTGGGGTCGGCTTCCAGTCTAACCGGATGCAGCTGAATACCAGTATTTTACATGGAGCGACTGCCTCTCTGACCTCCACAACCCAGTAACTGGGTAATACGATACCCCTTGGTAAGACTGGTTGTCAGACTTTCGGGCTTCTGACGACCCGTAACGACTGTCAAAGATCCACGAATGACAGCCGGGACCAACGGCTTAACGTGCTTTCCGAGGCACGGAGGAGTCTCGGTATGTAAAGGTGGTCACCCATCCACTGACCAACCCCGGCAAGCGTAGCTTAACCTCATGGATCGACCCGTGCGGCTGTTATTACTTAGCCACGAGCTCCTCCACTTCGTAATTAATCTAACAAAATGTAATTACTATCTTAGTTTTCATATTATACGTACACAAGTCTGCAAAGTTTAGGGTCAAAGAATTTCTGAAGTAGGTATAGGTCTAGTGAATTATAAAGTTCCAAAGGAAAGGAACCTACAAGTACAAGGCTCACATATTAATTGTTTAAATATAAATTCCTTTCAAAACAATCTGTCGAAAATATTTGATAGATTGTTTAAGATGTAAATTAATACAAATCCATGTACTTATGCAGCGTGTATCAGAAATGTGAGGTCATATTTAAGGACATACCGTCAAACTGAATAATTTTCTCCATCGTAATCGCGAAAAAAATAATGATCAGCCTCCTATAAAGATTTGGGTCGAGTAGGTAGGTATTGAAATTTTGTGTGGGACAGCTGGCTATCTATTTTTACACGCTGTGTACACGAATTTGTAAACGGCAAAGTTGGCTATCAGAGTAGGGGAAGACCAAAGAAACGATGGATGGGCTGTGTGAAATATGATATGGATAGAAAGGGGGGTGACTACCGAGATGACGACTAATAGAGAAGTATGGGAGAAAAAGATGTTGCGCCGACCACAAATAAATTGGGATCAGGGCAGGAGAATGATGAGTAGGTAAAGTTGTAAGTTGTATTATGTTTGTTGAATGCACTACAAACTACATGTACAGACAACAAAAGAGATATCTAGACAGGGCATATTACTAACATATTTGTATGTGCTTCATGTTCAATTTCGTGACATATACAATTTTGTGTTAGTGTGTTACAATGTGGGACTATTGCAAAAAAAAGTTATATAAGTATATAAAATTAGAAAGAAAAGAAAAAAGAAAAACGTTTATTTGGACACAGTTCGGTGAAACACAAAAATACAAAAGAAAAAAAACAATGTGAAAATAATATTTTAACAACAATAGTGTGTGCCTCACGGCTGCGCCAAAAAGGTCCATTTCAGCATTAATGCCAGACAGATACTGCCTGACGCTGGTTTTCTAATGAACCTCTAGACACTTATATTTTTATTTTTGAAATTGAACATGAAGCAATACACATACAAATATGTTAGTGTGTCCTGCCTTGATATCTCTTTTGTTGTGTGTACAAACAGATTAGCATTGTACCAGGTTGTTAACCTCCAAGAAATATAAAATTGGTCGAAGGATCAGCTAAAACATTGACCTCTCAAGTCTAATTTATCAAGCGTCGATACCATGTACCCACTTCTATCTCAAATTGTCCAGATTAAAGCTTAGATGACTGCAGAACAGATGTAAAACTTTTTTATTATTTTCGTCCATTAACTTGGATTAATTGGATTTACACTAAATGGACTCTGGGTAAATTAATCATTTTCCGGAGGGCCTCGTGCCTGAATAATTACAGCGGCACGGGGCGATCGCAGGTTAACGAGGCCGGCCCGTGGATGGGTGACCACCAATAACATATCGAGAGCCCCCGCGCTTCGGAAAGCACGTTAAGCCATTGGTTCCGGCTGTCATTACGGGTAGTCAGAAGCCTGAAAGTCGACCAGTCTTATCGTATTACCCAGTAACTGGGTTGTGGAGGTCAAGATAGGCAGTTGATCCATGTAAAATACTGGTATTCAGTTGCATTCGGTTAAACTGGAAGCTGACCCCAACATAGTTGGGAAAAGGCTAGGCTGATGGACTGTGTGTAAATTAAATTACTGATGGAAAAATGAAGTGTTGTGGGTTTAGAACAAAATCTCTTTCTAAAGACAAAAGGAGATGGCATCTCTTTGGTATACCCGGTTTTCTGAAAAACAGCAGTCTAAAGACTGTTTTTTTCTAATCAGACATGCCTAAAGGCCTAAAGGTCTGTCTGATTAGAAATCTTTACCGGTCCAAGCTTTCCCCCGTTCCTCAATAAACATTTTCCATCACGATAAGTAATGATCTTTCTCAACGCACCATTTTATTCCGCAACCGCACCACCAAACAAGATCACTTCATATAATAAAGCAAAACCCTGATGATCACATTGTGGTCGCACGGCGGTTGTCGCACTACTCCACAATAAGATGCTATCGACGCAAGAAAGTGGAAAGCGTGGGCTTTGAACGTGAACTGTCATTGTTATCTAACATCCTGGTTTATTTCTTTAGATATTATATCATTACTAGCTGCGCCCCACGGTTTCAATCGCGTAGACCGGGATAAAAAGTAGCTTATGTGTTAATCCAGGGTGTCAGCTAACTCCATACCAAATTTTATGAAAATTGATCCAGCCCTTTGAGCGTGAAGAAGTAACAAACATACAAACACACACACACTCACTAACTTTCGCCTTTATAATATTAGTGTGATCAGGGGTATCAGAGGCCTTAATTTTGCGACCGAAATAAAAATAATAATAAAATTCTTTATTGCCATAAAAAAGGTGCACAAGTAAATTAAAGCCCTGACTCCTGTGCTAGGTAGCAACACCTGTGTTACAGGAGCCAGTGTCTTCTCACAATCAGTAGGTAGGTTATGGATTTTATGCCTTATTACTTATTAATCTTATTATACATAAATACATAAATAATATAATAATACTTATTAATCTTATTATACATAAATACATTTTATACATAAATAAGTAGTAGTTTTGAGATCGATTCTAAACTTGGACAAACTGCAATAATATTTTGTTTGCTTTAAGCAATCTGGATCCTGTATACGTATAATAATATCAATCTGCCTAGCCTTTTCCCAACTACGTTGGGGTGCGGCTTCCAGTCTATCCGGATGCAGCTGAATACCATCTGACCTTCACAACGCAGTAACTGGGTAATGCGATACCCCTTGATAAGACTGGTTGTCAGACTTTCTGGCTTCTGACGATCCATAACGACTGTCAAAGATCCACGAATGACAGCCGTGACCAACGGCTTAACATGCTTTCCGCGACACAGAGGAGTATCGGTATGTAAAGATGGTCACCCATCCACTGACCAACACCGGCAAGCGTAGCTTAACCTGCTGGATCGACCCGTACGGCTGTTATTAATTGTAATACCACCTTTATTTTCAAACCAAAAAAGAATGACAAGTGGATTACTAAAATTACAACAAAAATAGACTCTATCCGGTACTTGGTAGCGAGTAGACCATAATCAGCCTATAATGTTCCCACTGCTGGGACACAAACCTCCTCTGTTTGAGACGAGAAGGCTGTAATTTATGTAGGGAACAACGTGGACGGAAGGACCAATTAGAAGAGGTCCTGTTAAAAAGCTTATAAAGACCATTCTTTTACCGATCCTAAGGGATGGAAGATCATGATATCTATGCTTCTATATTAGCAAAGATACAAAAGCCTTAACATTACCAACAGCGGTCACAAAAACCTCATATCTACGGAGGGTCGTAGGTATCCGACATAACAACAGTACAAACTATTCCATTCTTTTCACAAGGACATATAAATTACAGTTTCCGTTAAGACACAATACTCAGATTGTTTTAGAACTATCAGTTCTTAAGTATTGTGTGTCTAGTGTCAAGGCGAGGATCAATGCTGCGCAGACGCAGCCGTGTCAACTTACCGACAGCTGAGGGGTCAAGGTCAACGCATCTGCTTGCAACCTTCGTAGATGTGAGATAGGTTGCTGGTTGATGCAACTGGCTTTATTGTGAGGTTACTGCGTTTTGTGTAGCCAATACTAGGTGTTTAAAAAAACGTATATTATGAGTACATAAGAGGAAGTTTGAAAGTGGCACCGGTGACTGAAAAGTTGTGCGGAAATCGGATGTCATGGTATGGGCATGTGATGCGGAGGAATGAGGAAAATGTCGTGAGGAAATTTTTGAGTATGAATGTCGATGGCTATAAGAGTAGGGGAAGACCAAAGAAACGATGGATGGACTGTGTGAAAGATGATATGGCTAGGAAGCGGGTCGCCGACCCCAAATAGATTGGGATAAGGGCAGGAGAATGATGATTTTTCCTTTGAACAGTGGTATAGAGCTCATACTACCTCCGATTTTTATCTCGCTCGCACGATACTGTTCCCGGACTAAGTGAGAGCGAGACTGTGTGCGGTGCTGGGATCGCCGATAGTTTAAATAATTGCTTTTTGCGGTGAAAATAATGGTAATTTAAAAAAAAAAAGTTTAAGTTTGGAGGTAACTTTGGATTTTTTTTCTATCGTGATTTATGGAGTGTGCGTACGCGCAGCGGAATGTTGTTGAATTTAAAGATTTTAATTATGCAGATATTTAGTGTATGACGTCGTATAATTGTGTATGGTAAAAAAAAATTTGTGCACGCAACCATTGTGGAGAAATTCACCAAAAACTGATTCCGCTGGGCGAACGTTGTCCTGGCGGAACTTTTTTTAATCCATAGACTTTAGAAGAAAAGAGATGTGTCCAAAAATTAGTGTGTATTTGTGTGTAATTGTGTATGTATGAATAAAACTAGTGCATGCATAAACTTCGGAGAAATTCAAGTTTCCGCTACGCGAACGTTTGGCCATTAGCTAGTTTTCATATAAAGCGCTTACATAGAGAACTGTAGATTTTTACATACGTTGTTTTGAATTTGTTTATATTTGTTTAAAAAACAGATTTAGAAAAAATCGTAGGGCTTAAAAGATAAAAATATAAACGTAAAATACGCTTATTAGGTCTTAGTTCTTAAAGTATGCACTTTGGGGTCTAGATTTTCACGTTTATACAAACCTTGTAAGTGTCTGCAACATGTTGCCAAGTATCAATGATGTTCCGTTAGTAACTAAAGAGTTATAGGACAAATTTACCATGAACAGATCACTGTTTACAAAGCAGTCAAATATCACGACGTTCTGAAGGAATTGCATGGTAATATGTATGTCAATAATTAGTGTATTCATTCAACTATTCTTATGCAAAATTTCATGTCATTAAATTCAGTAATTAAAGAAAAACAATTATAATACTGACGAAGCATCGAAAACCTACATAACCCGACCAAGTTCGGATGGCTACCAAAAAGCGGCCATGCCATATATCTTAGAAACGTTCTTAACCTTCCAATATAGTATTTATTAATATGGTACAATTGCGTACACAAGCGTTAGGAAAAAATAAAACAATTGCATTTCTTGAATGAAAAATATTTTTTTAATAATAACGCCAGTATCTACGATAAAAACAAATCTTCAATTAACAAGTACTTCTCTATTTAAATATCCGCGTACAAAAATATTTTTAATTACATATAATACTTAATTATGTAATTATAATAACGTTAACAAACGCTTGCAATGACAGCAATGGACTTAAATGTGTTTTAACTAAAATAGATTATGAACTAGCTTCTGCCCGCGACTTCGTTCGCGTGGATGACGAAACTTAGGGTAAGTATAATATTTCGAGCTTCAATAAAAATTAAAATCACATCACATAACTAACCTATTCAGTTGTTTAGATTTGATCAACACTAAAAAAGTGCTTATAAACTAAAACATTGGTATAAAAACCGAACTTCGAACAAAATAAGTCAGCATATTTTGGTGGGGTGCGGTGGAACACGCTCACATACATAAGAAAAAAAAATCGATTCAAGAAGTAGTTTTTTTTAAGTTATTAGATTGTTTGATCCACTAAAGTTGCAAAGGGGAACGCTCGTGCATGCCTAGTCTATTGGTTAAATAGTGTAATAAGCTACAATATGATAAATATTTACCTAAACAGTAGTACATACTTACATGTGGTAAATATTTAATTTCCCTAAGGGGTCTATAGTTAGAATCCTGATCCGTGAAATCTTCAATAGAAATTAGCTGTATGAATTTTATTTGTCTTAAATAATATATTTAGATTATATCTCAAGTCTCAAGCGCATACTTAAATAAAGTACCTACGTAAATAGTACCTACTTTCTGTCATAGTCAAATACATTTAAAAAAGTAGGTGTACAAAAATAAATGACCTATAAATTATATCGAAACAACAATTGTGTTATCACCTATACCAATTCAATACCGGTATTATACTGTAAATTTTGGGATGTTACCTAAATATATTGCACGGCCGCTTTTTTGTAGCCATCCGAACTTGGTCGGGTTATGTAGGTTTTCGATGCTTCGTCAGTATTATAATTGTTTTTCTTTAATTACTGAATTTAATGACATGAAATTTTGCATAAGAATAGTTGAATGAATACACTAATTATTGACATACATATTACCATGCAATTCCTTCAGAACGTCGTGATATTTGACTGCTTTGTAAACAGTGATCTGTTCATGGTAAATTTGTCCTATAACTCTTTAGTTACTAACGGAACATCATTGATACTTGGCAACATGTTGCAGACACTTACAAGGTTTGTATAAACGTGAAAATCTAGACCCCAAAGTGCATACTTTAAGAACTAAGACCTAATAAGCGTATTTTACGTTTATATTTTTATCTTTTAAGCCCTACGATTTTTTCTAAATCTGTTTTTTAAACAAATATAAACAAATTCAAAACAACGTATGTAAAAATCTACAGCTCTCTATGTAAGCGCTTTATATGAAAACTAGCTAATGGCCAAACGTTCGCGTAGCGGAAACTTGAATTTCTCCGAAGTTTATGCATGCACTAGTTTTATTCATACATACACAATTACACACAAATACACACTAATTTTTGGACACAACTCTTTTCTTCTAAAGTCTATGGATTAAAAAAAGTTCCGCCAGGACAACGTTCGCCCAGCGGAATCAGTTTTTGGTGAATTTCTCCACAATGGTTGCGTGCACAAATTTTTTTTTACCATACACAATTATACGACGTCATACACTAAATATCTGCATAATTAAAATCTTTAAATTCAACAACATTCCGCTGCGCGTACGCACACATTTATGGAATCGTGTTTTCGTCAAACATAGTACCATTATTTATTTCAATTATTAATACTGCAGTATTTTCGACATAACGGAGGATCATGTTAGGCTCTTAACCTACCACTAATGTTTTTTTTGAGTTTCATGAAAAAGCGTTGCCGCTGCAAAATAACTGCCGTTCATAATAAAGAGAGCAATCATGGCCCAGTATATAGTAACGGCCACGACTTACGAGTCGTCGTCGTAGGTTCGAAGCCTGACAGGCGATTTACTTTGTGGAAATTATTTCATCAGCACTGCTCTCAATACGGTGAAGGAAAACATCGTGAGGAAACCGGCATGTCCTAGAATTCGAAGACATGTGACATCTACCAACCCACACTGGGCCCGCGTGGTGGATTACAGCGCACTCCCTCTGCGCAAGGTAGCTTGCGAAACAGGATAATTGTTGTTGTGTGTTGTCCTTGTTGTACAACAATATTTATTTTTATTTAAAATTAAATTCCGAAGCAAACAATAGAAAACTTTGTAAAACGGCATTAATAAAACAAATATTAATTTATCCAGTGTACTCCAACAAATACACATTCAATTTATGCTTTTATTTGATTTCAATTTAGATATAAAACAGTCATGTATTTTATACCGTTCAAACTGAAATGTTTAAAAGGGTTCACGATTCGAGAATATTTAATTTCTACAAATCTTCCTCGAGTCTATCCTATACAACATTAGTTTTTGTTAACCCTGAACGCGAAAAGCGGTCATTGTACTCATCATTTTGAACAACTTTTTCTATGGGACCAACCTTGAAATCACGAAAAAAAAATCAGCTGTTCCATACATTTTCTCGATTTAAGTGAACTCAAATGTATGCAACAGCTGATTTTTTTTTTCGTGATTTCAAGGTTGGTCCCATAGAAAAAGTTGTTCAAAATTATGAGTACAATGACCCCTTTTCGGGTTTAGTGTAAACAAAAACTAATGTTGCCTCAAGTCTTTAACAAAAAGTTTCCTTAACAAGCCGATTAGTATTTTCGCTGACCTCTTCTTTAGCCTTGAATGCTTCAATGTTAGTTCTATCCTTTCGAGATGTCTTGTTAATACCCCAAAGGCTCTCACGATCACTCCGTACTATCTAGTAGACACTAATATTTTAGGTAATATGACTGTGATGATGGAGGAATTACCTAAATTCACGCCTTCTTCAGATCGCCACCTGCTACGATCCCTACTTACTCCTTTTGCTTCGTTTACGTTCATAATAAAAATAAAAAATAAATGTTTATTTTTTTAAATTCTCAATCTCATCGTAAGTTTTGGACTTTAGCCATTCAGTCAGGTTCATTTAATTCTAGATTTATTAAGATAAATAAGTGAGAGGATTGCCTAGCGTATTGTCTCTTAGCAAATGATGATTTAACAGGGGCATTAGGAATCATGTATTTTCTTCTCCCTTATCGCTTCACGGGTTCGTAAGTGAGAGATAGCGAATCTCTCACTTACGACGTGCGTGTATGACGATATCACGCACGACGGTTGCACAGAAATAGGTGCCGGTTGCGAGTACTACGCACTCGACCTTTGATGGAGAAATTATCGAAGTTATTCTTTAAATAACATTTAACAGGAAATACGGGTGCTTCTTTCTCCATACAAACGCTCTCGCCTGTTTTCTTTCTGGTTAATGACCATATAGCAATGTTTTTTTACAGAAATATAAATATTAGCTACTTGTATGCCCCTATGTTTTCTTTATTGATGATACATTATTTTTATAAGAACCAGAACCCTAAAAAAATGCTCAAAATTGCCTATTACCGCTGTCAACAGAGGCCTAGTTTACAAATTTGACAACTATTAACGAAAAAAGAAAAACATAGGGGCATAGTGTATATCCTTCTTATTCAGTTTATGAAGTATCTTTTAAATTGGTCCAATATTGGAGGAGGAAATAGGCGAGACACAAACCTCGAAATGTGACTTTTTACATAGGCTATTTAGTCGGATCTGCATCTATCCTTATCGCACGAATTTGAGGGCGAAGCGCTCGCAGAGCGATAGCAATAGTTTCTTCAAATACCTACCTAGTTTTCAAATGTCTGGCCGCCCGCAAAGAGATCTCTAGATGGTCCGGCCATCTGATCAAATTATCGTCAAGGATTAGGTCATCAAAGTAAAAACTTTACCCTCAAGTAGGTACACGATGAACTACATAATTATTTATGATAATCATCAGTTATGTAGAGTAGACCAAGATGGCACAATCTCGAAGCCCATCGAACTTTCCATTCATGTCTTAGTTTCATCATTACTCCCTGCGGCCATTACAACATGGCTGAACATCGGACCGCAGCATCTTACATCATAAGATAACGACCTTAATAATTATTATTGCAGTACGCAATAAGTGACTTATTACCTTTTATAGTTCACGGACAGTGATATTGTTACGCATCCCTTTTACCTTTGCTGGTGCTAAAGGTCTTGAGTCATCTGGACCAGAGAGCAATAATTATGACAAATGATGGTTTGCACTGGCAACATCACATCTTTCTGGCGAGAGAGAGCTTACGATAGCTAAGTACTTACGAATAAAAACTCGTAACAAATAAACTCGTAAGGAAAAACTTTTCAAATAAAAACCATATATACCTACTTAGAGGGAATGATGCTACATAATAAAGTGTTACGTACAGACAACAGCACACCAGGCAAATTCCAAATGATTTTAAACTTCACTGTTAACTTCAAAATCAAATCAGAAAATTTGACAGTTTGTAGTAACTTGACCTGCTGCAGTATGCACCTATTGTATAGGTTAAAAAGCTACTAGTCAGTAATGGATTCGGATTAAAAAACAACATTTTCATTTTTGTCTAAAAGAAAAACTTTTTAAATCTACTCAAACACTTTCTTTGACAAACTATCATTATTGGAATCATCTAGGTATGTAAAATAATAACTACTAAGTAGGTAATACTAAAATAAATTTTAATAACCTAGAGAAGAGTGTGTAAGAGGAATGTAGCAAGGAAACAGCTGGTTCTGAATAATGTGGTTTAATTCTCACCAACAACCAATTCACACCATCAATCCGTCAGGCAGGAGCACGTTGCTAGTTCGACCTGTCGCGGCCCGATCGTAGAAGGAAGTGTGAGAAAAAAGGGCATTCTAGCAAAGATGGCTGCGCGAGCTTACGCTAGTGATGCCTTTTTAGTAAGTAGTATTTTAGTGTTGGGATTCCAACATGCTCCGGCCTTACGAGAGGAACAAGAGAAACAATAATCAGCTAGTTTTTAGCTACATTAAGCTAGTAAACATAAAAATATCAATAAACATTATCATCTATAGGTAAGATACAAAGTTTTGTAACAGATCGCACATGGGTATTTCCCTTCGAATTTGTGACCTCTACTGCTCTTACATGACCATCATGGCCAGGAAATATTTTAGTAACTCGGGCCATAGGCCATGACATTATGGGTAGATTATCTTCCTTTAAAAT